>OY735145.1:852107-2097281 GCA_963457615.1 Nicrophorus investigator | reverse complement strand
CGCAGCTCAGATTAATACCATTCAGAATAAAACACTAATTAAACGTGATTTACGACACTACTTCTAAGCCCATTTCACGTCCATTAAGGCACGGTCTTTATTTCGTGTAAACTATAAATAGGAACCTCGTTTTTTTTTATCATGTAGTACATACTTAAAAAGTTTCTAATAAACTTCAGGATGAAACCACGACTTTTATTTAAAGTCAGTTATTTTTTCAATTACACTACGTTCATCTCTTAGGAAAATAACGTCAAAGACAATAAAACTTAAACGTATATTTAGTCGCTAAATATCATGCAACAGTTACCTATAGATGAATATTCCTTAAAAAATGGAATTAATGAAAGCACTGCACATATCTCTAGTCATTCAAAATATTGCAGCTCATAAAAGGCGAATGGCTTATATCACGAATCTACCAATGGACTCATTGGATGGGCTATACCTTTTCCTATAAATTTGCAAACTCAATGATCAATTAACAAGAATAGTAATAGATAAATTTAAAAAAAAAACATGATTGTATTGTACCGATTTGTAAAAATAGATAAATAAATGATATTTTTCAAATTTCTTTGAAAATATTTATTAACAGTTGCAAAGACTGATCCTTTCCCTTTCCATCGCTTCCAAATTCATCAATATTAGTCAACTAATAAGAAAGTTATTAAACTTTTATGCGACGACGGTTTACGCTCATCGCATCACAAGTCCCCCCCCTGAATCTCGAAAATTCCAGAAAATTTCGATTTACACTAGGAGACTAGGAGTAGCGAGGAGGTATATGGGATTTAAGTTGGTAATAAAAAAATATGAGAGGATACGGATTTAAGTTGGCAGTACTTAAGAATGAGAATGTGTGAGTGAATGTGTGAGAACTGTCATACTTGTCAGTGAGTTGTCACAAATTAAGGACAAGTGCCTTTATTGGATTTCTTCATCATTCTGCAATGTCCTGAATGCAGACTGAATGGAAAACGTGCTTCATTGCTTCCTCCTTGTGTTTCCTTGCATAGCAGACTTTTCTTTGAACGCTTCATTTCACTTCAGGTAAGTACTAGTCCAACATGTAAACAACCATCGGTCACTAAAGTTGTTTGCTTTTCTAATAGATACACAGATGCTATGCTATGGACAATGCTTCAAATACTTTTTGGTAACAACACAATGAAGTCCATTCATATAGGTACCTGCATTAATGGATAGTAGCCAAAAGGTACATGGTCAACTTGCCAACAATCGATTGGTGAACATGTTATTCTTATAGGAGATGCTCCAGCAGCCAAAAGATGTGCATAGTTGACTTTCTTTACTTGCAAGGAAAGTGGAAAACAGTACAAAATGCTAGTTGGAGTGAAAGTACTAGAAAAAGTATAATTACAACTTCACCAAAAAGACTAAAAGTATTTCTTCTCTCAGGAGGATCCAACAACACCCAAGAATTTATTGTTGCTTCCTACTTGTTCTTTAGAGGTAGTAGAATACATTTGAGTACCAGTAGGAGTGAAAATACCAGTAAAAAGAAATATTACAACTTTTTAACAAAACCCCGGAGAGACTAAAAGTATTTCTTCTTTCAGGAGGACCCAGCATCACCCAAGAATATATTCTACCATTCTACATGATCCTTAGGGATAGTATAACATATCTGAGTGTGAGTAGCAGTGAAAATACTGCAAAAAGTAAAAATGCAATTTTCAACAAAAACCCTGTAGAGACTAAAAGTATTTCTTCTTTCAGGAGGACCCAACAACACCTAAGAATCTATAATTACATTCTACATGATCCTTAGTGGTAGTAGAACATATTTGGGTACTAGTTACAGTGGAAGTACTGGAAAAGTAATATTACATATTTTCTGCAAAAAAAACCAGAGACTAAAAGTATTTCTTCTTTCAGGAGAATCCAGCAAAGCCCAACCATCTATTATTGTTTCCTACATGATCTTTAGAGATAGTATAGCACATTTGAGCACCAGTTGCAGTGCAAATACTAGAAAAAGTAAAAATACCATTTTTCACCAAAATCTCAAAGAGACTAAAAGTATTTCTTCTCTCAGGATGACCCAGTAACTCCCAAGAATTTATTGTTGTTTCCTACATGTACTTTAGAGGTAGTAGATCACATTTCAGTACCAGTAGGAGTGAAAATACAAGTAAAAAGTAAAAATGCAATTTTTAACAAAAGCCTAAACTAAAACAAAAGCCTAAAGAGACTAAAAGTATTTCTTTGTTCAGGAGGACCCAGCAATACCCAATAATCTATTTTTGCATTGTACATGTTCCTTAGAGATAGTATAACACATTTCAATACTAGTTGCAGTGTAAGTATTTGAAAAAATAGAAAATAGCATTTTTCATCAATAACCTGGAGAGACTAAAAGTATTTCTTTTTTCAACAGGACCCAGCAACACCCAAGCATCTATTCTTGCATTCTACATGATACATAGGCATAGTATTACACATCTGAGTGTCAGTTACAGTGAAAATACTTCAAAAAGTAAAAATTCCATTTTTCACCAAAAACCCAGAGAGGACTAAAAGTATATCTTATTTCAGGAGGACCCAGCAATACTCGAGAATCTATTTTTGCATTCTACATGATCCTTAGGCATAGTATTACTCATCTGATTGTCAGTTACAGTGAAAATACTTCAAAAAGTAAAAATACTATTTTTCATCATAAGCCCGGAGAGACTAAAAGTATTTCTTTTTTCAGGTGAACCCACCAAGTCGCAAGTATATATTTTTGCAATCTACATGATCATTAGAGATAGTGTAACACATTTGAGCACCAGTTGTAGTGAAAATACTTGAAAATGTAAAAATTCCATTGTTCACCAAAAACCCGGAGAGAACTAAAAGTATTTATTTTTTCAGGAGAACCAAGCAAAGCCCAAGCATCTATTGTTGATTCCTACATGATCTTTAGAGATAGTTTAACACATTTGAGTAGCAGTTGCAGTGAAAATAATTGAAAAAGTAAAAATTCCATTTTTCATCAAAAACCTGGAGAGACTAAAAGTATTTCTTATTTCAGGAGGACCCAGCAATGCCCAAGCATCTATTGTTGTTTCCTACATGATCTTTAGAGATAGTATAATACATTTGAGAACCAGTTGCAGAGAAAATACTTGAAAATGTAAAAATTCCATTTTTCACCAAAAACCTGGAGAGGACTACGCTGTTCCAAATCGAATTATGTAATTAGAGCAATAATTAGAATTACCTATTAATTAAAATAAAGGCTACTTCATTGCTTATCGATTAGTAATATTTATTTGCACTTAACTCACTTAATTATTGAATTATTAATGATTTAATATTTTGTCAAAGCGCCACCTACTGTAATACAATTTATTTAATCTATATAATTAACAGATATTATGTTTTATAATATAAATAGATGTCACTGCGTAACGTAATTTAAACGTCTATAACTCCATTAGTAAGTCATTTACAAATCAACTATTTGTATAATTAGCTTGCTAAATATATAATGAATACTTTAGTAAATAATAATTTCTAATTACGGTTCTAATTAAAAAGTCAAGATTGGAACAGCGCCAAAATGGCTGAACTATACGCTTTGATATATAATCTGCAGAGGACCTAAAAAATTATATTATAGTCTAGTTACAAACCCTTCATGTTGGTTTGTTACTTAACTAATGATTTCATTGAAGGTTATAGTTCAGCACTTTTGGCGCTGTTCCAAATCGAATTATGTAATTAGAGCAATAATTAGAATTACCTATTAATTAAAATAAAGGCTATTTCATTGCTTATCGATTAGTAATATTTATTTGCACTTAACTCATTTAATTATTGAATTATTAATGATTTAATATTTTGTCAAAGCGCCACCTACTATAATACAATTCATTTAATCTATATAATTAACAGATATTATGTTTTATAATATAAATAGGTGTCACTGCGTAACGTAATTTAAACGTCTATAACTCCATTAGTAAGTCAATTACAAATCAACTATTTGTATAATTAGCTTGCTAAATATATAATGAATACTTTAGTAAATAATAATTTCTAATTACGGTTCTAATTACAAAGTCAAGATTGGAACATCGCCAAAATGCCTGAACTATACGCTTTGATATATAATCTGCAGAGGGTCTAAAAAAAATATATTATAACCCTTCATGTTGGTTTGTTACTTAACTAATGATTTCATTGAAGGTTATAGTTCAGCACTTTATTGGATTTCTTCATCATTCTGCAATGTCCTGAATGCAGACTGAATGAAAAACGTGCTTCATTGCTTCCTCCTTGTGTTTCCTTGCATGGCAGACTTTTCGTTGAACGCTTCATTTCACTTCAGGTAAGTATTACTCCAACATGTAAACAACCATCGATCTCTAAAGTTGTTTGCTTTTCTAATAGATACATAGATGCTGTGCTAAGGAAAATGCTCAAATACTTTTTGGTAACAACACATCGAAGAGAATTCATATAGGTACCTGCATTAATGGATAGTAGCCAAAAGTTAAATAGTCACACTTGTGAACAACCGATTGGAGAACATGTTATTCTTATAGAAGATGCTCCTGAAGCCAAGAGATGTGCATAGTTGACTTCCTTTATTTGCAAAGAAAGTGGATGACATTACAAAATGCTAGTTGGAGTGAAAATATTGGATAAAGTAAAAATATAAATTTTTCACCAGAAACCCATAGACTAAAAGTATTTCTTTTTTCAACAGGACCCAGCAACACACAAAAACCAATTCTTCCATTCTACATGATCCTTAGGGATATTATAACACATTTCAGTACTAGTTGCAGTGTAAGTATTTGAAAAAGGAAAATAGCATTTTTCATCAATACCTAGACTAAAATTATTTCTTCTTTCAGGAGAACCCAGCAACACCCAAGAATCTATTTTTGTATTCTACATGATCGTTAGGGATAATATAACACATCTGAATGTCAGAAACAAAGAAAATAGTAAAAATACAATTTTCACCTTGAGACTAAAAGTATTTCTTTTTTCAGCAGGACCCAGCAAAACCCAAAAACTTATTCTTCCATTCTACATGATCCTTAGGGATAGTATAACACTTTTAAATACTAGTTGCAGTGTAAGTATTTGAAAAAATAAAAAATAGCATTTTTCATCAATAACCTGGAGAGAATTAGAAGTCTTTCTTTGTTCAGGAGACCCAGCAACGCCCAAGCATCTATTGTTGTTTCCTACATGATCTTTAGAGATAGTATAACACATTTGAGAACCAGTTGCAGAGAAAATACTTGAAAATGTAAAAATTCCATTTTTCATCAAAAACCCAGAGAGGACTAAAAGTATTTCTTTTTTCAGGTGAACCCAGCAAGTCGCAAGAATATATTTTTGCAATCTACATGATCATTAGAGATAGTGTAACACATTTGAGCAGCAGTAGCAGTGAAAATACTTGAAAAAGTAAAAATTCCATTTTTTATCAAAACCTGGAGAGACTAAAAGTATTTCTTATTTCAGGAGGACCCAGCAACGCCCAAGCATCTATTGTTGTTTCCTACATGATCTTTACAGATAGTAAAACACATATAAGTGACAATAGTAATGAAAATACTGGTAAAAGTACAACTACAAATTTTCATAAAAAAAGCATGAGAAATTAAAATTATTTCTTCTTTCAGGAGGAACCAGCAAAATCTAGGAATTTATTCTTGCTTTCGACGTGATCCTAAGGGATAGTATAATATATCTGAATGTCATAAGCAAAGAAAATACTAAATATACAATTTTTACCAATAACCCCCAGAGAGACTAAAAGTATTTCTTCTTTCAGAACAAACCAACATACAAATAGTATAACAGCTAGCATAGTATATGAGCTTGTTATAGACGAATGGCTTAAGGCACGAATTTACCAGTGGGCTCATTGGATAGGCCATACTTTTTCCTATAAATATGCATACTCTATGATCAATTAGTACGAATTGTTATCGATTTATTAAAAAATAACATGCTTTTATTGTACCGACTTGTAAAAATTGCTTAATAAATGGTATTCTTCATATTCCTTTTAAAATATTTATTTATAGTTGTTAAGAATGATCCTATCAACTAAATATACTATATTATAGTCTAGTTGCAAACCCATCAAGTTGGTTTGTTACTTAACTAATGAATTCATTGAAGATTATAGTTCAGCACTTTTGGCGCTGTTCCAAATCGAATTATGTAATTAGAGTAATAATTAGAATTACCTATTAATTAAAATAAAGGCTACTTCATTGCTTATCGATTAGTAATATTTATTTGCACTTAACTCACTTAGCTATTGAATTATTAATGATTTAATATTTTGTCAAAGCGCCACCTACTGTAATACAATTTATTTAATCTATATAATTAACAGATATTATGTTTTATAATATAAATAGGTGTCACTGCGTAACGTAATTTAAACGTCTATAACTCCATTAGTAAGTCAATTACAAATCAACTATTTGTATAATTAGCTTGCTAAATATATAATGAATATTTTAGTAAATAATAATTTCTAATTACGGTTCTAATTAAAAAGTCAAGATTGGAACAGCGCCAAAATGGCTGAACTATACGCTTTGATATATAATCTGCAGAGGGCCTAAAAAAATATATTATAGTCTAGTTACCAACCCCTTCCATGTTGGTTTGTTACTGAGCTAATAATATCCATTTTTTGTCCATCTATTGGTGATCGCTAGAAGGTTATAGTTCAGCACTTTTAGCGCTGTTTCAAATCGAAGTTTTTAATTAGAGCAATAATTAGGATTACTTATTAATTAAAATAAAGGTTAATTCATTGTTTATCGACCAGTAATATTTATTTGCACTTAATTCAATTAATTATTGAATTATTAATGATTTAATATTTTATTAAAGGGCCATCTACTGTAATACAATTTATTTAATCTATATAATTAACAGATATTATGTTTTATAATATAAATAGGTGTCACTGCGTAACGTAATTTAAACGTCTATAACTCCATTAGTAAGGCAATTACAAATCAACTATTTATATAATTAGTTTGCTAAATCTATAATGAATACTTTAGTAAATAAGAATTTCTAATTAAGGTTGTAATTATAAAGTCAAGATTGGAACAGCGCCAAAATGGCTGAACTATACGCTTTGATATATAATCTGCAGAGGGCATAAAAAAATATATTATAGTCTAGTTACCAACCCCTTCCATTATTATTATTATTATAAAATTTGTAAATTACTATTTATTTATTCTTTAATTAATAGATAACTATTCCTGGCAATTGATCAGCGAATATGCAATTTTAAAGGTAAAAGTATGGCCCATCCAATGAGCCTATTGGTAGATTTGTGACGTAAGCTTTTCGCCTAAAAAAGGTTTAATACTATATGATTGGGAACATGCGATGCGATGAGCGTAAACCGTCGTCGCATAAAAGTTTAATAACTTTCTTATTAGTTCACCAATATTGATGAATTTGGAAGCAACCGAAAGGGAAAGGATCATTCTTTAAGACTATAAATAAATATTTTCAAACAAGTTTGTAAATTATCATTTATTTAGCAATTTTTACAAGTCGGTACAATACAAGCATGTTTTCTCTTAAGTAATCGATAAATATTCGTGTTAATTGATCAGCGAATACGCAAATTTAAAGGAAAAATATGGCCTATCCAATGAGCCCACTGGTAAATTCGTGCCTTAAGCCATTCGTCTATAACAAGCTCATATACTATGCTAGCTGTTATACTATTTGTATGTTAGAGTTTTCAGCAGTTTCACTGCAACTGGTCATCAGATGTGTTATACTATCCCTAAGGATCATGTAGAATGGAAGAATAGGTTCTTGGGTGTTGCTGGGTTCTCCTAAAAAAAGATATACTTTTAGTCTCTCCGAAGTTTTTGATGAAAAATGGTAATTTTACTTTTTCAAGTATTGTTACAGCAACTAACACTCAGATGTACTATACTATCTCTAAGCAACATGTAGAATGCAATAATAGATTCTTTGGTGTTGCTGGGTTGTTCTGAAAGCAGAAATACTTTTAGTCTCTCCGGGGGTTATTGGTAAAAATTGTATATATAGTATTTTCTTTGCTTATGACATTCAAATATATTATACTATCCCTTAGGATCATGTAGAAAGCAAGAATAGATTCCTAGGTTTTGCTGGGTCCTCCTAAGAGAAGAAATACTTTTAGTCTCTCCAGGTTTTTGGTGAAAAATGGAATTTTTACTTTTTCAAGTATTTTCACTGCTACTGGTACTCAAATGTGTTACACTATCTCTAATGATCATGTAGATTGCAAAAATATATACTTGCGACTTGCTGGGTTCACCTGAAAAAATAAATACTTTTAGTCTCTCCGGCCTTATGATGAAAAATAGTATTTTTACTTTTTGAAGTATTTTCACTGTAACTGACACTCACATGTGTAATACTATGCCTATGTATCATGTAGAATGCAAGAATAGATGCTTGGGTGTTGCTGGGTCCTGTTGAAAAAAGAAATACTTTTAGTCTCTCCAGGTTATTGATGAAAAATGCTATTTTCTATTTTTTCAAATACTTACACTGCAACTAGTATTGAAATGTGTTATAATATCCCTAAGGATCATGTAGAATGGAATAATTGGTTTTTGGGTTTTGCTGGGTCCTGCTGAAAAAAGAAATACTTTTAATCTCAAGGGTTTTTGGCGAAAATTGTATTTTTACTATTTTCTTTGTTTCTGACATTCAGATGTGTTATATTATCCCTAAGGATCATGTAGAATGCAAAAATAGATTCTTGGGTGTTGCTGGTGCTCCTGAAAAAGATATACTTTTAGTCTAGGTATTGATAAAAAATGCTATTTTCCTTTTTCAAATACTTACACTGCAACTAGTACTGAAATGTGTTATAATATCCCTAAGGATCATGTAGAATGGAAGAATTGGTTTTTGGGTGTTGCTGGGTCCTGTTGAAAAAAGAAGTACTTGTAGTCTCTATTGGTTTCTGGTGAAAAATATATATTTTTACTTTTTCCAATATTTTCACTCCAACTAGCATTTTGTAATGTCATCCACTTTCTTTGCAAATAAAGGAAGTCAACTTTGCACATATCTTGGTTGCAGGAGCATCTTCTATAAGAATAACATGTTCTCCAATCGATTGTTGACAAGTGTGACTATTTAACTTTTGGTTACTATCCATTAATGCAGGTACCTATATGAATTGTCTTTGATGTGTTGTTACCAAAAAGTATTTAAGCATTTTCCTTAGCACAGCATCTATGTATCTATCAGAAAAGCAAACAACTTTAGTGACCGATGGTTGTTTACATGTTGGACTAGTACTTACCTGAAGTGAAATGAAGCGTTCAAAGAAAAGTCTGCTATGCAAGGAAACACAAGGAGGAAGCAATGAAGCACGTTTTCCATTCAGTCTGCATTCAGGACATTGCAGAATGAAGAAGAAATCCAATAAAGCCAGATGAACTTGCTGTGTGACAGCTCACTGACAAGTATGACAGTTCTCACACATTCACTCACACATTCTCATTCTTAAGTACTGCCAACTTAAATCCGTATCCTCTCATATTTTTTTATTACCAACTTAAATCCCATATACCTCCTCGCTACTCCTAGTCTCCTAGTGTAAATCGAAATTTTCTGGAATTTTCGAGATTCAGGGGGGGGACTTGTGATGCGATGAGCGTAAACCGTCGTCGCATTAAAGTTTAATAACTTTCTTATTAGTTGACTAATATTGATGAATTTGGTAGCGATGGAAAGGGAAAGGATCAGTCTTTGCAACTGTTAATAAATATTTTCAAAGAAATTTGAAAAATATCATTTATTTATCTATTTTTACAAATCGGTACAATACAATCATGTTTTTTTTTAAATTTATCTATTACTATTCTTGTTAATTGATCATTGAGTTTGCAAATTTATAGGAAAAGGTGTAGCCCATCCAATGAGTCCATTGGTAGATTCGTTACATAAGCTATTCGCCTTTTAGGTGTAAATGTTTAAAAAAATGTTGAAAAATTTAAAATCCAAATATTAGTTTATTAATCGTGGCCATTTGAAAATTGTCAGTTTTCTATTTACGATTTCATTTCCATTATGTAGTTGGTTTGTATGGTTGCCCTGTAATCAAATAATACGTGAGAATAATACTTTCAAAATATTTATTGTTTTCAGATATTTGCACAATGCATTATTAAATTATATCTTTTTCTTATGTTTATAACACAGTATATACAAATTCAAATTTATTATTAGTATTTTATTCAGATGTATTAAAATTAAAATTAATGTTGGCATAATATTGGGCACGGAAATATATATTTATTGGACGCTGGAGAATAGGTTTATCAAAAAAAAGTTATTACATATAAATAACACATCTTTCGTAACATCATATTTATTTCAATTTGTAAAATAAAGTAACCATAGGTTTAAGTCTTGATTGAGCTATAGCTTTTAATGCATTGCTTACATAATAGTTTATATAATCATAAAAAAAATCACGTTGACAAAAAAAATGAAAATTGGAATTCTTATGTAAAATGTTCTGATTTAAAAGTTAAGACCTACATTGAATTTATAAATATAAGAAGTATGAAAGTTTATATTGTCTTCAATATCTTAAACTTATAAAGTAAATTAAATGAATACACTAGATGGGCTAAATTTTGCTTAATTTAAAATTAACTTAAAGAACTAAGGTTTTGTACAAAAAAGATTTTTTATAAACGTTCACAAAGTGATGAAACAAAACAGGCAAAGTATTGAGGAGAAACTTGTGTTATCCTAAAAAAAAACTGTAGGTAAAACTACATACTTTCACTTCACTGTAAGTACTTTGTTTTTAGTCCTGGTGTTTGCTTTGTGATGATATTTTTCTACGTACAATTTCACGTATAGTGGAGCGAGGGCTAAGTTGCCTTATAAAGTAGTCTGAAATGTGAAGATGATTGAGTTTGTTTGAAATTGTGGTTGTATGAAATTTATTTGTTACCGATTAGTGTTCTATCACATTAATAAAACCTAAGTGGGTGAGTTGAGTTATTTGGATATGCTCTTGATTTAATATTTTGTCTATGTTATATGGCTGAAGCGGATACAGGCAGAGCGGAGTTCATCTGTTCCGGATATTCTTCGTAGTCATCTTCCCCCTCCTCATAATCTCCTTCCTGGTTCTCCTCCATCGGGTCTTCAGCCTCAAAGTCGTGGTGATGGTAAGTGGACGGTGGAGACGGCTGCATGACCTCCTGAAATCGCGGTGATTAGTGCCAAAAAAAAAACAACTCATAATTTAGTATTGTTTTAGTATTGGGATATGGTGATGCGGGATGTCCTGCTGAATAATGTATTGTACCTTCGGTGGTCGCCATCCGCAACCCGGCAGCGGCAGACCGTCCGATCCCAAGGGACACGGAGCATCCAATCCCGGAACACCCTGGTCCCCCTTATCTCCCTTATCGCCCTTTCGGCCTCTCTTCCCTAACGGACCCTACAAAACAGAGAAACAGGAATTAACCCAACGATCCGAGCTCACTTTTTTTTCAGTTCTTACCGCGTCTCCCTTGTACCCTTTGTCACCTTTTGGACCCTATAAAAGTGCACTCAAGTTAATTATAATCAAGGAACTTCTTAAAGTCTTCGTCTTTATTTTTAAATGTTTTATTTGAAGCGTGCGACTTAATGCTCGTCTCTGAAGATGCATGAGAACTGCGGTGATAGTAAAAAAAAGTTTTTATATTTGTACCTCTTGTCCAGGAATACCATCCGTGCCCTAAAATGAATCATTGTTAGTTCTGAATTGGAACATTTGCATTCAATAATTACAATCGATACTGCAACAATCAATAATAAGTAACTTTATTTAAAAATTATTTGAAAATATGATTATTTAAAAACATGTTAGTTTTTTGTTTTCTTTTTAAATAATAAAATTTGAATATATCAAATTAAGAAACTGTCTGCATTAATTCATTTACTTGGTTCAGGAGTAAATGAAAAAGTTAATTTGTAATATGTAGCCATTAAAATAATGTTTTCAATTTATTTGTCGAAGAATTCTCGTATTTAGTACGGATTTAGAACTTGACTTGAAATTTGCTTAATCCACGCGCATAAAGTAAATACATATAACTCAGATAATCTGGTTGATCTTTGACTGAAAATTCTGACTTTAATGACGAGGCGCATTGGCATCAACGCCAGATTAGTTCTATGCACGGCAAACGTACAAAGAACAGACGAGAGATGAATTCTGCTTTTGTATGAATGCAGCCTCTTTCATACAAGTAAATGGACCATTTACATGCTCCTACCTGTTGATGATACTCGGCTCATTGGAAACCGTCCCAATTGCATTTTGTACGACGACGCTTTTCGCTAAACTCCATATAATTTAGTGTATATGTAATTCAAGAAATATTCACTTAATAAATAATATGTTTGAAATTATACTCTATATTTTTTATAAAAAAAAAGTGTATATTATCTATTAGTCCTGTTGCAATACCGATTGTTGTATACAAGTTTGAAAATGTTTAACTTACTGGTAAACCGGGATCGCCTCGTTCCCCTTTGCTTCCTGGTTCTCCCTGGGCGCCCTAAAGTGAATAAAACGAGATGACAACAAAAAAAGGGGGAAAGAAAACAACAAAAAAAAAAACCTTCAACTCAACAAAAATAGGAAACGAAACCAAGAATAACAAGAAGAGGAAGATGATGAATATTCAGCATAACAGAATCATCAAGTGTTTGTTATGTCTTTTTTTTTTCTTTAAGAGTACTTACTTTCATTCCGTCTAAGCCGGGCGGTCCCTGCGGAAAAATATAAAAAAATAATAGAAACCAAAAACAAAAATTAAATAAACAATTGTGGAAATAAATAAACGAACGGATGCAGACGCATGCTGGATTCTCGAAGAGAAATCAATAAACAATCGAGGAATTGAGGGGATGCTCATGTCGCATGTCACAAACGTGAAATGAAAAAAAATAAAATAAATAAAAATTCAAGCGAATATTTAAATAATTACAGCACATGCACAAACATTTATTTCTCTTCTCGTACATGTCATTATCTTGTCATATATATATATATTTATTATTATTAATCTTTTTTTTGTGTCTCGTGTTTTCCTCTATGATCCGATCTTACAATCATTTATATATAATTACATCAAGCTTGAGATGAACTTTCGGATTCAATCTGTTCAATTTATACATTATTTTTTAATATATATCCATCATCTAGCTAAAGAAGAATCAGTCACATAATCGCATTACACAATACAATGCTCCATGTTTTTTTCACGCTAAGAACTAAACATCATGTTTATTAAATATATATATAAAACACCTAAAAGAAAAAAGAGTCGTCTCAACATTCATAATATATATTACAATTACATTTTCATATAGTTATTTTTTTTTATATATATATAATTTTTCTTTTATAATCTGCATAAACACAAAAAAAAATGGATTGTTTTTAACTTTACACAAAACAAATGTTTCTCTTTTTTTTTTTAAATTAATAATCAAAACTTACAAAATGTCGAATCAATAAATACAATATGTATATATATTTATATATAATGGCAAATATATTCATATAAAAAATGGTTGTTTATTCTTCCTTCGGCTCTGAAAACAAAAAATCATCGTCATCCTCACTAATCACTAAATTAAATACATCCTTAAATTGACACATCTCATACAGTTTGCTTTAAGTACACCTATGATGGACGAAAATTATTATTATTTAATTATTTTTTTTATATATATAACTTGGTATTATTAATTAATAATGTATTATTAATCTTGTAATTTTTTTTTTGGCGATTTCTACAAATGGAATAGTTTTTTTTGTTTATTTGTTTCTTTAAATAAATTAAAAAAAGATTAATTTAATTTAAATAAAACAACTTCTTATAGCAATATAAATTACAGCGTATTATCTTAAGTATTTATATATATATATTTATATATAATTTAAAAAATTGATACTTTGCGCGATCTCCAAGGAAACGGATCATGGAGATAATGTGGTTGCATACGTTTGTTTTCGAGATGCGTGCGTGTTCGGGCGCGTTCCGTTGGAGGGCGCGCAAGTATATTGTTATATCACTTATTACAATTTTAGAATATCATTATTTTTCTTCCACAAATATTTGCAGTTAACAAAGATCGGGTGCTGTCAGGTTTGGTGAAAAAGAGGAGGAAATTGACGAGGAGCGACGGTATTGGCTTCTTCATCGGACGGCTCAAATCTACTAAACCAAAAGGGCTTTAATTTCGCTGCAAACCCCCGTTTCGTTTCCTCCTCCTTTATCAACACATCCTGCGACGGGCAAATACAACGCGCACGCACACGGCAAAAGTCCTTCGTAACTAAACATAACTCTAAAACTTAGGTCGCTCCGGTCGTCGAGCGAAATCACCAGCCTAGGTCCTCCTAAACCGTTCGCAAATTCGTTCAACATGGGTTAAAGAGTGTGTTTGTTTGTTTGTGTGTGAGATAGAGAGAAAGAAGAAAAAAGGATAAAAACCTTGTGTTAATTGTCGAAATTTCATTTTTTTTTGCTCAGTTAAACGTAACAATCCAATGGAAGTAACTGCTTCTCCTCGTGTTTTTTTTTAACGTTTTCTTTTAATATTTTGGTTTTAGTTGTGCAAGCTCTTTAGTTAATCAAATTTGTTGCTTCTCGCAGACACCAGAAGACAATCAAAACGAATTCTTTGCGTTGGGTTAAATCACTGCATTGTTCGGTTAACGGTGCTTTTTTTAAATGTACTTGTTTTATATTAAATATATATGTTTTTCAATATATATATTCTGTACTTTTCTACTAAAGAAGTCCTTAGTTATAGAGATGTTTCCTTACCATGGGACCTGGCTTCCCATAATCGCCGGTCCTTCCGCTCTCGCCTCTCAAACCCATCGGACCCTAACAACAAAAAATTCCATCAAAAAAATCACATCAAAATATCAATAAAATGGAACTTATTTATTAAATGATTATTATATTTATCAGATTGTAGTGTTTTTTGATAATATTTCTAAAATTAAATTCGTATCAAATAAATTTAATTTCGGATGGGCCAAATTATGCAATAAAAAAGGATCGAACACTGCGGCATTAATTGAATACCTCAATTATATGGGACATGATGCGATCGAGTCCGTCGAGAATTCGATTTGCATAAAGCAATCTATTTTCGTGTCGGTGATGTTTTACAGCGATAATTCAATATGTATATGATCGCTTCTCTCCTTTAATATTTTTTTTTCGCTATTGGTCTTCTTCTAAGAGAAATTCGTCCCGTGAGAGTGATTGAGATTTATTGCTCGAGCCGTTATTAATTCGCTACGTCTTCCAGTTCTTCGCAAAATGTGATACCATTTGCATTTATGGTGGATGAGGATAGAAGAAGGTGGGTCGTCCGGTCGAAGAGTGTAAGGAACGCATTTCAATAATAAAATTGATTGCAATCTGCTTAATGGCCGGGCGTATAATTAAAATTTATGTTCAATTTGCTTTATCGATGACGACCAAAGGAGAAAAGAGAAGAGAAGAGAAGAGGAGTTAATAATAATGGTAGTAGCCTTGAGTTGCAATTCCTTTTGATTTCGTTTTTTTCCAGTCCGTTATTTGATTTTGATCTGCGTTCTAAATGTCCATAGCAATTATATTTTCTTTAATACTTTTAGTTAGGAGAGGTTTTTAGAATCTTTACGTCTTTCCTGATTTTATAAAATAATTAAATTTGTTTGTGTTTAATTAATTTCAAATTAATTAAGTTGTAAGTTAACGTTTCGACGTTAGTTGTTGTTGAAATGTATACACGGTTTGTAGTTTTTTCATTAAGCGAATGTTATCTCTCTTCATTCTCTTCTTATGTTTGCTTTTGGCGCAGAGATACCATTAATACCAAAGTCATAAGAGACGTTGAAGAATCATCAGAGTTGTGTGTTGATTCAGTAAATTGGCCCTTTCGTAAGTGGTGGCACTCGAAGAAAACAACAGAGCAAGAATGAAATGTTGATCGTAAACACACTTACAGGTAAGCCCATCGGTCCGGGATCCCCCTTAGTGCCCTTCTCGCCCTAGGAAAAAAGAAACGAGTCCCCAAAGAGTGTTAAGTTAGAACAAACAATCAAGTCGTTTAATTCAATCCTTACCGGTTCCCCTTTGATGCCGTCCATTCCTCTGTCGCCCTTAATGCCGGGTGGACCTTGCAAACCCGGCACTCCCGGAGGTCCTGGAGGACCTGGAGGACCGACGATCTGCCGAAAAAAAGAAGCAATTTGTAAAGTAATCAATCGATGAATGAGAGTTTAAATGAATGCGATGGGACTTACAACTTCGCCGCCGCCGCCTCCTCCGCCGCCTCCACCGATCATCTCTCCGGTCCCATCTCCCTGGAACAGCGTGAGAAATATAAAAAAAGCATAAAATCAAAAACACTCCCAGTCTCCATCATGCAGATGGGTGTGCGTTTTTGTATAATCTTCCATGTGCGGAGTGTAATTTTTTTTTTTTGGTGCGAGAACATCCAAATTTGTTAAAGTGTGTAGTTTTCTTGTGTTAAAAATGGTGGAATTAGTATAGATTTGATCATTACCTGTCGCCTTCGCAGCTTTTTGTATTTCTGCTCCGAGAAGAAAACACGTGCCGGGGGAAAAAGAGAATTTGAAAAAAGAAAATTTATAAATAATAAAACGTAACAAACGTTAGTTGAAGGCATCCAAAATATAAGTAAATGCAATAATAATTCATTCAAGCGATTTTTTTGAGAGTGCAATTTTTCCTTACCGATTCGCCTTTCTCGCCCTTTTCACCCTTTTGACCCGGATATCCGGGCGGACCAGGTAGTCCTGGTGGACCCATCAGACCCGGAGGTCCAATATCTCCGTAATCGCCTTTCTCACCTTTCGGACCTAACAGACCCTAAAAGATAAACAGAAAATGTTATTGTTGGTACACGGAGTAATTTCCATTAAATTCTACAATCATTAAATGTTATCTACTAATTACCAAGCACAATAAAAGTTCATGTGTAATATATTATAATTCATAAATTTCTTATCTATTTCATTAGAAATAAGTAATAAATGAATTTAATAATTAATTAATTAAATAGATGGAAAATAAAGATTTCAAACTCATAAAGATATAATGAAAATAAAATCTCTTCGATAAATGAAATTTAATGGCTTTTTAGAGCATAAAGTTTTCTTTCTTCTTGAATAAACAGTGATTAAGTTTAGTTTATGCCATCTGAGAGGATCCCCATTAAACGGCAATATTAAACGTAATCTAATTTATTTCAAGAGAGAAACGAAATGAACAAACTGCGTTCATAAACCTAAGAATAAAATAAATCCTTCTGCAACCGAAACCTTAAAATAACGCACAGCAACGGCATTATGGATGATTAAAATCTTAGGTGGTAAAGCGAGCTCGCGATAAATTAGGAAAAAGTAATTAAAAATCTTAATTAGTTATCGAGCGCTTCGCTGTGCAGATAAAATGATACACAGGAAATGTTTGCAGTTGCATCAACTTTAACAATCTGCAAATTTATTGAAATTGCATTGAAATTATGGGTACTTACCGGAAGTCCTGGAGGTCCTTGAGGGCCGGGCTCACCGTTGGTGCCGGCCTCTCCTACGGGTCCAGCGATTCCAGAATCGCCCTTGGGTCCTTTAATAGAGAGAAACGTACAGGAAATTGCGAAAAAATAGAGCAGGAAGTGAACCGACTGGTGTATCTGGTGCGTTCGGGGCTTTTACTTTTCGATTGTTTATTTGTGTACCTGGACCTTTTCGCACCTGGTTCACCTTTAACCCCAGGTAATCGAGACGCATCCAAATCTTTTTGCCCATTCAGAACGAAACCACACTCAGACACACATTGTCACAGCTTACATTTGTGTTTTGCCTTCCTTTTTATCTTTATTTGTTATTTTCACACGTACATCAATCACCGAAATCCCCTACGTTTACTGACACTTTTTATTAAAGCATGCTTTTTACTCTACAACGATTTATTTAAACTACTTAAACAAAATTTACTTCATAACATTCAATAATCGTTTTATGGTTTTTCTATTAATTTTTATTTCTCTTTAATTTTTTCTAATTTAAATATGAAACTAAATTTAGAATCAAGAAAAAAACTAATTGATTTTTGAAGAATTTCAATTTTTTCATTTCGGGTTCGTCGCTTGACGGAACGTTAATATCACTTTCCTAAATAGTGTTTTACCTTAAGAACTTGAATGTTTTATTTATTTTTTTATACGTTAATAATATAATTGAGTATTTTCACATATTTATATAAATAAATAATCATTATATAATGACTTATTCTATATTTTTTGTTGAACCAAATTTTATTTTTTACAAACTTTATTAGTAAAAAATATCAACAATAAAACTGTTATAACATTATTTGTCAATATTATATAATTTGTAAAAAAAGGTAAAATGAATAGTTATTTTTTAAATTAATAATTATGTTAAAAAATTAAGCAAATCTGTGAATATTAAATAAATATTTATTACTTATTTAATTTTTATCGCTTAATGATTGTGAATAATATCGCTTTTATATATAAGTAGGTTAATTTCTAATTAAAATTGTTTACCAGTAATAAATCAGATGCAAATAACATTAAATCGACTTAAGTCAAACAACCATAAAACGATTCACGGAATGATTATATCCACGAACCATAATAAACTACATATCTGGAACAACAAAACTAAATAAATAAATAAAGTAAATCGTAGAAAACGAAACTGGAAGAGAATGATTGAAATGAGAACGGGAGGATTTTAATGGGAGGTTAATATCGCATGATCTATCCCACTTTAATGGCGCTCTTGCGTGTGGAAACGTGTAAATTAAATCACAAATTGTCGAATTGAAATAGATAGTTACAAAGTGAAAAAGGCAATCGAGGACACAAAATAAAATATTAATTAAAAGTTAATATTAATTAAAATTAAAGGTAGATAAATTTAAAAAAATAAAGAGACATACTTACGAATGGTAAATGTAAATAAGCAGCTGTTGCCGTTCGGGAACAGATTTATGTATATTAAAAAAAACACACACACAGAAAACACTGCGGTCGACAGATTAAATTAGATATGTTAATAGGTGTGTCTTGTGCTAGGTAGTAGAAGTAGTAGTAGTAGTAGTGGTAGTACTAGTGTAGCGGCTACAAAGAATAATAAACATGTAATAATTACAGGTGATCAAATAAATAAATAAATTACAAACTCTGGTGAATTAATTTACATTAAATTAAAAAAAAAATATATACTTAAGATTAAGGAATTAATAATCTACGCCGTGTGCGTGGGTGTATTATTACGCATAAACTAAATATGAACACACAACAATTAAAATACAGAAGAGATTTTCCTTTTTAGGTTTATATTTAAGACATGCGACGTGCGGCTAGCGATGCAATTTTAATACCATGCAAGAACAGACGACAAAACAAATGTAAAGCTATGCAATGAGAAAGGTGTGGTTCCTTTTTCCCTGGATGTACTGAACATTTCATATATGTAAAAAGACATGGACAATAAAATCATCGCTTTTTTTTTGGGGGTACAAAAAGTTTTTTGGTACGTTACCCGTTTGCCTCGTCTTCCACGGGCGCCCTTTTCACCAGGTAAACCAGGAGGTCCGACCGGACCGGGCTCACCTTTTTCACCTCGGAAACCAACTCGTTTAGTAAATGATGCAATTTTTTTTAGATCTTAATTTCTTTTTTTTTAAATCTTATTGTTAGTTTTATGTTAAATTTTTGTAGATTTCTGTGGATTTGAATCGATGGAATAATGAAAATAGTTACCGGGTGGACCTGGAGGTCCTGGTGGTCCTTCGAGCATTCCCGCTGGGAATTGGTCTCCGTTCAGCGTCGTCGTCAGTCCTCGTTCGCCTTTGTCGCCTCTGTCGCCCTGAAAAATCAAAGAATGGTATGTTGTACAGATCGATTCGATTTTTCCATATTGATCAAACATTCGTTGCGAGACGAAAACACTACATTATTCACCAACACCGCAAGAAAAAAGTAAATGTACACACACAGTTAACCTGTAATTAAACGAACCGCAAACTTCAATTTAAATTATTAGAAAAATGTATTTTCAAATGATTTTTATTTTAGTTAAATTTAAATAATTAAGGCATAAAAAAGTTTCAATGATAAATGCTGAAAATAAGTCAAGTTTTAAATTGATTTTATACGCAGTGAGCGCACATCAAAATAAATGAGAAATAAAATAAATGAATACAAACAAAAAATAAATGAAAAGACGTTTTACGAGTGAAACCGCTTCAATTGCGGCCGTAAATTCGTACAAAATAGTCTAAAATCCATAATTATGAAAAACCATTGGATGCAAACAAAAAAAAATACAGAAGAAGGAAAACGAGCAGCCGTAATTATTAAAACCAATGACACGGAATAAAATGGAGAGGAAAGAAACGCTGCGTGGTATGAAGTCTGGCCGTCTCTTTGAAATGACGAGGATTCACAACGATCTTTATCTGCCGGTTATTTTTGTTTTGTTCAAGAGGCTTTTAATTAGATTAGGGACCCTTGTCTTATTTTGCGAAGCGTGGAATATTTCTTTTAGAACGTAACATGTCGTAAATTATACATTTTTATAATTTCCTTTTAAGTGATCAAATGGAAGTTTGCGAATTCGTTAATTAATTTAATTAGTTTAATCCTGAAAATGTTAAGTGGATTAGTAAAATCAAAAGACCTGAATGAATTAGTTGTGCTCTAAAAACCAATAAATCTATTAGTTAAAGATATGAAATAAATTATTTGTGCCATCCACCTTGCAGGAAAAAAATGATGCGTTTAAATTAATTTAATTAAACCTGAAAATTTGTTATTTGTGCTAGATCCATAAACCTTTTAAATATGTGTATTTTTTTTTGCAGAGATAAAGTAGACTTACACGTTCACCTTTGGAGCCGTTCCTGCCGGGAATTCCCTAAATAAATGTGAATAGAATTTAGTTTGAGAACGTCGGGAGAATACGATTTTCATGAATAAAGAGGAACCAAAAAATGTATGTTATAAATCATAAAATCGTACAGGCAAACCCATGTGTCCCGGTAATCCTGGATATCCGGCCGATCCCGTCGTCCCTACATGTCCCCTATCGCCCTACATAAATCAACACGAGAGAAAGTATGAAAATGCACTGTTTTTCCTTAGATGTGTGTGGGAAAAAAAGAATAGAAACTGTTTGTTTGTTGGTTGGTTGGTAAATACATAAAACGATGATGCTGAAATGATCGGTGGAGTTTCTTTTACCTTAGGCCCCATGAGTCCGTCGATTCCGGGTGGTCCTATCGGGCCAATCGGCCCAGCTTCTCCCCTGTCTCCAGGCGGACCCTGCTCCCCGGGAATCCCCTGTCTTCCGTCGTGTCCTGGAAGTCCTTCAGGACCCGGAGGTCCCGGCGGTCCGGGCGGTCCTGGCTCTCCTGGTTCACCCTAAACCACGCATAAAAAATATTACAAAAATGTTGTTATTATTTTTAAATAAAAGGAACAGCAAGCATGCAACAATTACAAAAACCTTACTCAGAATGCTAGAAAAGTGGCCAAGTTTGTTAGTGGAAAATCGCGTATTTTCATTTATTAAATTAAATTAGTCGAGATGTTTTCAAACTCACTTTCAACGTGATGATAGTTTCCGCTGAAATATTGTGGCCCCGTTCTTGCAAACCCTACAAAACGAACAAAAAAAAAACAAAAAAAACTAAAGTAATGTAAGAAAACTGTTTAAAAATAATAAAATAAACAATACACATAAAATTCAGATTAAGTCTACTAAGTGTTTAACGTGCAAAAGATATTTATTATTTTGCTTTTGAAAAAACGCATCCTGCGGTTGCGTTTCGAGTTCACCTTCACGGCGACAATTTCTGCGTATCCAAGAGTTCCGCCTCTCAGAGTCGTCACAGACCTTTTTAAACCCTGCAAAAGACCAACAAATTGATATTCCGCAAATGTTTTCTTCATATAATTAAAAATCCAAAAATATGCACTCGCAAAGTATAATGTTCAGTGTTTTATTTATATTTTTTTGTAAGTAAGATTTGAAATAAAGCACTGAATCATTCAAACATACACACACTGGATTAAAGAAAAACAAATTACAAATACAAAACGAACTAATAAAATGGGTGAATTCGTATTCCGCTAGATGGCGAATGGGATGGAACGACTGCAATTAGGCCGCACGTAGAACAAACGGAAACAAATCGCCGGGAAATGAAATGCTCCAACAAGTTAATTACACCAACTAAAATTGGAATGGAATAAACCGGAGGAGCAACACGAAAAAAAAAACAATGAGAGAGAAATGCAGAAATGGAAGGAAGGAAATAAATAAATAACCGGTGGAAATGCTGAATAACAACAACAGCAGCAGTAATTGAATTAAAATGTCGAATCATGAAGTGTTTTTTATTTATTTTAATTTATTTTTTTTAATTAAAATTAAATTTTTGTTGTCGCGAGTGGAAAAGTATTTTAATTAATTTAATTAATTACTGCAGTTCGTGAAAGTCTTTCAATTCTGATCCCCTCGAGTGGCGCGAGAGGAACGCGACTCGAGGATTCCCAGCGAAGATAATGCCACTTGTTGTCTACAAACAGATTTTAGATTCCTGTTTTTGTTTCACATTTCATAAAGAATCTTATAGATTAAACTTCAGTAATTTAAATAATGTAATTAAAAATAATCAAATAATTTGTTAAATTTTCTTTCAATGTAAACGTCATTGCGATATTGCGGTAGTTTGTTCAACTAAATTATGCTCATTGCGACCATAAATTCCGCGGAACAAAAACCATTAATGTTTTAATTAATTCCCCATTCCGATGAATTCCATCCCAAATAATTTCTGCAAACTGCAATACGCTATCAATTTCATAAAGTAATTTTCATTATTCAAACATACTAATTTCTATAATAACTTTAATAGTTTTTTTTTTAATATTCTATTAAAAACATAAATTTCATAATTTAATTGCATTGAAATTAATGAACTTTTTAAGTTAAATCTCTTTCAGAAAGTTATCAAATAAGGAAGGAAAATAGTAAATGAAGTATGAAAAAAAAAATAATAAGGGGATGAAGGAAACTGTAATGTGAGAGCACGTATGAAATATGTAATACAACTTGGCGTGTTTGCACGAGATATGAAACACTTGTTTAATAAAGAAACATGAATTTAATAAAGCACGAAGGAAATATGGAAATTGGAGATAAAAAATTCTATAACTAAACGTAGTAAAAATAAATAGAAAATAAGAAAAGACAATTCTGAAAATAATAAATAAATAATGAGAATCGTTTCAAATTAATGCAATTAATTAATAATTTCAATTAATTATATAAATTATATTAAAAGGAAACGATTTGTAGCATATTTTATAAGTAACTAAATTTGGATTTAAAAACTCAAGAATAAAAGTATAAATATTTTTTTTGTAAATTAATTTTTGAAGTAAAAATCAATCATCATCGATTTATTTAAACTTTTTTTCTTATATTCAATTTATACCTAAATTTTGATTAAATTTGAGAAAAAGTGTGTATAAAAAATATGATTTAATTTAGGTTTACATTGAATATTATGAATGTTTTGTGTGTGTGATAAAAGTATGTGTCTAAAGGCTAAAAATGAAGAATCAATATCGCAGCAACAGATGAGATAAATGAGTGGTGCAGATTGTCAAACGCAAGCGAAATACTCACCCTTCCGGGCTGCTGATCAGGAAAGAAAAAGAGATAGCAGTAAAAAAAGAAGCATTTTTGTAGTAGTAGTCCAAATAAACGAGTACACTAATAAGTATAAGACTAATTAAAGTATAACAAATAGAGAGTTGATTCTGTTTGGTGTTCTCAAACGATTGAGAAATAAGAGAAAGAAGAAGTGTAAGTTGAGGAGAAAAACGGAAGGAATTTAGTAATAAATCGTTGGTAATACCTTGACTGCGGAAAAGACGTCGAATCCGGGATTACCCACGTCACCCTTCTGACCCTTATCTCCGGCTTTGCCCTGGTAACATCGAGAACAAAGAGAGAAAGAGCAAACATTACCAAAAAATGCTGAAGAACCAAAATAAATTGCGTAATATGTGTCAGTTAAAGCATCGTTCGAAGAAAACTCGACAACAGTAAAGAATTTTCAGTTTCGTTTAATTTATGAAAATTCGAGTTTTCTTTGTTGATCTTTAAACTAGTTTTTGTATTTATTAAAAAATTATTCTCTAAAGTTTAGAATTAAGATAAATCTGTAAAACATGATACGTTTCCTAATCTAATTTGTATTGTATTTAGAACCAATTGAAGATATATCAAGAAATTTGTGTAAAAGATAATAAATAACATACCGGATCTCCTTTGGGTCCGTCTAAACCAATAGGCCCCTAAAGAAAAATCAAGACAACATTATTACAGAAACTACGGACACGGCGATAGAAAAAAAAAGTTGTGAAAATTTTGTTGATGAGTGATTAATAATTTTGGATGTTAGTACAGTTAGGAAGAAGATGCGTTTTATTTTGAGTTTTGAATTAAAAAAATAAAATAAACCAAATGCACGTTAATGATTTTTTTTTAGCTAATATTAATTAGGAAACGTATGTTTTCTACTCATGTACAATTACAGCAACAATAACACCAACACCGATTAAGATTAAGTCAATTATATAAGTTCTACGCTTCGATAATGTTAGTTTAGTTTATTAATATTTGTTTATTAGTAGATTCGTTTAATTTCTTGTCTTGTCTTGTTCGTTTTGTTCATTATTTACAGTTCTTTTCGCGATTTGTGCACCATCTACCAATAAAAAATATTCGTAAAATAAACAAACCGGAAATCCCGGATATCCGCGAATCCCTGTCGATCCCTGTAACAGATAACGAGAACAAAAAAATCCTCAAGTTCAAAAAATAATAATAAAAGAATTGAAAAAGAAGTTATAATCCCGATTTTCTGTTAATTACTGCTAGAAGACTACTCGTAGACAGGGCTGTGACAGGGTGTTAGAGAAGCGTTCCATTAATTCAAATTATAGGCGTTTTTTTTTAATCTTTTGCTTTTTTTTGTGATTTTAGAGGTCAGTTTAAGGGCTTTCTGGGTTCGGTTAGTTTCCACTAGAAAACTTGTTAAAACAATTCCCGTGTGCAAAACAAAATCTTACCATGTAACCCCTCTCGCCCTTATGACCCTTTTCGCCCTGAAATTCAGTTCGGCCTAATTATTATTAGCTGGATGAATAATAACATATCAGTTGATTGTATTTTTTTGCTGCGAGAGGCGAGTGATCTTTGAATCTTGAAAATTTGATTCGCAAAAGGAGAATGAAGCTAACGATTATTATTACTGATTCAAATAAAAATGTAATTAAATGAATGACAACAAAAATAAAAATAAATAGGAAAAAGTATGTGTATAAAAAGTAAAATAAAAAAAAAATAAATAATAAATACCGGAAAGCCGTTCTTGCCCGGCGCCCCAGCCGAACCCTAAGGGCAAATAAAAAGAGAAAACCAAAATGAGAAACCTTCGCCTTCATTTACTTTGGTGTTTGCAAATAAATATATATTTATGTAAGACACGGCTAAACCTAATAGGTTCGCTCGGGCGAGCCGCAACTTACCGGTGGTCCCGCTTCTCCTGCGTCGCCCTTCTTCCCTTTCCTGCCGCGCTTTCCGGGAGTTCCCGGTGGACCCGGTGGACCTGGAGGACCTGAAACCAAAGAACGGATGATCAGCGAAAGCCAAACTTCTAGAAGGGTGCATACGAAATATCCGAAGGGACGTCATCATCAGTTCTCTAATTGTTATTCCGTAAACATCTGAATCGTTCGTTACGTTCTGCAATCCTGCCCTGATTGCGGGTAATTCGATGAACCGCATTTTTTTTAGTCCTTCATTCTCTACCATCTACCATCCTCCCGCTTGTTATGCCGTTTCGCATTTAGAGGGGAGACGCAAAGTTAGTTTTCGAGATGAAATTGAGCAATGAACAGTTTATGGTAATTCCGCTGAGGGGGTTTCGAGATGAAGGACATGCTGATGCTGTTGGGGAGGGTGATACTCGCTCGCGCGGAAATAAAAACTTCTCTACTCCTTCGGAATATGTACGGCGGAGGGTGAGAGAGGGATGTAAACTTCGTGAATACATCACGGCTCTCTCTCCGCCCTTTTGCAGCCATTTATACTAAACAAACTATTATATGAGAAACGCTGCATTCCTCAAAAATAACACAGCCGGTGTAGTTCTGCATGTTGTTAGACCGTGCTTTGCGTCACGGGCAAGCCAGGATGACGAACGAGGGACCCACTTCATCATCCCATTCTTGCGCGAATCCCCGATCCAGGTTATATGCATGAACTGTACATTATTTTCGCTACAAAAGAATGATGGCTCTTTGTTATGAAACTGATGTTACGCGACGTTTCCATCCCTCAGCGAACTTTATTCTCATATTGTAATCTCCTAATTACTACATAAAAAAATGTACTCGTCCCATTACATACTTACAAAAAAAAAGTTACGTTATTCAAATAATTATGTAATTAGTTGCATTTTCAAGACATAATTTTAACACAAGAAAATAAATATTAAATAAAATTTGAAAACAATATTAAATATTACATGTGTATAATAATAAATGTAATGTTGGTGGTTTCTGTATGATTTTGAAATTGTTCAGAAATCTTCTCAGAAATAAGCGAATACATCTTCAGTAATGTTTTGTCTATTTTTTTTTTGTATGGTAACGCAAAGTAATTTGCGGAGATTGTAGATGCAATCATCATCATTTGAAGACAAGGATGGTAATAAGCTCGTTGAAAGTAGACGCGCGAAATCGGCTTAGGAAGGAAGGGAATGGCCCGGAGAGGAAGTAAATTAAACTTCACCCACTCGAAGCAACAGCAGGAGAAGCAGATGAAAGAAATAACCAACAAACAGAAAAAGAGTAAATGCGCGAAGGGGGTAAAAACTATTACATGTAAGTGTGTATCATTTGCATTTTAATTGGCCGCATTTAATGCGTTCCTGCTGCTTGCCTTCGGTGCTGCATGAAGAAAAGGCTGTCGGTGTCTCATGCAAGAACAATTTAGGAGACTACAGCTACAGACCTACGCGTTTAGAGCAATGCTCTGACTTCAGCTTGAAAATAACAAACTGAAAATAATCAATGATTTTTTAAAGGCGTAATCGAATAAAGTGAAGTTTTGATTAACCAAGTGAAAGAATCAGTGATGAAAATCATTATTTTCGTTTTAACGTTAAAGACACAAAAGCCGAAATCTACTTCTTCATATGCTGCTCGTCCGAGCGTAAGAGGAGAGAGCAGCGACTTTCGTCGAATAATCGTCGTGGAAATCCTCCCCCTGAGGATATGGGGAGAAACTCTAATGACCGTAAGGATGTGTACTTGCCGCAAAAGACCGGATTCCATCGCCGCAGAACCTTCGTCGGCTTAATTCAATTGCCTCCCTTTTCTTCACTTCCTGCAACTATTATCCCTTTTTCTATACGAATCGCTTTAATGCCTTTTCCCTTTAAAACGCAATTGCTTTAATTGCAACTTCCAACAGCAAAAGAAAAAAAAAAGGTACAACAGCAACAACAAAAAATGGTGTACGAAAAGCGCATTCTGTGTAAACGGTATGAAAATGTTGCAGCGCGTTTAATTGCCATTTTATTAATGCGAAACGTAATTTTCGCGACGCCGGAAAATGCAAATTCCGTTTCATTATTCCGCCTCGAAATAAATAAATAACAGTGCAAAAGTTGCTGGAGAGAAAGAAGCAGAGAAAGAGAGCTATAAATAAATGTGTAACATCTGCAAATTAAATGAAAACTTGTTTTTCAGTTTCAGAGCATGTTGCAACAATGATAACATTATTATTTTAGTTTTAAGTGGAGTAATTTGTATTTTTTATTTATTTTAGTTTAAAAGTTACATTAATTGCATTAGTCTTTCAGGAAAACATTATCCAATTCAATAAAAATAGTAATTTTCTTCTTAAACTTTTGGCAATTTCGTTATAAGAATAAAATAATGTAAATTATTAATATAAGTTGCATACAATTGTTATTTTTGGTGAAACTTTTGTAATTTTCTTTATGAAATGAGATCGTTAAGTCCAATTTGTCGAGGGAACCAATTTGGTCTTGGAATTAAACTTTTGAAAGCAATTTGGTAAATATTTAACGAAGAGGAAGATGCAATGCATTTTGTGTTTTTTGGATTGGAAATGTCTGAAAGGGAATTATTTAACGTTAAAAAGTTTTTGCTCTTCAGCGGCATCACCATATCCAACTAAACTCCCCCACGAAGACTTGGGGATGGACCAAAACTTCTCTAGAACAATGTTTACCCTCGGATACCTTTAATAGACTTTGGATGTGTTAGCTCTTCGAGGAGGCCATTGGCGACAAGTGTTTGAAGACCGCGACCCGGAATCCTCTGACGCTCGCTCGTTACGCAACATCGCCTGCAGGAGGATCGCTCGGACGGTTCTCCTCGTCGGAATTAAAACGGGACATGAAAATGTCGCCTGATTTACGCTCGCAAATAAATCAGCCATTTGTCACGGACGAACGCACCAAAGCCAATAAACTATATATGCCACGTGGACGTTATGCAATGCAACCTCTCCTTCATACACACTCACTGCTATAATTATTAATAAAGTGGGACGTAAAATCGAATATAATTCGTGTAAAAATAAATAAATAAATAAATAAATCGCGAAAACATAAATATATGAACGAAAACAACGCGCATTTTGGAAAATTGGAAAACCATCATCGCAGCCAATTATACTCCGAATCTGGTATTAATTAATCATTCGGTTTTTCATGTCTCATTGTTTCGCGCTCACAATGCATTCGCAATTATATCATATAATTGACTGTCCTCGTTACGTTTGTTTGTTTTGCATTTTATTCCCATACATCGTCTGCAGCGATACATTAATTACAATCGACGGCCACATTAAACTGTAAACATCACATCAAAAAAATAAAATAAATTGTTCAATTAATAATTTTTATTTCTTTTTTTATTAATCTAAAACATTTCTATCTAAACTATCATAACACAAATTTTCGTTAAATGATTTTTGATGATCAATGTTACATAATAGTCCAATGAAACCGGACCTAACCTCATTAGATTAATAGTGACAGTTAAACAAAATAGTAACGCTTCTTTTATGACAATTGTCAATAAGTTTTCTTTATTTATATTAAAAAATAAAAACATGAATGATTTAGTAATAATAAACTTCTTCATTCAAAACTGGGGTATATGAAAAATTTTCTCACAGTTTTCATCTATGGGAACTAATCGAGTCCACCCCTTTTTCTTTTCATTAATTTTCTTTTCTTTAGTCCTAACTTCAATGACGCTACAGAACAAGAAATAATGAAGCGTTTAATTGTTCACCGAGCGATCATTATTTTATTGTTAGTTGCATAATGCGAGCTTCCCACAGATTTCTTCTCCGTGCTTCGAACTGGGAGGTCTCTTCTCTGCTCGGTGCGTGCGTATATACTTGCACGTATGTTAATGCCTTTTCCACCTATTGATTATAATTTTGTTCCAGTGAAATCGAGGCCCGAGCCTTTCTGTCACACGGACTGATATTAATAGCGCAATTCATGCGTCCATCAGGACTGCACGGAGAAGAGAACTGGTTCTTCGTTACAGTGTGTATAATATTTCAATGAGTTTCACCACCACAAAACTTTCAATATTGGTGCTTTCTTTTAAAAACAGCATTTCATATTCAGCCGAATTGCTTGTTATGCTTTCATTATTAAATTGGTGAGCTTTTATAAGAAATCTTTATAGCTCAAAGTTTTTTATTTATCTTGTGATTCGACATGTATAGAGTGACACATTTTAATGTATGGTCGCATGTCTGAATCCAAAAAATGCAAATGAAGTGGATGACTCAGGTGAGTTCGTTTTTATTGGCGTCCTCACGAACAATGAGTGAACGCATGACGCGTGTCATTTTTTCGAAATCGGGTGGTGACATTTTCAGGAGAGTTTGGAGTGAGTGGAAAAGAGATGAATGCAGGATGGGAAAGCCTGTAAGGAATGTTCGTTTGAGCGAAATGCGTTGTCGTGTTGTGCGAGTGAAGAGCTGCGAGCGAGCCGTGTGCTTGTGTGGGGGGTTTTGTAACATGCGACAAGGCCCACCCTAATATGTATGCAAATGCGGAGAAGAGTGGATTGCATCTCTCCTCGACTCTTGACACTGAATCTCTCGAACATCGTACCTTACAAAGGCAAAATAGGCAATAGTTGTGTTCGCGCGACTATCTGCCTCCTTTTAACGCATCAGCAAATTGAACATGCATTTATTCATTTCCCTCCTCAACATCCAAGAACAAATTGATTCCGTATGACGCCAATCCGAAGACAAGAACAATTTCCAAATAATATACAGAACCAAAAAGAGACGCAACAAACAATAGGAATTTCTATATCGCATTTTCTCAAACGTGACACCATACACGAGTCTTTAAATGATTGATTATATAATCAACATCATCACAATAAATTACCAAACAATCTACAACTGTTAAAGAACATTACTGAATTAAACATACAATTACATTACTTCCTTATAATATTCAAATTACAGCAGATTTATAATCAAATATTTTCTACAAATATTTTATAATATTCAAAATGTTCTTGTTTTTTTTTAAATTTAATTTAAAACATTTATATTATTTATCTATAATAAATGTTGTAATTTTGAAAGATTAAATAAAATTGTTTTTATTTAAACGCATTTAATTGCATTTTGCTAAATCGTATTTAATGTAATTTATTACGACCGCATTTTCAGCAAATAAATTGAATGATCAAATATAACGTAGATACATAAATATAAATAAAAAATCAATATATTCAATTAATTATTTAGTATAAACGCATAAAACAAGCAAACATTTCATCAATATTTGCGATAATAATTTGAATAATTTAATTTTCATTCAAAATTGAAACAACATTTTCTTTGAAGATAATGGTAATTTGAATATGATAAGTTTCGTAGATTATTCCATTCATCTGCGTGGGTTTTCTCTTACAAGAGTTTCGTTATTGTCTTCAGATTGATTGTATAATAAAATTTACGAATCATCTCAACAAATTAACAAACAATAATCACATTATAAAACTGTTTTATATTTAAATATTTAATTATAGTTTTTGTTTAATCAAAAATGAAAATAATGTAAAAAAGAATTTTCTAATTTTGTAAAAAAGAATTTTTCTAATATTTATATTCTTGGGTATCTCGTAAGATAGGATCGCAAAGAGAAAATTTAAATGTACTGCGAGTATTCAAAACTTTCCTAGATTTTCTGATTAATAGACGTGGGTTGCAAAAGATGCCTGCATTCAGGATTCCGAAATATGCGTTCTCCAAATCGGGAAAAGCGCTTCAAGTGCACATTGATCAACAGTATTTATTTTAGGAGCAAGGGTTGAGGAGGAGGAAGAGTGGTACAGTTGCTTACGGCAATCCGGAGTTGACAAATAGCTCGAAATGTGGGAATAAAATGGATACGATAAAGCACGAACTCTCCGTTTCTCCTTCTTCCCCGTCTTTTTCTTCTCTTCGGCTCGTTGTTCGCTGCACTTTCGCAATTAATTGAGTTTATATTTGCGTCGTGTTAAATGAGTTTTAGCTGAGTAGTTGGCTTGTTAGTCATGGTGATAAAGGATGTTTACGAAGAAAAAGAGAAGAAAAAGAGAAGAGAGTTTGCGGTATGCAAAACTTCTCTCGGAATTAAATGTGAAACACGTGCGAACGATGATTGCAGTTGATGCTAATCAAGGAAGGAGGAATTCCTTATCCTAAATGGTAATAATCGTGAGAGATCCGTGGAAAACGGAGAGAGAAATGCAGTTTGTACGTGGGTTATGCAGGTTACACGATGTTCAGCGGAAAATTCGTTCTGCGAACAGGAATAAACTTCCTGTCTTGACAGTGGAAATTGTTTCGCATTCGGTGGCCCCATTTATTATTTATGTGTCTTTGCGATATCCGAGTTGGACGACGACGTTATCGAAGGGAACAAATGTTCCCTTTAGTAAACTAAAAGAAGTTATAAATAAAAATAAACGACAAGAAAGTTTTGTTGCATGAAACACATAATTCCGTAAATCATCGCACGATGTTCGTGGCATGAACAATTTCTTTTTTCTTCCGAGGGTTTTTGCTGAATTATTAATTCATAACGCGCTTCTCGAGGGTGCAGGGTTGTGCGACAACTGTTATACTTCGATTAATCTTCATTCGGGTAAAGGTTTTTGCCTCGTGCCATATGTGTCCTTTTCAGGGGGCTAATGAATTAAGGAACGACCGAAGGGCACCTCTTGCTTTTTCACCAGATGCTCAACTTTCCCACTTCAATCACATAATTTCAAATTTGTTCATATTTTCTATTTCAACTACTTTTAATTAAATCTAAGCATTAAAATCATAGAACAGTATTTTTCATTAATAAATTTCTATTTGAAACTAGTTACGAAATATTATAAGAATTAATTATACAAACTATGATATAAATATTGAAATTATTACAAAATTGTAATGAAAATGAGTCAAGTGCATTCGTTTCGTGACGCAACGAAATAGTCTTGGGTGAAATCGCAAACAGTCTCTATATTTGGAAAATGCGAGACGAAACGTGAAACGAGGTGTGTAATAGAATTAGTTAGTTAGCATTTTAATTGGTAGGAGTGAAAGGAAATTGAATATACAACAGATGTTACTTCTCAAATTTGTACCAAAAAAAAAATATAAAAAATGTGTTTATTATATTTCATTTTCACAACAAATGAAAACATTTAGATTAATTAATCTGGATCACTTAAAGCTGTGAAGTTATGTAAATTATTACAGTGTGAAAAGAAATTTAATACTTAAATTGTAATGAAATTAAAATTAGTTGTAACTCTGAAATCTTATTAATAAAATGAATCAAGAATTTAAGTATTATTATTTTTGATTAAAATTTAAATAAAGTTTATTCTTCGAATGTGCTTTTAATATTGAAACTGTATTGTTATTTTTTTGAAAAAAATAAACAAAAATGTTCATATGTGAATTCGATAAATTACAAAATGGTCTGGGGATGGCCGTGGCCTGGGGAATATTAAACATATTCATTTACATGGAAACATTTAGTCGCAAATTGGATAGCAAATTTTTAATTAAAACATGATTATTTGCGCAAATACAGCGACCGGACGGACCCGATCCCCGGACTATTTGCATTTCATTCGTTGCGTAACGTGCACAGCACATTCCAAATAGCCGCAACGCTCATATTCATACATATTTTTTTTAATCTCTTTTTGTATTCCCATTATTATTTGAACAAAGGCACACACGTTTATTAAATTATTAAGTTTCATTCCATTTAATAATTTTAATTCAGTATTTTCAGTTGTATTACACAAAGTTTAATCTTGACATACTGCAATATTGACATTACCCGTTAAATGTCAAATTATTAATAACATTGATTAAACGTCATTTATTTGTCAGATTTGTACGATATTCAATTTAAAGTATGTATAGTTAATAAATACCTCTTATTTAACTCAATGCTCAATGCAAAATTCTGTAATTTCAGGAGAATTGATCGTGAGTTTGTAACCTCAATCAAACGTCAAATTAAAATCGGTTGTATTTGTCAATTTGACATTGCCTGTCAGTTTAATAGAAAATAGAAAGGATTATCTGTCAAAAGCAATAAACTCTCATTATTTTAATAAACGGAAAGTCAATGCAATTAAAACAGTTAGTTGAAAAGCGACATAAGTGTTTCATTAACAAAGAAAACCTTTTATTTATAATCGGAGGGCTTAAGAGAAACGGAATCGAATCCTTATTAAAATTGTGTGGTAACAAAGCGAAGCGCTGCGTCTGAATCAAATGGGTTTCATTAGGTTTTATCTATGATATAAGGCATAATCCGTCCGAGGTAATTGGTGTCCTCCACCTCTGGGAAGCCATCATCATCCGGAGCAGATTAAATAAATTATGAAGTTATCTCAATGAAAAATATCACCTGTAAATTTATTTTTACTCTGTTGAATTCTTAACGCCGCTCGCGTATTAGCATTAGATAATGTACATTGGAGTCATTAATATTAACTGCAATAGCAGCATGTGGGTGCAGATTTTATTGCAAGGCTCAAAAGATAAAGACGTCCTCCGCCTTCAATGTTCATTATAATTCAGCGATTTATATGATCCGCGCGAAAAGACTAATAAACATTAATCTTGATGATAATTCGAAACGCGTCTACTTCTAGGAAAAGGAATGCCACGTATTTTTTCTATTGTGGCGTCCGAGAATGATCAACATCCATTTTCACACGTCATTAAGCTGAAAACCCTTAGTTTTTTTTAAGCGCGTACTGGAATAGTCTTTTTCCATTTGATTTATGCGTGTAAAAAAGCAGTGCTTTTACCAGATAGAAGAAAAAATGTAAGTTGGATTATTTATCGGTCGATTTACACCGAAATGAAAGAAATACGAGTCTAAATCTAAACCACTTGCGTTATGTGCTGCAACGATAGGATCGCCACTTAGCTTTGGAAGAGGGAGAAGAGGAGAAGGAATTCTTATTTACATTTAAAACGTTTTCCACTTTACAGTTTGCTTTATTCGCGAGTATTTCTTTCGGTTTTTGGATTGGATAACCTAAACTCTCGCTTGGATTTTCACACCTTTCCTAATTTCGGTCACGCTTCCGCCTCGCTTTGCCACAAGGGCCGTGCGGAGATGAGAGGTCATCGACCTGAACTCCAATATCCTCGATGGAGCTATTCCGAATACCTGAGCAATATCCGCTTCAAGCGAAAAACATTGTTGTTTCGTGCTAAAACTAAAACTTCAACAATTCATGATATTGTTATTAGTTTATTAAATATGCACAAAAACGAAATTTCCACAAAACATTTTCTTAAAAAAATGTACACATAATATTTATTTTTAATATGCAAATCTAAATGAAATTTTTCTGATTTTTTGAATTTGCATGATTTTTATGGTTTATGATGTTTCTTTTTTCTTTGTGGTATTCGTGTATTTTTGATTGTAGGAGTTCAATGCGACGACAACTGGTGTTTGGGGAATTGTAGAACATGTTTTGCAGCTCGGAATAAATCAAAGACCTTTTCATCTACGGCGCACCGGGGACTCAATCCGTGCATAATTCATTAAACGAAGGGTGGAATTGCCGGGGAAAACGAAGAAGAACGAAAAAATAGAGAAGAGCAGAACTTGAAGGAAAAAAGAAGAGAGAAGCTTCTGGTTTGCGGCTGTTTACAAAAGGCCCTTCAACTTAGGCCAGTTTCCTTCGCGCGTAAATAATTAAATCAATCCATCGATCCAACGAACTTAACACGAAAGTTCAATAGTATTACATAATGCGCGTAGCGGTGTTGTTATTAAGAAAACGTTGATTTATGTTATTTTACATTTTTTTTTGTTAAACTTTTATTAAAATTTATTTTAATGTATTCTCACTAAAATTATGGTCTGTATTGAAGTTGAGAGTAGGTTGATACCTTGAAATTAAAGGTCAATTTAATAAACTCTCTTCTTAAATCGATGTGGATTCTCTGGTAGGAATAAAAATTTACCTACAAATTATATGAAACGTAATTTACGTCCGGTGGATTTTTAAATTTTATTACTAATAATTGAGTACCTGACGGTGTCGAAAGTGGTTGGAAGGCTCCAAAATTAGCCTTACACTTTTTTGTTTCCCCTTCATCTCTCGCCCATCCTCTAAACTCTAATTTAATTTCCATTCCATAAAGGAATTTTATCTCGCGTCGACAGATTTTTTTTTGTGTATATATTCTCCATATTCCTCGCTAAGCTTCTGTGACAAAAACATGGTGAGATTGGATGTGCCTTTTTTGATTCCCGCCTTTCGCTCGGTCGAGATAAAGGCTGGAATGAAAGAAAGAAAGAATGGGTGACGACACACAAACCAAAAAAAGAAAGAAACGAAGGCGACGTTTCTTTTTCCTCTTGCATTTTCATCCCTTTTCTCTTTTCCGAAGAAAAGGGAATATGTATAGTGTAGATAGCATCAACACATCTCGAAAGTAATGGAGATTATCTGGGTGACAAGGAAAAGGGGAAGAGGTTTGGAATTACAGAAGGAGGACTGTTCTTTCTTCGGGCGATACTGTCAACTTCAGAGGGTGGAAATTTTAATCCTCCTCCACCGAAACCAAGGGAGATAATGAAAAGTGATGAAGTGGTTTTCGCTACGGTTTGACGCGCGCCTTCGGATTATGCAAGTGAGGGAAGAAAGTAATTGACATGTAATTGGTAGACTAATGGTTTTTTTCTCTCTCTCTCTCTCCGTTCTGTTCAAGGTAATCAACGAGGAGTCGTCCTCTCCGGTATTTGTCTTCTCCTGGACAGGTGGCAACCGCAGTGGTCGTGCTACTTGTGTGGTCTCACCTGTAATTGGTAGTCTCTTTCTCTATGCCACCGCTGATATCTTGAAACTCTTGTACCATTGTCCTCTTGGCACTGGACAACAAAACGGCTTCGAGTGCATTTCAATGGCAGAGAAGAGGAGCTTCTCCGTGACTTTGACCTAAATCAATACGCGCCGCGCGACTCTTCAAGATGAATGTTAATATTTGGTTTGTAAACCTTTGAAAAGATGCATCGGGATTTATTGCACAAACCAAAGAAACTTTTCTACAACATTTCTTTTACATTTCAGTAGCAAAATCATTTTTTTATTGTATTTAATTAAGATTAGCTACTAAGGATACCGCCTAGTTGCTAAGGATGCTGTTTCATTACTATGGACGCTGTTTGGTTGCTAAGGAAGTCGAACTATAAACTATTTAGTTTTATTTAATGAACAGGAAAATGTACTGGTGTCCTTTGGCTACGCCACTGGTATGTTTGTACATAGGTAGGATGTTGTATATAAAAAAGAGAAGAATCAATGCCCACACAAACAATAAATCGCGTTCCGTCTCTGATTTATGGTTTAGAAAGTACATTACCGTATATTACAGAAACGGAAATACAATTTCCGATCGTTTGAAAAGCGGGAATTCGTGAAAAATTCAGCAATTAGGCGATGTAAATGAATTTCGCGCACCGGTTGTGATTGCGAATGTATTCGAGTTAGTGTTCGAGTGCGCACAATTAGTATAGATTTGAATTGCAGACATCCACTGCGACTGGAAAAGTATGTCTGTTTGTTGGTAGTGTGAATCGGTTGAAGTGAGGGAGCGAGAAAGACCTGGGGTCGACAACCGAAACCAATGTGTAACAGCATCTCTGTCTCCTCCACTGTTAATGCTGGGAGACCCCCCCACATTCGAAACCTTTTGATCTCGGCACATTGATTGCGTTGATAACGTAATTGCCGTTCAGGGGGGGAGGAGGAGGAGGGATCCTCGAAAACAGGAAATATTAATTGGACTCTTCTCTAACGTCCGAATTACCTCCTCGATTGGGTGTCAAATTGTAGTCCGGCCGTCCGCTCCTCTAGACCAACTATCAGAATGGAATTTCAATCAGGACAATTTGTCCACTCACCAAGGATAACACGAGTAGGGGGGCAATCGACCTGATGATGCTTAGTATGCGTCCCCCGTCTACTAATAAACCATAAAACTCATGCTGTGTCGCACAAACAACCTATGCTCAAACCGAGAGGAGGAAAAGGGGAACAAAAACTTATTAAACGTGCAAATAAACAACGATATTTACGTGCTTAATTCCTCGAACTACATTTCCTCATTTTGAAGCGATTCGTACGCAAGGTATTTATAATTTAATCGGATGAAAACTGTTACCACCATCTTCAAAGAAAAACGCACTTCGACTATGATACCTTTTAAAGCCTTGAAGCTAAAGACTCTCTGCATGCTACGTCTATTAACGGAATGCGTCTATAAAATGTACGCGTTTTGTATATTGCATTAGCGGGCTTCAAAGCGCCGCAATTAGATGTCAAAAGGAGAGTGAGAGACCGGAGAAATTAAGAAAATTGCGCGACGCCGCGGCTTCGAGCTGCGTTTCAACAATGGGCAATTATCCTTGCACCTTATCCCGATGATTCGGATAAGTCTATTAGTCCTGCTGCTTCTCTTCCTTTTTATATATTTAAACCGTATAATGTTTCCATCCTGAGCGAAACGTTATTCCACATAATTACTATCATCGGATAGGTAATTGCAGGCATTATGTAAGCTCACAACCGATACGATCTTCAAATAATATATTAAAAAAAAAACAGATATAATCGTTGGACACGAAGAAAACACCTATGAGGATCTAATTACTAGTATTCATTGAAGATAAATTAAATGCCAAATGGTATAGTTCTCAAGTTACATAATTTTACTAATATAATGTTTGTAATCAACAAATAAATTAGTAAATCAGGTAGTTTCAACCATATTTTACAGGTAACCGCATTAAGCACTAGGATTTCCCAATCTTGGGGATAAAGCGATTATCCAGATTTAAACATCAAGCAAAAGATTAAAGTTATATTGTATTTTTAAAATAAGGATTATTTTTCAGAGATTATTCAAGATTAAAATATTTCAATATTTTATAATCTAGTTATAGTTCCATATTTGCAATGAAATAAATAATGTATAAAGTGCTAGTTTATAAATTGAAGCTTTGATAAAAGTTTTTCAAAGTCTTTTTTGAGTGTCGCGAAGAACTGCGAAGAAATGGTAATTTTTGCATTTGCATCTCTCCTTATTTCTGTCGCGTCTCGATGGTAATAATGAAGATAAATTCGCGACGGTTATTAATGTTTCCTCGACTTCCCTATTTGCCTCGAAAATTTGCATACGCACGCACAAGATAATCCCGTATGCAATTTCCCACTCTGAACCGAAAATCCGACACTTTCCACAACACAGCATTATTACACGGGTGGAAAAAGAAAGGGGTGAGAGATAAACAAAAATTGTTTTCAATACATTTTAAATGGACCCGTCGCTTTTATGTAATGAGAAAAGTTTTCCGGGCCGTCGCGCACATCCCCCTCAATTTCTAATTCAATTCCGTCTCTCGTACCATGTGCACGTATTCATTTATATTTTTTTCTTCACGTTGTTGTTGCTGATGTTGTCTATTTTGAAAGAGGGGAACCGATTATTTTTTAATACTTTTAACGCTCTTTAAAGCGAAATAATTATGAAAACGAATGCTTCCACCCCTTGCTTTCGTTTCGAGCAGCGAATGCAATTTTAGTCCCTAAATGTAAATCGCTCAACAATCAAATTTGCACGCAATCTAATCCCCAGATTGTCCTTCCCTGCTCTTCCTTCCTCTAGCCTCTCTGACTTGATTTTCATGTGAAAATTGCTACGGGGAAATGAGATCTATATGCCGGAATCACTTAGCGCCGTTTCATAGCTAACAACCAAATAAACGACGCGACTTGGAACATAAATTACGTTACATAATGGAAATGGAAACTCATTTTTCCACCCTCTATCCCGCACATAAAACACATTTTAGTCCCGGGAAATAGAGTACACATTTTATAAAGTTTTTTTTCCGCTTCATTTTCGAAGCAATTTAAACCTTAAAGAAAACTATATCAAGTATACACTTCATAATTAATTAAGTTCGAAATTTCAGCGTCTTACTATTTTCCATTATACTGCATATACACTATTAGCGAAATGAAACGTAAATGTTTGTCAGGAGTAACCAACTGCTATATGTACACGTGGCATATCATGATATTAGTTAATACACCTGGTAAACATTTGTGCAAGTCAGTATTGATGCAACATTATAATTAAATTTTGTTCCAACATTTTTCTAAATATTTCAGAGAAATCAGTATTAAGTTTCAAGTCCAATTAAGAAAAAATATAAAAAATATAAACAAGGAACAATATTTGTACTTAGAATTCAATCATTAAACATAGGATGTTCGTGGATTAATTAAAACATTCTGTTCCCTTGTATTCGAGGAGACTGGAAAAGTATGGGTTTTAAACATGAATAATCTGGTTTGTCAGTGTGATTGACGTAATCCCCGTTGCAGGACTAATCCTCTTAGCTGGTACTAGTTACCCCAAAATCAGCAAACTTTTGTTCGTTCCATCCTTCCACTTATTTCATTGCAAACGATTCCTTACCTGAAACAAACGGAAAAGGAGAATATTAGCACTATTACAACATTATTTCAGCATCATTAATTACCATTAATATTAATGATACGCGCTTTTCGACTCGACTCTACTCGACCCGAAGGGAGATGAGCAGCGTTTTGTCTTGAATCCGAGAGCAGCGAAAGAGACGGAGATGCTTGGAGACGATTAATACCTCAAATTGGAAACCGCCTCCATTATTTATTTATTCAACAGTTCGTCGTGATTAAGATGTTGCTTATAATTATCTTCTCAAATTACACGGTTGGCAATGGCGAAGAAGAGAGGTATTCGAGAACCCTTCTTTTTTGTTCTTGCCGCACGCATTTAATCTCCATCCCTTTTTCTCTCTCTTGCGCTCTTATGTAATACGTAGTAAAATGCCTTGTGTAAAGTACAAAAGAATTGGTGGCATGGGGAGAAAAGGAGAGAGAGAGAAAGAGGTCGTGGGGTTATTACATTCCATTAAATCGTTGCGAGCCCCGCATTGTGCATCGGAGGGCCCACAACCACCACAATGGACTCACTGTTGCGAGTTTAAAATACTTTTAATTAATTTCGAAAAGAATTGTGTGTACGTATCCGTCCGTATTATGTAGTAAGTACGAGGAATGAATGAATGAACGTTGTGAGAGCAGCAACAACAACAACAACATCAACAACAAGGGCAGCAACACAAGGAAGTCGAGGTTCGAGATAAGCGACCGACTGTGTGTTTGTTAATCCCACCTTCATTTCCTCCTACTTTATTATATAATAACATGCATTTAGTCCTCTCCGCGACGAACAATAACACCGGCTGGGCCAGGGAAAGAACACGAGGAGAAACGGAAGATAACATTTAAAGTTAAATTGCTTCACGAATAATACAGGCGCTCCTCTCGGGCACTTTATTTTATACTTTTTTTTCTTGTATTTCGTGTTGTGTTTGTGTATAATTTCTGGTTTAGAAGTTGATGAACATGCATAAAGCCCCGCTGGTAACGCTTCACGTAACTTCGGTGTTATCTCTAATAACACGATCACTTTTTTGCTGTTGTTGTTAGGAAAGTTGGATTTAGTTTGCTTGCATCAAGTGTATATTACTTGCAGCGTAAATTCAAATTTAATAATTTACCAACAAACTCATTTAATAAAATACATATTTTTTAAATAATTTATTACTAATAAAACTTTATTATAGTTTGTTAATATATTTTAATTAAACATAAATTGGTCATAATAGAAACGTTACCTTTTTGACACGTGTCATAAAAGAAGCTTTATTATTTTGACATAATTTAAGAATATCAATATTTTTTTTTTATAAATTGCCATTTAATAATAAATAAATAACTCTTTAAAAAAAGATAATCATATGATAATCAAGTCCTTGAAGGAGAGTATCATAAGAGAGATCAGGATTTATGAGATTTTTTTTTTGGAGATGTGGGCGAGACCCGATGATTCCGAAAACGATAAAGAAAATAACTTAATACCTGGGACAAATATTTCAGTCCTGTATTTTTTTTGACCATCTATTTATTATTTTTTTCTGTCGACGTCCCAAATTTGATGGATTGCGATACGCACTCACCGAAATCGAACAGCCTTTAAATCAACAGGAATAAATTAATTGTGTTTGCGCTGTTCGAACAATTTTTCCAACCCTCGCCGCAGACATAAAAAGCGCACATACAAACACACACACACACGAACGAACGAACGAAATAAATAAATTGGAGGAAAACCGCAACGTAAATACGTGAAAAATGTAGCAGACGCAAATAGACGGAAAATATATTATTATTTATACAACATAAACACGATTGGATCATAACAATAACATATTATAAAAACACAGATTGCGAGGTTCCCATGCACTAGGAATATTTCTGTTATATAATTTTTTTGGGAATTTTACAGATGAAACCAATAGATGGCGTAACAAATAAGTACGTTTGACTTGTGGGTGGCTTTTTTTTTCGTCGACTAATTCGGGAATCAATTATGCAGCAATTGGGCGTGACGAATTCCGAACGTGCGGAAAGTGCCGGAAGGTTCGCAAGTTCGCACCTCGTTTCGCGCCCGACTGACTTATGGATTCCGGTAATTATTTCGAAACCTCGACGGTTTTCGTTTCGAAGAAATTATAAAAAGATGTAGAAGAAAAGAAGTTAATACAGCACGCCGAACCACTAAATCAATCCGAAGCAACCGAATTTAATCCTAATTGATCCGTAAATCAGGCTTTTGATCTTCGCGCCGCCTCAGGTAATTGCAGATGTAGAAGAAGAAAGAAAGTTGAGCAAAGAATTGCGCGGAGATATTTGAATGAACGATTTTATCGAGCGAGGATAATGGTCGGGCTTCAGAACAAACGTGATTAGGAAGTCAGTAACTTTGCCGCTAATTCCATTTAGCGAAATTGCAACGATAATTGTATAATCAAACAAATTGCTGTGGAATTACTGCTCCCTTGACGTCGATGCGGCAGACGCCAGAGATGGATTTCCAAGTATGAATGAGTCTGCAGGAACTTCGGGCAACTTTCATTTTCGTTATTGTTGTTACAAGACAGCGTTTACATAAACGGCAACATTAAGGAATGATTTTCAAAGATATACACCACATTAGGAAACATAGTAAAATCATTTCATTTAGTTTTAAATAGCTTTATTTAATTGTATTGGTTCTTGTGGACAACAAATCTTTGCTAATTTAGGACGCTTCGAATGATGTATTGCGGTTTGGTTAAAGGTGAAAAGAAGAAAATAAAATTGAGTGATTCATTAGTGAGTTTTGGGCCCACGAGGAGCGTGTTTCGTGGTAGAACCACCTTTGCTTGTTTGTTTTGAGCGCGGTTTTGTTGAGATACAGAAATAGCCGGTGTCTGGAGCTCAGGTAAAAATAATTAATTAGTGAGATATTATCGAGGACAAATGGTGCACGAAGGAGGACATCGATTCATCATCCGTCCTTTAATTAGATCCATCAATTACCACAAATTGATCACAATCGAAACAATCGTTTAACGACCATTTTTACATTAGAGCAAATGCTGATGCGACACAATCGTAGGTGACTGCTGCGCTGCATGCGCCATCAATTAGGGGGATGGATGAAAAGTTGGAGATTTCCCCACTTTCCGTTATATAAATTGTAGCTTCTTGTGTAAGTGCAAGTTTGCGAGATGATTAATGGTCCATGGAGTTTCATTAAATCCACGTCGCGAGATGACATCTGATACCAACCGCACATACGCACATGCACACAGCAGCAGCAGCGTACATCTCACGTGTTATATTATGTTTTAAATTAATGTTAAATCCTCCGAACTACGCGGACCTCACGCGCCTCCATCAAACTTTAATTTGACAGGAAGCAGCTCTCGCTTAGATCTTTGCGGATCAGAACCACCCACGAAACCACGCGTAATCCCAGCTGCAAGGAAACCGAAACCCACGAAACTTAATCGATACGTCCCAAGTGCTACGGACTATCACTTACGTTATCCATCCTCCAGGGATCACCCACTAATCTATGCTATTGTTCTACTAGATCTTCCACTCTTCAACAATACAGGTTTATATATTTTAAGAAAACAATCTCATGAAATACCAATGCAGTTGGTGATATATAGAGGATTTTTAACAGGCTGTTAAAGCAATTCATATTAGGTTTCGAAATAAAAGAAGATTCAGCAATCGGAGTCGTTTGATAGGAGAGCAATTTCGTGGTCCATGAAATGGGAAACCGAATTACGATTTCGGACTAATGTTATGCGACGTAAAGCATCGTGGTTTTGCGTATGGCAGGGTTTTTGGTATCGATTCGGATTGCAAAATGTATGATCCGCTTTTTAATGCTCGGCCACTTCTTTTTCCTCCATATTTTATGCACGGTCAGTCCTCGGCGCAATATACGAGGAATAGACACAACATTGTACGGTACGCTACGGTACATCCGTGCTCGCAATCAAAATAAATGATACGCTTGTGGGACTGGGCTATTATAGCGAAGTGTGTTATTGGCTTTTAAAAGCGGCAATTCCGACGTGCGTGCCAGCTGCACTTAGGTGTGCCAATAGAGCATTTTATATAATGTCTATGTGTGGAGAGTGTGCATTAAATTTTGGAATTTCGCCACCCTTTCAAGTAATTAGCAGCCCTTTTTGTTCGCATTGTGAATTTATGGCGTTTGATAACCCAACCTCCTTTCTTGCATCGAAAGTGCCCCTTTGAGATGACACATATCATCCAAAATGGCATCCATCCCTCCAATTTCGAACCGCCTCAATTAAGTAATTAACATTTATCATCCTCGTCGCGTCATCTCTTCAAAGTCCCCAAATTATTATTACTACAATAGTGCACATTATCATTATGTTACGAGATTTACACGCCCAACTTCTCCTCCTTCCCATACTTCTTCCTCTCGTTTTATCTCACGCAGTCGAATCTCGTCAATAGGAGTTTCCTAATTAAAAGCAATAGAAGAATGCTTCATTAATTGAGACATTACGCTCGACAGAGTACATGGAATGCTATAATAGTATGCTTCTTGCATTCAGCTCTAATAAGACAAATTAAAGCCATAAATTATTATATACGACATGTTTCGTTGTAAAGCCTACAACATAATAGCTAGCTTTCACAATTAAGTGACACAGTTCAGAAACATCATATTTTCTAATAATACTTAAAAATTTTGATTTTCTAAACAATTAATTTAAGAAAATTATTGCTTATTTATATAATTATTTTTGATTTTTTTTTTAAATAAATTTACTAGAAGAAATTAAGTTTTAAAAAAGCAGGAAAGTAATTGCTACTGATTTAATGATTATAATCAAGGAAATGGTTTGATGCATCAAAGCACCATTAGGGTCCTGACAATATCGTCAATGCATTTATCATGGAATCAAGGAAGGAAGGAAAGATAAAGAAAAGGTAAAATTCCCCTAAGAAAAAGGGGGCTTAAGAGAGCGTAAAAAAGTGCGTCACGTAATCTCCGGATATCCTGCTTCTGCAGCGAATACTGCAGATATCGGATTGATCTTAATGGCAGGACGATCCGGCCGGATAAGTGCATTTCTCGCAAAGTCCATGTGGTCGGTCTTCATTGATCTTCGCGATTAAAAAATAAATAAATAATTAAAAATAATAGAATGGAATAATAAGGATGAGAGAGTGTATCGGTAATTAACCTGTACCGGCAAGATTTTTGCTCCTTTTCGAACGTGACTCGGCTCCTTTTCGGCATCGGCTCTCCTTCAACGTAATGCGCCGCCTGAGTCGTGTGTGGTATTCGAAACTTGTCGGATATATCGATGGATGCAATTAAGTTTTTTTTAATTGATTCTCGAGCTCGAACTCTTCAAGAAACTTTTCGCCCGAAGCAATATATAATCATTGCAATTTCGCACAGCAGTTTCTTCAAGATCCTAATTATCATTCATTCACAACTAGAAATTTCAAATTACCTTTTTTATATACATTATTTCCATATTCAAATAAAAAATATCACAAAATAGAAAATCGATAATTAAATATGCTAAATGTAATTTTAATTATTGTTTAGACATCATTTATTACACATGATCTACTTTTTTAAAACCGTAAGTCCTTGCAACTGAATTAATCCTATTTCGCTCATTCTTTATTTATTTCTAAAAGGATCGTTGTCTCTCGTTTAAAGGACGTCGCAGCTGGAGTCTCCGAGGAAACTTTTTTTTTTCAGCGTCGCGACGCCGCATTTTTCTCATCCCCTTTCCATCATCCTACACACAGATATACTTTTTCTTTCCTGTCCAGTCTGTCATTTCGCACCATCAACTGGATATTATCATAAATAATTCCAGATATAATCCGTTCCGCTTCGGGATAAGAAGAGCTGTCCAACGCCATTCACTGATCTATCTTTCCGCAATTTACACATACGTTTCTTTTCACTGCTTCACAATAGTATTTTTTTTTTATTACTTTCATTTTTCTGAACATCAAAAAGAAATGCGATGCGAATTCGATCGGGGAACAAAAGGAAAAAAAAGAATTGGAACCGAACTGCAGCTCTGATTTGAATTATTGAATGTGGGTCTAATTAGAATCGGTAGCATCAAAGACCCTCCGGTAATGCCGACATTAATATGCATACGGACCTGCATCCAATCAAAATTTGGCTTGCAAAGGACGAAGCGAATACAGAAAATAATATATAAAAAATAAAATAAATATTTTAATGCTCCTTTAGGCGATGAAGGTCTCCTCTCGATAGGAGTAAATCATGCTTAAAATTAAACTGGGATTATATGAAATATTTCACGGAAATGTAATCATCTTTTTTTTCCTTTTCCTTGGAGTGTTTCTTCGGGATGAAATAGTGTTGAGGAACAAGTAAGGGAGGGTTTTCCCTCGGAGGGTTGGAAAGTGCGCATTATAATAATAATAATAACCGTAATAAAATGGAGGGAGGAATTTATTAACATTATCTTCTTTTGGGGTTGCTCCGTTTTGGATGTGTATTCCGATGGGGGAGAGGTGGATTTCTCGTGCAGACACGGGCAACATCGTCTGGAAATCCCACAATTACCCCGAGGACTGGTATATTGCTCCTGCGAGCGCAGTTTCCCTCAGTCTACAACTGCAATTTACCTCGTCGCCTTTATTCGAGGCAAAAGGCACGCTCGGAGAAAAAATAATAATGAAAGGGTGTGCGTTTGAGTTAGAGGGAGAAAGTGAGAAAGTTGAATTGGTTAGAAAGACAAAGATGAACGCAAAACGGAAGCGCTAAAAAGGGAATAGAGGGAAATGCTGGATAAGGCCTATTACGGTTTACATCCTGTTAAAGCAAGCGTCTTCTTCAAATTACTTTTCAAACTAAAAGCGAATGCCAGAAAAAGATATAAAGGAAAAACTAATCGTATAAAAGAAGAAAATCTTTGTTAACTCAAATATTATTTTTGTTAAAAACTTGAAGAACAACATTAATAAATACAAAATAGCATTAAACTTAAAAGAGCAATTTTGTAAATTTTATCAATTTAAGACCTAGTAATAATATTTGAGGAGTAACGTAAATGTATACTTTTAACAACAATTTTTATGATGTAATAAGTTTAGATTTTAAATAATGGGAATATTGAGGAATATACACCTAATTCAAAGCGTGCGGCTGTCTAGAAAGATTAATTTTGTGCATTGTTTTTGCTAGACTAGAACTGGAATCTTTTCAAGGGGTGTGTTTTCTTCACATTGTCGTCGTTAATTGCTTCACGTTTGAACAATGCGATCGTTCATCAACTAAAGTCGCGTATGCAAATCGCGCGTAAAGCATTTCACACGTACTTTACTCGCCGCATTTTAGGAAATTATTTAATATTCATGGACGGATATTCGTGCGGACGGCGTTTAATGCGGCGGGCGGCGACTGTGAAATTAGTTTAGTTATGTTTTCCGAACAACAAAATGAAAATTTGATTACGGTTAATTACTCGAAACGAGAGACAGAGTATGGACCAGAACGAGAGATATAATTCGATAGTCGAAAACCAATAAACGCGACCCAGAAACAGCGTCACGAATGTTGCTGATCACATAGTTGTTCCGAACGTAACGAAACTAATAAAATAATAATTTAGAGTAAAATTTTTGGACGCGAAAATAATTGTATTGTTTTGTAATATGTAAAAATAATAGTGAAAACAATGCAGTGTGTATTGTTTTTTTAAATATTGCTGAAAAACTATGTGCTGCGACCTAGAACTAATCCTTGGGGAACCTGTGAAAAATCAGTGTAACACACTATTTACAACAACAAATATTTTTGATATACATTTGAGAAGTACTTGCACAAATAAATTTATTGTAAACAATGTAAACTTCTCTAAAATTGTGTAAATAATTAATAATTAATTCAATAGGAAACAGCGTTGATACTTGAGGATCAGCTTGATTAAAACTAATGAAAGCAATAAGTCGAAACTGAATTGTACGAGTGAAGTGAAACGCAATTCCATCTTCTGAAAAATCAATAGACTCGACCAGGAATATAGCATGAAAATAAGTTGATGATACGTTTGTATCTGTATACAAAAAAAAAGTGTAGAAAGGAAAGGGGAATGAGAAAGAGGAAAGAGCCATGTAACATACAACAATTGTATTGAATTTGCGCGGATGCGATACTACAAAAGATGGTTTCGAAGCGATTCCTCGAGAAAGGATTTTAATAAAATTGCATTCTCGCCGTTCAATAAAACATTACGTCCGACACAGGCAAATATTTGGGCGGGTGTTTTCGTAGGGATGGAGTGAAACAGTTCCAATAAAAATTGTATTTCATCCGAGTGCATCCGGAGGCTGCAAAGGGAAGAGAAAATATCTCTCTCCTCTTTCTTTACGCCCCAGTTTTCTCGCGGCCGCGATAAATATTAGAATACCAAATTTATTTATTTATTTATTTTTTTTGTTTCGATCGAAACTTTTCCTCGATATTAAATTTCCGTTTACGACAAATCCAAATAAACATTCTTCCGACTCCGTTTATCTCGAAATATATATATATTTAGATGGAATTCAGGATCCGGTTTCATCCCAGATTTTGCGCACGTTCTTATGCTAAACATTAGCTCTCTCCCTTTCAAATCATTTATCCTTGACTTAAGTACAGTAAAAAAAACAAACAATTTTGTCAAACACTTTGTTACTTACTGTTACAGGTTTATAAATTAAAGCTTCTTTATGTAAACCTCTTTAACCTCTTCAATAAAATTCTTTCAGATTTGACTGAAGTCCACTTTTTGACATGTGTAATTTAATATAATAAATTTGAACGGACTAAAGTCAATTTCTTAAGTTATAAATAAATTAAAAAATAAATTAGAATTAGTTTAAATTCTCATGTAGACTGAAAATATGAATCAACCAGTTTACTGCCATAAGCTTTACATTGGAAATAAATTCAATACAGTCTAAGGCTTAATTATGACTTAAGTCATTAAATAAACCAGTGATTTTATCACCGCCACCGATGAATATTTACGAGTGAACATTCATTTTCGGTGCGTGGATGAATAAGAGAATGATGATGGAAAAAGGAGTAAAAAGCTAAATGAAGAAGGAGAAAAAAGAGAGGATGTTGAAGAAACATAGATTCAATATTTGCGCTTCGCGGGACGAATAATTTATGCGTCCCGAAGAAACTCCAATATTAAATAATAACTGCTCATTACATGCCAGGAAATGTGGCTTAAGTCAATAAGCAATGAATATACGTTCTACATAAATGTTCCATCTGAATTATTTGCTTATATTAAATCCAATAAAAGAAAAAGAAAAAACGCGAAGTTTATTTATTGATTTAAAATCAGTCTGTAAATCATTAGATTTTGAAATATGAAAAATTGATTTTTTAAAACTAAATTAATTGTCTTAATTAGTTTTAGTTTTCGTCAGTTAACTTTTATTGAGATGAATGTTGTTTTTGAAAAAGTGATGAATGCGTTGGATTAAAAAAGCAGGTTTTACGTCAATTAATTTATCTATACTTAAGTATAAACCTGTGATTTCATTTGGAAGAGAGTTCCTTGAACCGTATGGATTCGAAGGAGAACGTTATTTATGTGCCCCGATGGGTATTTAGGACCACTCTAGGTGGTCCTTCTTCCATTCTTGCAACCCTCTTCCAAAAAAAAAGAACCATAATAAAATGAAAACGAAGGGCAATAATTTGTAGAGACGGGATGAAATTGGAAAGAAGGAAATTGAGGAGCTGAAGATAAAAAATAAAAAATAAATAATTGGTCCAATTTACGAGTTTCGGAGCACACGTTTACCATCCACGATACATATTGTGTAGATATATTAAGTGGCTTTACGTAATCCCATCGAGGTGCATTACTGCGGCGAGAATTTACTACCCACACTCAATCCACCTCTTACTTACTCCATAACTTCAATTTTATGCTCATCATACATAACCGGAGGTGGATTTTTGTGTCTCAATTCGAGTTTTACGCGCGCATATTAAGCGGCTTGGACCATCGATAAATGTCATTTTGATCCATCCGAATGGACGACGCTTTCAGAATGATTTCTATGTCTCAATAAAAGTGTTATGTAACCAATGACTTTATCTTCCTAATATATATATAAAAAAAAAATTCTTATATACTATTTCAATTACACATGAAATTCTAGTATATTCAGTTTACTTTAATTGAAATTTAGTTATTATGAATTTACATTAAACGAAATAATTCGATCCTTTCGAAACGTGCTTCAATGAAATAACTACAGGCTCCAATTATAATAGCAGTGTAATTATACAACAGTATTGTATATCCGCTAGATTTATAAACGCACATTAAAATTTATCAAAGTCCTCTGATTACATAACTAACGTATATATTTCAATTTGAATATCATTGAATTATTTATTTACATAAACGTTCAACAATGCTACTACACAAATAGTGATGAGAAAGAGCACGTAATATATTATTTATTTTTCATGTACAATAATGATTATGAATTTTTTATACACAATCTTAACTATCTAATAAGATATATTTATGAAAGTTTTGAATTGAGGAGCAAACTTTTTCAATTAAATAATAATTTGGTTACAAATTTGTTACAACTGTCAATAGGTTATCTTTTTGATTTGTGAAAGGTATTGGGCTGAGTTTACGTAATGGATCGTCAAAGGATTGTCAAATATTGATCGGATTTCGCGGTGAATTATGTACAAACTCTGAATTATTTACATCTTCGATTGGCCACGACCGCCTTCGAAGCGCTCAAGTATTTCGATAGTCTTGAAAATTCGAAAGACCAGTTTCGCGTCGAGTGGTTTTTATAGGTTAAATAAAAGCTAAAGCTCGAATGTAAATCGACTCTTTTAATTTTAGTGCCGTCCGCTCGAACACCAATTAAAATTAATCCAGCTTCAAATTAACTCTCCGTTTTTATTATAAAATGAATAAAATTAAAGGAGCGGAGATTATTTGCTAATTGCATTATCATTTGGAGGATTTGTGCAATTGTGATTACGAGTTTGGAACATTGCGGAGTCATGCATTTGGAACGTCGTCATCATCGTCGAGGAATGTCAGAATTGAAATTACCTAATCAAAACCAATTTATCCATACGTGCACATATTGAGGAAGGAGGCATCATCCACGTCTTCAGGTAAGAATGAAATGAAACAGAGTCCTGAGGTCTCTGTGGGCGGCAGGAAAGTCTCATAATTGCCCACCTACGCATCACCTTCATCAGTATCGGTAATTAAGCCGTAGCGATCGTCCTGTTTTCTTTAAATACAGGATTAAAGACTTCGCACGCCAAGCCGAGGGGATCCAATAAAACAAGCCGACCGAGCAAATTTATGCGAGCAGAAAAGACATTTGCATCAGCAACAAGTTTGCTCTTCCATCCACTCGTGGACGCATTTATACTTTTGCTTTCCTTACTCTTACCCGAAGAACATCTTTGTGTCGCGTGCATAAATCCTCGATGGATTAAAACATTAATTCGCCAGGAATTTGGTTTCCTTGTACGCCGTGCTCGCAATGGGAAAGAATTGCGTTGGCAGGAATTCCAGGAGTCCGAAACACGGGCCACGTCGACACGTTCCTGCCATTGATTTACTGACTGCATTCGAGTCTGGATGTTCTCCTGCGGAGGGAGACGCGGTGGAAGGTGGAATTTTTATTTATTTTTTCGCTCGAACTGATAAAAATTTGCATACGCAAATAAATCGCGTCGCAGATACAATCGGTACGATATTCCAGTAAATATTTGCGGAGACGAATCCTGCGACGTGCCCGCTTAAGTAACACGACTTAAGTCAACATCGTCGGAGGAGCAAGAACCACGTTTTAGCACCTCGTTTCAAATCGGTGAGACAGAGGTTGAGGCGTGTATTATTATTCATCTTCTTCTTCACCTCTTCATTTCGGATGGCAAGAGTCGTTAAAACAGATGAGGACCGTTAATAACAGAGAGAAAGTTTTTGAAAAGAATCGCTCGAATCGAAACTGTTAAAATTTACATCATTTAAATTAAACTTTACTGCAACATCCAAGTTATTTTATAATTAAATTTCAATTCAATTAAATATACTAATTTCTTAACGTTTGTTTGAATCCAAAGTGAACGCTAAAGGCAAATTGAAATTATAATTATTTTTAATCTATAAATATTTAAAATCTAAATAATAATTATATTAATTAGAAAGTTTCACCTCTCATACTTTTTTCTGTCTGCAATTATTTATGATTATTGATTTTTTTTGTAGAAAGCAATAATTGTAAATGTATTATGGCTACTGGATATTAGCAATTATCACATTGTATAATTATGTAATCTAATAGTGTAATTGCAGTTCTGCAAATGGAAACGTTGATTGATTTAGTGATACGTAACAGCAATTAATCCAATAATACGTTTAGAAAATGTTAATAATAAATAATTACTTGCATTGAAAATTGCAGAAATATTAATTATAGTTACAAACTTTATATTTTATATTCTAATTATTTGCGGTGACGCAAATCGTTGTTTGCACAAAGAGGCATAAAGCAAAATACATATTCAAAGCGAACTAAAGGGATTTCACGTGATGGGTAATATGCAAATTTTAAATAGCACACTTCTAAAGTTAACTTCATCAAAATTTAATTGCTTCAAATATATGTAGTTGAAAAACACTATAGGGAATAGAGAAAATTGCAACTCGTTTATGATTGCTTATTATTTTTTTAAGTTTAAATATTTCATTTAGTTTAGAATTAAGATTCAGATCACTTCGACGCGTGGGTTGTAATACTATTGTTTAGTTGATTGATTGAGAGATCGTTTGAATGGATTACTTACGTAATTTTAAAACACGTTTTTCTATCATTCATTAAAAGCATGAATGAATGAGAAAAAAATAATTGGATTTTAATTTATATTTAGTAAAATTGAAGGTAATATAAAGATTTTGCTTTTTGTACTTGAATAGTGTATGTTTCTGAAAAGAAAAAAAGAGGATGAAATATATACGATGAAGACATCACAATAATTTCCATTTCCTTTTCGAACGCTGTGTGAAATCCGTAGAAAGTTTCCTCCGCTGTGGTCCATCGATGCGATGATCTCCAGGATAAGCATCGGCATAAATTAAGCTTATTCTCTTCCATTCATTGATCATATCCTCGAGAAAGAGAGACACCTCCGCATTTCATCTCTGATTTACTCCACTCGCAGCATCCACGATTCAGACTAATAGCTTCACGCGTCGAAGGATCCATTTTTTTCCACTGCTCCTTCTCTTCTTCGTTATATAATGCGCATCTCGCACGCCCTTCGTGTAAAGCGACACTAAAGCATTCTTTTTACGCTGTTTATTCAGCATTCATTACTGTTACATTTACACGTACGTGCGTTGGATAGAGTGTGATTCAACCGTGGTATTTTATACGACCAACTCACCAGATTTTTATCTCTTCCGACGAAACGAAAGCGATTTGTAGCTAATTTATTGGACTCGCTTATCGCCTCAGCCTATTAGGTTTCATTAATGCGCCTTCCATTCGTCATCTCCTTTACCGTTCGCAGATAACGGTCGGATGAAAATACCCGATCGATTTACGCAAAACGCGATTATAACAAATTTATTGTAAAATCAAGAAATTTTTCCAGACTATTCTTTGATGCAAAGTCTCCGCAGCGTAAAAGTCTCAATTAAGTTGAGGAGTCTTCAGGGCTGAGAGTGCAGCCCTTAATGAAACACTGTTTGCACTTCTTATAGCCCTTTGAAATACCTTTCCAAATTGCGAGGGGGAGCGAAATAAATTATCTGCGCGGATGACAAAAAAAAATGCTTTAAACATAAAGCTTTTTTTATGTCTTTCAGGACGTTAATTAAATCTTAATTAAATTGAATGTCTTATCCTTTGAATCGAATGTCATATTGATTGTGGCGAGCGGCAGGACAATGCGAATAAATAGAAACTGTTAAGATCTCTCGAGACCTCCGGCATCGTTCTCTTCAGGATCGTGACTGTCCGAGAGAGGAGGTATAAATTGCTTCCAGAATATCAAATCGTTAATCGTGTAATTGAATGCAGCGCATCTTTGGATGTCCTCCTAACAAGGACCAACCGTTTCGTTTCGGATCCTCGACGGTTTTTCTCGAGCTATTAGTGAATACTGATTAGCTGCAGAACTCGATTTATATTAATCTGACGCGTCCGAGACGGATAGATTAAAATAACAGGATTCCGGAGTGGATTAATGCTTTGGAAAGTGTCGAAACGCAGCCTCTTCTATTATGCTTCACGTACACTTCAACCTCATCCACATCCTCAGCCCACGAAGGATAATAAGTATTTAACGAGGCAGAATGAAATAAACGAGAAACTAATTAGTCTCGATTTTATATTATTTTTTGTTGTTAATTTTTTTTTTTTTATCACTTTTACACATCGCTGTACGCGCTGTTATGTAATAAGACGGTATTGGGGCAGGATTTTCTCCCAATTAATTCCACGCATTATCGTGCCGCCGAATTAATGGAGGTAACTCGAGGAGGTAACATAATAAATTCGGATTACGGATGGGATCGACCGAGGCTAAATTAGTTTTTAATGTGTTCCGTAATTAATGGGATTTTATTAAGTTACTTCACTATGTGCGAGCAGCGCGTGCGTGTTTCCAAATCAGAGATTAGCAATTTCAGAAATATTCACATAAACACAATTATTAAATGACAGATATTTGACATTTCTAGATGTCATGGTGACATTTCAAAAATCATCTCGAAAATTACATAATCAAAATAAGTGATTTTTACATTAAGAAAGAAAAAGTTTAGTTAGAATATTATTGTATTTTTAACTATAACTAATTTATAGTTAAGCATACAATAAATCATGATATTTTTAAATTAAAAAAATACATAAAATATAAAGTTTCTAAACTGGAACTTATAATAATATATCAAAAGAAAATAAAAATTCAACTAAATTTAAAAATATACTTTTATTTGTAACTAAGAACATAAATGTATGTACTATTTATAACGTGCATCCACAGATTCCATAAAATGTGTAAATTTAAATGGTGTATTAATCTTTCAAAAATGTCATCAATTCTTTTATTATTAGCTTATAACCTAGAACTTAAATATTTTGTCTATTTATATGAAGAGTTATTCATAGATTTTATAAATAAATATTTATAAAAATATAAAAATCATTTGTATAAAAAAAATAATGGGTATCTAATATTAAGTGTAATTATTTAAATAAAATATTAAAATATTTTGTTCTACTTTTAGCTATAATTATATGAAATTGATGTTTGAAATATTAAAGTTTAAAAGTTTGAGATCAAGGTCAATGCTAATGTCCTTGAAACCAACCACCGACGTTCGTTTGTTATTAATAATTCAGGGAATAATGCGACCCTACGTCAAGGTAATGTGAAAAGTTTAAAGGGATAAACCATTCTGGAAATTAGATTTTTTTCTACCTAAGCTATATTAGATTTTCACACATAGGGTGAGAGAAGAAAAACCGGAACTGCTTTCATGTGGCACGAAATAAACTCATGTTTATTAAAATTCCATATTCAAATGCAGCGGTGAGAGTAGAAGAAGAAGAAGAGGCGAGTCAGAAAACGAGAAGGCCAAGGAGCAAGAGCAGAAGCCCTCGGAATTGGATATTTTCTGCTGGAACGAGTTTCCATCCAGCTCGGTCGGCGAGGGGGCGAAAGCCCAAAACATTTTTTTGATAAGTTCCGAAGACTTTAAATAATATCTTAAATATGTTCCCGCAGACGCTCCTCTCTACGCGCATCCTCTCTGCCTCATTTTACTTTTTCAGTCCTTTCTCTCTTTATTTTTATTTTTAATTTACCGCTTCGTTTGCTCCGAACACACCCAACAGACGAAAAAGTTTTATGGAACCAACCCACACACACAAACCACCAACAAAATTAAAGCATGTATTGAAGAGAGAAAAATCTCCTTTGAACGGAACGAATGGAACACGAATATAATAACATAGAAAGTGAGTTTCTTTCGGAACGGAAAAATCGAGTTTCCACGCGAATTGCGGATCGACCGAGATAACATTAAAACTGTCGATGACAGCTCAATCTACAGCTCAAATTCGGACGCCATCTGTTGCACTAATTTGAAGCTCGAATTGTTTCATTTAATTCTTACGTTCACAATAAAAATCAGATTAGTTTAATTGTTTTCTTTTGACGTTTTACTACGGTTGTTATGGAGATTACGTATTGATAAGTCACTTGTCAAATATCTAAAGTAAGTAAAGGTAAGATGTTTGTTTAAAATAAATTTAAGGGATGGATGAATATGGTTGCATGTTAAATCTTTCGGTGATAAATCCTGGGGTTGAGGTCCTTTGGGTATGTATGTGCATTCTGTTATCAGGATCTCGGACGGTGTCCGGCCTTTATCTGCGATTCGAAATCCCGGACGTGATCAGAAACACCCTCTCCCTTGATTTGTGTGCTCGCCTCCAAAGTAAAATCTACGATAATCGAATCATATCCGTCCCCAGTTAAGATCCAGATCTCCACCGTATTTATTATCATCGGTCTGCAGGACCCTTTTTTTCCTCAAACAGTCGATAAATCCGATGCGAAGCTTTATTGTTCCTCGAACGTTTTTTTTCTTGTTGCTTGTTTCGACCGGAATTTATGCAACAGTAAGAACCGATTTACGAGCTCAATTACAACTGCACTAAATCCGGATTTTATTGTTTTCTGAAGGCGTAACCCTCTTTGTCTAGCCAATTGTACATGTGCAGCGCACAATCTGCAATAATTCTCGACTCTCAGGTTCTTTTTAATTGCGCAAACACAATGCTCCGCGTCCAGAAGAACAGCTTCAGCTTTCACAATATTTTTATTAGCACTTTCTGCACGGTAGAAAAACATTAAAAAAAATATGCTATGGACAGAATTCAATTGTACAGCATTTCACACGCCCAGCCATATAAATCAAACGCATGCAGTCAAATAGGTTATAATTCATCGAAGATATTTCTACCATTGAAGTTTTACAAGAAAAAAATGCTTTTAGCAACAATATATAATGCTTACAAAATGAATATTTTACTACTATTTAATAACAATTAGTGCATTATTTCCATAAAATTGAATGGAACTATGCAATTTCGTTTATGTTCATAAAATGGAAACATTATGCAGCTGTTGTGTTAATAGAGTAAGTCCTGTGATACTAAGCTCGGACTAAATCCGACTTTTTAGTATGATTGTATTAACATGGTAGAAACCCTCTCTGTCCCGTTAAGGAAATGAAACGTTGATCGACGTAAATTTGGGGGTGTTATTGCTGCTCCGCAACGTTTGAAACGTCCCGACGAATTTCATTAAATGAAATTTGCACTTTGCCAGATCTCTCTCACTCTGTGCTAACATACAGAATTAAGCGAAATTAGTGGTGACGTTAAACATGATACAAAACCAAATAATAATTAAACAGTCATTATACAAACATTCCTAATGAAATTAAATGGATAATCTTTATTAGATTTTTTATATTAAATTATCTTTTTCGTCTTTAAAATATTTTTTGTTAAAGTTAATTTGTACATAAATTGTTTGTATAAAAATTGTGTAATTTCTTTGGTTGATTTGAATATGAAAACAATGGTTTTGTGTTCAAGCTGTTTGTTGTGTTCATTATACAATATTTTTTCGTTTGGTGGGTCAGGTTCGAGATTATGTTTATTTATGGGATTTGGAAAGTGGATTCCTGCGGATCGCCGGGAATGCGTGCGACCATCATTATGTTAGGATTAACAGATCGGACGTGTAAACACGTGTAGTGGCGTGGCCGAGGCCGTCCCATCCGAAACGGAGAACACAAACAATTATTTATAGGTGGAAGAATGGAAAGAAATGAAGCGAAGACGAAAAGAGAATGATTTTTGTTTTTTTTTTGCAGCATTATTTTTGTACGGAATGATGCGATCTGTCGACGGTTAATGAGTGCGCCGCGCCAAGGATTGCTCAGTATTCCGACTGGATGGAATCCAGTGCAATAAATGCCGCCAACTCTCTGAGACCTGATTCTTGCATCTCTCTTTCTTTTCGTTCATCTCGGATTGGCCTAGGCGTAAAGCTTTTCTCTTGGGGGCAGGAAGTAATTCAATTAACTTTCATTAAACCTCTTAATAAAACCAACTAAAACCCCGAAGGATAATTCGATTAAGCGATGCGAATTTGAATTGATAACGATCACCGAATAAGCAGATTCAATACCACCGAAAGCGCGTTTTCACTGTTCATTATATATCGGTTTTGCGAATGGAACCGCAATGCTCGGAACAAAAGCAGAAAACTACTCGACTACAGGTTCTTTTTTTTTATTAAATGCGATTCGATCAATGGATTTTTCATCAATCCCCTTTGGAATACTGATTGAATTCCATGAAATCTCTGTTACGCCATTAGCAAATATAAATGGACGAGTGTATAATGTATCTGCATTAATTATCCAAGTCCGCAAAATCCTCACATTAATTAAAACTAACACAGTATTTTCAGCTCTTCAAAAGTTATATTTTTATTTATTAACTGTTAAATATTTTTTTTATTTTATATTGAAAATTTTGTATATAAAAGTGTCATAAAAGAAACGTTACTATTATGATTTTATAACGAACATTTTCATTCATCTTAATTATAAAGATTGCTTAAATTATCAAGGTAAAAAATTTAAAAAATATTAGAATATTACAATTTTCACTAAAAATCTTAAATTTCTTTGTGAAACTATTGAAGTTTCAAAATTTGACTTGTATGAAGTTAATAATGTTTCTCGATAGGGATTTGCAGTCACGAAGAATATTAATATTCGATTTAAGGACGATAATTGCGTTCGTCGAGGTTTCACGCCTGCCAATTTGGCCGATAAATAGCCTATGTCTTTAGCATCAACGCTCGCTTGAACGTCTCCTTGTTATTTATTTATTTTTATTTCAGTTTTGTTAGTCGCAGCTTTATGAACTCTGCGGCGCACTTGGGAATTTGAGATTTATGTTCAAACGAGTTGGTGCAAATGATTGCGGTTTTGAGGCCATTTAAGGTGAGCCTGTAATAAAATCAACGGCGTGTGCATTCAATTAACCGTATACATATACAGCGCACCATGTAATGTGTATGTGTTTGCAGCCGGCAATTCCAAAACAATTAGATTAATGGCGGCGTGCCGTTTTGTTCCTCAGCCTCTATCTCACTTTTAGTCCTTTAGTCCTTTTACAATCTCTCTCTGTCTCTCCCACCCCTAGTTTTACTCAAAAGGCTCAGCACGCAAGAGTTTTAACGTAATTGTGCAAACTCGGGAAAAGGGAGCGCACTGGAAAACTAGTATTAGTACGTAGGGCGTAAATTAAAGTGCGAGAGACGTGGGACGACAAGAGACTGCGAAAAACGAGTGTGTTAATAAATCACTGGGGAAATCCACCCTCTTTTATTTACACCTATTAAACCTATTAAATATTTAATAAAATAATTATTATAAACATTTCTAAAAATGAATATACAAAATTAATTAATATACAAAATTTTGTATTTTTTAAAAATATAAATAAGTATATATTACAGTGAATTCATAAATCATATTACAAAAACAATTATCTTTCAGTCGAAGGTTTAATTTCTAAAGCGTGATGGAGCGATTTTGCAACAACATCGAAAATTGTATTTAATAAGCGCATAGCGAAACGAAACGTACAGCAATAATTCACATATCACAATCGTCTCAAAGACATTATAATAATGGTTGTATTCAAATGAAGCGATCACATTTCATTCAGACAACTCTCGTATATCAATATATGTAATTTCCTACATTATCCTTGTCAAATCCATCTTATTGCGCATTCAATTGAATCAACTCGTTTACAACAAAAAATAATAATACAAAAAGCATTACATAATTTCAATAAAGAATGTAACGTTTCTTCACGTAACGTTACATTATAAAATGTACTTAAAATTAACAGTTAAGAAAATTAATTTTATTTCCTAAGTTTTACAACTATTATTATTTTTATGCTTGTGTTAATGATTTTTGAAGACAAAATCTTTGGTAATTGAAAAGAAATACAGAGAAGATAAGACAAAATTTTCAACAACAAAAAATAAATTTAGAAAAAAAATGTAGACGGCGTTGCGTCATCTGTCAACGTCAAAGGACGTAGGGAAAAAAAAACATAATATGAAAGGTCTGAGAGAATTTACATGGAGTTTTGTGTTTGTTCCTCTTTTATACGGAATAAAGTCTCGACAAGTTCTCTAATGAAGCTTAATTAAAAGAAATTACATAACTAAATGAGGCTGTTTTTTTTTGGTGTGTGTGTGTGAATGAATGAAGCGTGGTCGTGGGGCAATGACAAATCGTCGTTGATTTAAAGGATTCTTTTCTCGTGACGTAAACATTCTTGATTTTTATGTTGTGATTATTGTTTAATTAATTAACAGTGACTTCGTTTATTGCGAGAATGGAATAAAAATGTATTTTTGTTGTTGTTGTAAATAAAGAGTTATTAATTGTTTTTTGGATGTTTAATGATGATGATTTGTGGTTTTTAAAACATGATGATCAATCATTTAAAAGATTAAATTTGTGTATTTTTAGATGAACCGGATTACTAATTGGAGGCGGATGTAAATATACGCATTTTGTTTTGAGAGCAAGTTTTTGATTTGTGGTCATGGGGGATGTTGTCGGTGCATCCAGTGATTTCCGTATGAGGTGCTAAGTTTCTGATGGATCGGTGTTATTATTATTATGCCTACAATAGTTAATTAGAGTCGTGGAGTGAGAGTGCATGTCTCGGTCACAAATGGAGCGGGTGACATTAATCATCGACAAGAGTTGTGCGAGAGAGAGTGAGAGAGAGAACGAGATTGAGGATTGTGTTAGGAGCAGAGCCCCAGCCAGACATTTCCTCCTCCTCATCCTTAATAACTCTACGGCGACGAAATATATAACAAAGACAGGCGCCGTAGCGTCACTTCCAGACGCACAAGGACACGCCTGGATCTGACATCCCCGAATTCCTCAATGTCCTCAAGAACCAGAAGGAGAAGAAGACACATCAACCACTGGAGCAGACAACAACCCCAATTAAAGCGAAGAACATTCCCGCAGATTTTCGCATTAACGCCACCGACGAATGATTTATTATTAATGTCGACGCAAAGGAGAATTAGGACATTCCTGTCTGCCTCTCCCCGTTCATGCCAACCCTCCAATTGCCATTCGCATTATTCAAATTCACAAGATTTTAACTTCAAACAATATTTACCTGCTAAATCATCATTAACTAATTCAATAATTATACCTTTTCAAAATTTCGTCAATTTATTTCACATATTTGAATTTAACAATTTTTATTAAATTAAAAAAATCCAAATTATTAAAAAAAAATATAAAAACTTTTATATATTGAAGATTATTGAAGATCCAAATTAAAGACAAATTTAAGACCATTCTAATGAGCCTAAAACGATATTTAGTCCATACTCCATAAACCTTATGAAAATCAAAATCATTTCAACTGAAATTTATTGAAAGTTTTCGTTTTCTTCTGATAAACTGTCAAAATATTTTTTTTTTAAAATGACAGAGCTTAGATTTAATAACGTTAGAATTGTGTATCGTAAGTTTTTTTTTATATATAAAATTATTTGCTTTTGCTAAATGTAATAAAAGAAAGAAACGTGGAGCAGCAGCTGCAGTATAAACAATAAATCAAACTCATCTTAATTGTATTTGCCCAATAACGGAAAGCAATCGAAGTGCAGGTGATCCATCATCTCGGCATAACTTTATTATATCATTATTATTATAGATGAAACCGGGAGCTCCAACTCGATCGATTTCCCGATGATTTAATTCGAGTGCATTTCGATCCTCTCATTTTTCATATTGTAAATATATATTTTTTTTTTGGGGGTAGGATTTCAAAATCTTGGTTGGAAGTCGACGGGGGAGCCGTAAAGTGAGTACACTAGTATTCTTGGTAGGAAGCCACGTTGGAGAGGACCCTCGTGAGAGCGAGCTGAAGAGCCGCACTTTGCCAACTGTAGTGCACTTAGCGGGGTCCTCCCGACGCACGGGGGGCCTTAAAGTATATACCTATATGTATATATATATATATTTGAGTGTGTTGGAATCCACCGTTTTATTACGATCTTTAAGACTTCGCCCGGAGGTTACGAACTTATGAATACGTCCTGAATATCAATGGCCGAGGCCGAGGAAACACCTCTCTTTCTCTATCAAATATCATCGTTATTTATAGGTAGTTACCGCAAAAGGATAAATCACATCACCGAATTGATTATCAAACTCGTGTCCTAATCCCGAAGCTTTTCCTAGTCTCACCTGCAACAAAAAAAAAATGTGCATTAGCAAAGTGTACATAAATCATTTGTGTAGAGAATGGATTGGGTAACAACTTTCGTTGCGCAAACAAAACATTGAATGAAGCATTGTGGAATTATGTTCCGTTCTATTCTTGCGTTTGATGAATGCACGAATTCAATTTTAGCTCTCAATCAGCGTCGGAGGGCTCGACGAATGGATGGATGGAAGGAAGGAGGAAGAAGGACTCAGACTCGTGTCTAAATATAATAATGTAATCCTGACGAGACGGCGCCCACGGACAAACGCGCCTTGGCCTTTTTGGAAAATCGCGAACTTGAACTAGTACAAATGTCGAACTAAATTCGTCGACGTCGTAAAACGCCTTCATCAGTTCCCTATACAGGGAGTACAAATCTTACGCATTGAAAATTACAATTTTATAAAAAATAATTCTTGAAATAATTGATTCATAATGTATTTATCACGTATTTAAGTTATAATTAATTCATTGCATTTAAATGTAGTAATTACGCTTTGAATTGAATATTTTAGTTGTTATGAATGGAATCAGCAAATTTTCTTGCGGATAAGTTGAGACCCAGTTTTGAGGGTTAGCTCGTTGCAAGAGCATTGGAGTTAATTAAAGCCATAGCGATATTCTATCGATTAAGGTTTACCATTTGCACGTGTATCTTTATTTCCGCGGCGGTCTATAATTAAAAGACGGTCCCGGGTCATTAATTCATGACCGCCGCCTCTTCCACTCGAGCTCCATTACGAACCTCATGTTCCCATTCAGCAACACTCAATTGCTTTCCAAAAGCTATTAAAGACGAAAAAAAACTCAAAAGATAACAATAACATGTAATACCGATCCTAATTAAGCGAAAATATTCATTTAAATTTATTTTAAGAAAAAAAAATATGTTACATAATAAGAAAATATTAAATTAAAAATACATGATTTTATAAGAATACATTTATTTGAATCTTACATTTTATTATAGAAATTATTAATTACTCATTTTTTAATTACGTAATTAATTAAATACGTAATGTTTTAAACTCGAATGAATGAAAAATGAACGTGATTTAAAAAATAATATATGCAGTTTTTTTTTGTTTTGTCTCGTCGCTCGTATTTGGAATAAATTATTTTTTATCTGCTCGTCTAGACCGAATTTCGAGCACATCTGTTATTTTACGTTTTTATTACTACGTTTCATTGTATGTTCGATTATTTTCATTCATAGTTTAGTGCGATAAACATCGTGCGCATTTTTTTTGCTGCATTCCTTTAGACGCATCGAAAATAGTAGTTTTTTTTACGATAATTTATTCTGCTATTCAATAAACGTATTTATTTCATTCATCATTTGCACTCAAGTTGCATACTTACAGTTTTTTAATATTAATTAATTATTATTATTAAATTAATTAATTAATATTATTAAATTAATTAATCTAACAGCTTACAATTAAAATATATACTAATTTTAATGAAATTTTATTCTAACAAAAAATAAATGTAAATTTAATACTTATTAATTTCTTCAAATTAATTAAGAATACAATTAAAATACGCCTTTCAACCTAAGATAATTGGAAATATCAATTAGGAACGTTGAATATTAATTCACTAATTGGTTATGTTTACACAAAACTTATCTTATCAAATAATCATCAATTAAATATAACGTTATTGAAATTACATTGGGGATTTGTAAATATATAAATTAAATTTTTATCAGTTGGTTATATTGAAATAGACGTTGATTGGTTGAAATATTTGGTTGTCATGGTATTATTAGATATTTACTCAGAATTGACGTTTCTGTGCTGTTGACGTTTGTTAATTTCAACTTGGTTGTGAATATCGAGTACTTGAAATCTCTGGTAAGTGTATATGTATGTATTTTAAATGGAAAATTAATGCAATAAGCACGAAACAAGCACCCGTACGTCTGTCACGCTGCATTACGTAATAACCATCGACACGACGTGCGTACTTCAAACGAAAAACACGATGATCGAAGGGTTGCGCATCTTCTCCCTTATTGAGGGTGTTTGCACATGTTTATCTAAATTAATATCTGTCCTTTGTGTATAAAGCCGCCGCCGCCACGTTTTTACCACCCTTCGTAAACGCAAATATACGGAACCATCTGAGATAATAATTGGTTTCCTTTCACGTTTTCCCCGATTTCAATTAATCTCTTTGTGCAGGAAGCGCGCGTGTTTTATTTAAAGCCCTTTTAATTGAAGCTCTTTCCCGGGAAAAAGGTGCGGTTCACTTTATTTTATTTTTACTTGTATTTTTTTTGTTGTTGTTCGAGCAAAGTTCTTCCCTCAAAGGGGCTGCAGAATGAATGCTGAAGGATGAATAAAAGTAGAGGGAGAATTGGGGATAATCAATGGAAGCAATCTGTTTAAAGTTAAAGCGACGTCGGTGCTCTGCGTCAAAGAGATGGGACATGGCCTGAGGTATGAAAACATTCGCAGAAAAAAGCGTATGTTTGCGTTGGATGGAGGAATTCAATATTTGAACAGTGAGATTGGCGGGTAAATCCGTTTAATGAAGTACAAGCTATCGCTTAGCGCGTTCCGAAAATATTCCCACTAATTTAAGGAGAAGAAAAGGAGGAGCGTGCAAGAGATTTCAACGAGACGATAAATTGTTCGGGTCTCGTCCATAAATAATTCATCGCCGAATGAATGAAAGTTGTAGCGAGGGTTTCGACGCTGCAGCTAATTAAAAGTATTTCGGGAGATATGTCCTGTAAATACGGACGGCATCGATTCCTTGCGAAACTCTGGTCAACGCCATACGGTACCGCAGAAGCCATAAAACAAACAAAAAATAACAAGGGACACGAAACTCCCGCAACTCATATTGCTTTTGCTCTCATTCCTTCACACGCCCTCCGTATAGGATATACTTTATTGGTATCACAAACTTACGAGGCTTTGAAACTATTCTGGTACAATAAAGAGAAACAAAAGGTTTGCATTATCAGCAAGAGATGGGCTTTTGTAAATATTTATGTTTATAGGGCAACCATAATTGTTGTTATATTTTTATTTTCAAAGAAGTGAATCATTGATGTTACTAATTTTGAATGCAATAAGTAGAATTGCATTTCCGTAGTGACATTAAGTCCTTTTATGGTAGATGAAAAAATGGGGATAAAACTGGCGATGAAATGTTTAGGGACCCGGAAAAAAAGAAGAAAATAGGATAGAGAAAAAGCGTAAGAAAGAAACGCTCGTTCGGGTATTTCCAACCCCCTGGTAACAAAGGAATGCTTGACACCCGACAACAATGTGAAGAATGAAAATGAAATACAACGAAAACTGTGAAGGATAAAAAAGAAGTGGGCAGGCGAAGCATATAATTGATAAGCGAATAAGGAGGAGACCGAAGGGAGGTGGAGGAGAATATAGAAAGCGGGGGACCCCCCTTTGTTCGCCCTCATTATAAATAAGAGTTGGCATTGTTGGCACGAAAGTATCGCTTATTATGTTAATGTCACTACCGAAGACCAGGTAAGCCCATTGTCGCCGCATTATGCGCACTTAAATAATAAATATAATAATGCACGTGTGCTGGATGCGAAGTCGCGGACCAACGACACCCTCACTATTTCCACCATCATCTCTCATTGTTTAGGGGTCGCGCGTTGTTGGCCAACAGCACACCGACACCCCTCCACTTGTTCTCTCTAACTAAGTATCGTGTTTCCACGGGTTTATCTGGAACAGAATTTATAAGCATTTTAAATGAGCGTGGTGTAATAACCCACACACACACTCACCGACGACATGATTTAGTGGCACGGGGGAGATTCGAGAAGGAAAATAACAAACGGAATAAGAAAACAAAAAATGTATACACACAGCTAGGCAGGTACGGGAAAGGAAAGAACAAGAAAATTAAATACTCGGTGATCCATATAGCTTGTATCCCAGTCGAAATAACTGAGACTATTAATCAACTTACGCAGTTGCAACATTCCTTTCAACTTCAGAACTACTTGTTTGAAAATAGTAGCCATCCGTATTGCTGTCATCGTATTTCATCGTTTATTACAAGCAAATTTTGGTGCCAAACATGGGACCACCAATTTGTCAATTTTTGTAACGCCATCTCTTGATAACTGATTGAAATTATAAATATATATAAATATAAATGTTAATACAACTTTTTAAAATGTTGAAATAAGTTTACAAATTATATGCAATAAATTATATTAGTGGTTTTAGTATGAAAAAGAAAGAGAAATATGTAGGTGTTCAATAATTGCGTAAAATGTAAGCAATAAATGAATACTTGGAATATTTAAATGTTAAATAAGCGATGCGAAATGTGTCGTTTTAATTTTTATCGTCGATTGCGAAAGGATAGGAGAGTAGTAGAAAAAGAGGAGGATGAGAAGAGAGAATTCCCCGAGTCTAGTTTATTGCCCAAACGGCGAATAGTTTCCGTAGGATTCATTAAAACCGTTCCCGCGACATTTATCGCTTGTTATGCAAGTGGATATGCGTAATATACGAAAAACAAACGACGGACAAAAACAACAGAAACGTATAAACTGCAGAATGTGAAAGGTGGAGGTGTCCGCGATACGAAAATAAACGAAAAATTCTATATAATATTTTATTATATATGGAGGTTTATATGGCTCAGCGTGCGGTAAAATGAAGTAAAATAAATGGAGGTGGATGAGGATGAGAAGGCAAGAAGATGAATAAGAAGAAAGAGAGAAATGATCGTAAAATCTGAAATTACGTATCCTGCGTTCCAGGATTGTCCGGGGCCAATTTAACGCTAAATAGGTTCGCGTTATTAGTTATTAAAGGCACTAAAACTATGCTCCTGCCTTGCTAATATGCTCATAATTGCGCGGATTCGATGCGAGATGTGTGAGAAGTGCGTGGGTCCTGCAGGACGTTTATGCACGACAATCGTAAATATAAATACGTCTGGGGGCCGGTTTAGGTGAGGTTCACCCACTTTCGTCCTTTATGTTCGACCCAGAAAACAATGTCACCAAATGGGGTAGACTTTATAAATGTCACATAATAATAAAGTATATGCATATAGTTGAAATTGATTTACTTTATCTTTGTGATTTTATCCGTTCATTTTATCTTGGAATATTAAATTTCTCAATTAAAGTAATATAAATTAATTATTGAAATCATATTAATTTGATCAATATAAATTGAGTGAATAAATTGGGTAATAACAATTAGGGGTTGCTACTAAAGGGTTCTGATTGAAGTAAAGTCAGGTATTCGAAATAATTAGGTAATTGAATTGAGCGTTTCGTGAGAGGTGCACCACGCAACGGCAATTTGCGTGCCTCCTAAGGGGTGCAGTAATTGATAATAAAATCCAGGTTTCCGCTCGATTCTCCCGCTTCATCCGCGTATTTCGGTCGAGTCCATTAAACAGGATATTTACGAAGGGATTTGGATTTGGAGGGATAAAGCCTATACCAATGATGAAGAGCAGGTGTCGCGACGACTTAATTAACAGTGTTGGGGGGATGGGATATGATATGAGCGGTTGGGCTCAGGAAGCGTTAATCCTCGCAAGGAAACTTTGTGGACACATTTTACGGTTCGGCGCTGGAGAACTGCTTAAGCGTTTTACGATCATCCTGGATTTCGCTAAAAATAGTGTCCTCATCCCCGTTTCTCGCACACCCGTGCGGGGTTTCGTGTAACACGTGTAAAGCACTGTCCCATAAATCCCGGATGCGAGCTGCTCCATGCTCTCATCCTCCCGAAAGGAAGGATGGAAGCTGCGAACCACGGTTCCATTTGTCTATTTAATTAAAACATATTTTAGAGCGCGAATAATGCTTGTTTATGTGCGTGCTGCGGCAACCTTATGCGACCATCGTAATAATATTTTTAGGTTTTTGAACTCTTGCCAGCAGAATCCTCCCCGATTTAATCACAATTTTATCTTATTTTATATACGCTCGTATAAATAAATTACATCATTCGATTTACTATATTTTCATCTATAAAACATTAACTTTTTGTTTACTAATTTACTAAAAATGTTATTAATTTTCACTATATTTGTAAACACATCATTCGATCTTTTAAAGCAATTTTCAATATTATAAAATAAATAAATTGGTGAATAAATATTGTTGTATTTGATTAAAATGCTCTAATTTAGTTTAATTGCTCAACGACGTAACTAATGAGAATCAATTAAAAGATTAAACATTGCATCTTCATTGCTTACTCTTAGAGCTCCTTCGTAACTTCTATAAATACCATTCGAGTTGTTGACATTCTGAAGGAAGTAATCAAGAGTGACTATAAATTAGTTTGCTTTAAGTACGAAAGGAAGACGGGAATGAGGAACTAAAAATAATTATTATCAATTATAAATTAGATTATTTTTAATTTATAAATAATATGCTTTTAAGTTTAGTTTCGAGATAATTTAAAAATTGTAATTGTCTCTGAAATATAATGAAGTATCAGACAAAACCGAAAATGTTGAAGAATCCGTTATAATGTTATTGTTTAGTTTATTATAATTGTAGATTATTTGTAATCGTACAACGGTATTTTGGAACGTGTCTATAAATGCAGTTTTTGTGGTGGATTCACAAGGAAACGGCGTGAATCTATTCCGGGTTTTAGCGGCGTTTTGCTATCTCAGCAAACTTATTGCACATGAGTTAAAGATTAGGCTGACAAAGTGATAGAAACGTTCGAATGTAATCTTCACGGGACATTGGGTTCTCTGGACGCGTTCCAAACACCGGGCGCATCCAGACTGTTGAGCGTGCACATAATGTTCCGGTTAATTAATAACAGACGCCGGTTTGTCAACGCGCGAATTTTATTCGATCGTCGAACAGTGAAAAAAAAATCGCAGGAAAATAATAATAATAAATAAATAAAAACAGCAGCAGTATGCAAAATCGAAAACAAAGCAGCGTCGAAAAACGCGCCTCCCTTGTTTTCGCCGCGCGATATGACAATCATTAATATTCGTACAACAATGAGGATGGAGGCACGCCCGGACCAGAGACACCTAAGTGCATCAATCATTTTAATCGATGACGAGGGGATTTCGACAGGTTCCACCCGGAAACGACCCCCGGGATAGACAGTTCCGAACAGAATCAGTTAAAGCGAACGCACGTGTTACAATAAGGGATGAAAATAAGAAGAAATGTAAAATTGTAACCAAATGAAATTTAAATAATTAAAACTGTAAACATGCTCTCATTTTTGGATAGCATGTGGTAACGTTATTTGATTTACATCCTAGTTTTATCTTCTTAACACCCTGGTACACGCGCATCTTCAATTACAAAGTAAAAAAAGTAAGCTCTTTGATTTATGTGTGGATGTATTTTATTTACTAGTTTGGTAGTAGATATAACGTGAGAGTGTGTGAAAAAATTTGAATAATTCAGCTACACGCATGGACGACTCAGGATAAATGAAGCTCTATCTCCGGCGGCGTGTATATATTTTTTTTACAGTAGACCCTGTGTTCTGTCCTCTCCCTAGTTTTGTGTGCGCTTTAATCCTCACGATTGATTGATTCGATTGAATGGGTAACGGGCGACGGGAACAACATCAACAACAACAGCAACAAAAAATAGTAAAGCAGAAAAGCATTTTCACGAAACGACGATGATGTTTTTGGGGCCGTATCAGGAGAATATGGGGTCTATTTAATGGCGTGTTACACCCTAGATAATAACATTTTGATTGTGTGCTGGCTGCTCTCGTTATAGCCGAACACGCATGCATGCGGACCATGGCTAGTAGACCGTGAACGTTCCACGAAGAGGGACGCTGTGTGTGTGCATTGTGCTGCTGCATCCTATGGTCTGTGCGGTTTTCCAGGCAAACCAAACATTCGGGATTAGCTATACCCTCCTCCGTGTGTGTGTAGTATGCTTGCATGTATGCGGCGTGAAGCAGACGGAGAAACGGCAGATATTTTAATACAAACACGATCTATCGAACATTTGCAGATTTCGCATATTTGAGACCTAGACCCCATGGGTTAAAACCGTAAAAGCGATTTCTATGGGCGCTGCTTACTATCGCCCAATGTATTCCGCCGTTTTAATCCCCCAAAAGCATTCCGCCGAATTTGCTCAGGCCGTTTCCGAAAGTCCATCAAATTTGCATAAACCTACATCAAACCTCATTCCGAATGTTACTTTGCAGATTAAATTTACTCTTTATTACAATAGTTTATTTTAACTATCATTGATGCATCTTCAGAGATTAAAATTGATTTAATTGCAGCTAACATTTGAATGTATATACAAATTATAGATAAATTTTATTTTATTAATAAATTATACTATGTAACTTTATTTGTATAAAGCAATAAGTTTATGGAGAGTACTGATGATGTTTGGTTATCCGAATGCGCAGATATAAAGTTGTTGGGGAATGTTAATGGTCGAGATTGCGAGAGATCGTAAAGCGGCGCTCCAAAACCGTAACTCGTCGTTTTACGAAAGAATCGAAAATCATTTGGAAGCGTTTCGGGATTAGATGAAAAATACGTTTCGGGGATTAATAGGACGGACGGCGTAAATAAGGACTGCAGTTGCAGTCGCCGAAGAGGCATTGCTTAATTCCACCCATTCCGACTTATTTATGCGAAGCAATTTAATTTCGTGCGTTTCCACGATACTTTATTCAAATCCTAAATTTTATTAACTTCCCCTCATTCCTCTTCTCATTCTCTCGTTTTATAAACGAGTTAAGTATAAATAATGCATCTTCTTTATTAAATACAATCATAAATAAAGATATAAAATTATTTTGGTTTCACAACTAATAATTGAAGTAAATTGAAATTTATTTATTAAAATGAGAAAAACTAATAGAATGATGTAATAATATTTTGGTGTAATTAAATGAAACAAAGTTAATAATGGTTATTGGAGTGGATATAGTAAAGAGTTTTATTTGGTTTTGGAAGTAGTATTAAACTTCATTACGTTAACTATGGGGTAGGGAGAGGTATCTAAGTTGGTCAGAGCGGTAATCATCAATGACAGTCATTGAAACTTATGACCTATCAACGTCGGAGTTGACAATGACGGGTGATGTGCAGGTAATCAAGTTCTCGGGATCATCGCATTGATCCGCGCGAAACAGAGACAATCCACCCACAAGGGGATAGATATCCTCGACATTGTTCGCGGCCCACGAATTGGGTTAAACTAAAAATACTTGACGCAGGTTAATATCGATTCGGACGTCCACTGTGAGCGGCAGCAGCAGCAGCAGGACGATGGGGAGTAGGAGAGAAGGTGGAGTAGAGTAGAAGTATAGGAGACGGTGGTCCGCCTTTTCTATAATTAAAACCTCGGATTAATCGTTAAAATGTAGCGCCGCAAGGAATCCATCTGACCGTTAATCTGTCCGATAAGGAATCGCGGCTTTTCCAATTTCCTGCATAAAGTTGTGCCCCCTGAAGGCCATGAATAAATTGATTGGATGTAAATAAATAAAGAACGAATTAAAAGGTGAGCCTTAATGAAAATGTGATCTGTTAATTAGGTTGCTCCTTTCTTCTTCACGTGGAGAAGAGATGCATATCGTACATCGGATTCGTGGAAATATCCAACCAAAGCTTTATCAGATCGTGGTAGCTCCGTGCGAGAAATTGAATTTGGTCGATGAACCGATCCCCGAAAAGCCATCAATTCAGGCACCTGTTCACGGTCTAATAGAGAAGAATGGTTCAGCGTAAATTATTGTGCGTTAAGTTCACACGATTACAAATTACCAGACATCCGTCAATGACAAAGGCACTTCATCTCTTGTTTCATCCAGAATGTTGTGATCACCACCACCACCACCAGCAACGGGATTGTTTCGATGGTTAATTGCGGCCGCAGATGAAAATGTCTGGTAAAGGAGTAAAAACGTGCTGACCACCCAGCTGTGGCTACGGTAGCTGCGGGGCGTCCTCCGCCTTGTGTGCCGTGCAAGAATTGGTTAAAAATACCCGATGCAGTACCGTAATCTTTGTAAATGCATGGAATTATGTTATAAATTAATTTAAATCGAAAGAGCTAAGGCATTCATTAAGTCCCCTCTACATCTCCGCCGTTGTGGCTGTAAATTGGACCCCGTGATGAATTAATCTTCTCCGAGTATGCAATTAGCCGAGATTGATTGTATTATTATTGCATTATTTTTAATAGTTGGAGGCAACAACAAAACAGAAACCTTGCTGATGGACGTCCATCCGTCCATTCTTCCCGAAGGTCTAGGACGTATAAATCTATTACCTTTTCCTCTTTTCATTTACCCTCAGGTAAATGCGCTGATCTTAAAGTTCCTTTCGCGGCTAATTTTCGAACGGAATCCAAACACGAATCTTAATCATAAGTTTAATTCGTTTAAGCGTATTATTTCTATAACTGGATAGATTTATAGCTGAACGGTATCTGGGAACATTTTATGCTTCGAACATTCCTTATGCCGCATAACAGATTGTACACTTTAGATTAATATTTGACGTACCCAATTTACATTTTCCACTTAATTTGAATCTTCCCGCTTTCGTTATTTAATTAACCCTTTTCATTTCTCTTAAATTTATTAACACAACCGTTTATTATCTACAAAATCAAATAAACCATATTTCTTAGTATATGATATAAATGTAAATATTATTTAAATCAATATGAATGTTGTACTTAATGAATTATCGATTATGGATATTAATATTGATAAGTAAATTTGTCAAAGTGATTATGAAAGTAATTTACATGTGACGGTAATTACGTTGATGATGTTGATGAGATGAGATATTTCCTACGACGGTGCAGCTCAACAGGTCGGAAGATCCTTAAGTTCATTAACTGTATGTTGGGGTTTTTGTTTGCGTGCGAAAACCAGAATGTTCGGAAAAGCCCAAAACGAATTTTCCGATGTAGCAACGTGTGAATTGGAATCCCCGAGGGTGGCGGATCTGTTCCGAGCAAATGAAAGCGTCCGCAGGTAATAAGCTTAATGTATCAATAGTTGCGTAATCTGCGGCGAGGGGATTCCCCTTTTGTGCGGATGAAAACATATTTTTGTATGTGTAGGTGGTGGTAGCATCCGAATTTCTGTCCGACATGGAAATTTCATAATTGGATTTGGAAGTTGAACGGAGTAATACGGAGTTAACGAGTAGTTGCTTGGCACGTCCCCCGAGTTTAGGTTACGTACTGCGAAAGGATGAACAACACGTGGATGTAGCGGAGGTGGATATAGACTTGGAGGCGGTTTTTGGGGGAGGTAGCAGGCAGCAGGAGCTAGTTTATGAACTGATCCCCGGGACTACTAAATTCGCTCGGGGTTTAGCTATGCATCTCACGGTGTGGCGCGGAACCCTTTCAGTGGCTATGTTTACCAGGCGGCAGGGTTAAACGTATACTTAGCAGCCGTTCATCATCCTACTCATATCTCTCTCTCTCTCGCATCATCAAAATCCACCACCAAAATCTCCATCACAACTATCTTCGTTTCATCCTCGCGTTGACGCAGCTCACAGACGTATGATTTATATAGAGTTAAGCTACGCGCGATTTTCGTAAAGGAATTTATTTAATAACAACCAAATGTTACCCTCACCTCATCAATCTTTTTAAAGTCGCAGATTAAGTCCCGTCTTGAGTGACTTAATTACCCTGAAACATGTAACTTCCACTCTTAACGAACGTAATTTCTCATTCCAGACGATGTTTCGAAGTGTCTTAAGAAGGAAAAAAAATAAAATCAATATTCTCCGTGTGATTTTTTTTTTGATTGATTATCGGTGGCGGCTTGGAAAAATAAGTGAAGTTAAGTCAAAACTCGGAGCGTTTCACGGTTTATTGCTGCTGCTCTTCTACACGTGACGGAAATATTTTACAGCTCGCGTTTAACACTCTTTTCACTACTTCCACTTCTTCGTCTTTCGTTTTACTACATTTTCGTCTTGGTTTTCTTCCTTCGCGTCATTAAACGTCGTCAGGCGCGACACGAAAATCGCACGCAGTAAAAATGGATGTAATAAAAATGATCGTCGGGTCAAGATTTTGCCGCAACCCAAACAGAAAAAATATAAAAATATGGTCATAAGGTATATAAGCATGTATTAAAAATGTTTTTGTAATTTCTGATTTTATTGGTAACTTTGAGAAATTCTTTATTTATGGTATGGAAAACATACAACTTAAATTCGTTATATAATCTTTGTGACTGTGTACGAAACAGTAAATTGATTTCAATGAATAGACAAGTCAAGTTGTGTCAAGTAAGCGTGGAAACACACGCGTAAACTATGTACATTTAAATTGGTAGACGAATACGTATCGAAAGTTATTTGCGTGCCAGTAGCAATGTTTGTAACAGTCCTCGTTTCTTCGTACGTGATCTTCGATTTGCTGCAGGAGTCTCAATGGCATCTATCCGCCTGTGCCTTTTAATACCATCGATGGAAACATGTTTGCGTTTCGTTCGGCTGATTGAAATGTTTCCTCTCCTTCTCCTTTCTTGTGTGTGTGTGTGTATTCCTCATCCTTCTACCCTGATTGATGAAGCCAAACTCGATTTTTTTCAATTTAATTTTATTTTCCAACTCTCTCCATCTCGTGGTATAATAGCATAATATTAGTTTAATAAAAATGTGGGAGAGCACAAATATGAAATCGGAGCAGCAACAACATCATTTTCGGTCGAGTTACGAACGCAATTTGTCCGAAAGTAAAAAATAATAAACAGTCCATTATGGATTACGCAACGAGCGCAGATCTGATTTCAAACTAAATATCATGTTTAATGCGTGTGCTTTTTATTTCCTTCGTGTCATCCAATCAACATACATTACATATTTAGTAGTCATTCGTAACCATTAAATGTCCTCGACAATTGATGCTGCCTAATTGAAGAAATGCATAACAGTTATAGCAGAGAGCCTGTAGCGATGTCCAATTAAAATTCCTCAATAACGCAAGAGCTTTAAGTGATTTTCGGAAACGTTTGTTCGTGGAAGGTAATTACTTCATTTTGGCCTTTTTCGAAACTGTAATTGAAGGTCCTCACCAATTACATGTAAAAATCTGTTGTTCCCTTCTTTCGAAACGCAGGTACTGAATCGTCCACGTTTTGTGTGAAGGGAAACCAGTCGTACCTTTTTTTATTTATTGTTTGTTGTCGTTGCTCGATGGTCGAAATTATCCTTGCTACTTAAATTTGACGGCTTGTAAAACTTTACAACTGGCAAACAGAACCAAGGATCAAAGAAAGGACACTTATCCAATGGATTTTTCACGCTCGTAAAGTGGGAAAAATATTTAGACTCTTTGAGGTTTGCTGATAACTCGGGTTTTCTTTATATTTTACAATGGTTTTAGTTTTTTTTTCTGTGAAAATTGAATATGAAGAAGAAAAATTTTATTTTTTTCTCTGAAAGTTGAAAGTTAAAAGTTTCGTAATAGCTAAACATATTATTTTTTTTGTTGATGTATTAGCTTGTGAAATTATTTGCGTAATTTGCTAACAAATTTGTGATGGTAATGGGTTTTATGTTCTCGTCGAGGTAAGATGAAGATAAAGCTTTGGTCCTTAACGGATGAATGATGATGGGGGCCCGGGGAGATCGCAGCGCCATAACTCACCCCATAAACAATTTTATAGCAAAACCATTAAAACGGCCGGTATTTATTGCTGATTACCTATAATTAGTTTTACTATCAATTAGCGGCGATCCTTTCCCCCATTTTTTCTCTCTCTCTCTCTCCCTTACTTTATCCTGATCCTCTGGAAGCCGAGATTGATTTCCTTGTAGACTACTGGCTCTTCTTTTGCGGAAGGGTCAAAGCCGGATCGCGGAGACTTCTTGCTCCTTCAGGTCTCTTATACAGCAACTCCAATTTGGACAGGATGAAATGCTGGAAATGAACTGTGATTGTGACGTCCTGTCGGGCGCGGGGGCCCGGGGGTTCCCACGGGACGGACACATCCCGGATACTACAATCAGGCGCATTAGTCGTGCCATACACACTCTATACACTCTCTCTATTTATGTGTATGTTAAAGAAGAGACACCCCAGGTTTCGACAAATCACCGCATCCGCTCCATCATCCTCGGACCATTCTCATCTTGGTTTCATGCCGTAGAGAACCTCCAACACCTTGACCCAAACTTGCTTTAAAGGAAAGAAAGCGCAGTTCACAAAGAAGTCCCGAAAAAAAGCATATCCGCTCATATTGGTGATGTAACAAAGTAAATTTTAATTTATATTGAAGTTTGAAAGAGTCTTCAAAACCTGATCTCGATGTTAAAGAAAGGAATCGCATTACAACAAGATGTTTTCGAAAACAAAACAACAAAAAATGGAGCTTTCACAAAATGGAGACCATAAATTTGGCTTAATAATTCATCAATCATCTCCGTACTACTAATGGGTTTGCGTGTTCACTTGGGCATTGCGTCTACTCCAATTGCGGATAACAATGTGCGCGGGGGCGCGATTTAAGCATCTTCTGCAATGTAAACATATTATCCGAATTCATCAATTACCATCCGGACTACAAATTACCATCCGACATCCCCACAAACCGATCCGATTCTGTGCCTCATCCTTATCCCCATCATCCTGTTACTATTACCCCACCAATCCCAGTATCCACCAATTAAAGCGACCGCCGCAATCTGCTGTTTACCATCCTAATGCAAAGCCATCTTCAACTAAAGTCCTTCTCTTCCTTTCCTTTCCTCTTCCCATTTATCTTACCAGGAATCAATAAGCGACCAAACGATATAGTGTATTTACTTTCCATTAAGCTTTAGCTGTACTCTTGTATTTTAACTTTAACAACATTTCTACTAATTGCATAATCTACTATTTTTCAACTTAAATATTTATAAATTATATATCAAATATTTTAGATTTTAAAATTTCATATTTGTATGTGATATGTGGTTCTTCCTGCATTCCTGCAATTACAGATAATCTCTTTTTCCCCCCTTAACGGTTCAGTATCATTCATTCAACTGGACTCATTTAATCCTCGTAATGTACAGTCTAGACCGCCTACGCATCATTTATTATTAAATAAACCGTGTCATCTGCATAATCCAACTTCCACACCTTCGTCCTTCCGCACATACAATAGCCGCAGCTTCCACTCTCCCAGTTTAAACTTCCACCTCCGGCCACCAACCGCCTAATTCGCGCTATTATCAATTACCTCATTGTCCCATTGAACCGTTACAATACAATATATATATATAACATCAATTTAAATAATGAGTTAATAGTATACAGATCGAAATATATGTTCGGAAATACCATTGTTCTCAAGAACTATTTTACTCATAAAACGATAGTTAAGATTGCAGCAAAGTGTATCGATTTCTATAATAGCGGAAATGGATTGAGTGATGTGTTTTTTTTTCTTGCAATTTCTATGGGTGAAGTCATTAAAATACCGCTTCTTGATAATTTGCATTGGAAACGTTGCCAGAAGCGATTAAATTCTTAAGTGGGGTCATATCAAAGTGTGTATGTACGCTTTCCAGAAATTGCGTTCCGTTTCCGTCCCGAATCCTGTTGTTGTCCTAATGTAGCTAATTGCCAAAACTGGATGCGCCCATTAAAATAAATTGCTTTATGCTGAACCACCCTTCTACATCCACGGCCACAAACCACCGCCGCGCCACCGCCTCCGCCACTTACAGAACGATGCGGTCTACCCCCGCACGAAAACTATGCTAACTAACTTAGATTAAGTTTATATTAAGAACTGGAGCGGAGCCTCTTCAGATAAGAGCTTCAACTATTTCCTTCTTGTTTTTTTTTTGGAGTTGATGGTCTTCGTCGTCGTCGGTGGGCCCGATGTTTGCATCCAAAATATTTATTTTGGAAGTGCCGTATGCGAGACACGCGGTGCAAGCGATTCAATACAATGGCGATATGTGAAGTGTGTAATAACTGGTCCTGTCTCGGATCACGTTACGCTATTATTTAAACACAATGCGAGTGTTCTTCGTGGGCGGAACAATCTTGTCTAAATATTAGGATTATCCGGAGATAGCAGCAGCAGCAGCGGTGGTGGTATCACAATAAATCCCCGGGTCTTGTGTACGTGAGAGCCATTTGACTTTCACTCCGCGATTTATTAATTCAATTGCTGCCGCACTGAATCATCTCACATTGTGTAATTTTTGCAACCTCCTTCCAAATTCTCTCTCTCTCACACACGCAAACATATACCCTCAGCAATCTTCTTTACTTTCCGTCTGGATCTACTCTTTAAAAGCCACTCGAGGGGGAGTTTTTTTTACAACTTTATCTCCCTTCCTCCCGTATACTTTTATATCCTGCTTCAACAAAGGATTTTATTTCGCAATTAAGCTTGCATCAACTTCCGCGGATTACGATTCCATCGAACGAAAGACAAAAAATATTTTAGGGGAGAAAATCCAACGTTTCCGCACAGAAACCACCTTTGACGTTTCCTTTTTTTCTCTATACATCCATCAAAATTAAATACGAATTATTTATTTATTTTTCAGAAATATATATAAAAAAATTACATAAACATTACTATTTGCAAATAAATATATTTTTTATAATTGAATATTAGTTTTGTTTTTTTGTGGATCGATGAGCAAACTAATGTTGGGTAAATAAAGATTGCTAAAATTTCAGTTAACTTCTGGATGATTTAGGTGGTAATAAAGTTCGCTCGGAGATGGTGTATAAATCATGAGTTTGCGACACTTACGGTGGATGGTATTAATCATGTGTATTTATAACGCGCCGTTAATTTGTAACAAATAAAGAAAAATCAACAACAACAACAAGGCAAGAGAAGCCAAGTGGATTTAAGTAATCAAAAACTAACTAAGTATTGGTTTAATCTTTGGATATTTATCTTACATTTGATCATTCATTTTTTCATGGAAATAAAAAAGTAATAATACTTAAGTACTAAAAAAGATAATAAGATTATGGTAAGAGAATCAAGTAATTGAGACTCGAAGTTTTTTTATTTAAAGACAATTCATTTAAGTAATAAAAATAAATAGTATTATAAAATAGTAATAGAATAAAATAACGGATTATTATAAGATTTCCATTATGAAATTACTGATAAAGTCTAAGAAAGCAATAAATTCTATTTGACTTGAGTAGTAAAAAAAAACTAATAAAATTGTACTAGAATTATTTATATTATTATAAAGTTTATTTTATTATAAATCAGGAAATAATTATATTATTTGAAAACTTTGAGGATTATACAGAAATCCTCGAATCTTGCACCACTTAGCGTATTAGAAATTTCCCAAATGAATACTCTTCCAGTTTTATAGTCGACATAAAAGGTTTATCAAGCATACAACGAAATGAAGAGAAAGGAAAGTAAAATAAATAAATAAAAAAGAGACGAATCCTGCGTGGAAGATGCACGGACCGTGAGTATTTATGGGCCTGATGAGATCGTGAGGGTATTTACTTTTTATTCCCCGAAGAAGACGAAGGGAATTCCATAAATCCACGAGATTGTAATCAATATATAAAATTACAATTAATTTATCGGATTCCATTCCTCCCCACGAAAACCATTTATTCAGTCACTTATTTTCTTCTTTATTGATTTATTTATTTTTATGTCCACATTTATTAATGCATTCAAATAGAAACATTAGCTGCGGGAATGCACTTTGTTTCCTCCTCCATCAATAAAAATTTGACGTTACGCAAAATAGGAAGCTTTTTTTTGCTTTTGTTTTTCGTGCTGTGACCCATTTTCCAACGCCCCCTTGATTAATTTATTAGCGTTGTTATTGTTGCTTTTGTTTTTCTTTTGTTTTACCACCCTTGTTCACAGCTCTGGTATCGCGATCGCGTTTTCGCACGGAATCACGCTAAATTCGCCTTCCTCCTTCTACCTTCAGAAGACTTTGCAACCCTCGTCTCGGCCCGACGGAGGTTGCTAATTAACCGTCCTCATTGCAGAGATTTAGGGCTTATTAAGCAGCGTTAACATTGTTAAGGGAGGACTAATTAGAAGTTATAGCGACGATGGATAAATCAAATTTGTATGGTGTAATTGAAATTGGAATTTGTGGCCTAGGTCTCCTGGACATACGGAGGATTAATTGCTTGAGACAGCAATTATCGATACCCCAGTTCCGGGCTATAATTTAGGATGCAAATGCATCATAGATTCTAATTAATATATAGTTTTGAAATAACATAAAAGCTTTTTTTTTATTGAACCGCGGTGCACAACTCTCAAAGTTACGTAATTGTAGGCAGCTTCATCATCATTGTTTGCTTTACGGAATGCTAATCAGTTTTAATTGAGGAATTATGCTGATTGCCGTTGTGCGACAGAAAGGTTATCAATCTTCGAGCGGCTTTCGCACCTATGCTATTCCTCCTCCTCTTCTTCGTCTTGAGCCATTCCCACACGCTTCAGCAACACAATGTGACTAAATAATAAATTGTCGACTTGATTTACACTCTTCATTACATATTTATACATTTCACCGTGCAAAGAAAGCAAAAAAGAAATAAATTTTTTTGAAGCGTAGCAAATAATAAGTGCGGCAAATGGACTGAGTCGTAAATCCTCCGACGCCCATCCGTGTAATAACTAATTTCCTATTCAATACAAACCTTCACGAATCTTCACGCAAAGATTTGATTACTTTGACGAATGATGCCAATATTTTATGACCTCTTCAACAAAATCTAAATGTTATAAAACATTTTTTTTAATAAATTAATTAGTTATTTCAAAGTTCTCATTTTCATTCATGTCTGCTAAAATATAAAGAAACTTTTTCAATTATAATTTAAACAAAACTCCAATTTAATCACAAAATATATTTATAAATAAACATGAAATTACTAAAGTTTTATACGAATTTTTGAGAAAAAAAAAACTTTTATACAATAATACAAACGTTAATTTTTATTAACAAAAAATGTATGAGAAGTCTTTAATTATAGTAAATATGTGTTTCTTGCTTGTAATTTTTTTTTTGGGTAATAATTAGTGTAATTTATTGAGAAATAAGCTGTGCTTTATGGGAGAGGATGAAGATTTTTTGGTTTTAAAGGGAGTTTGATGATGAGCGGCGGAGTCTAGACGTTGCGCTATTTACATATAACGATTTATTACGTAAGTGGTTTTCGTTCTTGGTGGTGCAATAATGAGACGTGGCCGGCGGCGGCGTTCGGCGGTGGTGGAGGAGGAGGCTAAAAACAATACAGCCGGGAGAGATTGATCGGCTCGGAAAATAATTTGGTATTGATTCAGTCGGAGCCGTTTAGGAACTACGCGAAGGGAAAGAGCTCTAAACAAGACAAGAGAAATACAAATAAAAAAAAAGCAACAAACCGCAGAAGAAAAAAGCATAGATCGATCCTCTCTCTGGACGCAGTGTACTTATAAATATTCCGGGACTTATTACGGACTACCCACGTTGTGCCGTAAACTCTCACGAATTGAATTTCGGGAATTCGGTTTGCGCTCATGGAGTTGGCCCATGAGACCAGAAGTTCCGAAGATCCTTAATTAATTTACAATTTCGTGTTCCTCCTTTTCACTAAATAAATAATTTGATCTATTGATTTTCATTGCAATTCTGTTTACATATTGTTTCAAGTTAATAGTATAAATATTTTATTAATGAAACAGTTTGGATCAATGGAGCAAATAAAACTAATGATCGGTTCTTGAATGGATTGGGATGGACACATGTGTTTTTCTTTCGGGATTAGATTTAGATAATCGATGCGAGTAGATGGATGGTGTAGATTAGTGAACGGTTGTGGGTCACCACATTAATTTCTATTAATTCAATTGCGATTAGATGTCCATTAATCACGTCGGTTTAAGCATCATGCATCGTGCGTTTAAGCCAGTTCTTGGGTAATAGGATTAAACGAGTTATTCTGCTGGGAGGGGAGGCAACATTTCACGTGTATTATTGGCGTAACGTAGGGTAGAGTAATCCTGAAATTTAACACAAAAATTAATTAAAGTTCTTATGGGATATCGACATAATTCGATGAGGACCATAAAGTAAATTAAGAAAGAGCGCGCCTCTCGATGTTTATTTATAATTTAATAAGGCCCCGAATGTGGATGTAAATTAAGACATCCATAAATATGGGCGCTCGCTTCGGTTAATTGAGCCATCTTCGTCTTGTCTTTCACCTCTTCGGTGATCCTCTCTCTCGCTTTTCTTTTTTGTTAATCCCTCCTTGAATTTTATCGACGTCCGTTAATGCACTCTCCGTAATTCTCATAATTGCCTCTGGTGCAGTTTCACTATAAATCACACCATTGCCTCAACAACCTCCACCAACGTCGATTTCCTCCTCTTTTAACCATCAGATTCACATTTCAATATTTCTTCATATCTTCTTTAACTATAGTATAATATAAAATGAATCGCAGTGTTAGATTCTAAATCTAAGTAAAATTGGCATAGCAAGTGTTTAAGTTGAATGTTTAATTTAAACTTGTGAGAAATTCAATTTGCTGCTGGCGTTGCGTTTAAGTTGTAAAATTATTTCGGGTCAAGTGTGCATGTGCTCGATGTGATGTAATCCATGAAACGGGAGAGCGTTCGTCTGATTAATCCTCATCGGTCGGTGGTGGTTCGGCATTATGAACTGATGTAATCGGTGCCGGTTTTCGGAGCTTGCACGAGCGGAGGAAAATTAGAATAATAGCGGATGCAATTTGTTTAACGCCCATTACCAGCATATGTTTGTTGTTTTAAAGTAAGTTTAATTGCACGGCTGCAAGTTTTAATTTTAACCTTGTTAACAATGTGTGCGAGAGGAGAAAGGGAGAGCTCGTTGCACTGAGTGCTGCAACTACTAGGACCATTACCATTTTCCCAACGAACCTGGATGCATAAGGGATGATGATTAATGAATCCTGCATACACGTCGACTACAATTATAACATGCCTGCCTCCATTTAGAACGCTGCATTGTGTATATGGAAGACAATCGAGATGGAAAGAGATAGATCTAGATGGATAAGATAGTAAGTGTGCGTTTGCGAGAGAGAAGAGAAAGGAGCAGCAGCATTCAATTTCAGCTTCCTGCTTCGTAATTGAATCGAAATAAGAATGGCTAGTTAGTTTTCATCTTACAATACGCAACCTGAATTCTATAATGTAAATATAATTTGTTATTAATTATTATTTCAGTATTTTTAAAAAGATTACGAAAACCACTATATAATCTGTCGGATGATGTTGATGATGTGCGGACAGATCCTTACATCCTTCATTAGAATTCCGTTTGGTCTTTCCGCGTGAATTTATAAACGTAATCCGAAATTTTTGTTGTGTGTCTGCAACTATTTCCTATTACATTATTAAGTAATCAGTGTGAACAACAACAGCAATGCATGTTCCTCGGCGCGACAAGTTTCGCAATTTAAGCCGGAAATTTCCTTGCCACGTATGCATAACGCTTGTCGAAAACGCTGAACTCGAATGGACATTCCTGAGACGACGTGTATGTTTATTCAAATATGATTATGTAATAACTATGATCGCGTGCGTGAGAGCGTGACGTCGCCCTTCGTTCGGAATTCAGAGTCACTTCATTTCGCAGTTCAGCAAACCCACTTTCGCACACGTCCATCAACCATTGATCCGTCCTCCGGCCTCTCTCGCTCACACTATGGCTAATTGCATTGTATTTGGGACTCCTCCGTTTTAATTAATCAACGCCCAACTGGGATGGATTAATCCGATTTTCGCGAGAGCAAAATCCATTGGGATATATTTTTTTTGTACTAATACTATTACCAGATGTTATCCTAAACGAAGATATATCCTCTTGTTTCAAATACCATAAAATTTTCTTGATATCTGCATTTATATTAGAAATAAAATGTAATTTAATTAACATCTTTTAGAAATTTACACCATTCTAAATTATTTTAAAATACAATATTTTTCTTCTAATTTTTTGTTTATATAATAGATTTTTATGTATTTGATATAATATTTTAATTCTATATATTGATTTCTAGAATGAATGTACATTTTTTCAGATATTTGATCCCTAGTTATATATTCGTTTTTTTTTAGGTATCCCCTGCGAATTTGCAATTCAAGGCGGTTGCTCTCGATTGAGTTATTTCGGATAAGTTTTTTGAAGAGTGGAGAGAACAAGTCTATATATATATAAAAAATGTTGAGATGAAATAAGAGGAGAGATAGAGAAACGTGCCCACGTCTGATTGAAGACATATGATTGATCGTGCAGTTCTGACACGTCTAACGAAGCATCCCATGCGAGGGAGATACGTCCCGAAGCCACTTGAAAAGCGATACCATGAAATGTGTATTATTCCATTCTGTAAGTCCCATATGTCCGAGCGACTACAATCGCGCCATTCGAAATATCCATTTTATTTTTATTTTTTTGTTTCGTTCAGGGATATTACAGCGCATATAAATACGGGCATAAATATCCGAATTGGACCGGAAGCGCGATCGGTCCGCACTTCCTGTCTGTCAGGAAATCGGAATTCCGCGCAATGAATCAACGCGGATTGTGCGGTAAAAGTCATCGGTTAAACAAACCCAATTTCGCGCACCGACGGATCCACCCCTCCGAAAATATAAAAATAAAAAAGTAAATTCGGGCATGGGGCGAATTCCCTGCAGAGATCAAGCGAAATGCGCACGTTTAATTGTGAGAAAGTAACTTTGTTCTAAATATCCTTTTTTTTTGGGGGGATGAATGAAGCACCTGCAGTCGAGAGATATTATTATTCCAATAATCCTCTTTTTTCGGTCCTTCTATCTCTGCGTTGCACAATGAGGAGTGAGTCGCGAGGTATATAATCTCTGTCGCAAAGTTACAAAAGCAAACACACTGCACCTAATAATATCTTAGGAAAGGATTCTCTGACACGCTTCGATGCTCCTCCACCTTGCGATTCATCCCAGTCGGATGAAGAGAGAGAAAGAGTAGTCTCCCCGCCTCTGGGAATTCGATAGACAAAAGCTTTTAAAGCTCGCAATTCATATTTGCTGCGATTATAATAGATTGAGAAAACGTTACTTTTGTTCACTTCTCAATTGAATCATCTATGAAATTGGATAGTTTTCAAATTTTAAAACTAATTAAACATTTTTAAATCATTGTTCTTGAAGAAAAAAACGTCCTTAACAATGATATATGTTATGTTATAGACCCTAGGTCCATAATTTTAACAAAAAAAAACAGCACTTCATGCTGGTGTTAATCAAAAACGAATTTGGTAACTCCATTGGTGATGGTGGTTTTCCTCTCCACGCATTTTTTTCATTCGCTTTGTGTTCCTCCGGTGAATACGATTTAGTTTTAGAATTTATTGCCCATAAAACGCGGGCCGACACAAAAAGCTAATTAGGCACGTATTTGTTGAGAGGCGGGGCCCGGGGGTTCGACACCCCCAGAAACTTTTATTAATCAGAGGGGCCGAACCCTTCAACCCTCTCAACTCTATCTCTCATTCTCTTTATATTCATCCCCGTCCCCGGATCATTCATTATACACATACACAGGGAAAGAGTGGCTGAGATAAGATTAGATTATATCGGTGTCGCACAGTTCACGGAAACTTTAATCTTAATGTGAAAAAGCCATAGTTTGATTTCCCACTTACGTGCTGCAACCCCTCAAGGGAAAATTAAATTTAATCCTCGTATAAATTTTATTTAAAGAAGCTTTCATTATCTATTTAGAATACTAAAATCTAATATAATTAGTTTTAAATTATAAATTAAAACTTTTTATTTTTACAAATTTGTAAATATATTGGTTTCGTTAACTAAAGTATACATTTTCATCAACATTGAAGTAACTTTAAATAAAAATAATTAAATATGAAATGAGGATAATCAATTTTCATTCACGCTTTAATTGAATTGCTTCGAAGCGTGCACTTTCTAACGATTATTGATGATTACTTTAAAAAATATGTTACAAATTATTTTTAGATCAATCACTTGAATTAACACTCCTTTCACTACAAACAAACAAAAATTTCATTTGCGAATTACACCTGAGGGTGTAAACACAATACGCAATTTATCCCTTTTGTTCCGTGCATGTAATCCTTTTTTCGTGGGGATGTTTCAATGCAGGGTGCGTTAATCTCATTCCCTTGTTCTTTTTTTTACATATTTTCAATCGATACTGAAAAAGTTTCAACTGAAAAATGAGGGTGGATGAAGAGGAAAGGGCGGACACGTCGGTCCGTTATTAACAATGCAAATCTGCGGCTCGCTTTGATGATGCAAGGTTCAAAACATATTATAACTGAATTAGATGACCTTGGGACTGCGTGAAGGGATGTTGGTTTGTTTCGATCTAATGTAGAAATAATAGTCAGAGAGAAAGGGTCCGTCCTTAATGATCTTCACACGCACATAAAAATCAATCCAAGGCTTCAAGATGTAATAACCGCAATCAAGATTAATGCCCCGATAATCCGGCAAGTCAGAATGCCGACACGTTATCGAGTTATTATAATGGGCTTTTGCGTTTTCCACCATTTCGGATCCCATCAAAATCGTTACGTTCACTTTCCATCTTTTTTTCTTTCAATCTCAATAAAACTAATTAATTGAAACAATTTATTTTCAGCTATTAGAAATCGCGCGAGATCGAAATATGATTGAGTTCGAGGAAATGAGTACTTTCTTTATTGAATGCTATCCGTTTTCCAAACAGGTTTTTCGCTCTGTACGAAACTGATGGGAAAACTAAACAGCGTTTATTATTCTCTACTTGCAAACTATTTGCTTACTAGATTTTGAATAATTTCAATCACAACTCAAGCCTTGAGCATAAATTCAAATTCAAGTACTTTGCCTTATGGCATTACTAATAATGTTTATGATGATGTATGTTTTACTTATAATTAAATCAGCAGTTAATTTTTTTAACATATTTTCTAAGCATATTTATCTTATGCGAATTGATGTTGAAAATTAAAATTAAATTTTTTGAAATTAAGTTATAAACAATGTTTTATTAGGATTTAATTAAATCTTTTTCTTTGATTTTTCACGTTCATCCCATAAAACGATAAATTGATTTGAGACAATGAATATGTAAATTTGAAGATTGAAGAAACAATGGGGAATAAAACAAGACTGAATTTGCATAATTATGCGACTCGTGCATGTTGACAAATTTATATGAATCAAATTAAATAATTGTCTTAATTATTTCATTCCTACATTTTGATTTATTAAAAAAAAAATGTAATAATTTCAATTTCAAATTGTAAAACAACAAAATTTAATTGATTTAATTTAAAAAAATGATTTTGTGAATAATAGAGTAAAATTTTAATTACTATTTGTATTTATAAATTTAGTATATTTTTTGTGGTGAAAATGTTTTGATTTTGGAATTGAGTTATTAGAAACTAAATGAACTTTGCATAATGTAAACTTTAGATCTCGGGTTAAGGACTTGACTTGTTAGAAAGAAGGCGACTTTCTAGACCACGTTGAAATCTAAATAAAGCGTGATTTCCGTTCCCAAACGTGCTGATTGCCATTCGCCCATTGCTTATGCAATCGCACCGATCTTCGTCCATAACGGTGAGAGAAATAACATGCTTCTACAATTGCAATCGATTATTATTATAAACAAACAGAAGTCCAAATGCGTGATTGCACTGCGAAACTGCAGTTAGCGCCTCTCCGTCGCCGTAATATTCCTCCATAAACGAAGAACAATAGATATTTGAAACTGAATACACTTTGAAATGATATCAAAATACATTTCCCATCAGAAATAAAATGATTGGAATTGATGGGGCTGGAATAAAACGCGAATGGATTCTGACAACTTAAACGATTCCCGTGTATCGGAATCGAATTAGGCGTCGCGACGCTAATCCGTCCCGACGCCCCCCATCAACACGCGGGAAACAGAAATATCCACCGAAACCCCCTAGCAGTGGCGGCATCAGATTGCATTTTATTTCATTCAATATATTTTTTTTATATGAAAATCCATCCGCTGCCAACAGCAATTTCCATCCACCCCACTCGCATATCCTCCGGTTAAATTTAACGGCCGTTTAATCGGGTTTGAAGGGCCTCCTCCTCTTCGGAAATTTATATACGTCGAGATGAAGAACGAAACGGAAAAAAATATAAATAAACTGAACAGATATTCCGAAAGCTTTTAATGCTTGGCAGAGTACACAGGTTATAAATACGAATATTTGCTTTTAGTCTCTCCGCTACATTTTTTTTTTGTAACACTGCGAAATATATAACCATATAAAAAAAATACATTTTGGTACCCCTAGAGAGGCCGGTGCGTTACATAAATATGTGTGAGCGTCTGATTTTTTTTCGTTCGTTCGTTCGGGCCGAATCGTTTTATTGCCAAATAAATAAATCGCCGGAAAGGCGAAAAAACGTGCTTTTCCCGAATGATTTATGTGTCTGTAATGGTACGTACATCATTTTCGGTGTTCGCTGTGAGAAAGAACACGTTTCTGCTATATTTCCACACTTTGGTTTTATTCTTATTCGCAAAAAAATCTTAATTATTTGCAAATCCAAAAATAAAATAATTTTCCTTAAATGTTTTACATGATATTCTTTATGTTTACTATAAAAATGCAAGTCTCAAATAAAATTTTCTCCAACTGTGTATCAAATTTTCGTCTCGAGAGACAGAAAGTACTGGTTTTGCGGAAGACTACCCCGTTTACGATACTTAAAGAAAAAGTTCTTTCATATTTATCTCGTTTTTCTTTCTTTCTTTATGTTTAAAGTAGGAGGTCACGTATCCGACGCGAACTTTCGCCATCATAAAGCTCCCACGAACCACGAGCTTTTACTCTATAATTGAAGTAGTTGCAGATGCAAAAATGCGGGATCCCCGAAGATCCGGCGTTTCCTTAGGGGAAACTCTTCCTACCATCGAGGTACAAAAAAAAATGTAAAAGGGGAGATGATATACACAAACAAACGATGTACAAAGTTTCCCAAGTACTCGCCTCCAAAGTGCTTCCGATTTTATAGTGGCTTAAACATAAATCAATCTTTGAACAACTTTTCCAATCCAAATAGAAAATCTTAGTTAAACTCTAATGAAAAATAACATGTTTTAAAATTACTCTAAATGAGATAACTCAATTCGAAGGATAATATAGACTTTGAAAATGACAATATTTTCAGTTTCAGTTATTTCGAAATAATAGAATTTTTATGCAAAAAATGCAAAGCTAATTATTCCGATTGCGGCTTTCATTTGAAACTCCACGGGATTATTAGTAATTTTTTTTGTTAGCGGAGGAACAAAAAAACGGGGCTTCGTGTAAAAGTTGATCCTTTAAACAGCGGGAAAATGGTACATGCATCAACGCAAACAAAAAATGAAGGGAAATCTAGGAAAAAAAATAAAAGTATAACACGAACGCCGACGGCGTACAACCATAATGGTGCACTCTCTCATTTCATTTTCTCTCTCCCCTTCTGCATATGTGATGTAACGTAGCATTTTGTCATTCGACCAACTCAATTTTTCCCCTTTTTCCTACGTTTTCTCTTATATATATTATTTTCGCTGAATCATCGCAACTCAATTTATTTTATAAATAAAGTTAACACGATTATTTATTTACGCACCAATTTATGTGACTTTTAGTAAAGCTTGCTTCAAAATAAAATAAATATATAATTTATCATCAATATATAAATAAATGTTATAAATAATTATTGGTGTTTGTATATTGATTGTAAAGTGTTCAGTTATCATGAAAATATTAGGTTTCGTTTGGCTAAGGGTGAAAATTCGTTTTTGAAGCGAATATAAATAACATTTACAATAATATAATTTTAACAGTTTTACAACAGTCCAAAATGATGGATCCAAAACTTAAGCCATTTTAGAAAGTTGGTTAAGTTCTCGTTAAAGCACTTCTAACAGTGAGATTTCAGTTAATGTCGGCGGATGTTATGCAGACGTGAAGAATTCCGAAACACATCCACCAGGATTTCAAAGTTGGAACTTAATGGCATCGATTATTTCCAACAAACTCCATTCGGAAAGTTAGAACTTAATTCGGTTAAACGTTTTTGGCACGACACGCCTCCTTCTGTTTTCCTAAATCCCAAAATGATCTTCAGCAGATTCGAAAGTTTCCTTTAACCGAATTTCAAATAGTTTTCAAAAGCAATTTCATTAGATACACTGATTTTACACTGATGATTTTTCTTTAAATATTTATGTAAAATTAAAACAAATCTAACAAAAATTTTAAATTATTGAAATTTTCTATACAAAATAAAAAGTAAATATTTTCTGAAAAGAATAAATTGTATTATTTTTTAAATGCCATAAATTGAAAAATATTGTATTGAAAATTAGGGAAACATATTGAAAAATATTTTTGAAAAATACCACAAAGAAAAGAAATAAGGGAGAAATAAAACAGGGTGGAGGATTGTTCACAGAAACTTAGGAGGGTTCTTCCTTGTCTCTGGTAAGTCAAGGTCCTTTTTTCCCACCCGAATCCAGCCTTTTTCTTTCTGGAATTTCGCTACAAACTACCTGAGTGTGTTTTGTTAATTGGATTAATACCGGTTATTCTATACAGGAAAAAAAAATATAAACGACAACTGACTGATTATGGTTATTATGATGTCGAGCAGTAGGATTTATCATCGCACGCAAATGTGTTTCGTATTATTTACTAAAACGTGGAAATTATCTTTTCATGCGGTAATCGTGTTTTATTTGCTGTGCAATAAAATTGTGTACACTTTTGATAATGATAACTTTCGTTGATTATATACTACACGGACCTAAGGAGATTAAGAATGCATACAAAACTAAATATAGTTCAGAAATTTATGAACTATGTAATCAAATAAACAAGTTGATTTAGTGTATATTCAACGTAATGTTATTTATAATTAATATCTGAAATTTATTTTACATTGTATAAATATAGACAAAGTAATGTTGACTTCATGAAATTGGATAAAATAATTTTAAATTTATAAATTTATATATATAATAAGTCTTTTGAAGATCAAAAGGTCGTATTTTTCTTTGAGAAGTTTAGCGTTAGATTTTGCGAAATTGAATTTGGCCGTGGAATGCTATGACCGTGCAAGACAATTTTAGACGATCTTCGGTGCGAAAGACGGAAAAGCTGGATCCGATCCAGAGAAACATACCTGCTGGACAGATGCATTCCGGCGCGTCCCTGGAGTTGCGCTGCTGCTGTTGCTGCTGCTGATGAAGAAGGTCCCGTCTGAAACGTCCGGTCTGTATGTCGTCGTGAAACAAATAATTACTAGGCTCCATCCGTCGGCCGAACTCCAACTGGACAACCCTTTCCTCCAGCATGTCCAGCCGACTCTGGAGGGTCGCATCCCTCCAGCAGTTGAACGCACTGGCTGCTACACACAGCACACACAGTACACACACTAATAGATTCAGTAGTCCCGAACTTAAAGGGAGATGGGGAGGATGAGGAAGGAAGGTCGAAGATTTGGAAGTCAAAGAAGACTTCTTCGTCGCATCCTCGACCATCTTGATGGACCGGAAGGTAGTATGGTGGTTGTGATTGTCTTTCTTGTCCGTGGGGCTGCATCCGCCCTTCGCTCTCGAAGGATCCGGCTCCATGATGACCTTCTGCTGATGCTTCTGCCGCTTCTCGCAAATGCTTATACCTCCTAGTACCTGGACACCATCGTCGAAGTTGTCGTCATCCACGCACGTGGATATAGGCTGTCAGTGATCGGCGCATGCCATCATCAACATCATCCCAAGAACAAACACTCCAATGGAATTAGATGGAACGAGATCTAATGAAACTAAGAAACAGAAATATTCGCGCAAGAATATATAAATATACTCGGAGCGGAGTATTTTGTGTGTATGAAAGTGAGCGCGATCGCGCGTCTGTGATGTTTGTGCGTTTTTTGGGGGAGAGGAGCGTCGCGACGCCACGTGCTACTTGCTGGCCGACTCAGGCACGACTGAAGTCTGCAGACTGAAGCGCAACTTGTTCGACACGGCCCGACCGGACCTCGGGGTCTTTTCTACACTGAAAGTCGACTTTCAGGTTGTGTGTGCTACTCGCTGCTGCTCTATGATGGTCTCTCTTTCCTAGAGACTCGACACCAATCGCCCAAAACCATCTTTCTCTCCAAAGGACATCCAACGATGATGACACACTATTTTCCTCATCTTTGCATTGATTTATACATTTCACTGATAATTGTTATTAACACACATCGCCTATCTTTATTGCAATATCTTTCACAGAAAATAAATCGTGAGAGATTTACTTAGTAATGGCACGCACATTCATTAATTACTATTAACAGTCTTCATCTATCTTTAACTTATTTTTATAATAAAACTTTTTATAAAAATTAAATATATAAATATTAAAAACGTGTAATATTTAAAAATTATCATTTTTACAAAAATAATGTGTCCAGTTTTTTGTTTGTATATGTTTTTATATTTGCGTCTAGACCGAATTCGATAGGAATATATTTATTACGTTTTTATTACTACGTTTCATTCATGATTTGCCAATTTTTCATTCAAGTTTTGTGCGTGTCACATCAGATGCGGTTTTTTTACTGCATTCCTTTAGACGTAACAAATATAGTTTTTTTTTTAATAATTTTTCTATTTTTCATTCATACGCCTGCATTCATTTTAAACATATTTATATATAATTTGGTTGTAATTTTTAATGTGAAATGTAAATTTTGTTATATAATTAGTTTTTTTTTTAAATTCATCAATCCATATGGATGTGGTATTGTCTTGCTTAATAAAAATTAAATAAATCAACAAATAATTATATAATAAAATAGATTTCCAATATAAATTAACATCAATACATTTTTATATAATAATTAAATTCCAATAAATACATACAGAATTAATTAATAACAAAATCTTAATATTACGTTAATTTTTTATATATTTTGTATAAAAACTTTCCTTAATTTTTATAAATTTTCTACATTTTTTTATTACTGTTCAACGGTGAGTTATCTGCAGGTGCGACAAACAAATCGTTTTTAAGGTACGAAAAGTCGCGACGAAACTCGTGCACTTTCGATAAAGTAATATGCAAATATCAAATGTTAAAACAATAAAATTTATTGGAAAAATTATACAAAAAAAAATCGTTGATTTAGAAATATGCATAAAACGACTTACTGATTAGACTTAAGATTATTAATTTTAATAAATATTTAATAAAAATATCCTGACAAAATATTTCTGGAGCAGAACAATAAGTAATAATTTGTTACATAATTTATACACGATTGAAAGGAAACTATAGTTTTATATAGATATTTAAGAAAGATACATTCTGGAAGTTGAAAAGCTATATATAATCAATTAATAATTAAGTTGCATTATTATTTTTTTATGATAGTTATATAATTAATATATATCCAATAATATTATAAAATATTACTAACAAAATCTTAATATTATGTTAATTTTTATATATTTTATTAAAAAAGTCGAACTTTTCTCGAATTTTTATAAATATTATACATTTTTTATTACTGTGAAACGGTGATCTATTTGCAGATGCGAACTGCGAATAAACAAATCCATATTAGGGCACGAAGAATTGCGACGAAACACGTGCGTGCATTAGCAATAAAAATTAGGCGATTATTATAAAAATCTCTACAGCTGCAAATCGCAAACGTTAAAAAATAAAATTAATTCATTTTGTTCGATTTTGAAATATGCGTAAAAATGTATCAAGTTCATAAATATTTAATAAAAATATCCTGACAAAAATATTTTATAAGAAACTAATGTTACATAATTAATACATGATTAAAAGTAAACTATAGTTCTGTATAGAAATTTAAGATTCGTTATGGAAGATTAAATGTTAAAAATTATTAATTAATTATTAAGTTGCATAATTAATTATACATGATATATAATTAGTTTCTTTTAAAATTCAGAAATTCATATGGATAATATGCTATAGTGCTGTCTTGCTAAATACAAAAATAAATAGTTTAAAAATAATTATATAATAAAATAGATTTACAATATAGATTTTACATCAATACATTTTTATATAATAATTAAATTCCAATAAGATCAGACAGAATTTATTAATAACAAAATTGTCGAACTTTTCCTAATTTTTATAAATTTTATGTACTTTTTATTTATGTGTAACGGTGAATCACCTGCAGGTGTATGAACTGCGAACAATAAACATATCCTTATTTGGGCACGAAGAGTCGCGAAGAAACACGTGCATTTGCGATAAGAAAGTAATAAAAATTAGTCGATTATTAATAAAATCTCCAAATCGCTGCACCTGCATAGAAAACATTAAAATAATAAAAATAATACATTTAGATTAAAAATTTATTAGTAAATTTATTACAAATATTTCATTGATTTTATTTCAAAATTATGTAAAAATGTATCAAGTTTATAAAATATCAATTTACTTAAGAATAATTAATTTTAATAAATATTTAAACTATAGTTTTGTATACAGTTTTAAGAAAGATTCGTTATGGAAGTTTATAAGTTATAAATAATTTAATTGCATAATTAATTATACTTGATTGTTATTTAATTAGTTTTATTTCAATTCAGCAAAGATTCCTTATGGAAGTTTAAAAGTTATAAATAATTAAGTTACATAATTAATTATACATGATTGTTATATAATCTGTTTTTTTTTTAATTCAGAAATCCATATGGATAATAAGCTGTAGTATTGTCTTGATAAATAAAAAATAAATAAATAAAAAAATAATTATATAATAAAATATATTTAGAATATAATATCATTACATTTTTATATAATAATTAAATTTCAATAAGATCATATTAATAATAATTTTGAAAAATATTATGTTAATTTTTATAATCTTTTATAAAAAGTCGAACTTTTCCTAATTTTTATAAATTTTATGCACATTTTATTAATGTGTAATTGTGAGTCACCTGCAGGTGTGAACTGCGAACGATAAACAAATCCATATTAGGGCACGAAGAGTCGCGACGAAACACGTGCATTTGCGATAAGAAAGTAATAAAAATTAGTCGATTATTAATAAAATCTCCAACTCGTTGCACCTGCAAATAGAAAACATTAAAATAATAATACATTTAGATTAAAAATTTATTAGTAAATTTATTACAAATATTTCATCGTTTTTGAAATATTCGTAAAAATGTAAAATATCACAGAAAACAATTTACTTAAGAATAATTAATTTTAATAAATATTTAAAGTATAGTTTTGTATACAGTTTTAAGAAAGATTCGTTATGGAAGTATATAAGTTATAAATAATATAGTTGCATAATTAATTATACTTGATTGTTATTTAATTAGTTTTATTTCAATTCAGCAATCCATATGGATACAATAAGTTGTAGTATTGTCTTGCTAAATAAAAAATAAATATATAAAATATAATTATATAATAAAATAGATTTACAAAACATCATTACATTTTTATATAATAATTAAATTTTAATAAGATCATATTAATAATAATTTTGAAAAATATTATGTTAATTTTTATAATCTTTTATAAAAAGTAGAACTTTTCCTAATTTTTATAAATTTTATGCATTTTTTATTAATGTGTAATTGTGAGTCACCTGCAAATGCGAACTGCAAACGATAAAATAATAAAATTAATACATTTAGATTAAAAAATTATTGGTAAAATTATAAAAAATATTTCGTCAATTTTGAAATATGCGTAAAAATGTATCAAGTTTATAAAATATCACAGAAAACAATTTACTTGAGAATAATTAATTTTAATGAATATTTAATAAAACGATCTTGACAAAAATATTTTAAAAGAAACTTTAAGTAAGAAATTGTTACATAATTTATACATGGTTAAAAGTAAACTATAGTTTTGTATAGAGTTTTAAGAAAGATTCCTTATGGAAGTTTAAAAGTTATAAATAATTAAGTTACATAATTAATTATACATGATTGTTATATAATTAGTTTTTTTTTAAATTCAGAAATCCATATGGATAAGCTATAGTATTGTCTTGATAAATAAAAAATAAAAAAATAATTATATAATAAAATATATTTAGAATATAACATCATTACATTTTTATATAATAATTACATTTCAATAAGATCATATTAATAATAATTTTGAAAAATATTATGTTAATTTTTATAATCTTTTATAAAAAGTAGAACTTTTCCAAATTTTTATAAATTTTATGCACATTTTATTAATGTGTAATTGTGAGTCACCTGCAGGTGTGAACTGCGAACGATAAACAAATCCATATTAGGGCACGAAGAGTCGCGACGAAACACGTGCATTTGCGATAAGAAAGTAATAAAAATTAGTCGATTATTAATAAAATCACCAACTCGCTGCACATGCAAATAGAAAACATTAAAATAATAAAAATAATACATTTAGATTAAAAATTTATTAGTAAATTTATTACAAATATTTCATTGATTTTGAAATATTCGTAAAAATGTATCAAGTTTATAAAATATCAATTTACTTAAGAATAATTAATTTTAATAAATATTTAAACTATAGTTTTGTATACAGTTTTAAGAAAGATTCGTTATGGAAGTTTATAAGTTCTAATAATTTAGTTGCATAATTAATTATACTTGATTGTTATTTAATTAGTTTTATTTCAATTCAGCAATCTATATGGATATAATAAGTTGTAGTATTGTCTTGCTAAATAAAAAATAAACATATAAAATATAATTATATAATAGATTTACAAAACATCATTACATTTTTATATAATAATTAAATTTCAATAAGATCATATTAATAATAATTTTGAAAAATATTATGTTAATTTTTATAATCTTTTATAAAAAGTAGAACTTTTCCTAATTTTTATAAATTTTATGCATTTTATTAATGTGTAATTGTGAGTCACCTGCAGGTGCGAACTGCAAACGATAAAATAATAAAATTAATACATTTAGATTAAAAAATTATTGGTAAAATTATAAAAATATTTCGTCAATTTTGAAATATGCGTAAAAATGTATCAAGTTTATAAAATATCACAGAAAACAATTTACTTGAGACGATCTTGACAAAAATATTTTAAAAGAAACTGTAAGAAAGAAATTGTTACATAATTTGTACATGGTTAAAAGTAAACTATAGTTTTGTATAGAGTTTTAAGAAAGATTCCTTATGGAAGTTTAAAAGTTATAAATAATTAAGTTACATAATTAATTATACATGATTGTTATATAATTAGTTTTTTTTAAATTCAGAAATCCATATGGATAATAAGCTATAGTCTTGATAAATAAAAAATAAATAAATAAAAAAATAATTATATAATAAAATATATTATCATTACATTTTTATATAATAATTAAATTTCAATAAGATCATATTAATAATAATTTTGAAAAATATTATGTTAATTTTTATAAACTTTTATAAAAAGTCGAACTTTTCCTAATTTTTATAAATTTTATGCACATTTTATTAATGTATAATTGTGAGTCACCTGCAGGTGTGAACTGCGAACGATAAACAAATCCATATTAGGGCACGAAGAGTCGCGACGAAACACGTGCATTTGCGATAAGAAAGTAATAAAAATTAGTCGATTATTATTAAAAACGATGCAGCTGCAAATCTCAAACGATAAAACAATAAAATTAAAACGTTTTGTTTAAAAATTTATTTGAAAAATTATAAATAAAAATCGTATAATATAACAAAATTCAACTTACTGACTAGACTTAAGAATTATTAATTTTAATAAATATTTAATAAAAACATGCTGACAAAAATATTTTAGAAAAAACATTAAGTAACAAATCGTTACATAATTCATGCATGGTTAAAAAATATTCATTATGGAAGTTATAAATAAATAATAATTAAGTTGTATAATTAATTAAACATGATTAAAGAGAAAACTATGGATTTGTATAAATATTGAAGTATTATTAATTTTGGATTTCATACATAAATTGAAGTCTCTATAAAGTACGAATAATTTATACCAGAATTTCGCATTAATGAATGTAATAAAAATAAATGTGAAGAAGCAGATATCATTTTGTGATTTATCCATTGTAGAATTAATTGTTATTAACAGTCTTTGCGAGCGCACAGTTCGAATAATTTTCAGGTCACCACTAATCAATGAATGGAGTATATTATACCTGCATCCGACGCTCTCCACTCTCTCCATCCATGAAACACGACCAACTCCAAAAAGTCATCCATTAAATCACACGCGCTAAAACTTAAAAATTTCCCGCAGAACACATAAATCATCAAGAAAAAAACTATCTTCATTATTTTATTTCTTTTTTTTTTACAAATGATGAATTGCATATTAATGAAGCATAATCTTTTCCGCACTAATTAATAATCGTCAAGTCCATTTGGTAACACGATATATTTTGGGATGAACCAATTAAAATATTCAAAAATTTTAAATTTAAATTTTCCAGTAAAACAAACACATTATTTATTTTCTGGCTGATCCATCTTCATTATTATTTTTCTGTATGTTTGTACATGGAAGATAATGAAGATTAGTGTTATTTATTTCGATTATGACGTAAATTACCGTTTCCACCCTCATAAATCACGACCTTTAATTTCGGTAATATGCTTGACCCGACTTCCTTCATTGTGTAACTTGATATTATGTTTTGAGAAAAAAATTGAATTAACACCTGTCCACTCCGAAAGCCATCCATTACGTCGCACGTAATAAATTTCAAATTTTAGACCGTTAGAAATAAATCATGAATTAAAAAAAAATTACCAACATAATTTATCTTTATTTATTACAGTTTTTAAATAATCCAATATTTATTGACAAAAAATTAGAATTAAATTCAATATTACATAAGATATAAACTCTAATTTGTATATGGAAATTTGGAACTGGAAACAAACTAAACTTTGATTGTAAAGTAAATCAATTTCAGTTTTATTTTTAATATTTTATATTCACGATGTAGCGTGACTTTTTATTTATTTATAAATATTTATTTTTATATTTTTTAACATGAAGTTAAAAAAATGTAAACTGGAAAGAATCGATATGAAATTATAACACATTTCTTATTTATATCAAACATATTAATATATTTTAAATTTATTCACTAAAACTAGCAATTTTTTTTATACAAATATTTTGTTGATTTTACAATTATAAAAACTCTGTTATATAAAAAAAACTTTAATAACTATTTTAATTATTTTTTTAAGATTGATAAAAATGTAACATATTTCTCGCTTTGGTTTAGACTAACTAAAAAAATCTGAGCGTAATGAAAACAGTTTTAAAAAAATATTTACGCAACAAATGTAAAACAAGAATTTTAAAAGAAAACAAACAAACAGCGTATACAAATATGTACATATAACGGGAATCTAGAAAGGACGAAGAGGAGCGCAACGCAGCAGACGGGAAAGAGAAATGGGAAGCGCAGTTGCGTAAATACGAAATTAAATATATTTTCGATCTAAAAACAGTGCATTCAAAATAAAACTGCATGGTTTTCACCAGACGGAAACTCTTCACGAGTTTTTTTTAACCAAAACTGTAATTGGAAAAAATCACGGAAGATGAAAATTGTTATTTCAAATTAGTTAACTTTATGACTCTCTATAAAAATCAATAGAATTTTTTGTAAATTTAATTAAATTTGTATTTTGTAATTGTAATAATTTACGTTTTTATTAAATTGTAGATTTGTAAAATAAATATATATAAAATAATAATGGGATTCACATGAAATCATATAATTTGATTAAAAATTTTTGTGAATTTTATTAATTTAGTTGAAAAACCATTAAATTTGCTTTTGTTTCCATTATATTTGAATGCTTTTATATAATATTTATGTAAAGGAAAATTAATACTAAATTATATTATATATATATATATTTAGTTGACAAAAATAAATTTTATGGGATTTTGTAAATAATTACGTTTTTGTAAACGTAAGGAAATGGGTCAAAATAAATAAACTAAAACTAAACTTCTGTCTGTAAAAAGCGAGTCGTTTGAGAAGTTTTCAGCGCGTCGCAAAATTAAGTGGGAAATAAAAATGCGAGTCTCGGGGTTTAAATGTGTACCGTTTCTGTAATCGCGTAAAATAAGGAAAAACGGACAATTTTCCGAGGTGGAAGACCCTGGGATTATTTGGGACGATGTGCGCGCGTGGATGAAATGCAGGAACAGTACAGGACGATACGGATAGAAGACAGTTATCCTGCAATCTGTTGAGTATCCATTGCAGACTTTGTAATTAGTCGATGTGGGAGAGAGGAGGATAACATCGCACCGCGGTTTTTCGACCATCGCGGTTCGTTGATCTTCCCTCGGGCCGTGAAACTTTTCGGCGGATGCGCCGGGTCGCACCCCTCTGAAAATTTGCATGTTAACTCGCACTATTTGCATACGTATTTACCAAAAGGGGAGACTCTTCACTGAAGCAACAACAATAAGAAAAAAAATATTTAAATTGAGATCGGAAAGCAAGCATTTCCTTATTAATTAAATGGAAACGTCTGGTTCATTGAATTTTATTTTCTTCTTCAGTATTTTGCATTTTCTTCGCTAACATCTCCTCCCATTAGATTAAAGACTTTTGTAAATATTTGCTAAAATTGTAACTTTCTGCATACATTATTTGATTAATATAATATTAATTTATCAGCGTTTGTGAATTATTTGATGCAGATAATAATATGGTGCATGGAACACACAATTCGTGCAGCTGAAATTTATGGTAGAATTATTTATTGAGACTATTATCGATTGGGAACAATAATATTGATGACTAACAGAAAATATAGGTCATATTATAAGCATATAATCATAATCGTGATTTAATTATTCAAATTATAAAAAAAATATTTTCTTTCATTTCGTCATTTCATTAATAACATTTATCATAAATACAATTATGTAACCAAATTAAAGCTAAAACTGATAGAAATTGTGGTTTTAGTAATGATAAAAGTAAATGTTTAAAAAGAAATGCATTTGAAATCTATTTCGTTTCTGAAATTTTATTTATGAAAACTATTGTGAACAATGTTTTGCAGAAAATAGAATTTTCTCTTCACGTTCAATTTAAACGGAATTGTGGATCTATCATAAACACTGCCAATTTCGTTTCATTGAAAGTTCTCAATTGCGCGGACATAGACCATAATAGAATTTTTCCGGACCTGCAAGCATTTAGAAGAAAAAGGAAGACGACGGATTTTCCCCGTTCGACGATGCCTGCAGTTGACACAAACAAGCGAATTTATAATTGCCGGACCCTGGAAAAGCGATATAACTTTAATTTAAAGTTTACTTCATTACACATACAATATACACCAGTTTGAAATAATTATATTTTATGTATATTTAGTTGCTTGTACAAAATTAATTACTTTAAATTTGAAATATTAAAAATAATTCATTCTTTATTTGCGAAAATCAAAAAATGAAATTGTGATTCAAATAATTAAATATTTGTTAATTTTCTAATATATATTATTTTTTTAATTATACTTAATATGTAGTTTGTAAATGTAAGCTATAACTATAGGTTTTTATTGTGCCCTTCCTCATAATTAGACCTTCTAGAAAAGCATTCACTTCCTGTTGACTATATGCGTTTTTCTTCTTTACTCATTCAGGCCGAGTTTGAATCATGCGATAAATTAATTTGTGTATTTTCAAGGGAAGCCCCGAGGGTGAGACATTTGTTCGAAAAGGGGTTTGAAAAGGGATAAGTCAGAGCTGAAACATGAAACAAGCCGGAATGTCATCGTTTTACGCCCCCGCACATCAATCACTTAATAATGGAAGTGACACGCGACTCAGTGAAAAACCACCTGAAAACGGTAACACACCGGGAAAAGAGTGGACTGAAATACACCTCACCGTGAATCATTGACGCACACAATCCCCCCTTCACGTGACTAAGTACTCTCCATTTAATCGATCGTTTCCGATTCTTCTCTCTCTCAATTCCAACTACTCTCTCCCGACACATCCAGACGAATATGCAGATACGTGTAAATCCGAGTCGAAATATATTTCCATTCTAAGCCTCGTTCTGCATTTCCTATCTGCTCCTCTCTCACTCTCACGCATAGTTTCACTAGTAATACCATCTCCATCCATTTCTCGAAGCACTAGGTTTGTTGGTAGTTATGGACCGAATAAATTTGCGATTCTTAAATTTAGACTCGGATTTCGTATATTTGCATTCGCATCGCTACATTTCTTTTTATTTTTTTATTTACTTATTTATAACCCACACTTTGTACACACGTAAACGTATTCCGTTCCGAAATGTTAAATAAATAAAATAGTCTACTTTGAATCAGTGTTTACTTTGGACGCAAAGCCGGGATTTGCTTTATTTATTAATTCGCCCGTTTTTATCCTGCCGCAGCAGAGGTACTAAACTTTCGTGTCCTTATTTAGTCGATTGGTATAATTAACGCTGGGCATTCCTAAATTTTTCGTTCGGCTTAATGAATCCTTTGTGGTTGGTGGATTTTTTGATTTAATGCCTGTGAGAACGTCCCAGCGCCAACAACCATTGTCTCGCCTCACCGATACGCGAGGAGACCCAATTTATTTATTTTCAAGTGCGTCAATTATGGCATTCTTTGTGCGTTGCTCTCAGCATTGTTTGGTAATGCAAGTATACTAAACATGGAACATTCCAATTCGTTAAGGAATCTTCTATTTAAAAGACTTTTTACTTTTTATTAGAAAAGTTTTATCATTGCATGATACTCAGATTGTTCCATAGTTAAAGTTTTTTAAAAAAAACTTGTTCACTTTATCTATGAAAGTTAGAGAAGTCGTTTGATAGATGACGTTTTCACAATATGTCGCACGTTCTGCAGCGTCAACTTCTGGTTTGTTTCAGAAACTTTCACAATCTTAAAATCAACTTATTGTTTGAATGTATGTAACAAAAAACGATTAAAAAAAAGTGTTTGGTTGTTCTATTTGTCCTACATAATGTCGTTGAGTAAAGCGGTCTTTATCCGTGATAATCCTGTGACGAGGACTTCACCACTCCACACATAATATCCATTACACGGCATTAGGAGAAGAAGAAAAAAAAAATTAAACATTTCTTTATGATAACGCCAGACCACCTAACGCCAATGTGTTTTAGGAGGAACGGTAATAAATAAGATGGAGACCGGGACATTTATCATTCTTCACCCTCGACGAGGAACGCACAAGGAAGGATAAGAACGAGAAGTTGAAGAAGAAGGAAAAAAAATTCAACATCTGTTAAGCATTTTGTCAAGTCAAACGGGGTCGAACAATGGAAGCCACACTGGAGTGGACACAATTAAAACCATTGTATGTGTGCCCTTTCTTTCGTTCTTTTCAGTGCATTTCCCCTGGTTAACACAATGAGACTAAGGAGAAGAGAAGAATAAAGTACGTAATAGTGTACAATAAATAGAAGAGTGTGTAAAGGAGACGTGGATGAGATGGAACCGTGAAATGGTCCCTCCGTCCTCCGCACGGTTATTTATATCCACGTGGGCTAAATAAGTCATCAGCGCACTTAATGTCCCGCTATAACGTCGGGACATTTTTTTTTTAATAAAACAACCAATATTTATCCGTTGCGACAGTTTTATGTCCACTCAAATTACACATTTCTTTAGAAATATCTACAAGACTTCACTTTATATTGATTACTCAAGATATATAGTTTTTAATAAAAAAATTAAAGGTATTTTAAAAGTTATTTTTATTGTATTAACATTGTATTCATACTTAAATATCTGCAAAATTCGTATAGAAATATCTACAAGAAGTCAAAACTAATACTTAAATATTATTACAAGTTTTCAAATGTCATATTTGCAAAAAATCTTGAAATATTTCTATATTTGGATAACTAAATACCTCTAATAAAATATATCATAATCTGTAAATAAATTTATATAAGAGATTTTATAAAAGAATAAAAAGTTTTAGCAAGGAACGATTATGTTTTCTGGAGAGGTATAAAATTTTTATATATATATATATATATATGTATATAAAAACTATGTATAGAGATGTGACAGAGTTCGATCATAAATATTTAGAGTGCGTTTTGCCGAATCCCAATGGCATCGGGCTTCTTCATGTCGTGGGAACGTTCCGTCGATAAATATTGATGTAATATGGAAGAGGGTTATGCCGTCTTTCGCGAAGAGTATGCTTTTTATTCCCTGGGATCCGCAAAGTCTAGTGTAACTTCAGGCGAGATCAAGCGAATTGTCTGCGGGTGTGTTAACTAACATCTGTTTCTGTTAACGAAACGTATTTAATTACGACTCAATTAAAATTAAGACCTCGGTGTAATGAAGGAGCTTTCATTGATTAAATCTCGTCTCCCATCTCCGTCCCTCGAACGGTTTCCTTCCTTTTCGCTTCCACTCCCAAAATTATCTTCATCTCCTCACGCCTCGTGTCCGCCGCTTTCCGCTTTCTTGTATCGTTTAATCAAGATTTCGTCCTACGTTTGCTGTGCTGTGCAAGCGATACATTCTGTAAATATCGGGTCCGCGCGATGTTTTCCGTGGCAAAGCGATTACGTGACGTGAATTCCGAAGAACTTTAGGTCTTTACGTCCACTTCTACAGCAACCACTAGTTAATTGGGTATCTGGGCCAATTAGCCGCTAATTCCCTGATTAATCAATTGACCTTTGCTACATCTCAAATTACAGCAGTCTCTATGTTCTACATTGGATTTGTTAAAGGTTGAGTCAGAGAAGGTACAGGCTAGACTTCTATTGAATCATGTAATAACAACGCCTTCAGAGCCTTTCATTTAGAACCGACGAAGGAAGGAGAAAACGAATAGCAAGAACTCTGCATTCCTTTCGCATCGCGACCAATGAATGGAATTCCGCGAAATCCAATTACATGTAGGTTTTTGCAGCGAATTTTTGTCTTTGTTTTGCTTGCTTTTTCTGTTGAGTGGAAATTACCGGGCCCGATTATAATTCCGTTTCCGTCCGACGGGTTTCCTGAAAATAACCTTCGCGGAAATCTGCGTCGTTTTGTCCGGGCGGATTCCGTAGATCATGGAACCAATTGCCGCCTCCGTCCACTTTCATCCACCTCCGTTATAATCTGGCGCAACGTGATGTTTTCTAAGGCGTTTTATGATTGAAATTTTAATTGAAGTTTTCTTGTGATGAACGCAAAAATTTACTACAACTCATAATTCTTTCTTAAATCTCTCTAAAAATAATTAGTTAAACTATATGAATTTAATAAATACATAATCTTAACATAAATTAATTTATTTATAATTAATATGTAAATTGTAAATATTGTACCATGAAATTGCTACTTGTATGTAGATTTCTGTGGACAATGCGATTGGAAATTTGTGGTATTAACATTGTAAGCATTCGCGAGTATCTGGATTGGAATATTTATTGGAGGAATTCCGTTGCTTGTAATTTGTGGCGTTCCGAAGACTGCGTCGTCAATTTGGAGAGGATCTTATCAAGAAAATGTAAGAAAAAAGTAAAACCGCAACGTTTCGCTAGGAATTCGATTTGATCCGAATATGCCATAAATATGTATTAATGGAGCTTCATCTCGAATTTAGCTCCGAACATTGTAAATATTTATATAATGAATACCCCATGAAATTTCGAAGTTTTGACTTCGTATTTATGTATTTTGTTCTTGCATCGTTGTTTTAATGCGAAACGAAAAAAGTTTTGCTAGGGAAACTTTGTATTCCAGGTGAGTAAATAGATGGCTTAAAAAACCATTAGAGTCGAGGCCATAAAACGTTATGAAACTTATGGACGTGTGTGAGCGCGCTAGTGCACAAGATTCATATTATATGGTTTACATTGCGGGGATTCCCCCCATTTGCCGGTAGGATGCTTGACTCCCTCGTACCATCGTTGAGATGGAAAAAAAACATACACCACCCCAGAGAACAGCAGAAGAAGTCTAATGCGTTATTTGGCAGCTCCGGCATTTTAAGTGGAAAGACGTGCTGCGGGTTCACTGCATACGGCGAGGAAGGACGAAACTCGAGGAAACTTCCACACGGCGCGCGAATTTATTATGAAACTTGTCCTTCTTCTCATTCTCCTTCACCTCCATCCTCAAAACCGACGAAACGAGATGCCAGGAAAAAAACTAAACTCTCGAGGATGGAACTCAAAAATTTATATGTTATATGTACGACTTCTTATGCGGGCTTTTAATCAAGAGGATGCGATTCTTTTCCTCTGCATTCTTCTTCATTTTTCTTTGTACTTTCTGCAGCCACAATAGAGGGCGTTGGTCGATGCATCATCGTAACAAATAATAGTTGCTATGGTGATTTCCAACGTATGCAATTGTATTTATCGGTTGCGTATGCTGATTTCAGTTCAGCTGACGTTTCCAAACGAAAAAAAGTTTTATATTTATAGGTTAGGTATGCATGCTAACACGGAGAAACACGAAGCAGATTATGCAGATTATTTACGATGCAGAGCTTCCCAACCTTTTTCTTGTTACATAAGAATTTTACATTTTTATTATACTATTGTATAATAAAATATTTCACCAAAAAAAATTGTTAAGATTAGTTTAGTAAAGAGCATATATAGAATTTCCTATTTCTATATATGTTTACATAATAGTGTAGTATAATATTTATGTTAAAGAAAACTAATGTGAAATGTGGTGCAAATCCAATAGAGGTAATAATGTAATCTTGGGTGGGATTAAATCAAGAAAAGCCTATTTACCGTAAAAGGAAACCGTGGCTGTTCTCGATAATGCTGTGCGCAGGATTAAAATGGTAAATGGGATTTAATCCCTTTTTTATTGGGCGAAGGTGGGCACAATAAGTCCTTAAAGGGAACACAATGGGAAGCACGTTCCGCACTGCGTTATTTGTCGAAAACTAACCCCAAGTCCAAATCCGAACCGTCATACCTAAAGAGGAATCTGTCCGGGCTTTACATAATCTCATACGCTACAAAAGTATAAAACATCGAACCTGTTCTGTTCTTCGGCGCGCGAATACCATTAGCGGATTTTCAAAGCCGGTTCCAAATGCCTCTCACATTAGACACATCTTAAGTTACAATTTTAATCCTGCTCTTCTTTTATCCTTATTCAATTCATTTTTTTATCTGGTTATAGTTATAAAAAAAGTATAAGTAAAAAAATGCATGCGAAGAACTTGATCACGTTAAGTTATCCGCTCATAATTCGATGCGTCCGATGAGAAGACTGGGAGCTAATTATTATAATTAATCGTTAATGGTTTTTGCATATTGATTTGTCTCATTTGCATGCGAAACACGAGCAGAAATGCGTTCCTCCGTTTTTCGAGTGAAACCTTCGCTTTACTGTACAGATGCGTATCTGGAATCTACATTTTACCAACGAGACTCCCGACTTAATTCTCCATTCGGCCAAATTAAGTGATTCTTTAATGCAATTGACACCTCTCAACATGCGTATTCATCGGAATCAATTACTGCTCGCTCAGCTTCAAGGATAACTACTTCAATTAACAGTTGCTATGGATACAGAACTACTGTTTCTTTGCATCTGTCGTTTAATTACTTATTTTTTTGTAATAAATAATTTAGTATAAGTAAATTAAATTGTAGTAAATATTATAAAATTGATTATTGTTAAAGACTGATCGTTTGGGAACGAAATCGACGCTCAATTAGAAAGAAAAAATCGATAAATTAATTGAGGGTTGAAAAAAAAAATAGCTTTCAGTACTCTTTTCCAACATCATCATCATCATCATCAGTGTTAGAAATCAGAGTGTAATTGCAACCCCCGAAAATTGAAGCAATTTTAATTTTTCAAAGCACGATATTTTACACCGAATTTTTTTTTTCGTAGGTGGATGCGACGGGTTTCGGTTCGGAGTGTTTTGCCCCTGTAATCAGCGACGTTGCTGATTACGCATTCAGTTTGCAGCGTTGCCAAACATTTACGACGTTTAGTCAAAACCGAATTAGACGTCTAGATTCGAAATGATCCCAGATGCCTTAAATTTCAGCCAAAGTAAACCCAATTAGTCTGAAGGAGCAGCAGCAGGAAACGAGTGGGTGGAAGTAAGAGAGAGAGAGATACGGTTGGATACTTGATTGCGTTCGCGAAACATAAAGGATTTCATTAATTAAGTGGATGCTCGCTTCCTGCAGTATAAATAAAGGGATGGACAGAGAGAAAAAGTGAGAAGACAAAACTAGTAGTGGAAAGGAAGGAATGAACAAAAAAAAATTGTTGCTGGAAGGATGGACGGACGTCTGTCGTGGTGGGTATCCAATAAAAGCTTGTTTTCCTCGAATTCCTGGTGCTCGGGGGTCGCGGATCGACCTCTGCATAATACGGACTAAATCTAATATATGTCAGTGGATAAAAATTGCTTTCACCCTCCCAGAGCAGACAGCGGAATTTCCCTAATAACATTAGTTTCCACGAGGATTCGGTGGATGCTGAAATCTCGTTACAGTCACCTACGAAACTATAAAAAATATTGAATGCTTCCTATTTTTGCATGTAACAGGAATATACAATGTTATTTATTCAATGCTTTATCCAAACCAATAACATATACAAAATAATAAATAAAAATAAAATCTTATAAAAGTCCTCAAAAATTAATCAATGAATATTAAATAAATAATTACAAATATGATTGAAGATTTGTTAAAAAATGTTGATAGTATTTATGATTTATGTTTATGTGCATTTTTGGTATAAATTTCTCAATTTCGTAGTGGGATTGGAGATATGTAGTAATATCGCATTCGATATGTTTCTGCACATGACATTTCCATCATGTTGCCATCATCTCTTACTCTATTTTTCTTCGGTGGGGTTTTTCCACCCGCTCCATTCCTCGCGCGACCCCTATTCAAATATTGCGATTTGCCAGAATGCCTATTTGCGGTCGACGTAAGTGTGTAAGAGCGGGAGTTTTGCGATTTCCGAGTCACACATCAGTAATCTGTTGGATACGTGGTTCGGGTTTCGGTAAGGGCCGGGACATGACTTGCCTTAAAAAGGACGGATCCAGCCATCCGCCCTTCCTTCTACTCCTCGATCCTGTCCACCCACCCTTTTTGCATGCACGTACACTTACTACATTGCATGCGCGAGGTTCATGCATACATGAATCCTTTTTTACTTCTTCCATAAATTCCAATAAGGAAGAGAATCTCTTGAACGTATTTCCGGTTTGCAATCAGATCTGGATAACGATTATCGTCCATACCGAATACGACTTTAATAAAGATGAAGAGATTAATATTATGGATGTAACACTTCAATTCATCAATTTCGGGTTCAAAAATCTTCCTCGATGGACCACGGGATGTACGCGCTAGATTTCGGACGTGACCCCCGAATATTCGTGTGCATGTGTTCGGTTGCGTAACAGCAACGCTCACCGGCGAGGTCACGGGAAGCCCGTCATTTGAGGAGGCTGGGCCTGTGATCAATCCCGCCGACGTTTCCGCTAGGGAAATAAAACGCACTCAACTACCAGCGACAAGAAGAACCCAAAAAGTTCCACTTTCGTTTTTCATTGTTTATCCTTCCATTTTATTCGCACGTGAAATAAACAGAAGCGAAAAATCTCAATATTGACAGTCACGAAATTTGACACTTGACATTCATAGCAACAGATTTAATAATGAAAAATCATTACATTTTCGTATGTTTACTTTTTTTTAAACAAACATTAAGAGGAGCAAAAGTTTTCCAAAATAATCTTGTGATTTTGTAAATTCCTTCTGTATTTTGTATATGCGAATGATGAGCGTTTGCATTCCGAAAGTGTTTGAGCAAAATATGAAAATAGTTGCGCAAACGGGCGTTTCGTTGATACATGTAATTGCATGTTTACTTGCGAACCGGATGATGCATGTCCGATAATCAATAGATTAATTCGGAACATCCAAATATTTATGCGAGACGAACGGATGAGCGGACGTGCTTTTGCAATTGCACAAACTGCTAGCATCCAATATATAATATTAATATTTACGCCGCGTCCAGACGTTATATCAATGTCGATCGTCCTTCATAACATCGCCCAATAACAAACATAAACTTCAGCATTAATAATAGTTTTCGATCGATAACTTTTCACAGCTGCTACAAATAATTAATTACTGTTCTATTTATAAACATTAGAAATTACAATTATACTAAAAAATAATTACAGCTTTAATTCTTGTAAAGTAACTAAAGAAAAACTGAAGATATAAAATAAAGTATTACCTTACAAATGAAAAAGTCGAAGCAATAAAGTATAAGCTTTAGATTGGAACTTTATCCTACGCTCAACTTTTAACGGCTTGTTAAATTATATAATTGTTTCGTAGTTAATCAGGGGAACGGAACGTCTGCTCGTCTGATTTAGGTACTTTGTAGTTTGGATGGGAACAATGATTTTTACGCCGAGCGGATTTATGTGTTCCTTTGGGGTGGATGGAAGAAGAAAAATCGTACGGCACTCGACATCGAGGGCCGGTTTTGGCTTTCATTACGACGTCAATGCCGTCGTATACAGTTACAGTTCTTGAAGTTATCTCACGTCGGTATCTGTTGGTGGAAACAAACGGGCTTCGTGGCGGTAAGAGAGAGAGAGAGGTTTTCCTGAAAGAAGAAAATCAGCTGATAGCTCTCTGATAGCTAAAGGAAAGAGGCACGAGAGAGGGAATAAAACATTGCGGCCATTCCCATTTTGCTTTACCAACCAACGCGCCAGACTATTTGTTTGCTCAGCCATCAAACTGGTTTTCAGGAGCATTAAGTTTTCCGAAGTCACAAACATCACAAACCTCCATTTCCAAGAAGTAAACATTTATTTATACTCTTTTTCATACTTTATTTTTTTCATATTTAAAGTATATTTGATAGATTAAGGACTTTATAGAATTAACGTCTGAAGTACATGTAAAAGTTTCTTTAAATTTTATTTTGAGTTTTTCGTCTTCTTGAATTTTCTTTCCTAACTGCTGCGGATGAGAAGGTTGACGAAAAGTGAAGTGGATGGTAGGAAGGAAGGACGTCCTAATTAATTTTGCAGCGAAATCCAATTAATCCGCTTTTAGCAAATTACTTTAATATTTAAAACGCGCGCGAGTCATTTGTTTAATTGCACGCCCACCCGATCGAAGGAAAGCCGTTGTTGTTTGATGGTGATTATATTTGTTGGACGAAGGAGGAATTGTGTTTGTGCAGAAGAGGAGGAGGAGAAGGAACTACGTGAGCGGCGAAGACGTGTCAAGCTTTCATCCATCCTTCCATCCAACCTAGACTAGGCAATGCAAGGTTAGCCGCGGGAGTAATGATCGTGTCGAAGGGAAACAGAGTGAATGAGGTGGAAACGATGAGATAGGACATCGCTTTCGGCCTTCAATTCTTCGCTGATACAAGTAAATGGAAAAGCACAGCGCTTATCTGGCTTGCAGACAATGCGACTTACCTCTTCATCCTCCTCCTCCTACTACTCCATCCAACATCTCCCATTGTTATCCAGCATCTTCGAATAATACTAAAAATTGATAACGCCCGAAATCCATCGATTAATTCCCTTTTTCTCCGAGCATCGCTATCGGCTCAATGGATCGCATTCTTTCACACATTGCCCCGGCACAATGCACGACGAATACTCCGTAATCTAATCTCGGACATTGCTCTTTAAATCTGGTCCCTAGCACATAAAGATGAAGACGAAGGAGGAGACACGTACAATGTCTCATCTTAAAACGAAAGGAGGAATACTTTGGGATCAATCAATTTGCTTTATCTCCTATTGCCGTTAGCTTTCACACCATTCTCTGCTAGGTCGTAAGACCTCGTACATGATAATATAAATCATGTTTTACGAGGATGTTTCGGCGCTGTAAAAGATAAACGCGATGAGGAAACTTGTCACTTGATTACATTCACACACACACACAACTGAAATTATTACACCTAATTTATATCGCATTTTACTACCTCTTGATAATATTTATTTTTTGCCAAAAACTCATGTTTGTTAATAAAATACTTGCAAAATAAAAATTAATATAAATTGTAGATGAAAGAATTCTTGAGAAGTTGCGAAGATCAAGAACTAAACGCATGCAAGGTATGCAGTTTTTTTATGGACTAGCAAGAACTGTACGTTGATTTCTTAATTGGTCTTAACAGCTTTAGCATGCACGGCACGACTATTTACGGAAAAATCAATAAACACGAGTATTTATAGTTTTCCCCGTTTCGGATAATTAATAAAGCGGCAACGTTGAATTCCGATCTGCGAGCGCAACTATACAATTCCAACCGACGGCGGATAATGATCGAAAAGCTTTCCGTGCAGCCCGGAAATAACTGAAATAGACAATATAAATGGAATCCCATTAAGAGGACAATCTTGATCCGATCTTGGACTTCTGGATTTCAGCTTCAAGCGTCCATCTGCATGCATGCATGCATTCATCCTCCCCTCTCATGGGTCATTAGGATTCGTTAATCCTGCAATTTGCATATGAGCTAATGCGAATGCAATTGGAACGTACCAGCTCTGATTGCGATTTGCATACAGTCTGTTAATGTTTGCGGTGCGAAAGTGAGCTCGCTCGGAATTGTTTCGTTCCGATTTCGACGGTAAGCTAATAAATAAACAGACGTACATACATACATTCATGCATGCATGCATTCGAACATGCAGGATTCCATTCACAATTATATTATATAACACCCGGTATATCGGGATGAATTCGAATTGGAACGCAACCTGTGATCAATCCCTTGACAGCTGTCATTAGCATGCACGATAATTCCTATCTTCGATGTAACTGCACCGAATGATGTACTTTACCTCAATTATAATTATACTGGTAATACTAGTTCGCAAACTGCAAAACAAAAAAGCTATAAATCTCCACCGGACGAAGTCCACTTAACTTATCCTGTCAATTTTGAAATTACGTAAATAATCACAATTACCAATATTATAAAAACTGAATTTAAATAATTCTACCATTTGTGAAAATCGTTTATAAATTTCAAATCATCACAATTAAATTATTGTACCATATGGAAATGAAAACTTAAATTATAAATTGAAATGTTTATACAATTTAAATACGTAAACTAAAAATTTATAAATTTTTTAAATATTAATTTATTAATTTTTTAATTTCGGTAAATATTAAACTCTAAAATTAACTGAATTCAAAGTTCAAGTAACAAAAAAAAAGTAGATTATATAAGGAACGTTTCTGCAATGCGAAAGTACGTTAAAGACATTCAAATTATCCATCGAAGTCTCTCGATGAAACTTTGCACAAACGCGACGAATTCTGTAAGGCAATCCGAATGAATCGCGAAAGAAATTCCGGTTCGAAAATTCGTTTCGCACTTCCCTTTGTCCTTTTCTCCTCCTTACTTTTTTTTTGTATTTCATCATCCCCTTTGTCCCCTTTTATATAATTTTTTTTAAATATATATATTCTACCCCAGGTTCTTCTATTATTAATATTCAGTGGACGCTTTATCTCTGTTATAATTTAAGGCGCTTCCGTTTAATTAGCATTCTTCAGTGTAATTAACATCCGATGAAATTAAAAGCTTTATAAAGTTTCGCTGCGAATATTAAAATTGAGGGGCGATTCCACCCTGCGAATCGAATTCATTTATTTTTTTTCCTCTCTCCTTCTGGGATCTTCTTTTTCATCTTCATCCCAGTTCGGTTATAAAAAAAATTACAACTGTTCATAATAAAATTCGTTCCAACATAATTTTTCCATTATCGCACCTCGACGACTGTAGTAAGTCCGATGAAAGGGCACACTCTATTTGTTTTATTTACAGTGGAGCCATCGCCCTTCTCTCCACGCCTCTTCTGCTAACACGGAAGTCAGGCATTACAACGCGCGTGAAATTGTACTTTTGAATTATGTGATGGTGATCATTGCCTGTACAATAAGACCTGATTTAACATCATAAAAGGGGCGAATTGTGTGTGTCGGTGTCTGCGATCTGCCCATTGTTAGGAAGGAACGCGAAAGAGGAGGATGACTGCTGCCGCTGCTGATGACGATGATGACGCGACAGGAAAAATAAAGGCATGCATTTCACGATGATGATGATCGAGTGGCGCGTTTTAGAGACAGAGAGGAAGAGGCTGTAATCTAGACGTGTGTGTGTGTGTTGATGTGGATGTGTCACGGCCTTTGACCTGGACCACTTGAAATACACTCGACTAAACGCACTGGAAACTGAACCGAATCGAAAACAAAAAAGTACTCGCACCAGGAAAAAAGGCTTTAAAATACATTCCATTCGCATTGAAATTAATCATCGCTTCTTCGGGTCATTAATCATGTTTTGTTCAAATGTGCGGAAGGCTTTGTTTACTTTTCTCCTCTCCAAGCCGGAATTGTTTTTACACCGAACAAGATTTATAGTCCTAATTTTATAAAAATAATCTCATGTATGTTGCTCTTAATTGCAAATCAATCGAAAATTGCTTTTAACAAGCTTCAATTTGTTATCCCATTATAAATATTTCGGTATTTTTAATAATATATTAGCAAACATATATCTCTGCAACTTTTAGATTTTGTCATCTCATTTACGCCATCTATGTAACAACTATGAATTAATTAAGAACAAATATTTATGTATTTTGCTCGAAGCTTGAAAAATACGATTGGAATATTGTAGTTTATATAACGTGGAGCTGAAATTTGCATAATTTAATCAGGACGGTTTCGGAGAGGTAAAATTATGTTTTTCAGAGAGTTTCAGAATTATAATAATATTGAAGATTTCAATTCGGTTGCATGCGCTGCATCCAGACTGTTTATTTGGTAGGGAAAAGTGGATGAAGGGAAAAACATGAGAGGTTTAGGTCGTCGTCCACACCACTTTCCCATCGTCTGTTCGGTTTATGTGTGCAGCGTATTTTTGCTGAAAGTATTTGTTTACATTATGCATTCACTTGTTTACCGAGTGCCGAAGAACGGATACAAAACAACGCCAGGCCCTTAACATAATAACCCTGGGCGGCCTTTGAACTTCTCCTCCCATTTAAACATTCATTACATTCATTAGATTAACTTGCATTTAATTTTTAATATATTTAAAAAATAAATACAGAATAAAGATAATTTATAGTAGTAATACTTTTTCTATGCATTTCCAGAAAAGCTTTTATCGAGAGATCCACAGATACCTGACTTCCCAACAATCCACACAAAAAAAACCTAATTAAATTGGGCATTGTTTCCAACTACTAAAAAGGAAAGTTTTATTGCGTTCCGTGAACGAAACAATCAAACGTACAAGGAAAAAACTGCCCATGATGAAACTGGAGCGAACACAAATAGTTTTATTTTTTTGTTGCTGTTGATGATTATGATGATGGGGGGAAGAGAGAGATACTCGTCCCCCCTTTCAACCAAATAGAAAAAAAAGTACAGAAATTACGAGCAATAAAGATGCCCCCGACGCAATAAACACACACACCTAATTAAACTGTTATCATCATCGGCAAACGTGGCGTAACACATCCTGTGGGTACGAAAGACCCGGAGATTATCCGAAGCGGAGAAACCGAAAGTGGAGAAACCGACGCGAACAACGTTTTTCAATTAAACCCATCGAAGATAACAAGCTCAAAAGACAAACGGAGAAACGGTTTTGGGATTGTACAAAAAAATAAACCGGAGGGAGCGCTGTTTTGTTTCTCTGCCATATGAAACGCGATAGCTGTTCGTGATGTATCTGGTGAGTGCTTCTTCATTTCTTTATTATTTTTTCACATTTTTATATAAATCTAATTACGTGCACGTTCTGCAAAAAGAAAACTACAATTAAAATTGCATTGATGTTTGGATTTAACTTCTTGGTTGTTTCTGGGGATTACGGTGAAACTGCGGCGTTAGTTTATTTAACGTTGAGAGCTAATGGTGATGTCGTAAATTGTCGTTCTGCGCGCTTTACACGCCATTAACATAAATTATATTTCGATGGAGGCCGCTAAAACTGTAATAAGCCAAGTGTCGGATTAGCCCAGGCTCAGGAGGGTTTTGTTTATACGCAATCATCGGGCCGTAACGGCACTGTTAATATTCGTTCATTTGCGGTCAATGTTCGGTGTCCTAAAACCTCGTAGATTTGCTGCAAAATTCAATTCGAATCACATTTTTTAAACAAATTTTGTATGAAAATGTTAACAAACAGCAACTAGGTTTAAGAAAGAAATATGAAGAAAAAAATAATAATGTGCAGCGTTTGTGTCTGAATGTATTAGATCAAGATTATGCGAGGTGATCGAGAGAGTGGTTGCAGTAGTTGCAGATAATCGGGACATATTTCGTCCGTCGAAGTTGACCAATAAAATAAATCTGGCATCATCAAATCTCAATATTATTTACATTCGTTCTCTCCGCGAGTCCCACGCTCGGTGTGTCTTTGCGGCGATCGTGTACATATTTCGTTTCGTTGAAGGCATGGCCATTGGTATTCATGTCGACGATGATGGCTTGTCTGGAGGCGGATTCGAAGGAATTGGACGCGGAAGAGGATTTGCTCGTTTCCGACTCGGATCACCACCACCGATTGTTGTACGGTTCATATCGAACTGGGAGTGCTGCCGATATTGATGCTGCCGTTGTTCATGATGATGATGATGACGGTTCGAGGTCATCGAAGGCGACGTCGTCCCTAAATCACGAGGAGATCCGATACGCTGCCGACGCCGGTAAGTGACCCGGATTTTATTACCTATCCACCACTTCACTACACTATACACGTATAAATACTTTGGCTTTAATCTTTCGACATGCCGCCGAAGAGGATATGTTAAAAATAATGCAACCCAGGTGCACGACATCATTGAAAACAAAAATAAACTGCACTTATTTTTCTCTCCACACACTTTGTTTCATCCAACAACTCCAATCGAACGATTAAACTTATAATTAACAATACATTTTCTTACCCTAATATTATTTTATTTCTATTTGTAATTGAAGATCAGAACGTTCATCCCTCTAAGCAATTATCAGGATCATCGTCGGGAGCTGTTAGGGATCGATACGGTGGTGTTGGAGGAGTGCAAGCAATATTCGAATCCAACCCTCTTCTTGCCGCCCTCTATTTGAGCTCCTCGTTGGGTATTCCTCCGGTGTCCTCCGGTTTCAATCATGCTCAACATCTTCCAATCAACCCCTACGTGGCACTTCTTCTCTCGCATTACGGCAGATACCTCAACCTACCACCAAATCGCTCCTCTAAAGGCATCTACGGATACACAGCCTCCAACAACTACCACAACAACAAACCTTTTGGAGCCTACAAAGTCCAAGAAGATGCATAACGTCAAGATTTTAGCAAAGATTGAAATTACTCTTTTTATAAATTGTATTATTTAATGAGATTTGTAAATTTTAAGTATTTAGTGTAATCTAAAAAAAAAAAAAATGATTCATTATTATAATTTGCTGTAATATAAAATATTTCAAATTTCTTTGAATGGTTATCTAAACAACCCTCAATATTTGCATGTAGCGTCAAATGAAAGTATAATAGTTTACGTTGAATTGCCTTTATGATTTTCGCTGTGGGTTCTCGATACATGCAATTTCGGTTTAATGAACAATAACATAACTCCGGTTTGTCGCCGTTCCTGCGGGGTTGCTGCAATGCGGAGGCCAGTTTTCTTCGTGTTTGATTGCCGATCTGGGCAGATTTTGACAAATTATTTGCTTTAAAGTGAAATATGAACTGCACCGGTGGACGTCCCACATGGACTACCTTATTTAGTGAGACTTCGCAGGAGGAAAGTCAAACACGAACCACGAAGTCTCCCTATCTCTTTCAACCTTTTTTCTTTTTTCCTTCTCGGTTAAGGAGCGAGCGGCGTAATTGCGCTGTCCGTCCCTTCTTGTATTACAGATGTACAAATAATGGGATACAGTAAATCAAACAAATTCAACATCCGAACTGCTCCCAAGGAAAAAGGGCGGGTCTCCTTATATTGCTTACTAGTAATAGCAGATCCAGACGTAGACTTATTGCTAGTTGATTCAAATTCATCAGTGTCTTATTTACTTATTGTTATCCAGAAGTACGTATCAGGTATAGCATTTAACTTAATACAAACATATCCATCTTTTACTTAAACTTTAACCCTAAAAGATAAAATAAATTTTAAACTTAAGCCAAAGTTATGAATAGTAAAAGAAATACAAAAATTATTTATTAAATTAATTAATTCACTTAAAATTAATACATGAGATTAGTATTAATTATAAAAATTTTATTACTTACTGGGTATACGACGCAATATACTTTGGATTTTTTAAAATAGTCATTACTTTTGCGCCATCTATCGTGCAATAGGAAAATCATTAAACGTATGTATATCGTTCTAATTTTAATAATGTAATGCCTCGTATTTACATAATAATAGATAATTATATAATAATATTTATAATTTACAATGTATTTTTTATTATCTATATTAACTGATTTAGTTAATAAAAAAAAATGTATTTTCTATAAATATCTAAGCATATTCCTAATAAATATGATGTAAATATTTAAAGTTAATTATAATTGTTTTATAATTGTATAAAAGTTTCAAATTATTAATCTTTAGAAATACACTTTTTTAAGTCTGCAAACAAATTTATTTTTTCATAAACTAATCCGACTTAATTATTAATAAAAAATATTATAAATAAGTTTTTACTAAACTATTAACGTTATATAATAATTTAAAAAAAAAACTAATATACGATTTTTCCTAGATTGCATAATTCTATAGGTATAGTTTTTGCCCAATAGATGGCTAAATGCTTGAAGTTTCAAACACTATAGTCTTTTATATGTACAGGAATTGTTAGTCTTACGCATTGTGCTTATATAATTTTTATTTTATATAAAATATATCTATATTCTTTGCTTTTAACTTTACACATATCTTAATACATTAACGATTCGTTATTATAAATTAATTCTTTTCAATAGGCTTTCTTGCAATAGGCTTTAACTGCGTAACTTTTAAAATAAATTTTTGCTGCGTTTATTTATATTTATATAGGATGTGAGCATTGATTCATGTTTTATTGTCTTTTCATGGAATTTAATTGCATTTGCAATATTGTATTGTACTAGATGAGAAATGCAGGTTTTACTTAAGAAAACATTTTTTTTTGTCTTTTAATTAAACGTGGTTAAAACATGAAGCATTTTATTCGAATCGGGAATATAAACGTTCAGTAATAATCTCTTTATTTATTAAATAAATAAAAAATACACAGTCTATGAAAATGAAGTTTTCTTTTTTTTTAAATATATTTATATATCATATAAGTTAATTGTATTTGTATTTATATTCTACGGTTTATGTAAATACACACTCATTCGTTAATTATTTTATTATTTTTTTGCGCGCGCGAAAATCCAATCGTCTCGAATCTGGCAGTGAGTAGTCTCTTTGCGAAAATCCAGTTCATTAACTATATATTATTAAAAAAAAATTGGCAGTTGATCCGAAGATACTCCTCCTTCTCTAAGTGCGATTCCGCGCACGTTTCAAGTTTAGATCCTAGTTTCGTTTATTCATTCATATTTCGGACGATTCAAGTACAGTTTCTTCAGACGGAGGATTCATCGATGACGGTGATCACCCTGTTGGGGAAGACCTTCCATTTGGTGTTGTTCTTCAAACCGTTCTCCTCCTCCGGCACGTGGCTTTCCTCGTTGGTCATCTTTGACCTGGCCAGAGACCATCTCCTCCCTTTCCTATCCAAGATTACGGGCATTTCGGCAATCAAGTTGTTCTCGAATTCGCTGAGCATCAGATAATTCTCCACTTTGTTGCAGGATGTTATGCAATCACCTATGTAGTCTAAATCGTCCAGCAGGTTGTCGGGGAGATCCATGTCAGCTATGCCCTCTTCGGAGATGCAAGTCAACTCCTTCTGATCATTGGAACCCACGATGTTATCTATTAATCCTACTGGTTGATTAGGCGCTAGATCCGCGCCGAGGACTAAGGCCGCTGCTGCGGCTCCTGCTGCAACACCGCCAGGATCGTTCTCCGGTTCCTGCGAGAAGGACAGCTTCCTTCTTTGCGGACAAGTGTCCGAGACGCACAGATGCCTGGTTCCGTTCTCTCTTGTATGCTTGTGTCTGGAGATGTTCCTGCGATGCAGGTCGATGAGGAAGAGCGTCAGGGAACCGACGATGACACACGTGGAGCTGAAGTAGTAGCCTGCTCTGTCGCCGCATCGTTCATTCATGTAGCCTAAAATTAAGATTAATTGATTGCACCAGGAATAGAACTGGAATAGAGCGCCGCTTTGTATACAAATCCAAGAGAAACTTATGCTTACCAGAGAACGGTACTCCGATTACTATGGGGATCGCCTGAGAACATTGCACGAAACCCCACGTTCTGGCGAAGTTCCTCGCTCTGACCCTCTCGTACGTGTACATCTTCAGCGAGTAGTGATACCCTCCGCAAAAAATACCTTAAAAAATATATTTATTAATTAATAATATTTCTACATAAAATAGATTTCAGAAATATTTATATAAAGGGAATTTAATAAGAATAATATTATTTACGGGATTCGACCCTCTTGAAATGAAATTCATTCTGATTTCGTTTTATGTTTTTTCGTATAAACTATTGAAACGATATTGGAATATCAAAGAAGTGGAGAAAATAGCTTCAACCCTCGTGAATATAAGCTAGAAAATTTGAAATAAAAAAATTAAATGTGTCTTACCATAAATCCAAGCGAACATAACGTAAGCATGATAGTTTCCGCTGACGACGGTGAAGGCTAAGATGGAGAGGCCACACATGAAGACGGCGGTCTGCGTGAGGTATTGCCTGGCGATGCGACATTCCGTCGAGTTGTGCAGAACCAGAGTACTGAAAACCACGCATCCCACGGTCCAGGCCAAACCCAGGTACATCTGAAGAAACACCGTGGAATCTCCAAGACCTTCAACCTCGGCCTGATACGCCAGATAGAATAAAGGAGTGTTGATTCCGAAAGCGCTGATCCCGGTGGACACCAGCAGGATTCGCACCGTCTTGCTCTTCAGCGTGCTGAAGTCGAAGAACGGCACCTTATCCTCGATCTTGTTCTTATCTTTGATCTTGCGCTTCTGGTTCTTGATGTGCAGGATGGCGCGTCTCTGCGGATGGTACAACGAAGCAGACCTGTAGAACGTGCCCAGAATGAAGGTGGCGGAGACGGCACCAGTTACCACCTGCAATCCCAACCTCCAACCTAAAGCACTGAACCCAAAAAGAAGAAAACCGTTAATTTTCAATTAAATCCAACAGTTTTAATTACAAAAAAAAAACATAAAGGATAAATATTCCTTATCATAACAGCGCGAACAGCTTTATCGCAGCAATTAAAACGCTCGAGAAATTTACGTTGCAGACTTAACGCCTCTCCATGTAACAACTTCTTTTTTTTTCCCTGTCTTCCTTCCTTCCCCCCTCGTAAATTGCAATTCTTCACGTAACTTTGTTGTAGCTGTTGATGTTGTTGTTGTTGTTCGCTTCGTACGACCGAATTTATCCTCGCGGTTCGGGCGAGGCGACAAGAGAAAATATGATCCTTTTTTCTCTTTTTCTTTCATTATTATTATTATTCTCTCGGCTGCATTCTTTTTTAATTACCGTTAAATTTATGTTCGGAGCTTTCGATTTACGACCTTGCCGTGGCCAAAGTTCACCTGCGATCGTAACTCTCGCGATCGCGATTGAAGGAATTCAGGGAAAACGCATCGGAGGATGCGATAAATTTTTCCGCAACATCCATCCATTTCTTCTTCCCATTCGCTTCCACTTACGAAATAAAAATTAATTTAAAAGCAATTAAAGTTGCGCTCGCAATGCCGAGCATGCCGAGCGGACCGAGGAATTCCGCGGGAAAAACTGCGATGCGAAAATTGAGAATAATTTTCTCTCTTAGTCTCTCCGATCTAAAGAGCTGGCTCTTAACGAAAGAGAACAACAACAAAAAAGATATTGGTAGTTAATTAACTGGATTTTAGTAAATATCTCGAATATTACAATCATGCATATATTGGAACAAAAAGTTGCTTACCCAATGGTGCTGCGAATAATCGTGGACATGATGGCAATTCCAAGACCGCTTCCAGAAACGATGAAGATCTCGACAAATTCACGTCTCCTCTTAAAATACTGCGCTACCATCAACGTTGAACAATCCCTGGTGATGCCCACACCGATTCCAACGACAGTTCCATAACTAACGGAAACAAAGAAATTAACATCGAGAAGAAAATCTATGTTACGTAATTGTATCTTAAACTTTGCATGCAATGAAGACGTTACGGAAGGGACTTCAATTAAAGTCCGCAAACTCGGGAATTCGACGATCAAAGTTATGAAGTGCGAATGCAACGTTTATGGTGGCTTGCTGTTGTTATTGTTCTTGGGGTCATCGTCGAAGTTGCGAAACGATTATGCCCCGGATTCGTCCTTCTCGAACAGCCCAAAAACGACTTGTTATTCCACCTAAGCCCTGCGGGAATTATTGGCTTCATACGCAACGAAGGGTTTATTTTATTGCCTACTCGTGGCGGTCGTACCGCGAGCGGTCCAAGAACAAGAACAATTACAACTTTCCGGATGAAAAAAAAATAAGAAAATAAATTTGTTATTTTTGCCTCTTTCTATAGTTTTTTTTTTATGGTCGATTGATTTATTGATCTTAGCTAATTCTTTACGTATCTAGCAGATTTAATCAGTTCACGTTTAAATCTTATCAAATTATTCTCGTATTTTATGGATTATTGTAGCTGTGTTTTACCTGAAGAAGAGCTGATGGAATTGCGTAGCGAAGGAGGTGAAGAGGCATCCCAGGGCGGTGATGAGTCCACCCATGACGGCCGTAACCCTGGTGGATTTGCGTCTGCAGAAGGCGATGGTCACCGGCGAGATTAGAAGCGCCACACCCGTGGACATTGCTCCCAACCATCCTGCAAACAGAAAGCAAAGAACAAACATATCCCAGATGAATAAGCAATGCCTTCCTTCCACTATTTCTTCTTCTTCATCTTCTTCTTCTTCTCGCATCGAGCGGATCGAGAGACGAGACTAGATCGCATTCCGCAAATATCCGTCGAGATTCCGAACGTATTTGCACAAACTCAATTAGCCGATGCTCACTGCATCCTTTTGCCGTCCATATCGATGCCATCTCGAGACATAACGCGCTGCTCACTTCTTGCCAATCGAAACAATAGTCTGGCAGCCCCGGCTATATTCGAATGCTAATACACCGCTCTACGGGTATTACTGTTTCTCTATTTTTGGTTTCGACCGCTATTTAATTAAAACGATAAAAGCCCGCAGGGGCACAAAGGCTCAACTGAAGCGCGAAACCGAAACGAAATCAATTACATATCGGACTTCTATTTAAGGAGGACCACCGAAATTTACTGCCGTCTTTCGAAATGTAATTTGCCACAGCCGTATTTAGATTTTTGATTGATTTGTTATAACGTTCACTCTCATCTTATAATTGCATTTCAAATTGCTCGAAGCTTACCCAATCGAGTAGAAATTCTTATTATATTCAGTGATTAAATATATTTGAAAAGTTTTGTTTCGAATTGGTTTAATGAAATCGTTGCAAGAGTGACGACGATAGGAACGGAAAAGAAACGGCGATTCCTGCAGGCCGAAAGGCGATAAATCCTAATTAAAAGCCTCTGAACGGAACGCGACGAGACGCTGTTGCAGGTTCTTCGTTTTCGGGACGACGAGACGACGAGAAAGAGAGACCCCAAACCAACATCCTTCGCCATTTAAATAAATTTGCATGCCACCGAGACGGAGAAGAGAACGGACCCGACGGTCATAATAAAACTCGCACGAACATAAATCACAATCAAACGGCACGGAATGACACATCGCGGTCTCCGCATTAATTAACCTCCCCTCTCCCTGCTAACGTATACAGGGTGCAACTAAAGTTTTATAAAAGAACCATCTTAACTTTATGACTTTAAAAGCGCCAAATCCGTATATGTTTCGGTGCATAAGACGCACCTTGATTTGAATATCTTGAGCAGACTTTAAAAATAATCGTGTTAATATTAGAATAGTACGCACAACAGATTAAATTCTCCTTGAATATACTGGAAAGCTCTAAATCAATTTTATTTGTTGTTTCTGCATTGATTAACATCAATTTCTAGTCACGTTTACATAAATGTATCGAGGAATAGAACATAAATCTTATTACTATTCGATTTTTCCTTTATCTTTTCATTTTCCCATTTTATTATATTTATTTTGCATAAATTTCTACTATATGTTATTTTTTGTATTTGTAATCACTTATATACTTACGATTGGAAAGTGTAAAAATGTAATGTTAACATCACATTTTCAATTGAAATATACCTGATGGTTTATCGATGACGGATTGCGTTCCGAATTTTCTGGTGATCTCGAGGGCGAACATGCCGAAGGACAGGAGCATGCCGTGCCCGAGGATGTGGACGAGGACGCAGGCGACGAGCACGACCCAACCCCATCCTCCTTCGGGGTAGTAATGCTGCTTGAGGGTCAGCAGTTGCCGTAAATCAGCGACGAGACGGGCCGCCCTGCTTGCAGGCGCATCATCCGCCCCGGAACCCTACAAAACCAATCCATCCATCCTCCGATCCGAACACATTTACGACCGATCCACACATCCCCCGCACTTATAACCACCATCCTCTCTCTCTCTTCATCATCGCTACCATCATCATCATAATCTTGGCCTTACAACAGCAAATTCAATTCACGAGGGTTGTTTACAAAACTTTCTTTACTTATAAATATTAATTGATTTCTTTCAATGGAATTTACTTCATTAATAGTAATGACCATAATTTATTGAATAAGATCTTGTATAAAATTTATTGATGGTGGTTGTAAGTGTTGGATCTTGTAATAAGGACGAACCCCGTAAAAGCTTCCTAAACCTGAGTCGTGGTGCGAGAGTTGAGGCAAAGATCTGGACCTGGAGAGGCCGTGTCTGCGTGATCTTTCCTCGCTCGAAAGTTCCTCATCGGTCGTCGCCATTTGGACAAGACTATTCTCTCCTCATTATCTCGCTCTATCTCTGTAGATTCACGATAACAAAACTTGCTCTTCCTCCTTCTCCTCCTCCTTACATATCTTTTCACGACTCGAAACCCTCCCAAAAGAAAACGAAAAAAGAACCTAAAGACGCGCACATAACAATCTAGATATTTGTACAATCCACCACCCCTTGTCGAACCACTCCAGTATGCTAATTACACCGTGTTTGCGATTACGTGCCTGATTACTCCCGAGATCATTAGAGACGAACGCCTCGTTATTACCGTTTCGGATACAAATGCTGCCGATGTTAAGGATAAGACCCGGCAGCCTCCTGCTGCACTTCACTCCTCTTTTCGCAGCTCCAGCAGGAAAGCGGCCTCTCATGCCGCGCGGGAGCTCCGGGATCACCAACTCTTTAATTACTTATCCTCATATTGCGCCAATTCCATTAACCGGCTCACATACAAATCTAATCCAGAACGAAACTCTCGTACACTTCATTTTTATTGTATGCATTCTACAAAACTACAACTACTGCAATGATTATCTCAAGATCATTATTACATAACAAATTTTGTTGTTATCAAGATGTTTCTGTTGAACATTCCCTATTTTTTTAAATTTACTATTTTTGTAATAACTTTTCTATACAATCATTATAACAAACTATTGTTTTTGATGAAATAAAACGCCCGGAATTAATCCACTGGAGCAAACTGAAAGGGACGCTTTTTTTCGTATTCCGTTCCATTTCCGGCCGACTTTCCATTACGTTGTTTATAACGCATAAAAAAAGCTTTGCATAATTCGACGATATTTTCGCCCTCCTCGCGTGTACATGTGTGTATTTGTGTTTGTTTGAGAGCGTTTCTATTTGTGTGTATAAATACATACATATCCATTATATATGTATATGTGCTTTTCTCCCCTTTTCTATTCGGGTCCTCCTTCAACCCGCTAGCTGTGTATGCATGATGTCGCGGAAATCCGCTACGAGTCGAGCGCTGCAAGTGTTTTATGGTCCCTACATTCGTTCTGAAAATTCCATATTATACATTTTTTGGCCATACTAACATATTATGGATGCCCTCCTCCTCATCCTCGTTTCCTTCATCCCCCACTGAAGGAATACGACAGACAAATCGGTTGAAACGACGGCACCATACCAAAATACATATACACAAACTCGCCTTTATCACCCTTTCATGAACTTCGTGACTCCGAACACCAGCTTGTATCCATGGCGTAATCAGAAAAGTCAACAATCAGTTGTTTCCTTCTTCTATTCTTCGCTGCTTTTTTCTCCTGGTTTCCTGCAAAAGCTAACTTCATTCGGGCCATTGATTTCCAATTGGACGTCATTGACTTTTAAACTAAGTTAGGTCATTGCGTTCTACAACCGTTGCTGAATATATATATATATATCAATAATAACCTAAAGTTAGAGCAACATCAAAAATACATCTTTGAATTAAACTTGCATCCCATGATTTTAGAAAAGTTTCAAATTTATTCCTGCAATTTAAATTTTAATTCAGCAGTAATTGCTTATAAAATCAAATGTAATAACTATTTTTCTATTTGAGATTGTATGTAAGTTTGTTGTTTAGACTGGAATTGATGAAGTGAATGGATCCGGAATCAGCAACAAGCGTTGCAGCAAGTAAAACCAACTTCCAGACTCTGTGTTTCAATTCCGAATAGTGGTCTCCAAGGGAACAGTTTAAGCTGAACCCCAGTCGTAATTTGTTTCGTCGTCGCGAAGGATGAAGGAAACTTCGCCGAACTCGGTTTGCGAATGAAGTTTTCATATTTCTAATTGCCAAAAATTGATTCGAACAAAGTCTTCAGACAAATGATAATAATATCTGTTGCAGGGATGCTTTCAATGTAACGAAGCTTGACACTGGATTTTCCGCAAAGTAATTTATTTAAAGAGAACTGCGCGTCTCCCGCAAATGGAAACCGATTGAAATTGATCGCATGTTTTTGTTACTTAATCAGATTAAGATTTTTCATTGGAAAAATTGCTCGGGATTAATTAACTGTGTCTCCCATTCCCAGTCTGGCTTCGACACGGACGAGACGAGGCCGGAGACTCGGAGGAAAAACGAGATGAGTTAAATAAAGAGAAGCAAGGAGAGAATGAGCGAAAGAGAGATCAGGGCAGGCCGACGGGAAAGAAGCGGGAAAAAATCGAACAATTCAGATACCTTTAAACGTTTCCATGGAAACGGAATTGTTTAACCGTGTTTGGGAGCGACGGGTTCGGTTTTTCTCCACGTGCAATCCGAGCCGCGTGTCTTATTAGGTGTACATTAAGTTCCATCGCGAACTCCACACTTCATTCTTTCATCCTATCCCATCCACACTCTTCCATCAGCTTCAACATCCATTCTTTAATCCATTCAATCCTCCGTTAAAATACTACGTCCTTCACCCTCCCTGCATCTCCTCAGGAATGTTATCGGACACCTACTTAAAGCTTTTTCCATAATCCGCAATATCAAATAATTCTACATTTTAAACGTTGATTGATTATCAATAAAAAAAAATAATATTCACTTTTCTTCCACGCCATTACTTGCTTACAGTATCATCTCTTGAACTCTTTAACATCGTCTTTATAAATCATTCTTTTCGCCTTAACCCGAAGTAATTAGAATTATCTGGAAGCGAGAGTTCTCAACGCTAATGATTCGCTCCGAGATTCTTTGTTTCAGATCTGATGGATGATGATGATGGAAGCTTGGGCCTCCTCCATCCATACATACAACCAGCCTTACGAACGGACAAATCGCGTTATAAGACGTTCTTTTTCGTATCCATTCATCTCGACACAATCTCGTGGCCGAATCAGCTCCACCACCCGTTCCCCTTTTTTCCTTCTCCTGTTAATATATATCCTTTCATACTTCTTTCTTGAAACCAGTCGTGATTTATGAGATGAGATAATGCAAGGCCAGAATGACAACCGGAGAAGTACACACACACACACAAAAGAATGAAACTGTACATGCGAAGAGTTGTGCATGCACGAAAAAAATGAAACGAAATATTCAGAAACCCACAGTGACCTTCTTCTTCAGATCAGCTCGGAAGGCTTATCCTTATTGCATTACGATTACCCCGAAGCTCCGCATAACTGGATAATTCTTAATCCCAATTAATTTGCATCCCCTTTGGCCTCAAGCCAAATGAGTTTTGCAATAAATTATTTACAAAACGAAAAAAAATTTAAAAAAAAGGCAAAAATCATTCATTGTGGAAAGATAAATCGCGCAGCTCTCAATGATAAATAGTTGCATATAACTCGCCTCATAAATGGAATGCAATCAATGGGACGCGATTATTTATTTCGCATCTCAGTCTCTCTCTTCTACACGAACATAATAGATCTTTTATCCTGCTTTCAGCTTATACGTGCTGGCAGAATGAATGCATGTTAAATTGAATGTTGATTGCAGCAATTGGCGAAAAGAGACGAAAAAAATGAACAGGACGACAGAAAGAGCAGAAAAAAACGACGAGGCTCTAATAAATGCAGCGCAATTAATCATTTCGAACTGTCTTATCTTGTGGGTCGCTGCGGGATTAAACTCGATTTATTATGTTATTAAACGCGATTTGCAATTGAATTTCATTAAGATTTTGCAAAAGTAAGTGGCACCAAAGGCGTTCGCTCGATCAATTTCGCGATGGGGAAAAATTTCGAATAAGAATAAATGCAATTTCGACATTGAGATTCGATCTGCTTATCGGAAAGCCCACGTCCTGCGGTAAATGTTACAGTTGCATTTTCCTGTCCACATTAAATCATTTATAATTAAGCGTTTCATTCGCGACAACTCCGGATTTGCAATTATCGAGATTATGCAGCGAAAATGTTAAGAATGTTATAATTTGTAGACTTGCCAAAAGTAATTTGTCAACGCAAAGGTAATCATTATATAAGAAAACAATTACTATTATTTATTACATCAACATATTCAAATTGTGATAATCTTTATATTAAGAATTTAATATAATAGTTCAGATTCTAATTCTTCGCTAGAAAAAAAGTATTTATAGACACAAATTCCTCGTTTTAAAAAAAGCACAAACACATCCATTCAAATGACGTAAAACAAAAAACGGGAATCAAATCAATCAAACGCTACGAAACACAATTCGTTAAGTGGAAAGATCAAAAGCGAGAAAACGAAAAAGAAAAAAACTGCAATAATTTTCCAAAGGAATTCCTGCAGGCGCAGATAGATAAATTATCCTCGCCTTATTTACTAATATACGTTGTTTATTTTTTCCGCTCGATTAATTTGTACGTGTCCAGCAATAATTCGTAGGCCGAAGGATCATCCATCATGCAATCCTTTCAACTCGCCAACGAAGCGTTTATTTTAGAGTTCGCAAATTTTTGATACAGTCGAGATAAACGTCGCAGGATTAAGAAATTTCTTGCGTAAGCCGCAGTTTCCTGCGTTTCGCGCGCCAATACTTCAATTAACTTTGTTTCGTAACACTTTTTCCCTTCATTCCTTCCGGTCTTTGTGAGAATCGCGTTTTTTTTTGCGGAAATGCGACTTTTTTTTAGCCAAGTCAGCATTATATTTCTCTCCACGAGATTATTACATCATAGCAGAAGCAGCAGCCCCGGGGAGCTTATATGCGCGTCCCTTCGGCGGCGACGGCTAATCCTGCAGCGCCAATTGAATCCCGTCTGCATCATTTCTTATGTAACAATTAGTTTCGCGACCATAACTTATGTAACAATTAGTTACGTAACAGGGGGGGGGGGGCATCGATAAATCCGTCTAGACGCACGTAATCGCAAGGTTCTCGAACGGGGGTGGTTTAGATGGTTTTCGAATGACTTACGACTCGCTCCACAAAAAGGATACGATTCCTCTCCTGCTACGAATCAGGAGCAAATGCCAATATGCATCATCGTCTTCCTTTTACAGACGAACGCAGCAGGAATAATCCTAATAAGAGGACCGAATATGCGAAATTCTTGTCTCTAAACTAATTATTTTTGTTTTTTTTCTTCTTATATTTCTGTTGTCTGTTGATTTTTCCTCCACTTCTTCAATTAATAGTAGAGTCCACTGCTTCTATTCACTTCAACATGAAAAGAGATAGATAAAAAACAAAAAAGAAAATAATCGAAAATGTAATGCTCAGGTCTTTTAAATTACATCGATTTGATTGAGTTATTAACGTTTCAAATTTGAAATTTATGTCAAGCCCAGTCCATAAATTTTCCAACAAATCAAACTCATTAATATTTAAATAGATACACAAAAACGTTTACTCCAATTTAAAAATATAATGTATTAGTCTTAAAGTTACACCCAACAAAATAAATTAGAATATATTTAGTTTCTATTTTTTTTTCCAAAATTAAAGCAAATTATTTTATTTTAATACAAATAAATCTTTTTACTTTAAATTACAAATATAGAACGGATTTATAATTTTTGAATAATTTTATGCGCTCTAATTTTGTTATTCACAATAAAAGCATGTTTCTTAATTTAAAACCTCTGGTTTATGCAAATTATAACAAAATATTTACATATAAAATCAATGTATTTCTAATATAAATTTAACAATAACTATAAAAATTGTAACAACATATTTTTTATTTGTATACAATTTTTTAATCAAATTTATTGCAATTTTACAAAATTATATAATAAACTGATTGAAGCAATTTTTTAAAAATCTACTTAGTAAGAAAATAGCTTTTTTTCATTTGCTGCTATGAGTTGAAGCAGAAATTTTAAGGAAGTGGAAAAAAAAAACCTGCAATCGAATTAAGCCGAAATTTTCAAATTACACTAAAAGCTTTCTTCGGTCCTCTGCCGTCCCATTCCATCATCGGACTTCAACCCAACCCATCAACCGGACGCTAATAACTCACTCACTCGCTTAATATGCCTTCGCTCTATCCTGATTGAAGCAATTATAATAGATTTATCTCATCTACCTTTTGGATGGAATCAATGATTTATACCGAATCAGGGGTTTTAGATGGAGGGGAAATGAAAAAAAGTGGTGTTTCACTGATTTGGATGATTTTAATTTTTGATATCTTCTTCCCGCTTTCGAGTTCACTTCCGGACTATAGATACCACGTGGTACTGGTGATGCGTAAATCAGAGCACATTCGTGCTTCGGTGTCTGCGTGTTCGCGAAGAGATCGATGGCCCCGATGGTAGTCGTGGTTGTTTGGTGGTTAAGCTGAGAGGAGCAGATATTGGTGGAAGACCCGCGCGGAAGTCGTTCCAAGACTGGCTTCGCTCTCCACTCTATCTGCACTGGTTTGCTTCGGCTCGGTTTGTCTGCGATCGGCGAGGCCTAAAACCCATCCATGCCCATGCCCTCTTCTGATCCGAGCGACGACGCGCAACCTATTCTTTCTTACTACCATTTACTTACTTCTTCTTCTCCTCCACCTCCAACCTCTTCGGATGTAAACAGAATCCGGAATGCTGCGATCGTCAAATTCGACCAATCGTAAACTACGATTATCCATCGCAGTCGTCATAATCTAACAGTTACACCTTATATATCTTTTATCTTGTAACGCGCTCCATTGTTTCGAAGCGCTGCAGACCTTGATCGTAAAAATGCTGCTGCCTCCTCAACTTGTCTTCCGAGCAAACGTATATTTAGAAAGTACTTAATTTGAAATTCCAGAGAAAGGTATCAATTTTTCTTCAAACAACTTTAATTACAAAATAAATTAATTGGAATATCTTGTTGTATTCCAATACAAACGTTTCCATTAAAAAGTCCATGCGTTAAGCAATTCTGCTCTTAATTAATGTTATACTCGACAATACCATAAAAATCAATTTAAACGATATCCGGTTGAATTAGAAATTTACATATTTAATTGGATGCAATGTAATAATATAAGAAATGAACAACTTAATACCTACGATCATTAACTTTCTATTGCAATATTTTCAGTTTTCTCTTTTATAGATTGGATAATTTATTATTTGTTACCTTTTCATTTAATAACAGTCTCTTTAATGTCAGTATAATGAATCATTAATACTAATAAATATAATAATTGTAATTAGATAATTATTGTGAATTCTTGTAAATATAAATTAAATTAAAAATATATTTTTTTAATTAATGAATACGTAACATTCCGAATTTTCTAAGAAAATGAAATTATTGCAAAATGATTGTGTAAATTGTGAAAAGTAAGAAACTACCGATTTATTATGTAAATAGGTTAAAGAGAACGAAATATATTTAAATAATTAAATGTACGTTAGATTTAAATAAATAAATATGTAAAAATTTAAATCTTTAATAATGTTTGTAAACAAATGTAAAGTAACAGCATATAGTTGCAAAATTATGTTGTTGTTTTTGACAACCAATGTAAACGAGTCTATTGCAACAATACGTGTTAAACATTATTATTTCATTTAATTGATGCAATAAATTAGGATTAAATAAACATTAATGAATAATGTGAAGATGATGATGGTGAAGCGAAAAAGGAGTATCGTTCCAATTTGTACGAAGCGCTCATCGGCTTCAAATAAACCCAATAAAACAATGATTGCGGGGTTGTTAATATGAAAATTGGACTGCGGTTTGCGGAGTTGCAATATCAAAGTTGGAGTGGCTTAGCGGCACTAAAGGCACATAAATAGGTACGTCGTTGGGATTAGTGCATGTGTGCTCACTTATAGGGCAGATATAGAGGAGCAGAGAGAGAGAGATCTTAATTATATGTAAATTGGAGAGTGCAGAGAGTACAGGACATAAAAGTGATATTTACCGACGTCATAAACAATATTTAAAGGCTCGACTCCTTTCTGGATGCATCTCCGAACAATAAAATCCACACCGGATTGCTTCCGTATCTTTCATCTTACCATAAATACTTCCTCGGACCGCATTATAAATGCGCGCACATTTCAAGCTTCTTGATTAGTCTATTTGGGTTTACTACCAGAAAATGGTCTTGTGCACATCAACAAATTTAGTGCCGCACACGTGAACTAAACCGTTTCTCAAAACCCTCCCCCTCTTCACCGCCCACGTAATACCTCTAAATTTGCATGCCTTAAGCACCCAGCACTTAATTTAGAACTTGATGAATAAAGAGCGAACGTATTTTTAGTTGTATCGTCCCATAACTTTATGCAACTTTAAAACTGCTTCTATACTTTATAACCATCGCATTTCTGCAATACCTATAAACATGTTCACACATTCCATAGAAATTAAACCAAACAAATTCAATAATAATTACAAATATGAATACACTGATTATGCTGTCATTTTTAGTTAATTAAAAGTGTGAATACTAATTAAAAGTATAAAAGGCATTGAATAGTCTCTAATTAAAGGCTTCTTTAATTTGATACCTTTAAGAATTTCCAAGTGTGTCCATGCCATATGTCAGTGTCAAAGCAAATCTTAATCTTAGTACATCCTGTGATGATATTGCATTTCGGAATTGGAGCTTTGGTGGTCCTTTATGATGGCGCGCCGAGCGTTTCCTAATTTGATTTTTAGAAAGGCTCGGAAAGAGCGAGCGAGAGAGAGAGAGAGAGCTCAAAGCTCGCCAATAATAAATTCCATACATTTTCCACCCACACATAAGCGACGAGGGTATTTATCGATTTTATTAAAGAAAGAAATAAGTGTAACCGAACAACGCGCGTTTTTCCCGTGTGTTTTCTGATGTCTGAGATTAGATGCGATGAGGCCATAAAAGGTTTTAGTTTTATAAAAGTTTTCTACGAACGACGACGATCCTCGACCTACATATTGTTTAATCATTCCTCGAGTCATGTTTATTAGCCATTCGGCGGTGCCGATAAGGGTAGCATGATCATCCCCATCCCCAATATCCATCCAGTTCTTTTTTTCCTGTTTTTCTCCTACAAGGACTTTGACTTTCAGCGCCCTTTGTGCTCTTCCTCCTCACCCGATCTATGATTGATCGACCCAAACCCCTTACACCAATCCCCGAAACTATGCAGACTGGATTCGGTTTGAATGTATTTCCCTTGCACAGATAAAAACTGCGGAACAACAAAACGTCGCGCATTTCGGTTACGGAGTGGCGTAAAGCATGCACATCGTAAAATTCATCCTTTGCAAATATGAAAGGACCATTTTTTTTTCGTTATCCTTCTTTTTTGGCTCAAAAGAGAGGGTTTTTGATGCCCATCACATTATGGCTCAATCCGTGCGAGGGAAAAGTGATTTATGGATTCTTGCTTACATACCGGTTATCTAAATCAAATATTTTACGACACTTCCATCCGCCGCGGCCTACATCATCTCCATATTCCGATATCTTTCACCCCTTTTTTCGCACAAAATCTTTCCTTACTGCCTCCTCACTTTCGTATCAAAAATACCGCAAATTCACGTAGAAATATTTACGTATTTTTTTTTTAGATTTTTACTACAATTCAACTATTATTGCTCTCAACGTCAATAAATAAACCATTTTCATTATTATTAGAGTAATTGGGCGGAAAGACTTAGGTCGATAGCCCTTTGGTTGCATTTAGTGTGTGATCAATAAATATTGTTATTATTATTAGAGTAAATTTTGAAAATATTTTCTTCATACATAAAATTATGAAATAATTTCTTCTCTTTTATAAAACACAATACATTATTTAGAATTAGGGTTATTTCTGTTTGGATTATTTTTTAATGGATCCAATTAATCCAAACGTCTCGAATCCGGTTTAGCTACAATTACATTAAATGACATTGTATATTTATTTAAACTGATTAATTCATAGCTTAAGATTAGACCATTTATTATCTTTTACCAAATTAAGAACCTACAAAATAATTTACTTAAAATTTTGTGTACATCATTTAATTGTTGAAGTATTTTTTATTATTTATTTAAAATATTCGCATCTCTGCTTTTTCTACTATTAGCGAAGTCGTGAAAGACTTTGAAACTCGTTTGAAATAAAAACACAGAAACTTGAGGATGAAGAAACAAAGTTAACTCCATCATTGTTTCGTGAAAACTTTTGACGTACAACAGCCTCGTCGTAGGGATGAGCGATGGTTTATTTCTTGCATTTTAATGAAAACACAAGAAATGCACTTTGAAATGAAAATATTTACATCATTAAAATTTTAGTTATTATTTAAAAAAATATATAAAATTTCTAAATAATAAAGAAATTGATATTATTTTTAAATCTTTCTTTTTCAAGAGAAAGGATGAGTTTCTTTCTTTGTCCCTTTTTTTTTCTTTATCTTCCAGAGTGCAATTTACGTATCCAGTTTCTTCCGATCGGGTTTGGACCCTTTTTCTCTCCATTACGCTCTTATTTGATGGGGTGTGATTGATCCGATCCTCCTCTTTCTCTTTAAACAGCATCACTGCATTCATACCAATCTTGTCTCAAAAAAGAAAACATCTTAAGAAAAATCCAATATTCACAATTTTCAATTATTTCGTAATACAAACAAATTTTATATTAAAAAAAATAAATATTGATGGAAATTCTATACAGAAAATGTAAATTTGTATGAGTTCTCTTCTCGTTTAGATAATGACGTCACTGTAACCATGGATTCATGTCACAAGTAAATACAAATACTACATAGATCTAAAAATAAAAATAAATTCAATATTTTTTTTCATTCAACTCAAATGTCAAAATAATCGTTATTTCAAATAATTAATTAATCCACAATTTAATAAAACTAATAATATTATAAAACAATCTTATAAATATTCAATAATCTTGTTTGCATCATATTTACATTTATAAAAAAAATATATATTCGAAAGCTCGATTTTTATGTGCAATAAACCGATATACCTTTTTATTATCAATTAACATTATGTTCCATTTAATTACATTTATAAATTATCGTTTGCTTCTTTATTTTTATAAACATGACTCAGGTAAATAATCTGGAAACGTTTCGACGATAATACAAAAAAAGAGTCCTCTTTCCATCTTCTTGATCAAACATTGCTGACCATAAACGAGGTTATAAAAAGACCGCTTATCAATCTCATTAACTGTGCGCTTCCAACGAGCATTTGCATAGCGAAACACTCAAGAATTCTTTTAAGTCCTCAACCGTATTTTTAAAAAAATCTCAAATGAACAAAATGCTATTTTTAACTAAATAATTAAGAAAATTAATAAAGTTCTAAAATAAATAATTTTTATTTCATTATTTTATGATTGTTATAGATTAAAATAATTATTAATTATTTAATATTGGAATATTTAATAATTGTAAATATTGTGAGAAAACGTGTTTATGCAATTTGTAAACTTGATTTGACTTTAACGATGATTCTTCTTATATGGCGCTGCTTAAGCGCTAATTATGGAACGGGATTGAATTTAATTATCGCTTTTAAATATACTTTCGTCGGGAATTGCGAAACGCGTTTTGAAGCAATTAATAAATAATTATGACGTAAATACTCCTCTCCGTTAAATATGCGCTCAGTTTTTGCACTTCGCTAATATAACTTAATGCGAAATTAAGTCCTCTCTTCTGCTCGTATCAAGTCTTAAAGTTATTTCGAGAATTCGAATGGATCCAGTTAACAAGAGTTGTCCACTTTATTTGGCGGATATTATTGGATATTTGTTATATAATTATTCCATTAAATGGAACAGAAGGAAACTAATATAGAAGGAATAATACGGAGAAAAAAATGCATCTAAAGTGAGTGAGAGAGGAAAGGAGAATAAATGGAATGTATGGAATACTTATTGTTTCTTTGATCTGGGCATAAAAATTTAACGGACGGGAAAATTGCGTCGCGCCACATTGACTCCACTAATGGAAACCAACGTGAACTGGGTTCATAATTTTATTTGCAAAACATTCCTCCACCTCCTCCCTCGTCCCCGTGATATGCGTGCATCCAATAATAGAATTCTCCCGGAGGCAATAAACAATCCTTACTAACAGTTTCTGCATCCTTACCTCACCGTCCTTTCAGATCGGTGCATTCAAATGGGACGTTAAACGTTTCTTTGCAATTACTTCCTCCTCCTACACCTTGCAATTCCACCACATATTTCTGAAAATAGCAGAACTACTTAACACTTTTTTGTTATTACTGCATACATCGATTTATGGCTTAATTAGTTGAAAACTTTATTAGTAAACGATCTTCAGACACGTCCGCTTGATTGATGATGATTTGAGACCTGTCTATTCTCAACAACATTTTGACCCAAATCAATCAAAACTCGAAAATTGTTTCATGTTTTTTTAACTCGCTTAATTGATCATAATTAAATTATTAAATATGAAAACTATCTTTCCAATGGGTCTACGTCGAAATTTTATTATATAAGAAGTAGTAATAGTTCCTCACAAAATATCAATAAATCAATTTGGCAATGAAACAGAAACCATGCAGAAGTTGTCTTCAAACCAATAAAAAAAGCACACAAACTGTTTGCTGTCGCCGAAGACTAATTCCCCGTTTAAAAATAAATCAACGCCGATCTCAATGATTGATTCGACTTGTTGTCGAACAAAGTTATATTCAAATTTGGCGCTGATTTATAAGGGCGTTCGAAAAACTTTTCAGCCGTTCCCCGATTTATTCTATTTTTTTTCTCCACTCACTCTCTCTCTCCCAAAGCTTTTATCAATTCGTTTTCCACCACTCATTTGCGTTAGAATTTCAATTTTGAAAGAATCAGAAAACAGAAATAGATTTTGGATGCGCTGTGTATATCCATCAACGTCCGAGATGAAGACACTTCGGTTTCGTAACTGGATTTCGGTGAGCGTGTCTTTCACACACGAATATAATAATAATAATAACAAGATCGAAATGTAAGAGGCGAAATAGAATGGAGATTGATTCATACGAATTTGTTGTTGTTGTTATAGATGGAGAACCGTTAGGTCTGCGGCTACGCAACTCATTCCCGGATGATCCAGTTTTGAAACAATAATGAGTTATTTATTCATAAGGTGCGACCGGCGTAGATTAATCCTTTACTGCTGCATCATCGATAAATCGAAATAAAATAAAACTATAACTACAAATAAATATATTCATTCATTTTATGAAATTGAAGATTTGCTATATTATTTATTAGAACTAAGATAAAATTGCAGTTATGTTTATTTCATTGAATCGACAATACTTGATTGAGTGAAATTGTTGGTAAGTTCTTCTGCAGATGAAAGAAGATGTTGTTATGATCGAGAATTACGCACATGCACAAAAGAAGTCGTTCGATATTGAATTTGAATCACCAGCGTTATGTTTAGCAATAAAATTATAGATTGTCGGAGATGGATGTTTACGAGCCACAATCTGGATTTTAGAATGGCCCGTAACGACCGAAACTACGCTCATAAACATATTGGATATCACCGTCGTATCCTCCTGCACCTCATCTCGCTCTTAATTCTTGAATAAATGAGTCACATCTGGATTTTCCGTGTTTTTTTTTTGTTGGATTATCGCAGATCTAATTTTGCTGATCTGGATGGAATTCGATGGAAGCCGTCGTATTTATATTTATAGGACAATTCTAATTCAAACTTTGCGAACGGCATCAAAGCCGTTTCGACTATCCCTCTAATGCCGCAAAGTTCTGGGCAGACATTCCTAATAAAAACGTGTTTTCCTTCCGTCTCCAGATAAATTAACGCACTGCAGTCTAGACAACATCCCCCAATGATCAATCTAGTCCAATTCATTCGTCCACCCTTCTGAAGGCTTGTTGCTCACCATTCCTGCTCATTTATTTATTTTCTTTTCTTCCTTTCTTCATCCTCTTGATGCGCACCAATTTGCAAAATTGTCCCGGAGAGTTCGTCGCTCTTGTCCGAAATGCATTTATCAGAATCCATCATGTACAACATCTCTTCCACACTATTTCTCTTTCGAGATGGAAAGCTGCAGCCAGCTCTCAGTCAATCTACACAACTCTAATTGATTGCATGACAAGGTACTTTTTTTTCCTTTCCTCATTCCCATTTCTTATTGTATGCATTTGTGCCGTCTCATTGCATTTAATACATTGAACAATAAAATAAATCAATAGCACTAGTAGACTTCATCAAACACGAATATAATTGCTATTACTAAAATGATATTACAGCTAGAAAGAAATATCATTATGAAACACAAGTAGATTTAGAAAATTTGATTTCAAATTTTTAAATATTATCGTAGAACAATAGAATTCTAATAAGAACAATACTACTAAAATTGTTTGAATATTCAAAAAAGAAAGCGAAATCTTCAGAGAAGTGTAAATTTTAAAATAATATTTATAAAAATTATGGATTAACAACAATTAAAAATAAGCATTTAATTAAAAACACCTTAGATTTTTAATTATTAATATATGCAATTTTATTTCACGGAAGCTTTGAAGATTGCATAAACTGAAAGAAGATCAACAGGTTTGTATAGAATTTCTGCAAGTTATATCCTTTTACCATACCGGTAGCTCCATCCAGTGGAAATCCTATGAACTTTAAAAGTACCATCGTTCGCGCAAAGATGGCAATAAAGCGATTTGAAATATAAAAAGTTATATAACATTAAGTTATCGGAATGCAATACGAAATAAGAAAAGTTTGCAGTTGTTGTTTGATGGAAGCAATAGTAATCGAGATCAAATGATAATTGAACCCCGCTGGAAATTGCACAATCTGCGATTTATCGATCTCGATGGGATGAATTGATGTGTGTATTTATTTATCTGTGCGAGAGAGAGAGAAGAAATAAAAGTAATAATCGATGATATGCAATTAAATCCTTTGAAAGGACACCAGTTATGTGCGCAATAGTTTATTGGCAAATTCTAGGGAGCGTGTCATAACTCTCGGGTGCCTTCAGCTGCACTAAAATATTACGAGCAATTGTGTCTTGATTCTAGAAACTGTTGGTTGGGAAGACGACGACGTAGACGAAGAGATGAAAGCATTTCGAATTGTCCTGTCACATATCTCTTCTCTTTCCAAATAATATTGATTGCCGTTCGAGCTATTTTAATTATTGCGAACGTTATTTATTTCTTTGTTTGTCTTGCTCCAACTGAAAAATACTCACATCTGCGATTTCAATATGTTTATTACTTAATAGTAGAGTACACATTTGATATACTTACTTAAATTTACAGTATTTGATTCAAAACGTTAGTCTTGAAAATCTATAGTTTATGAAACACTAATCTAATAAATGCGATAGCTTCTATTGATAAATGTGGTGATCTTTACATAACATTTTGTTGATCAATTAGTAACCTATTTGTGGAAGTGTTGGTTTTTGTGAAGATTGGTTGAGGGAGTCATTAACCCAGAATGTGCAGTACTCACGTCCCCAATGGAAGGATCATAATGGTCACTGCGAATAGTAATAGGCAAATGCGGATGGGATAATGGGACGATCGAAAAAGGAAACCTGAAGAAGTCCTTCCTTCCTTCCTTCAACCATTCGACGACCACACGCAGCCTGACACAAACGCGATCCGCGAATGGTCAGCAAATTAAATCTAATTATTCCCGACCGTGCGCTTGGAAAACTAATGAAACGGACGAGGCAAGAAGCAAAGAAGCGACGATCATGATTCATTCGGAATCCGACTTGTAGTAGTAAACACGGGATGAATATTTATACGCGTGGGATACGTCCGCGATTAATTCATTCCAGAAGCCCTTTGATGGGCACCCCTCTTCCTCGTCATTTTCTACCCCTCTCGCAACCCATTTTCATCCAGGATTATAAATTTCGGGTCGGCTTTCAATGAGCGGAGATTAATCTGCGGCCGCGCAACCGTCAGTGGCGATTACGGATCATAAATTTGCGGGCGTCGCGACGCCTCTTCCTCCTCCGACGTCTCTTTTCTCATCCTCCCAACCCATCCGACACTTTACGCACGCACGATGACATAATAATAACGGCGGCGGCGGCGATGGTGATGTTTCTCACCTTGGAGGCGGCGAAGAAAGGGGCCGGTCGAGCGACATTCCGCGTTTATTATCTAAATGTAAAAGTCTTGTACCGGGGATTGCCGACAAGCGTTGCCAATTTTCGCTCGACGCAAAGATGATCCATCACCGATTAATTTCACTCACCAAGAGACTCTCAAAGGAAAATAAAATAAAGAGAAAAAACATATATAAACGGCCTTAATCGAATTTATTTTTATAATCCGACCTCTTTCAAAGAGCTTACAGCTTTAACGTTTTTATCTTGACAAAACACTTTACTTTCAATAGTCTTCCGCCAAAGCAAGATTTCTTTAATTTACATACATCTACAAACTTATTTAATGAAACTTCATTATAATTATCTCTACTCATTAAGTAAAACTTTTTTTTTGTATTTTAACAGGTAACGCAAGTAGCTTTTTCATATTAAAATCAATGTTAAAATATTAATGTTTCAGTTAACTAAATAATTCATAAATTCGCGAAATTACTGCATACATAAATTCGATAAGTTATCGATGGAATGTAATTATATTATTACCGGGTTGAGTTCAATAAAAATTGTAATTTGTAATTGAATTTTCGGTCGGCCCGATTCCCGACGGTGGTATGAAGCCATAAAAGGTGTCCCGTGCCTTTTTCGCCTGTTTTCCATTCGCTCGTTTTTCTCTTTCTCTCTTGTATATTTATTCTACATGCCAACATTTTTCCTTTCCACTTCGCATCGCCGCTCCTTTTTCAATACATTTATTTTTCTTTTCCTCTTCCATCGGAGCATTCGATTTTGGATTCTTGTCGGATTGATAATAAAGTAGGCCGGAATTATTCATGTGCGAAAATGTCGTGTTGTCCGATCGATGCATCATCTTCGATGCCACTTAACATTTGCCGCTGCATTTAAACAGAAACCGTCGGATTCGGAAAGTATACAACATGAACAAAAAACTGGGTTCTTCCTGGATGTTTACAATCGTATTCCGTAAGAATTACATGCGGCGAATACATAAATGATCCGAAGACATTCCTTATACTGTTGATGGATGTAAGCTTGGTTATTATCGTTGGTGTTAATTGGATTAGTCGATCGGATTGGATTTAGCTAAACGGATATAACCAGAGTTTTGGCCGACTTTTTAGGTATGGAAAAAGTTCTCGGAAGAAGATAGCAAACTTGTTCGATGCAAGTTTACTTCCTCGCATTTAAAATGTTTAGAAACTGCATAAGCAACAAAATAAACAGTTTCATTTCAACGAATAACTTCAGAAACTAAATCAGAATTTTCCCTCGGATATTCATATTTATTGCATGTAATTTCATATCTGTTTATGATTATGAATTTCAAAATGTTCGTCCATCAAAACTTTTATATTTTATAAGGACAAATGGAAATATAATTATGGGTATAATTTGATATTGAATAAACTGAAAATGATGGTCATTTATTTGCAGGTGTCAAGGTTGGAGAGGTTCGTGGAATCTCACGAGAATTTCGGAGAAATGATCCACTTAGCAATTTTCGTCTCGCGCGAAAATTGGCATGCAGCAAAACCCAAAAAGGTTGAAGGAAACAAGAAAACAACGAGCACGAAGATTATAATAATGGCGATGAAATGAAGACCGCTGCGAAACTGTAATTTACCTGCTGGATAAACGGACGGCACGTGGAATTTGAATGCGGCCGGAGCGACGAGCTGCGAGCAGGATAATTGAACGCCGTGGTTCAGGATGTGCACGAGGATGGCGCACACGGTGACCACCCAACCCCAACCTCCCTCCGGGTAGTAATGTCTGCAGAGAAGTCTCCTCGCCTGCAGCTGCTGCTGGTGCTTGTTCGGAGTTGTGGGTCTGGCCTCTTCCACTGGGACCCCGGCTCCGGAGAGCAGAGGCCAACTTTGCGCTCTCGACAGAGACGACATCTTTCTCAAAGAATCACAAGATACACTTTCTAATTGCAACTCCTACAGGACCTGATCCTCCTTATTCAGGAACCACCTGCAAATTGGTCTTGCGCTCGATCGAACCATACCTGTTCCAAAAACGCAGAAAGCATTCCAATAAAACTATCAAAAAACTTATTCAACAAGAACACATGAAACCATTTCGCTCAAATCTTATAATAAAAAATATATATTTTCAATTTCAAAATTTAGAATTTTTAGATATTTCAAAATTTACTCCACTTTTCATGGATTGAAAATAATATTAATGAAATACATATATCTTCGAAACCAGTCAGAAAAAGTTAATGAAAGTGCACCGAGATGCATCTACTTTTTTATCTTCAACGTTCATTTCTCCTCTTTCACGCACGACTGTGAAATTAAATGAGCTGTCAGACGCAGAAAAATTAAACCGATGGCAGATTACAAAACGTCATTTCCGGATTAAAGAAACCTTGATACTCTCCACCTCGACACACAATGCATCGAGGATTAAAAAAAAGAAGAAAATTACCAGAAAGCACTCCTCTCCTTGTACATTTATTTTTATAAATATACATTTTTTTTTGTTGTCAACCGTATATCGAGTTACGTGTTTCGTTACGAAATTTCGCATCGAATTATGAAATTTAATACGCCGATAGCAATCTACCAATTTCGTTTTTTTTATTATTCAAAGTGCAAAGAACAGAATCCGGAATTAATAAATTTATTATCGGTGTCAGCGGTTTATTTTTATTTTTTGAAAAAGTCCGGTAATGCGTTCCGATTCACGTCAAGATGATGAACAAGGCCTGAAGGAGCAAAAAAGTGGAATTGGAAAAAAATGAGATGAAGAGGAAGGAAATAAATCGCATGCAAGGAGAAGAGAAGTCTTTGCAAAAAGTGTATATATATATATGTATTATGTATGTATATTGCATCTTGCGAAAATATCTGTCACTGATGTGGATTTATTGCCATCGGGAGGAAGACAATAAACGTTGGTTAATTGAGTGAAAGACGAGGATGGGAGGAGAGGACGTTGATGAAGAAGAACGTAAATGGATTAGGCTGAAGAAAAACTTGATGACGGGATATCCTCTTAACATGTACTTAAGCGCGTGGAAGGAATACGGAAAGCGGGGTGGGCGGAACGACGTCAACAGAAGGAAGACGAGAACAATTGGTATAAAAATAACAGTTCTTTTATGTTATTTTTTTTCCGCTCTCTTATTGAATGAGAATCCCTTGTAAGGGCTGAAAGGAAATACGATCTCAATAAAAGATTTATGTTTATCAATACATCTGAAAGGTGTGCTGCCCATTTTTTTTTAATGTACATTAAATTTAATATATATAGACTTATTTTGGTTAAAATAACTCTTCCAAATACAATATTTACAAGAATTCCGCTTTCTCTAAGCTCCGTTGAGCGCAAACGGCGTGTGCGGTGCGTATTAATAAGGATTCTTGGTAGTGTAAGAGAGAAAGAGATATCAAAGAGCAAAAAAAAAGGAGAAGCATGACTAAGGACACCCCATACCGACGGGAAACTCTTCCATAACTTCAGGTGAATTTATACGTGCAATAACGCGCGCGTTTATTTAAATAAATACGCGCATATATTTATCGTGCACTAAATCAGTGCCAGTGATGCAAGGAAAACAGGACGAGGCAAAAAGTACACTTCGCTTCGAAAGTGTTTGTACGCAAGGAAGAAAGAGATAGTAATGAGCTTGAGGATAGGCGTGAGGAAAGGATGGAAAACAGGAAAGGCCGGCTGAGCGAAGGGTGAAAGGTGAACCTTCCTTAATAATCCACATTCCGAGGAATAAAAATAAATTAATTCGCTTAAATCACACGGACCGAGCAAAAAAGTAATACACACTCATTTCTATATATAAACACACTCATACTCATATGTACATACATATATATATTTAGGAACATGAATGTAAAGGTAAATAAATTACGCAATAAAATCGGATTTTTGATGGCGAATAAAAAGGAATCTTCGATTCTTTACGAGCGATGCACACTAACAGGTTTACAAACTACATGGAATCGTTTAACCGGAGAAACAGAGAATAGTGGTCGATGGTTAAGATAATAAATTAACGACGGCAGATACGTATCCGTGCCTTCAATTAAATGCAGTCCTTTAGTTAAACTGAAAGATAATCAACATCGACATGCTTCTTTTTTTTGCCCATTTTCATTTAAAGCAAACATCAATGTTTTCTTCTTAATCCTTTTTCAAGAAAAATATTTTAAAAAGCTTAAAAGCTTTTTCCACATAATTAATCTTCGAAATTTATTTTATTAAAATTTTTCTGTATTTACAATCAATGATTTTCAAACATTAGTTTTCAAGCTTTTCCACTAAAATTATAAATTTCTTATATAAATATGAATATTATTATTTTGTTTAATCTAATTTTTTATGAAAATGTTCTGAAATAGTTAATTTTTCATAAAATAGAAAATCAATTGTAATTATCATTTTATAATGATATGAAAACTCGTAAATTGAGAATACATTTTCATGTATGTTTCACATTGCAATTACATAAATAGAGCTTATCTCGAGTCTTGTTTAAGTTATACACGATTTCAATCGGGTTTGCTGAATCTCTGAATATTTGATTCTATAAATCGAAGATCGTTTATCGAGCTCTCCCATAAACGGTTTATCGCCAAGATTAAGACGAGCAAAGCCAAACGAGAGAAAAAAAAATGGTTTTTAATTCAAAGAATATTTGTTTTATAAATCAAGCGCTTCTTGGAGGTTCGCCTTCAATCATTGTGCTTTATTCCATACTTTCTTATTTCTTTCTTGATTCTCATTTCAAATCCTTCCTTCTTTCGCGGTGTGCACTTCTTGTGCGCATCGATTCCCGCTCCCTGAACAGCATATTGATACGATCTCAAAAGACCAGTAAAAATCTTTCCATTTTCCACCATCCCATCTCTTCACATCTTTGTCTAACGCACGCACTCTCTCTTCCTCTTGAAGCGACCATAAATTTTGCGATAATCTCTGTGTTCCCTCTGACTAGGAGATGGCACATGGCCGTGTCTCGCAATCCAATAATACTGGGACGGGTCGTAAAGTAGCTTCAGCTCGGTCCGTCATCGCTAATATCGTGCTCTTCGTATCCACGGCATGTTCAGAAATTATGTTTAATGTCCCAAGATGTTCGCATACATTGTCCCAGCTATTATTTTGAATTGTAGACCAGAGTCACCAGTTCTTTCTTTCTTGTCCGAACGAACAACAACAACAACATACAACAACCGCATCCAGGAACTATAACTGCTATCTACATTCCTTACAAACAGTGGCGTACCAAATCTTCACAAGCATATGAACATTCTCCACTAAATAATCAATTGCAATAACGATGAATCATCAAAAAACTTTTCAGAAAATGATAAACTCATGAAAATTAACATCAAACCAATTTTATTTTTAATTAATTATTTATTTAAAATAAATCTAATCTTAATATTGTATATAAATTAGATCATTCATCATTTTTTTTTGTTACGTCACTGGTTTTAAAACAGCTTTTTGCATCGCCCTTATCTAAAGCATTCAATTGTAATTCGATCTTGGCCACGTCCATTCCAAACTTCTTCATTCAGTCGAGGCTTGTTTATGCCGCAATTGTCTCGGGACTACATAAATAACGCACTTAAAGCTCACGTGCGAAAGACGCAAGCAGAGATAAAGGAAACAGCTTTTCATAATGCATGTAAATCTCGGAGCTTTTGGATCCACACCAACTCCTTTGTGCTTGTTTCAATCTTATCTTGTACACACTTGAAGTTCCTTTTTCAAGGAACGGTACTAGCAGAGAAAATAAATTATTAAATACCATATAATAATATATATATATAATCAAAGATCAAAGTTTTATATTATTCTTGAAACATCATCGTTCTTAGCATATTATAAATCATCGGAGATAGAAATAAAAATAAAAGGTTTATCCGATTTTGTAAATTGCGAATGAAAGACTGACAAAAGTGGTTTACAAAATGAAGAGGAAAAGAAGTGACGATCTGAGAGGGGAACAAAAAAGGAACGAGAGTGCAGTATTTATTTTTAGCGAATATCGTGTAAACTGTTTCGCTCGGAACGAGGGACGTCATGATCTTAATTGCATTAAGTTGATATGTAAATGAAATGTTAAAGTAATAAACGGTTTCGTGAGCGAGGGCAATTTATAAATTGGAAAATGAATGCGCGAAGTGTTTTATTAAAGAAGAGAAAAAAAGAAACAAAAATTAAATAAGAAGTCGAAAGAAGAAGAAAAAAAAAGGAGGATGAACGAAGGTAAGTGGGATTCGAGTCGAATCCAATTATTTAAATCCGAGGAAGCATTAACGAAGACCGTGATTGAAATGATGAGCGATTCCAATAAATGTAATGGCTCGTAATGGGATCAATAATTAACACATTCATCATCATCATCTCTTCTGCGTTGTCGCTGCTGCTCGACTTCCACTGAATTCATTCCTGTTTGGATTTTATACTTATTTTTATCCTCGTTTTGCGGATAAACAAAGTTTTATATTTAATGGCCAATATACATTAATAATAATAATAGTTGTATGAATTTATATTTCATCAATAAATAAAGAGAAAAAAAAAACTTTTATATGGAATTATAAATAATTGGAGCTATAAAAGTCCATTATTTCTTCGTATAAATCAAGGTTTGATTGACATAAAAGCAGTGTTTTTGTAAAATAAATAATATATTAATTATTTTTATAAATTGAGAGAATTTCAATTCGAAAACATTAAACTAGTTTCATAAGTATTCCACATTTTTTTATGTATAGTTTTATTATTCGAAACAGATAAAAATAAAGAGGAATATGCACTTTTATTAAAATCGGAATGCGGAAATCTGGTGGAATTGTAGTTTATTGGATTTTATTCATATACGGCGAATTGGATTGTATCCGAAACGAGGTCCATATCCCATTTAGATGCGAGATGATGAAAGCAATATTCATTAGATGAAGGGCATTTACATGGATATGTCGGGTCTGGAGGAGGAAGGAAAATAAGAGAAGAAAAGAGGAGGATCCTTTTAAGGATGTCTCGGAATTCGAGCTGCTTTGAGAATTTAGACATTTTTCTAATAGTTATTTGAAGATGGTAGCGAATCAATCTGCGGCCGTAAAACTAGTTAGGTATTCTTCTCGGTAGGATGATAATTAGCCCGGTCGGGATGCTGCGATGTAAATAAGGGAAAGGCAAGATATGCTCGACGGCGAAGAGGATGGTGTCGGGTGGTGTGGTTGCAGTTGCAGAAAAATGCGGTTCGCCGCCGATAGTCGGTTAATTGCAATTAGGCAATTTATCTGTGAGACCTGGCTGCTCCGGCATTCATCCTGCCTCTCACAAACTATTTACCATACTGATGTAATCCCTTTTAAAGTGTCCCACATTTATTGCGCCCCATAACTCAGACCATTTACATACGCGCGCGAGAGGACAGACCGGGCTGCTGCTATAAGCTATACGCTATAAGCTAGTTCGTGAACGGAATTTATGTATCCGTTGAGCGTACGAATCGAACGAGCGTGCGAATAGCTGTATACAGGATAAGAAAACCGAAACCGGAGAGACCTGAAAAGACAAGAAACTAGAGGGAATAAAGAAGAACGGCCCATACAAATCACTCAATTTTCTCTCTCGCTTTCCCAAACGCATTTTCCTCTATGCATCTTTTCGTCTCACTCTCTCGCAACACTTATTCACTGCAAATTGCTTTAGTTAACAAAGGATTGATAACGTTAAAATACTAACATGAAATAATACCCACACGTGCAAAGAACGATTATTACCTAACAATAAAATATATATTTTTTTTAAATTTATAATTGAACATTCAATAAAACTAACTGATAGCAAATGACATTAATTAGTTAATGGTGTATGCCACATTTTAAACAAATTGCTTTAGTTAACAAATGATTGATAACTATTACAACCCATTAAAATAGTTACATCAAAGCAAGAATTACTTAATAATGTAATTATTCTATTTACAATCGCAAAACATACATTGCAAAACCGCTCGAAGAATGATCATTACTTAACTATTTTATATATTTATTTTATTTTTATAGAAACATTCTACAAAATTCAACTTAAAAACGACTATGTTTAATTAGTTTACTCTAATTTTCCATGAATCAGTTAAATATACTAGGCTTCATAATAATTTCAAATTAGTATTAAATATTTTACACATTTATTACTTCCATAAATAAATACAATTATGATTTTAAAAATATGTTTAGCTGAAATTTAATTTTACAATTATTTTAATCAATATTGTGATTATTATCAATTATTCAATTTTTAATTGAAAATACATTTTCAACTAATTCTTATCTAATTCCACATTTGTATTTTTTTAACTTAATAAAATAAGTTTATTTCATATAAATTTTAATAAAAGATAATAAAATTTTACTTTAAGTTTATAAAAGGTACTATATGAATAATAATAAAGTCATCAAATTATAATAAAAAATATATTACAGATCTCCATCAGACATGAAAATTATTTTACATAATGTAGAAAGTAGTCTTTTTTATATAATAAATATAAATACTTTATTTTATTTTTTATAGAAATATAGTATTTAGCTCTATTTTAGGATTAATTTGAATATTAAAATTAATTCATTCTCGTTTAATTAAGGCTTTAATTTTAAGCTTGAATTAAATAAATTATATAAGAGAATAAAAAAAAAAGAATGTTATTATTGTGATTCAGGAAGGAATTTTTAGAATCGTATTTAGTCTACAAGCTACAAAGCGCCCGCAAGATGATTTACTCTCTTTGCAGCTCAAGTTTATATTATTTTTCATTTTGCGAATGGACGAGATCAGAAATAAATCCAAAACACTTTTCATACACACTTTCCCACTCGGCAATTGACGCAGGCGATTGGTTAATTCGCACGCCTATTTCTCCAATTATTTATCGATTTACCAATTGGACACGACTTCCAAAGTGAACAAAAACAAAAAACGAACACTCTTTATTAACCTGATTTATATAATATTGTGCGGCTAATTTACGGCGCCGTTCTCCAATGTATACGATTTTGCGAACATAAATTTACAACTTTTTTCCCTCTTCATCTTTCTTCTCTTTTTCCCCGTGCGCCTATTTATTTATTAAATACAAAGTTGTTAATTAATATTTCGCAAACGAGCCGCGCACAAGCGAAAGAGTAAACTAATAACTCTTGCGCGTTGAACGCGCGCGCGTTTCAGTTTCAATTTATGAAATTTTATTTAGAAAATTTGGGTCATCCGAAACGGATTTATGGACGGGATTTTCGATTATAAAAAGACCCAACATCCATCTCGGACTTATTTCCAGATGAAAAATAGCGTAACGTGCGTTTCCGTTCATTTCGCGAATAATAAATCCAAAATGTTTGAAGATGCGCCGAATCGCATTTCAGCAAATGTAAATATTTACATATTTTTCAGGATTACTAAATTCTATAATTATCACAAAAGTTACCTATAAAAACCTTATACCTTCTAAGAAATAAATATATAAAACTGTTGTAGCTTCATTGTAGCGTGTAGAAATAAAATGAAGTTTTCTATGAAGACGTGCAAGAAAGAAAATCGATGTGCTCGCTGATTTAATAATTGTATAAATAAGCTGCGGATATAAATCAGATGATGTTTATTGGTATTAATCGATCTTCGAACGCCGTTCCGAGCTCGGAGGAAAAGCGGGAAAGAAGTGTAGCGCGGATGAGATGCTATGCGGTCGCATATTTCTTCTTCAGCAGCTTGATTATCGATACGTATCACAATAATTGTGATATTTCTCATCAGAACACGCAAAACGGGAGAAGGCGAGCTTCGTCGGATGGGAAGCAGCAATAGAAAAATAAAATAAAGAAATGAAAATAAGAAGCGAATGATGATGGGAAGAGGACGGAGAACTTCGCGGAGAGATATGAACGCAATGAAAATTAATAGACACGAGGCATTACTCCCATACTTGTTGCTCAATACACAAATAGAATTCCTCATCTTTTATTGCCAATTATTACATATAGATTATTTTTTATTTTCTATTCCTTTTTCGCCACTCGTTAAACGGGTCATCAACGTCTTCATCTGCAAGGAATTTGCATGGTGCGAAGCGTCTTGCATAATATTAAATTCCGTTTCGACACAGTTTTCGGGGGCTAAAATATATATATATATATATACAAATTCTTGTTTATTTTGAGTGGAGTTTTTGCATCATCCCCCAACTGACCTACAAAGTATTGGCGCACTGTTTCATTATGCAAATGAATTTTTCTTGAGAAATTCAATCGCTTTAGCTAAATATTTCCGATGCATTTTGCCAATTAGATTTTTTTCCTTAAATTTTATTCCGCAAATGCGACCTTATTCGTTCGCCGCACAGCATAATTTTCGCGACATTTTGCAACTGCTAATAATAAAATTAAAGTTATTGCAAAAACGTCCGAAGAACAATCGTGGAAAGTTTGTGTCGCAAATTTTTTGAGGACAAAACGGTAATAAAATAACGACTGCGTTTTACTTAGAATATCGATAAAATTATATTTTTCTCCAATTTTTTTAGTGTTTTTATAAAATATATTAATAGTATTTTAATTACAATTTGGAATGTTGGAAGATGGATAATAATATTATGATTATGTCTTTCTCTCGTCTCGATGTCTTTGTGTGCGGTTGGAAAAAATGGAAATGAGATTCAAGCGGTTACAAATGATTGCATTCCCGCCGGTTTACGAGATACATAATGCATTTTCGGGGACAATTCAAATGTCATAATTATAATAAAATGGGACTCATCAAATCAGAAATTATGGATGGGGGACGATAAAAAGGCGGGCGATGATTAAATTTCGGGATTGAAATGTTCGCATTAATAAAGAATTTATGCGATGGACGAAGGATAATGAAGTCGAGGAAAAGCGAGGTGCGAAGCGTGAAAGAAAAAAATTGCAATGGAATACAAAGTTGTAACGAACACGTAATTATGTTTGGTTTGCTAATTAATTGCGAAATGGATGGGATTCCGGTGCGTGTGAATATTATTCCAAAGAACTGCGAGGATCGAAAAGGAAGAGCAGGATGGATGAGAGAATCTGGTACGTAGAAGAATGCAGTTTTTCGATTTTAATGCGCTAAATAGGGGAGAATTGATTATGATTTCAGAGCGTCTCGCAGCGAAGCGGTCGTCGTATTTTTCGAAAATTATGCTTCGATAATGGCGCATCTTAAGGCTCTAGCTGGGATGGAATTGGAAGGAAGGATGGAAGTCGGCGAAGAGTAATGGCCATTGCCATACGCAGCAGATTCGCATACCTTATGGGACGAAGACGTCTTCTCTCCACTCTTATTTTTATCGCATCCGCTTTCGATGGACGAGTGGAGAGATTGTCTTAATGGGAAGGACGAAATCGTCCTTACCATTAAGAAAATCAGGGTCTCTCCACCTTCCATCATCTCCTTTCATTCTTTTTATCGTTTTTCGCAAACTTTCTTACGAACTCTGCAAGGAGTGTATTTAGTTTATTGGAGGTAGTAAAACTTGAATTTTTCTGCTGCTCGCATAATGCAGGTCTCGAGGACGACCTGGATTGATATGTGTTTGCGTGTTTGAGTGGATACATATATACATTTTTCCGAGCACACATACAAATATTCCAATCAGCGTCGAGCGAATCCAACCTTAACTCGCCCTTTCCGCATCGCAATTGGCCCGATTCTTACGTAATATCAAATATAAATATATATTTCACATCAATCTTCTATCCACCGGTTTCCTTCATGCACTTTGGAAAATATCGAATAAGTTTAAATGACGTCAAAAAAATATACAGGATCAATACCGTAGATGAAATTGACTTCTTTATAGAAAGAAATATCAAATTTAATTAATTCAATAAATTCTATAAATATTTTATTTAATAAATAAGTTTAATGTTTGCAATTAATCATTTTTTTTACAAGATTTAATTTAATCTATAACTAACTTAAAGTTCAGATTGATCGATTATCTTAGACAAACAAGTCTAAAATTAATTTTTTATTTATAGATTAATTAATTAATTTATGGAAAACTAAATTTACATTATTCATGAAACAACAACAGCTTTATAAAAGAAAACTTAAAAAATGGAAATATTTTTGAATAAAATTTATAATAATAAAATCTATACAAAATTTGTTAACAATTGAATTTCTTCAGAATTAATGCTGAAAAATCGTTTACAATGTTACTTTTTTAATTTACAAACAAAATAAATTAAATAAACATTTTTTATATTTAAGAAAATTTATTGATTTTCCTTTAAAATATTTTCCATTTTCTATTAGTAATTTTCATTAAATAATTGAAATATATTTCACTATTTGTATTTTGATAAATCATAATAATTTAAATGAAAATGAAAAACAATTTATTACTAAATAAAATATTAGTTTTCACCTGAAAATTTTACAATTATATTTGTAATTTCATATTTTTTTAATAATTTAAATATAAAAATTTAATTTGTATTTTAAATTATTAAGAAATTTGATTCATATATTATTTTTTAATATTAACAAATATTAATTAAATATAATTTACATATAAGTTTGAGCAAATTGGTTTCTTAAATTGTTGCTGATAAATAAATTAGCAAAGTTTCACGAAACTTACTGAAGTGACATTGTTAGAGCTGTGGATCTTCGGGATTGCACTGCGAAAATCACTTCATGATCACCGATCAAATGAATGTAGAACTGTTGACTTTCGAAAATTGAAAAGTTTATTATATAAAAAAAATATATATTGGTGTCTCCAATGACCGGACGAAGAGCAAGACCGTCGGTGCGGTAAGAATACAACTGGCACGCGAAGACTTGAATCTTCCGTGGACACGCGCTTGGATCCGCCGCATCCACCACACACAACAAGCACGCTTGCGTCTACCACCGCGAAACGTGCCCAAGAAGAACGAACGACAAGAACAACACCAAAAAAAGGAGGAGAAAAGCACACACGAAGACCAGTGAAGCTGAAGAAGAGGAAAAAGATGCAAAGAGGAGGAATATAAAAGGACGTGTTGGGCGAGTGAGAGAGGAGGAAGATGAAAAAGAAAAATACAAAAAAAAAACGAGGATGCAACGCAGAAGAAACCTGACAAATTAACAGGAATTTTTTAGCAGCTGCTGCTTAATTCTCATTAATGGAAGAGCAAACCTGATAATAGGAGAAACAATTAAATCAATTATATTATGCAGCGTTTGTACACAACACGGCTCTCTTGCTTTCGCACCGAATGCGGCCGTTACGGCGTAACGTTCGCACTTTATTTTACTATCATTACAAATGCAACTGCTCATTAACTCTATTTACTTAACTTATATTTTAATTAAACTTGATTCTTATTAACACTAAATATTACCATTATCTTAATCTTAACAACATCTTAAAAATGTTTACTTTTATATATTTACATTATTATTTAAAAAAATAATAAGTTTATAATTTTTTTTAATTAGCTCAATTCATTAAGATTTAATAGTTTTATGCTATTAAATATTATAAATACAACGATTATAAATTCTAAGAAAATTCACTTTTTACTACTTAATTTGAAATGAAAATAATCAATTATTTTCAATGGAATCTCTTAATTAATATAATTTTAAGAAAATAATCTAACATTTTTTAATTTCATACTTATATTTACTTTAATTTTTTTTAATTTATTGAAAATTTTACTAGTTATAAAATTTATAAAATTTTCTAAAATGCTTGTTTATAAAATAAATATTGTTTATGCTAATATTTTACGAATGCACTAAAAACATTAAATAAAACTAATAAAATATAAAATTGTTTGTGTGTGATTTATTTTTCAGTAAATAAATTACTTGTAACAGATTTTCGGCTGTTAGTATGCAAATTGCTTGCGAGACGTAATAACAACTTCCAATTTCACAAATCAATTTACTGACAAAAGGCAGGAATCGCCTTAACGTAATTCATGCGCGACTAAGTAAGATGCTTAAAGATAAGTCTCGAGTTATGAATGATGCCTTTCCTTCCTCGTTCTTTTCTTCCCTTTTACAATCATCATCGTCCTCTCTTTTTCACCACCTCTTCTTAGGCGCGTTTTTCGCTGCGTGAATACATTTCGAAAAATAATTAGCCCATTAAAGTTTTATGATGTGGATCCATTTTATTTGTCAATAAATTTGCTACCGGATTTACGGAAATCTCCTTACGACGAGGTTGCATGTCTTGACTAGATTAAGCGATAATGTTTATGTTACGAGCGTACGGATGTGTGATTAAATCTTCCACGGATGGTGTGTATCTTTTTCTTTTTACTTCTCTCATCTCATCTCTTCTTAAGCCTCTGATAGCGGTTTTTCGGGCGACTCTCTATGATCTGCCCTTAAACACGTCGCAAACCATTTGGGTTTCGCTAATTTGCAGGAAAAGGATTAGGAATAGACTAATCTGTCTCTCTGTTCATATTGCGGGAGCAGAAAACGTTACTCGGCGTTGCATTATTCATACGACGAATATCTTTATTACGTGATGGACCACCGCGTGACAGCTTACATACGAAGACTAAAAACTATGTTAAGAAGCATTGGCGCAGCGCGATGTTAATATTGCATCGGATTATGCCATCTATGGTTAGGCAAGCTCGGACTTTTATGATAAAAACCGCAAAACCACAATACGTCTCCCATCGTTCATCATGCAAACGTTTATAGAATTACAATATTGTTTAAATCTTGACAATCATAAGAAAATTACTTTTTATAAAAATTATTTATTTTCATAAAAAAAATTAAGGATTATTAATTTTAATCAAACAGTTATATTTGGTTAAGTGCTTTTCATCTTTCGAACGGAATGGAATTAGCGGAGAGCGTTCTTTTTTAATTAATTAAAAAGCCGGAGTTCGCTTCTTCACCTTTTAATTGACGCGAACTTAGTTAACGAGGATTTATTAGCGGCGCGCGTGAGGAGGCATTTAATTCACCCAAATCCTTTCCGCGCACACGTACGCACACATCCCCTTCGTCTTCCCGCGAAAGGCAGAAATCTACGAGAGGGTTTAATCAAAATAATAGTTTATAATTTTCAATTACTGTAATTGTATTTTTTTTGTTGATGATGAAAAAGTTAATGTGTTTTAGCTGTGACAAATTATTCATTTATCCTGGTAATTGAATTTATTTGCGAGAGCGAATGCGTGAAGAGGTGACGAGCATCGTGTTCGGTATGATTAATGGTGGGTAATAGCATGTGCCCGGCGTCTCGGGGGCAAAAATCTGGATGATATTCTCTTATTGGAAAAACCATCGGTGTCCGAGCTGCGCAAGAACTAACTGCTCTCGTCGGTCGCCAGCAAAATGTTAATGCGCTCCTAGGAGGAAGAAGCCGGTGGTAATTTTGCATTCTGCAACCGGTTATCTCCTCTTGTATGTTTTCCCCGTCATTTGCTGAGCGCACAATACTTAATTCATACACTCAAACGCTCAGCAAATGCGTACACGTATACACACGTACACAAATACACTTCTTGCTCTGGCATACAACAAAACTGAAACTTTCCACCGATGCCAATTCGCGCGACTGACTTCACTAAAGTTTAAAACAACTTTTCCCCCGTGTCTTTATTTACTTCCGAAACACCGCCCTCCTCATAATTTTAAGAGATCCAGAGATTCACTAAAACAAACCTCCTGAAAATATTATCCTTTCATGAATTGCTATTTCAAAAATATTCATAATAAAAATATAATCAGAGTTTATTTTTGTAAATTTTAAAAAAGTTTTCATGTTGGAATCGTCGGTTAATTCCTGTTTCCAATAATGGATCGACAAAAATAATGAAATAATAAATTCCGCGGAAATCTCCTTTTTCGTCGTCCATCTCTCCTCGCGTATTTCGCAATTAAAACTGCGCGTAATTAATTTTGTGCTAATGGTAAACTCATTGGCTACTAAATTGCTTTTATGGTAGGAAGTGGAAGGATCGATGCGGAGCCGTTACAAAATTTATGGAGAGTAATTATAATTAGAAAAGAAGAGGACGCCGATTTTAGAAAATCCCATTACATCTCACCACATGCCCTTTTACGTAAGCCAATAATTAATCATAATTATTTACATATAGAATGGTACAAGTTCTAGTCCATTAGCCACTGCGAGTCGATGATATTTTAATTAGAGAAAAAAAAGAAGAGAAATAATTAAATAAATACGAATGAAAGGAGAAAAAGGATACGAATGGAGGAAGCGGTGGAAAGAAACGCAAACAGGATTGTTCGATTAATTGGGAATTAAAATGGATGGGCTCAAGGATCGCCGACAAAGAGATGTCGCCTTTAATTATCCATCCAATAATCCTTTTTTTTTAACAATCTACCTTGTTAACGGCGGCTCCGATGCCCGAAGTACACCCACTCGGAAAAACTTCACAGCGTATTGCAGGAAATATTTTAATGGAAATTAAAATGTTATATATATATGTTCTTCTTTTTATCGATTTCATCCTGCTCGAATTTTATCTGCATCTTTCCATTATTTTTATTTGTGTGCACCCCTTTGGAATATTCTAAATGTTATTGGATGGTGCATGGAGTCATGAGACTGCAACGAGCATCTGGGAAAAACAAGTTTCTTCACTAAAAACGAAGCGTAATTACGTGAGGAAAAACTGATAGCGTTTACTTTATCTGCGTGTTTTCTCAAAAAAATAAAACATCACTCTTCACATTTAATCGCTGCAATTTGAAGCGAAACCACAAAATATTACAATTCTGTTTTCAGTGTAATTAAATAAAACATGAAAATTTCCAACATAATTTTCGAGTAATTAAAAAATAATAAATCTGCTTAAAACCCAGTTTTGAAACTTAGGATTTACAGTTTACAATTCTTGTTGAATTATGTAATTATCTAAAGTGGTATTCCTGAAATTAAATCAAACGTGAAGATGAACTTTTTCAGCATTGATACAGTTTAATGCTCATAGCAGATCAATTGGAAGACACCAGTAGGATCGTTGGAAAGGTGAGACTTTCAGCTTTAATTTTTGTATTAAATTATGTAATTATGTCGAATAATTTAAAAAAAAATGAAAACATAGATTGCATTACATTGACGCACTTCTTATACAACGTTTCTTATGAAATGGGTTGCAAAAAGTAACATGTGAAAATATGTTTAATTTTTTGAGAAGAATTAAATTGTCTATCATATGTATTTAACAAAATTTTTAACAATTTGCAGTTTGAATTATGAAATTCTGGATATTGAGCTTCAATTATTATATAAATATTCTTGAGGGCACCGGGAAAGGTGTATTTATTGGGATTCCAGTTGCGGCCGCAGAAGAAGTCGCTGATCGATTACGCAATGCGGACCGATAAATCAAGCCCACCTCTAATCACGCAGAACCGGTGAAGTGGAGACAAATTAAATGAACACTTCATGAGTCCGATTGTTTGCAAATTTCCTCGAACGGCGACAGCCGAAAAGGAATAAAAGAAAGGGAGAGAGAGAAAAGAAAAAAGAGCAAACCCGTAATTATCATGTCCGGATTACATAACAATAAAATTCCGTTCCGTTACGGCCGCATCTGGCAACGCATCGTTCAATCCATGTCTCATCGGCATTTCTGATCCGGCAAAACAGAACTATTTATTATTTAATATCATATTCCAAATTGGATAATTTGGAATGTGATTTTTAATTACTTTCTTAGTCCATATTTGTTGTAAGACAAAGAATCAGAAGTTTAAAAAAGTAAAAAATTGTATAAAAAAATTATACATTGTGCGCTTGAAGAGGCGAAGGAAATCGAATGAGGATGTGTCTTATCGACGCCTCACGCTCGATTGGAGCCGCTCAATCCCGGTATAAATTAATGATAAATTGTTCCCGAAGACAGTTTGCTGAAGGACCGAGCAAACCATCGATGATTTGATTGATCCGCATTCGCATGCAAATGCGTTTTGCGCAACTCGCGTAAACCTCAAAAGACATCACATACCAAACACACATCCAGACGACGTCTGAGATGGGTTTTCCCTCGGTGCCCCCAACCAACCGGAAGGAAAGCGAGCGCGACTTAACTCCAATTAAACTTACATCTTTAGCTCCGCAGATCAACCAGGAAACTCACCTGGAACAAACGAGGAAAAATTAGGGTCATTAAACGGCATCAGGCTTAGGCCTAAGGGATTTATTTAGGTAATAACTCGCTTAATACTGGAATTATTTTGAAAGCGTTTCCATTGAAAAAAAAAAACGAAAATAGTGATCCATATGTTGGAGATGCGTTGTTCGAGGTATTACGGTATAAACACGCACGCAGGATTTACTTTTCTTCTCTCGACGAGTCGCGTTCCCGGATGCATAAAACATGTCTCGTCGCGATTCCGAATGGCGCGTTTCAAAATCAGCACGCGAGCAATTAGTATGCAAATGAAGGACGATTTTCGTTTCGTCCTCTTCCTTTTTTTTTTTGCATAAATACATATACACATCTGTATCGCTCCGCTCTCCAACCTTAGGCTTTTCTTCGATTCAGCATCTCTTGGACGTATTAAATTACGCGACGACTTCTTTTTCTGTTCCCTCTGCGGGGATTTTCGAGAATAAATTCTGAGCTCCTCGAGTGCGTGTGGTCGCCGGCGGGAAAAGAAGAAACGGTCGCGCGAAGATGCGCGATTTATTGCTTTATAAATTATCCGCTCGATATATCAGGACCCCATAATAATTGACACCTAAACGGGACCGAAGAAAGCAATTTTTATTTTCTTTGATTATATACCCACTTTCCTACTGAATAATCTCCAAAGTCCATCAATTGTAACGTACACTTCAGGACAGCAAAGTCAACGTTTCATCAATTAATAATGAGCTTAGTTTGTAACAAAGAAATATTGTATAGAAACATAAATATTGCAATTATATAATAAATATTTATACATTATAAAATCTCAGAATTGATAGTAGGGAAATGTTAAAAATATCTAAGAAATAAAGTCGATTTCAAACTGAAAGTCTCGTAAAACTTGTCATTCCGCTGAGCATTAATAGTTCCTGTCGAGCAGTAAACCCAAATAAGTTTACTACTCCACGACAAACTTAGTTTAATGCCTTTTTTACACCGGATATGGCTTTTTTATCGAGAAATATTATTGAGGTAATTTGAATTGAATTCCGACAACGCTATCTCTGGAACAAGCGCTGAAAATCCGGAGCATAACTGTATGCAACCAAATATACACGTTTCAAATTAATTTTGAATTTTCCTAATTCAAATCCAAGTTTAATCAATGTGTGATCATTAATCTATAATAGTCGCAAATGATTCAAGTTAAATTAAACAATAGATTTAAGAAGATTTAGTAAAATAGGTGAGGCAATTGTGTGTGTAATCTTATCTGGGAGATATATTAAATGCAACGTTAGATAGCAGTTGTATTAGTTTGAGATTTAGTGTATACGTAAATTGTTGCTGTTAAGTGAAAGTTAAAGATGGACAAAAATATTCAGATAATGGTGCTTGGCGATGGTAACACCGGGAAGACTTGCTTGCTGCTGGCTTACAAAAATAAGGAATTCCATGCTACGCAACTGCCCACCGTGTAAGTTCGATGGATTAATTATAAATTAGCTTATCACAATGATATTAATTAAAGAATAGAAAATTATCCTATGATGACGATGCTCGACGGAGAGCCGCGACAGATGATCATCATCGATACCGGAGGTCAGGAGGATTATGATAAATTGCGGCAAAGCCATTACAAAGATGTAAGAACTTTCACTCTACAATTTAAAAGAAACTAATATCTGCAATGCACAGTGCAACGTTTTTGTTGTGTGTTACTCAGTCGATTGCAGGGATAGCTATGATAACGTTAAAGACAAATGGATCAAAGAGCTAAATTATTATTGGCCCAACTGCATCGTCATTCTAGTCGGTAAATAAATCACTACATAAACATTCTATAAAATAACTGTAAACCATTTCTGTTTGAAGCTACTAAATACGATTTGAAACAGACCACTGAGGGATGCATCAAAAGGTCCGAAGGGGTGAAGTTGAAGAAGAAGATCGGGGCTTGCGCTTTCGTGGAATGCTCTTCAAAGCAGATGTACAACGTGGACATCGTGTTTCAGATGGCCATATTAGCATCATCCTTACCCAAAAAGCCCAAGAAGTGCTGCGCTTTTTTGTGACTTCTTGAGTTATGTTATGACATTTATTTTTTATATATATATAAGAAAATAGAATTCTTTGAAATAAACAAATTTTATTAAATTTTATATATTCATTAATTTCACTTGAAAAATCTTATCAGAGAGATATGATAAGGCATTAAAAATATCTGGATCGTAAAAATTAGTAAGCAGTGTATATGAAGTTATGGATGGTATAATTCGGATAACCGTGGTTGGCGATGGTAACACGGGAAAGACATGCATGCTGTACGCCTACAAAGACAAGAAGTACAATGATCATCATCCGTCTACAGTGTATGTATCTGATCTTTGATACACCATGTTGTGATAACATTAATTACTTGAAGATTTGACTCGTATTCCATGAGCATAGACATCGATGGCGAACCGAGGAGGATGATACTGACGGACACGGCCGGACAAGAGGAGTACGATAGGATCAGAATCTTAGCCTACAAACAAGTAACGGATGAAACTTGAAGAAATTCACAATAACAAAAATTCCTTGCAGTGCGATGTGTTTGTTGTGTGCTACTCCGTGGATTGCAGGATAAGTTTCTTAAATGTTAGGAACAAATGGGCCAAGGAGCTAATGAAGATCAAACCGAATTGCAGAATAATCTTAGCTGGTTAGTGTTAAAATCAAACATGTATTTATCCTACAAACAGTTTACGTTTGCAGCAACCAAAAGCGATTTGAGAAAAAAATACGATTCATGTGTATCTACGTCCGAAGGTTTGAAGTTGAAGAAGGATATCAGAGCAAACAATTTTGTTGAATGCTCTTCGAAATTTCTGCTAAACGTGGACGAAGTGTTTCAGAAAGCGGTAATCGCTGCAATCCGCCCCAATTTCGTGAAAAATAAAATAAAACCGAAAAAGGAAGAATGCGCGATTCTTTGAAAATATCATTTCAGATTTAAATATTCATCAATACAATTAATCACAAGATAAAAAAGTTATGTAGTAATTTATTAAATTATTTGAATTTTTTAATATTGATTGTATTTCACCCATCTACTATTTTTAGTTTTTGCAATTACACAATCGATTATAGATAATTCCAGTGAAGCGATTTTGAAATGGTTAAGTGCTCGAATTGTAGTAGAATTTGATATGTATAATGGATGAAATCTTATCTAAGCTAGATATTGGAATGGTGCAGCGATAAGACGTCAAAATATGAATCGGTTGTCGTTGAAATAGGTGTGAAATGTCGCTGCACGGTATTGTGTTCTTGTAGGTTCAGAAAAAAATGGATAAAATAATTCGGATTATGGTGGTCGGCGATGGTAACACCGGTAAAACGTGTATGCTCTTCGCCTATAAAGAGAAGAAGTACGATGATGGGCATCCGTCCACCGTGTACGTATTCACCTAATCGCAGGTATTTTCTCTGTAATTAATAAATGTCTTTAAGGTTTGACACATATTCCATGAACATAGATATCGATGGAAGACCGCACAGGATGATCCTCACAGATACGGCAGGTCAGGAAGAGTACGACAAGATCAGAGTGCTGGCTTACAAAGAAGTAAAGATTGAAGATGGGCAAATAATTTCGTAAAGTCTAAAACTGTTCGTTTTATATTGCAGTGCAATGTTTTTGTGTTGTGCTACTCGGTGGACTCCAGGACCAGCTTCAACAATGTGCTCAACAAGTGGTCCCAAGAACTGAAGTACTTCAGACCCAAATGCATCATCATTTTAGCCGGTGAGTCGCAACAGCATGTATTTAATGTCAACGTATGAACCGATCATTTTGCAGCAACGAAAACCGATTTGAGACAGAGCAACCAAGAATGTGTAACCACAGCCGAAGGGTTGGAAATGCGGAAGCAGATAAAAGCAAACGATTACGTGGAGTGTTCCTCCAAGTTGATGCTAAACGTGGACGAAGTTTTCAAGAAGGCTGTGATCGCCCAGATTTGTCACAAGAAAAAGAGGAATTGCTCAGTTCTGTGACCTCGCCAAGGAAAGATTACCATAAAATGTTAACATTTACACCTAAATTAAAATAACACATTTTTAACTTAACTAATGCAAAGCTAAATCATCAAATAGAAGATTAAATATTTAATAATAAACATAAGTTTCAAGCTTTAAACTCTTAACTGTTTTCAGTAAGATTTAGATGAGAATACAAAATTATTTAATTGTATATTAATAAAAAAAAGATATTTATGCAAACTTAAATTATATTAACCAATTATATTTATTTCTTATTCATTAAGCATTATACAACTTATTTGAATTTGAAACTATTTTTCATATACCCGAATGCTACTTTGGTTGCCTATAATCGAACATCAAGTTATTCAAATATTATTTAAAATTCTAAAAACTATATTAGTTTATATAAGAATGATATGTATTATATAATATTATTGTTAACTTCAATAAGGAATCTTTACTTTTTACACAGTACAATAAATTTTTAAAAAATAATCAGTTTTAAGTTTTGTAATTAATATGTAGCAATCAGACCAACTGCAGATTTTAACGATTTTAATAATATTTATTGTAAGAGTTCCATGAGGTCAATAAAATCATTTGATTCCTACAGGCAATTTGGTTTTATTTAAGTTATGAAATTAACGATATCCATTAAATAATGTAATTATATGTAATGTAAATATAATGAATGGAAACATGAAATACGTAGTGTTCATTCATCATACAATGTTTACGATTGAGATTGAATGCATTGATCATGTTTATGTTATTGGTGATAGCAAAGGGACTGCCCTCGGTGTAATTGGTACAATAACTTCAATCGACGTTACGTCCAGTAGGGAAAATCCTCGATTTCGCGTCAAAGGTACGACCGACCGGGCATACAAAAAAAGTAAAATAAATAAAGAGGAAAAGGGAAAAAGTAAGGGATTTACGTAATTAGGATGCATCCGCTGACAGACCAATGACCCGACATCGTGGCCTGGGAATTTGTCAGGGAGACGAAGTTAATTTATCGCTCCCCCGTGGGCTTCAACTTTAATTCGCAACGCGTCGACCTTTGCCACCTTCGAACCTCTCTCTTTCTCCTTCCTCGCCATCATTTCTGCAACAACCTCTAACACATCCCCCCATTCGCATTGTGCAGTATTTTCCGAAGACTATTTAGGGGATGGCTCTTCCATTTCGTCGACCTCATCATCGATGGAAGCCAATTCTCCAATTAAAAAAAAAGGAAAAGAAAAGAAAAGAAGAAAGAACAACAACCGCTCCGAAGGGGGAGGAAGAGAGGTCCAATTTAATTTGTTTTTATGCGTTTAATTTCGGGAAAAGCCCCCACCGAACCGCGGAACGCGATTTTCGTTAACCCCTACCCCGCGCGCAGCAATAAAAGATAATTTGAATTTAACCAAAGCATCCCCTTTGTTCTGCTGGTGGTAATGGACTATTATCAGTTCACTCTTGATTTTTCTTCTCGGGAAACCACAATGAAACTGCTAACTGTATATATGTGTATATATATATATATATATATATATATATATATATATATATATATATATATATATATATATATATATATAGAAATGTGAGGCAGTATAAAAATTTAATTAAATTTCTGGTAAAGAAACGACGGACCTCGGGAGTTAGATTAAAATTCGTGGCACGACAAACTAAATATTTGACCGGAGCGGTGGAAATCCGATTCCTGTTTGTTTCTTCTTCCGGTTTTAATTAAATATCGATCTGCGGCGAAGACATATCAAGATTTTCGCGTTTCGATCAGATTTTGCCGTGTCGCGATATTACAGCTAATCGCACTAATTCGTCCCGAAGCTATCTTTACCGAAATCTGTATTTAATCTAGCGATACAATTGGCATCTAACAATTAATCCACGATAAATCTATTTAATCCAAATCTCATCTGTGCACTTCTTTCTTAATTATGATTTAATAAAGTTTTAATTTTCAAACCTTGTGTCAGTTAATTAATTTCTCTAAAGTTCGTAAAGGTATATAAAAGCTAATGGCAATTAAGATTGTAGCGAATAAATTGAGCGTAATTGAAACAGTAACATTCCTTAATTAACAATTAAGCTTGAAATAATTAACTTTCACGCACCAATTTGTCGCAGAATGTTAATAATAAAACCAATTAATCTTAATATATTGTGTAGGGAATAACTTTGAAAGATAAAGTTAAACTAATAGTCTTGTCAATAGTCTTGTGCGCCGCAAATATAAAGATATCCGTTAAGATAAGCGTAATGTGCTGGGAACGAAGTGAAGTCTGAATTACCGATTTTTATGAGAAGGAGGTCCTTATCCTTCCCTCGTCGAAAAAGGCAGCTAGCAAAAAGAATTTCTTTCGTTTCCGTTCCGCCCGTCAGAGCGGCGGATTTTATGTGCATTGTTTCATAGATGAATGTGCGAAATTTTATGTGGAGCAAATGTCTCGGAAACTAATTGCGACCCGGAGATAAATCAGTGGATAAAGTGGAAACTTCGCAAACAGTTCGGATGCTCCAGCATCCTTCGGCTCTTTTTGTTTTTGTTTTTTTTTTATCTCTCGTTCAATTCTCTTTTTGTATTTTTCGCGGCGATTTTCGTTTACCTGCAATGTGGACTGGTGAAGTTTTGAACTTGTCTGCGGCCGGTGTGATCAGCTGGGAACAGGACATCTGCAGGCCGACGTTCAGGATGTGCACGAGAATCGTGCAGGCAATTATGATCCAGCCCCATCCGCCCTCCGGGTAGTAATGCCTTCGAAGCGTGGTGGCCTACGAAAATAGGAGGAAAGCATGTAATAACAGCGGAGGAACGAAAACATTTGGAGAGAAATGTGGAAATAGTGACGAACCTTGCGGGCGTCCAAGGGCAGATCCGGCGGTAGAAGAAGATCAGAGGTGGCGGGTTTCATTGGTTTATTGGTTGCCAGCTCCGTGCAGGCGGGACATAATTTCTTCCTCCTCTTCGAATCCCTTTCGGTGTAGATCAGATCCCAATTATCAACCTTGATGCTGGGTCTGCGTGTCTCCTGCTCTCCAGAAGAGACCTCATCGATGCGACCCAAAGCCACCACTTGCAATCTCTCAGCTGTTGACAACAAAATAAATTTACAAATGTCCAAATGTCCAATTTCTTGTTATCAATAGAAATCATTAATAATATTGTTACAATGTTATTGTTAGTGATTTCACTTTATTTCTTGTTATTGTTGTTGAAATCATGCGTTTGAACTGAATTCATGTCACGTAAGCCGTTGCTGTTTCGCACTTTAAACAATGGTAGTTTCGCAATAAAAAATATAATTAGTTTTCACTGAAAGTCTAAGACGTAGCTTAAAGCAAACTTACTTGTTTCCGCATCCAAATCTTCGAGATCATGATCTAAGACCGTGGAGATCGTGTCAGTTCTGATTGCCGACTGCTTGCATCTCTGAGACCTGGTGAACATCTCCACATTGCGATGACACAGAGGGAGTATCGATTCTTCCTGAATTTCCTGCAGTTATTAAATCATTATAAAATATATATTTTTATACGTTCAATTTAATTCAAATATATATTATGATTTTTATGATGAATCTACTTAAGTTAGTGACAAATAATGCAAATTTTAACTCACGTGGTTTTGTTGCGGTTCGAGCATGGGATTGTTTTCGGGTTCCAGTTGCGTGCTGTACGTCCTACCATTGGGGTCCACTCTTAGCTGGACCACGGCCAGCGTGCTGACCGGCCAGGTCTTGCTGTGGTTAAGCGTCATCCTCCTTTTCAATACGAAGGATGATGTTGTTGCATGCCTCTGCTGCAATGAAAGGGATGCAATGAGATTCAGCTCCTAATCCAATCTTCGCGGACGCCAAACAACGCAAACTAAAATTACAATTACTGTTTGCGGGATGTCGCTGTTGGCGGCGGACAAGCGGATCGCATTTGATTTCGCGGTGTTATAATAATAAAAGAGAAGATCGGTGGCGGCGCGTTTCTGACTTTCTCTTCTATTTTGCACATTCCGTTCCTGTTTTTCCTCCTCTATCTGAATACCAAATAGCCTCAGCATTATTATTTTTTATTTATTTATATTTTGCAAGCACCGAATTCACGTCATGTGCGACCGTTTGTTGTTTCGCCTAGGCCCTGTTCATCGTGTCCCCATTATTTTTTTTTACATTTTGTTCTTCATTTTATTTTTGGTGGAAAACCAGGCTTCGCAACGTCCGTACTCCATTTTCATTATTAAATTTTTAATTGCAACCAAGCATTTGAATTATTCCCACCGACGCGTTTCTCTAATTAAGTATCAAATTATTAACGTACGCGCCACGAATGACTTTACATGTTTATACCAACATTAGTACACGCTTTAATTAGTTCATTTTCTATGTATTAAACTCATTATATAACACTCAATTTCTTTTACTAATAACTCTAAACATGTACGGAATACTTTGACCCAATAATCAACTGACAAATTAACTAGCGGACGATTGCGTGCTAGCACTAATATGCTACAATCACAATTGCAAATGTAACACTTTTGGCTTTAATATGAGTATAAGATGATGTAATTATTAGTTGATGCTAACGTCAGAAGATTCATTTGAAACAAATAATAGTTTCATTTAAATGATTCCTGTTGAATTATGTAATTACCATTAGTGGTTGTCCTGAAATTAAATAAAAACCGAAAGGTGAAAAATGGCACTTTTTGACAGCTCATATCGGACGATTGCGTAATAGCATGCGACTATAATCACTGGAAAGGTAAGACTTTCAGCTTTAATTTGGTTATAAGATGATGTAATTATCTCACTTCGTTCTGGAGTTATCGAGAGAAAATCAAATATATACCCGAATCCTATTAGTTCTTGGTCAATTTATAGGTGCACTTGAAATCGAAATAACGATGCTAGAGTTACGTGAGTGGGCATATTGGAAAGGTAACAGCTTCATTTAAATGATTCCTATTAAATTATGTAATTACCATTAGTGGTTGTCCTGAAATGAAATTGCTGGGTTCTCGAGTTATTGAGTGAAAATCACTGTTACTGTAACAAACACATGTATTCTAATGACTGCAACCAAACATACAGACACTGTCAAAAAGTGCCATTTTTCAACGAGTTGTTTTCTATTTAATTACAGGACAATCAATTAAGACAATTACGTAATTTTAATTATTTAGTTAAGATATTAGAAAAAATAAAATAAGCATAATTCATCAAAGTTTTTGACATTTTCTAAAAAAAAAATGAGATAATAAAAAATAAGATGAATATATTTGAATATTAAGCTTTGGATGTATTTGCATAATTTAGTCAATTATAATTTGCATGTATTTAGTTACGTTCAGAAACTTCAACTTTATCGTGTACATTAATTTAACCTCGATAAATGTAAGTGACATTATGAATCGTGTTTGAAAAACCATACATCAAGACGATAAATCAAACGTTGCAATTCTCACAAACATGCACAGAATATTCAAATTATGTTTATTGTTTTGCATAAGACATTATGGAATGTATTTTATCAAAGCTAATCTATATTAACTTAATTAAACTTTAGTTTAAAAATAGTTGATTATGACTATAAAATATTATTATTTTAGAATTGAGAATAGAATACATTTTTCTTGCAATTTTCTTTTGATTACTATAACGTTTTGCTACACAAACAGCAATTTTTCAACATTACCGGACAATTCTCTATTTTTTTTCTCACAACACTCAACTATTTATCAAGTAGACACGGATTATCCATCATTCAGAGTGAATTCAATCTTCGCCTCCGCCTGTTCCCAGCCTCAAGCAGCATTTGCAGAAATTCCCTTATATTTTTTCCCAAGAGTATAAAGGTTCATCGATGGGCGTTCAAAAAAGAAAGATTGGTTGTTTTTCGTTGCTGCCACATGCACTCTTTACATCCACTAAAACTATAGTTTATATACTACAACAAAAAATACCGAAACAAATCGATGTTTTGCAAAAATTACATTGCAGTTCACAATAAAAAGAAAAACATGAACATAATTAAATAAAGTGCTGAAAAATTGAAAATTTATTATGAAACTTTTCGATAAGTCAATAAATTATTTTAAGAGTGATTTTTTTTTGTGTGCAGGTTTTCCGGAATCATTGAATCGCAAATCCGGGGGTTGCGAGTGGAAGGAAAAAATAAAAATAAGGTGAAGATTCATATAAGGGCGGATTTGTATGGTGAAAAGGGAAGCTCCGTGAAATAGCAATCGCCGTGCTCGGATGAGAATAAACTTGTCGGGTTTGTCGCCTCGGGTTTCTAAAAACCTCGCAACTTGTATTTATTTAGCGAAGCAAATATTTTTCTTACACATTGATGTCAACTGCATGCAGCAAGCAACAACAACCAAGTCTATTTCCAGTTTGTTTGTTAATAATGCGAAGAAGTAAACACATTTTTTGAAGTAAATTTAATTAAATATTTAATATTAAACTTATTATTAAACTAGTTTATTGTAAAAATAAATAAAATGGAATTATTCATAGCGTTTCAAGTTGTAAGTTTTACATAAAGCATGTTTGCTTGTATATCACAAGGAAACATGTTTATAACTTTATATAAAATTAAATTCTAAAGAATAATGATATTATAATGAATTAAAATAGATTTTAAAACGTTGTGAATGAAGTAAGAATGAAATTGAATTTTGGATGATGAAAGGATGAGGAAATTGTGTCTGATGTTTGGTGTAGTCGGGGATATCGGATAACGAGCTTGAAGTTGCGATTCGCATTCGGTTAATTGTTTTAAGTGGAGAAGCCGGAAAGGATCCTTCCGAGAAAATTGATTTAAGCCATCAACGCCGGAAGTAATTGTTGATCCGATTAGGTTGGCAGCGCGCAATCCGATACCAATTAACGGCGCGCGAAATTTGATTCGGCCAAAAGTGCATCATCTAAAATGGAACGTTAATTAGGCAAATTGCAATTAGCTGCAACGTAATTGCACCAGCCAATTAATTAATTAATTGTCCAATTAATTTTGCTGGAAGATGTAATCCATTTGTACGTAACATCAAAAATGAAGGAAGCGATCTATTTGTCCCATATTTCCCTTCGTATTTGTATTCAGAATACATTTGCGCAAATCATTCTCTCCAGCATCATTCCTTCACTCATCCCGCACGTCTTTTCCGCAACGAGGAGAACAAAGTTAATAAAATAAATAACGTTCTGACAAATGGCGGAAACGTTGAACATCCGCGCTTCGCAGACGGCGGCAGCATCGATCACACGCGCCTTATGGAGAACGGTTTTAGGAATGATTTCTCGACTTCTGCATCTTCTTAAGCGAAATTTCCATAATGTTTTGTTTACCAGTTTATGTAATATACGAGACGACCATCGGATGAGTATCGTTCCACCCACCTATCGATTCAACCCAAATTCGACAATCTGAAAGTCAAATTTTAAATTTGTCAGTCACCCTCCAAGCTGCTGCCGCCACCGGTCTTCGGGGAGCGGCGATAATACAAAAGCAGTTTAGCGCTTCCATAAAAAGGCGCATTTGCATTGCTAAGGAGCAAAACCTCGACTTAACACCTCGAGCGACGTTTCTTATTACAAGGATCAGGAAATACCGCGGCCTTGTTTTTCCATTTCCAAAAGAAAAATAAGAAATTTAACATATGCAAAAAAGGAAATAATTATATGTTACGTATAATCTAGTATAAAATAACAGTAGTATTTTATTTAAAAAAATATTAAAAAAATAACCCGGCGCATACACCAAATTTTAAACGCAAATTTCATTTAAAAACTTTAAAAATTTGTCAACTATAAAATTATTGTATAAATGAATCAAATGATATATTTATCTTTTAAACTTTTGCCAATAAGCTGCGCTTATCGAACCAGAAGCGAAAACATTTTTCCCGACACATCTCGTAAAACACGTTATTTTTTCCCGACCTCACTTGTATCCTCGGCGCAGACAAAAGTTACAGCCCCTAATCAGAGGAGCACCGCAAAACCCCAGAGATAAAACAATGCCACCGTCAAATACGTTATGTGCATTCGAATCAGTTTCCTACAAGAAAAAAGAAGAAAAAAATAAGCAGAAAAATTCTCAAAACTTTACTACCAGAAAACTTTCCGTTGCAATGTTATCATTTTTCGAGTAATCTCTAAGCTATTTCATTTAATTGCTGTTATTATTATTTTATTCATTTTCCATAATCAACGGAACGCGACGTCCTCTAATTAATTATTACGGAATCGACGTGCCGCTTAATTAATGTTCCCCCCAGCTGTTATGCAAATAACGCCGCAACTTTATTGCCTTCCGCCCACGCCGAAGAATTTATCGACTGTTGCGTAATTTTTGACAACGGCGATAACGCAATTCGTCATTCCCCGGAAAACCGGTGATTGATTTATCCGCTTCCGGGCATTGCGTACATCTTGTTTTCACATTTTTTTTGTCACGGTAACCATGGAATTATCAATATATTTCACGCACTAATTAATTACCTGACATGTGTCCATTATTTTTTTGACATTTATTATTACTCCTTTCAAGACCAATATTTTTATTACATTAAATATTCATTTATTACGTCTCAATTTATTATTAATCCTTTCGCGCTTAAAGCAATAATGTTTAATAATAAAAATTGTGTGAAAATTATTAAGTATTCGATAAAATATGAGTTAATATAATGAAACTAAATTTACATTGAATCAATTTTCATAGAACAATAGAAGCAAAAAGCGTCGTAATCTGCAGAGCAGAGCGCTGCATCAAATCGTGATCCTAGTTAAGCAAATGGAAAACGCGGCACGTTCCAGCGATTTTACTATCTGCCGTTCAGCTGATATTCGTTGGGATATAAATACATCGGAAGTCCCCCATTTAGCTGATTGAATAAAACTGAAGACACACACACACATACAAAAGTAAATAAAATTCATAGCGATACGAAGAGATTTAATCTGAATAGATTTGATTAAGATAAATTTATATCTGTGTAGAAAAAAAAAACGATATTTCACGCAGATCCTTTTTGATCTCCTTTCCAAGATTCTCTCCATCCCACACACGAAAAACCAACTAAATTTTAACCAAAGAAAAAGCGATTAATTCTAATCTATGCGCCACTGAAAGGATTCCAGTTTCCGCACAAGAAACACGGATCGAGACCATATTTTGCATGAGGTTATTTCTATACTATTTTTTCCCTTCCACTTTCCGCAAAGGATTCCGTATGGAAGAGCGTAGAACGTGAGATAATAAATCTGACTTTCCTTTTATTTTATTTTTTTTTGTTCTGGGGGGGAGTGTACATATTTTTTGGTAATGAAATTTTATGGAGACTCGCATGTCTTGTTTTCTTTTTTTCCGTTGTTCTCGTTTATTTTTTTACACGAAAATTGAATTAGTACGAATTACTGTTACGTAATTTTTCGTTAAGAACTGCCGTTGCGGCTTTCCGTTTGTCCGCTTTTGAAATATCTTCGGGTCCTTAATGGTCCGGCTGCGGTGGATGCGCCGGGCTATCAGCTAACAAACCGATAAACTAGGAACTGCGATTTGATCAGTTGCACATTGTTTAATTCCTTTGACCCAGATCCCATGTGGGAAGTACCCTGCTGGTCGCATTGCCCTTTTAAAATACTCGAAACAGGGCGACAAAGGGGCACAACGCGAAACAGAAAAATACAAGTGCAAAGCGCAATCCAATTCGATTTTATTGTCGCAAAAGTATACAAAAAAATAAAACCTATTATTTTTCAATTCGAAAAGCTTAACAATAGTATAAACAGATTGCATTACGTAATCCCCAATTTACTTGGAAAATACTTACAAGAAATGGAAAATTGGAGTAATCCAAACATAATTAGCCTACAAAAAAATTTCATTATATTTATTTTAATATATATTTTTGTGTGCTTGGATGAACAAAGCGAATATCGTAATCTTTATGAATTCAACATCAAAGGACGCAACAAGAATTCGAGTACAAACTCAATGGAGAAGACGTAATTCTGATGGTCCTAATATTGTGCGTGAGAGTAAATATTACGTAAAAAGTTATCTGTTTCCTTGCAAAAAGGACGGATTAAATAAATTCAATTTAGTAGCAAAAAAGAGTTTTTCCTTTCACGTCTTTCTATTTACAAATAACATTATGTTTCTTGTACATTAACTTTTGTTAATTAACATTAACATTTTTATTTTTCAATAATTAAAAAAAAACTATATTTAATAATGAATAAAATAATATATTTCTTTAAGTAAAACTTCAATAAAAATTATTTTAATATATAATATTTTTTTTAAGAAACTTATTAAATAAATTTTTCTTATATCCAAGATCTTGGAATTGTTTCTGAATATATTTCTTCTTCGCGAAAAGATATGAATTCATATTATATGAAAGCTGTCACGTATGAAGAAAAACGTACGTGAAATGTACTTTTTTTTTCATGTCTTCAAAAATGTAAAGGAATTCAACAATCCTTTATAATATAACTTGGTATACATGAAATATTTCGATTTGATCATTTTACTATTTTATTATAGAAAATATATTTTTTTTAATTTAATTTCAGAGAAATAATTATAAAATTGAGATAGTTTTATTCAATTTTCCTACACGAATAACTTGAGATTAGATTTCCATCGGCTAGAAGAAAATTGATGTTTTTGAATGATACGAAACGTATTTTTCTGCTTGATTAAATTAAATTCGAGTCAGCAAATATTATTGATTTTATATAATAGTTAAAGACATGTCTTTTTTTACCAAAGAAAAATAAGACCATAAAATAAATAAAATTTATTTTTAAAATTAGCTTATCTAATCATTTTCGGATATTATTACATAATAGTAATTTATTTCTGCGTTAGTGGTAAAAGGTAATAAAACGTGAATTATTATTGTTTACGTTGAATTTTATTGATCTTATGTAAGTAAAAATGCAGAATAAATGTTGAGCTCGTTCTGAAAACGCAATGGAATGCTGCAGTATACTCGACGATGATCTATCTACTTCCTCGGGAAGACGAAGAACGCATTCTGCATGTTGTGCCCGCATAAGTGAGGACAATAGGCTTGTTTTCATGAACCTTTCATTTTTATTGAAATTTTTATTGCCACGTTCTTAATATATTTCCGTGTTTTCAGTTAATAAAAAAAATAAAATAAAATGAATTTTAAAATGCATTATTCATACGAAAAATATAAATATTTATTTTCGGCAAACAAAATTACATTTTTTTAAGCTAAAAATTAAATTAAATTTTTGAAACAAAGATGTTATTAATTATAAACTAGACTGAAGTTTATGCGTGTTTTCTTGGGAATTAGTTTACACGAAAAGTTTAAACTACGTAAACGCAAGAAACCGTATTGTTGATTATATATTTAATAACTCTTGAGGCGCGAGCAAAGTTCAATTAATCAAAAGTTTCATTAATTTATTTTAATTAAAATTAATCTTTTTTTTAAATATTTTATAATAATTAATATATTTATTAAAAAACTTTTTATTTTCTAACAGAAATTAGATGAAATTATTATTTTACTTATTAGGAAATATTAGCTAGATAATAAAATTTTGTGGTATTAAGAAAGTTTCATTAAAATTAATACAAAAAATGTGTAAAAATTTAATTTACGAGAAAAATAAAACGTCACTATTTATTTACCTTATTGTCTAAATTTAAACGCGCTATATCATCTAAAAAGCTATTTTTAATTCACATACTTATTTGAATCGGTGTACATCGTAATCCCATTCGTCTGTGCTGGAAGTGAACCGAAGAGAAAAAGACCGTTTTATTCCTCAAAGGGAAATACGGAAGGACGTTCCAAATACACGCAAATTTCAAAAAGAGGAAAGATTAATGAGCGCGGCGTAATCGAATCAAGAGCACTTATGTAAGACTTTGCGAAACTCGACGAAGTAATTCCTCAAAATTTGAATAATAAATTATTTCTCGAAGATATAATTTTTCTTTAAATATATTTTAGGAAACTTTCCCGCGGGTTTAATCGGGGCCTGTTGCTGCCGTAGAGTGGCGGTCAGAGGAGCGTCGCGACGTCGGAGTCATTTTCTGGTGCGGACGCTCGGCGTCGGCGTCGGTTGATCACTGTTGGGCCTCAGGATCCAGGGCCCCTATTAATACGGCACGTGTCCTGTGTGCCAGGCGCAGGCCAAAACGGCTTTAACACTGAATTTCTGCTGCCGCCCACCCATGAATTATTCACCGAACTACCTTCCCCAATTCAAAAAAAAAGAAAGAAAGAATAAGAGAAAAGAGGAACGTCCTTTATAGCCCCCCAAAAAACCAGCAAACCCACGCAGAAAAAAACAGCAAGGGAAAGTGAAAAGATTAATTCGGTATTAATTGAAAACAAGGGCGGTAAATGTGTTTATTTCGGGGGAAGACGTCGGAAGTGTCCCTCCTGAATATTCAATTCGATCTTCCCGAAAAAGTCCATTCCCAACCCACAAAGACCGCATTCGGATGGAAAACGCTTTTTTTGGTTCTCGCTTCTTTTCATCGCTCGACACGGCAATATTTGTCGCCCCAATTTAATTTAACCACGATTTAAAATCTCCCACATCTGCTCGAACTCCGCATTTTTCCTTCTTTGTTTCGGAAACATTTGTCATGGGTTTGTTTTAGCACCAATTTGTCGACCAACGGAAATTGATTCATAATTTCATCAACTTTTAGTTTCCACAAAAAGAAAAAAAATCGAATAATTAATTAAAACTTTGCAAGAATCACATTTATAAATAAAAAAGGCTTTATTTTTTAAATTAATTAAATAAAATGTGAATATTCGAGATAAATTCATTAATATTTGTAAAGTTTAATTTAAATTACCCGGCGCATCCACCACAAAAAACTTTCTTTTGAGAACAGACAATTTCCTAAACGTTATTGCGTAATTTCGGAGTGGAGTTTACGAAGGAGGACTCGCCGAAGTCCTTTGTTCTATATTTCCGAGACGAACAAGCTCCACGCGATTCCATAAAAGTTTTGCGAAAATTTATTTTTGTTGCTTTTTAAACGACCGCTTTTCCGTTTTTACACTTCCATCCATTGCCGAGTTTTCATGCACTTCCATAATACCATTCTAGTTCTTACCATGACAACAAAACAGAAAAATAGCTTATTTTTCAAGTTGTAATGTGCATTTATATTAATTATAATATGAAATGATTCGAAAAAGCGTGAAATGAAATAAAAAAAAATCGAAATTAATGGATGTTAAGGTCGTAAAGTAAAGGGGTTTTCGTAATTTGCATTTTCACTGTTATTTCAGCTTGTTTTGTTGTTGTTGTTGGAAAGCAATTGGATTTTAAATCACATGAAAATGGAATCGCGGAAATGCATAATTTGTTTTCGGCCAGAGGCAAAATAAAACCAAAAAATATTTACAAATAAAAATTCTTCTCTGGAAAAATATATTTCTGCACGTTTGATTGAATTAGATTTGGGGCAATCAATCTGCGCTTATTGAGTTTTCTCTCCACCGCCGCGAAAACGTTCGCTGACACTTCCATGAAATGTTTTCGCGATTTTTCCCACCGCTTCCGGCGATGCCGTACGTTTTCCGTCTTCCATCCCAAAATATAAATGGATTAGTCCGTGGAGCTATGATTTGTGCGCTCCTTTTGCCATCACCATTCGATATTTATATAGCAAGATAAAAAAAAAACATATACAAGAGGGACAAATATCTGCAGCAGAAAAAAAAAACTCGAATTTTTCGATGATTTATCACGCATCTCTGCGATAAGACCGGAAAAAAGGGAAAAGCGAAAAAGATACAACAACAGCAAAAAAATAATAATCGTGATACTGTTCGGGTTACGCAATCGCGATAAATTTGTCGTATTGCCGTTTGATGCGTGGCGGTTGTGCAATGCGGTTTGGAATTCGGGCTCGTAAATTGCGTATAGGATCAAAACAAAACTTCGCCGATGGGTTTAATGGTTGACGCAATACCGACATTTTCCGGTCGTAAATGTGACCACTAAATTATTATTTTATTTCACTCTAAATCTTTATAATTAACGCAACGTTGAAATGTTTGAAAAATTATAAAATATTGTTACCAACTATATCTTTTTTATTGTAAACATTTTAGTTATTTTTTTGATATATTACAAAAATAAGTCCACAAAATTATTCTCAAATCTTGCTATTTTTACCAAACATATAAACCAAATAATTTATGGTATATTAAAATTTCTTTAAAAAAACTTTTCAGTATATTTAAATAATGTTGTTAAATGCGACAATAATAATAAAAATTTATTTATTGAATTTTTTTATGTTTGCGATTAGTTTAACGTTTGTGTTTCGCAGCTGCAGCCGTGATTCATCGTCACGTAGAGACTTGCAGCGTTTTCGTGCCCATATAAGGTATGTTTAACCGTTTGAGAATCGCAGCTGCAGTCGCTGACTCATTCGTATATGCAAAATTTTCGATTTTGAAAATAATCTCCTAATTTTTATTACATTTTCATTAAACAGTTATAAAATATTTTATTACTTTCACTTACATTTAAAAAAATAATAATTCATGAGAAATCATTATATTATAATAATAATAATATTTATTGGCCAGATATACAAAACAAATTGTTATAATAAAAATTAGGAAAAATAAAAAGAAAACACAAAATAACTGACCAAAGGGCTATCGACCGTAGTCTTTCCGCCCTAATTATATTATTTTTCTGTAATTTAACTTAAGTTTAGTAGTTTTTAAAAGTAAAGTTTTTGCATTTATATGCACACATTATATGGTTTTTATTCCATTTTCAAGTAATAATCATATTTTTTCATTATTTACCTTTAAAATTCAATATTTGGACAGATTTGCTACTAAAATTGGAGTTGTTTTCAAAAATTAAAATAAGTAAAAATTTAAAATAAAAAAAATCAAATTCAATTAAATAATTTATTTCATATTATAATAACAAAATTTGTACTTTATTTTATTCAAGAAATATTAATTACTATATATAAATTAGTAATATTCCATAAAAAAAGGAAAGTTGTGGATAAAATGAATGAAATAAATGCATTCATTGATTCGTCTAATAGTAGAATAAATTATTCTAAAAAAAATACTATATTTGATGCGACGCAAAAACAATGAATGAAATAATCGAAAAATGAATGAAACGTAAAATAGTAAATGTGCACGAAATTCGGTCTAGACGAGAAGAAAAGAAATAATTTATTCGAAATACCAAAGTCGAGTGGTTCACAAAAAATAGCATATATTATTTTTGTGTCTGTAGTAAATATTAGTCGAAATCGCGTCTAAATTTGATTTATTTCAAATTATTTATAATTTAATTATTTAGTTTGATTAGATTTACTTTTAAAATGCTTCATATAAATCGTAAAAATTATGAATATTTTAATAATTAAATTCAGTTATTTTTCAGTTACATAAAAACAGTGCATATGCATATAATACTTACCGCTAAGCTTTATGTAAACGTGTAGCATTATATACAAGTGCTTAACAAATATGAATATTGGAATGTGTTTATGTAAATTGATTGGATGAACGTCCTTGACCCAAAGCGTTGTTAGCTTTAGATACGAAGCGCCAGTTTTAGTAGATCTAAAAATAGATGTTGAATAATAAATATATTTTAGTTGTACGCTAGAATTAATTCCAACAATTATTATATACTGAGGATGTAGGATCGTGCAGGAAATTGCCATTTTCAAAGTACAAACAACGACAGTTAGAAATCCCCGATGTAACGTTTAAAATCTTACCGCTTAAGTACATAAGAAACTTTGAAACTTTGGTAAATGAGCATTTTTTTGTATATTGTATTATGAAAAATATAAATTACAGATGTAATTAATTTTGGCAATCTCTTGACGTTTTATTTAATTACTTGACAACCACGCATACCAATTACATGATCGTACATGCAAATTAAACACAAAACAACGGCCTTTCCATTGAGTCAATGTATATGCAAATTATTATTGCAGACTAAATTATAATTACTTAAAAAAATAAAAAGGTTTTCAACGTGCAACAAGCCACACAACGTCGCGACTTCCCATTTTATTATGACTTTATACTTATTTAGGCTTTTTATTGGCTTTTTATGCCGGGGGTGGGCTAAGATGTAGATCCCTGTCGTCGTAAAATGAGGCAGTGCGTTGCCCTTGCCTAAATTAATAAACCACGCGGTGTTCCGACACGACACTGAATCGGGGGTTTGGATTAAACGGGATAATATGGCTACAGCTTCGTCTGATAATGATCGTTTCATACCCTGACAAAAGGCCCAAAAGCCAAAGGTCAAACATCATTCACCAAAAACCAAAACTGGTTAAATCAATAACAAATCTGTCATTATACAGAAATGACGCAAATGACAAAAATGACAACACATTAAATCAATACCAAATCTGTCATTACACAGAAATGACACAAATGACGCAAATAAAAAAGTATTATAAACATATTTAATGAAATATAGACATTAAAAGAAGTATCAAAAATAGAAGTTGCAATTTTCTTGATTAAAAAATTAGCGGCGTTAAAATGAAAAAGAGTAACAAGTGCGAATATTAATTATTTAACGGGCGTATTAAAAATGAGGGCAGGATGGGAAGCAGACTTTTCCACTGGCTAATGGATGTTTTATGGACGGCATCTGGCCCGGTCCACCCACATACCATAAATATGTATAATGTATTTTTCTTAAAGGTTAAATTGCTGTATCTCTTGCACTCTGAAGAAGACGAGGAGACCAAGAAAACAGTAATTAATCGCACGTGAAATTCGAGATGATTTATGGAGACGATAGGGAAATTCAGTTCTGCAACTTATCTGGGTCTCTCACTCCACTCCGTCTCTTTCCATTCATGTCTCGCTCCACATGGTAATTCAAATAAAATAAAAGACAGCGAAGGATAGAGGTCATGTTTGCGATTAGAATTTGGGCAGAATTTAACTTTCAAAGTGAAAAATTATTCTAAACCGCAAATTAAATAATAATGAGGAATATTCATAGAAATAAAATAATAAATGGATTCTAAAATTGTATGTATAATATTTTATGATAATTAAATAATGCCGTTAGGAAATAAATTTGTGGATTTTCAAAAACACTATAATTCATAAAATATTTATAGACAATAATGCGTGGATATGGTTTAATGGAGTTATCGGGCGGATGAATATTTCCGAAAGTCCGGGTCTCTGGTAAACACGTTGATCTATTATCTATCTGGTCTTCGGGGGCTCCGGGCGCTCCATTCCAAGTGATTTAATACGCAAATAGAAGTCTAACACAAAGGGCACTAATCTCGACTAGCGACAGCGCAATTCAGCGGCGTAGGGGGAACTTCCCGAAAATATAAACATCGTGCATCAACCCTCGTGTCTTAATGGCTGGGAAAACTGGAATCTGCCTCCCTTTCTCATACACACACACACATACTATTTTTCTCTCTCAGTAATTTCCCGCTTTCCGCATTTCCCCTACCAGAAAAATAAAGACACTAGCAATAACTGCCTTTGTTGTTTCTTTTTTCTTCTTGTTTTCTTGTTTCTTGTTGCCCTGTCGACAGTTTCTCGACCATTGGCGTTATGCGACTTTAACTAGTTTTAATTAGGTTTTCTGTTCTGTTTTCGACCTCGATTTTTCTCCTCGCACTGGGCATTCATTTTCACCGCATTACGAGGAAATGAGATTTTCCGCACCGCGGAACGCAATTCCCAAATCCAGAAATATAATATGTGTACAAAACAACAACAAAAAAAAACTTTTAATTGAAAACAAAATAAACTTTCTATTTCTCTTAAAAAATAGTCAATTTCATGATTGAAAAAAATAACATTTAATATTTTGAGATTATAATTTGAATAATCCTGATGCAGAGATACGAAATGTTGATTTATGGCGCAAAAACCGATTTAAAAAGTATTAAAAATGTATATATTTCAGATTAACTTTTGGATTTAGGGTGTAATATAAATCTGACTCAAATTTGTGTTTATCATAATTATTATTATAGAAATTTTAGTAATAAATATTTTTAATTGCATGTAAAACTTTATACTGTGATTTATTTTCAGTTTCTGAAAGTTTTCATACAGAAATTTGTTTACTTTTTCTTGTAAATTGAAGCGGAGTGTGATGCGGATATACTCGGAACTAATCCAATTTAAGGGTCACGGATGAGAGACGTCCTCAGAAGCTAACGGCACATTTCCACTCGAAAGACGAAATATCTGTGGAATCAATGTCCAGAGTTTTGTTGACGAAAACTTTAAAATAAAGTCGTTACAAGGAAAAAGTTTGCGCGCGATTGACGGATTCCGGCAATACCACGAATTTTCCGCGATTTCTCATCCTGCGATTTATTTGCCTCCCATTACGACCGCCCGAAAAGCAATCGCGTCCTTTTTAATAAAGTTAAGAGTACGATGGCCGGAAAGCAATAACCGATAAATAAATCATAACGAATAGCGAGATTTAACCTGCCGGTAATTCGCCCGAAGAGCGGCGGTCCGTCATCGGACTTTGCCGTAACACATCGTCGACAAACAATAATTGGAAAACTTTTCGGAGCGATGCATTTTCCGCGATAAACTAACTTGTTCTCTTTCACTTCTCAAATTTAATGTGGCGCAACGGAAAATCTAATTTCGGAAAACGAAAGACGCAATCAATCAATTCAGCGCGAGACGTGCGAACCCGGCGCATCCACCATAATTCAACGCAACACTTTGAACTTTTATGTTTAATACGAAACACTCAAACACATATTGCACAACACGATCATGACTTTTATTTTGCAAAAATATAATAAAGTTAAATAATTGTTTTCGAAAATTTCTGTTAGTACAAATAATTAAACTGAATGAATTTATAAATTCCCGGCGCATCCACCATAATTAGACAACACTTTTATTAAAACGAAAAAGTAGATAAAATAAACTTTTAATAATCTAAATATGTATTCGTAATATTATTATATAATTTGTAAAACATCAGATGTATAGGAAAATTGAACTGTAGAATTTGAGTCTTGGATTACGATATTTGCTCATGCCTGCAGCAGTATTAATTTGCGATCAATCAATGCGTAATGTAGAGGTTCGTGGGCTGTTCACGTTCGTGCAGTATAATCCACCGAAAAAGCGTGGGAGGGGGTCACATTTCCAAAGAGTCTCATTTCGGTGGCGGTAGGATAATAAGAGCCGATGGGGTAGCCGATTTGGGGGGTTGGGGCTGTTATCTGCAGATGGGACGCGATTTGCATCCGAGCCCGGAAAAGAAATTGGGTCGCTTAAAGGGATCGGAATGGGACGCCTACCACTGCTAGCTAACTTGTCAAAGAATTAGAGAACACGAAAAAAAATTAGTGGATCAGAACAATCTTTTTTTATTACGTAATATTACACATTACACAATTTATGTCAAAATTATTTTAATTGATTAAATATTGAAAATGTATATTCAACATAATAATTAATAATAAGCTTAAAGCTATTGCATATATAATTTATACAATACGATTAGGGCTCAATTGTATAATTCAATAAGCATAATGCGAAATCAATAATCATTACACAACATTACACGATAATATCTCATAGCTACAATATTCCCATTACGTCCATTCAATTAAACTAATCAACTAATTAGTCCTTTGATAATTCTAAAAGAATAATTGTTGCTATATTAGCGTTTATTGTAAAACAAAAACATTGATAAAAGTAATAAGTAAAAATTGATCTGATCAATGTGTACAGTGTGTTGCATACAACTAATAAAAAAAAATATTTGAATCAATTTGTGGTAAATCATAATAATCATAATTTATTATACAAACTTAAACTTAATTAAATATATTTACTTTTTGTGTATAAAATGAAATTATAAATATTTTTTTTTTTAAAGTTGTGATGAAATATTAATAATTTACAAGGAAAATTTAAATGAAATTAAAAACCAGTATTTCAAATTAGTTAATGAGTATTATAATCTTAATGAGGAGCTATTAATTAGAAGGCTTCTTATCAAAAGGAGAATGAGCTAATTAGAAACATACGTACAAATATTAATTAAAGATGAAATATATTTAGTTTATGTAAATTACGAGATACATAAATTGGAGTAGAAAATTAATATTTAATATTTTATGTAAATTAAGGTTTTTACAAATTATTCGTTTGAAATTTAAATATTAATTAGCATACAAAAGTATTAAATATTAAATAAAATTATATAGAATAAAATAATTAACATTTTAAAATATTTTTTTTATATTACAAATTCTTTTTTCTATGATAAACTATACTAATTGATTGAACTTTTATGGTGGCATTCATTAAATGGAGTAAAACGGGATGAATCGAGATTTAACTAGTTATTTAAAGCTGGTTATTATTAATGATCGTCGTTTGGAATTCTTTAATAGCAAATTAATTAGTGCATATTGTTATCTTAATTAGGGGAATTAGGAGACGCCACCATGGGTTAAGATTGCAGCGATCAAAAATTGTAGCGTTCTATTTTAGAAGAGAGGACGGATGACGCAAGCAATAGTCCAGAGGTGGTGACGCACAAATGCGGTTCTGATCCGCGATGTTTTGGGTGTCGCGACGGCAGAGCGCGACGTCGGGCGTCGCGACGCCCGTTCGCGAGATGTAGCTCGTGCGTCGGCACGGTCTGCACGAGGTCTACTTATACGGGCCCGGACGTTCAGTAAGTGACATGATATCACGGGCACAACAACGTACAAAACGCCATCCGTACGGAGAGACATGTATCACCATGAATACAGCAACAGCAAAAGTACTATTTGCGGTAAGCGAAAATTACAAACCTTAAATCATCTCATCACCATCATCATTCCCTTAAACATAATTGATAAGATAACCGTTGAAGAAGACGGGAATACCGGAAAAGCAGTTTTTTTTCGGGAGAAGCGGCTGCCGCCCACGCGTTACGTGGCGGCGGTGCTCGATCCTGGGGCGAGACCGTACCTCGCTCCAGCTCATCCCAGCATCATCATCATCATCTTCATTTCTCTTTTAAATATTCCACGTGGAAATCGCGCTTCGCTCACGAAATTCGCTGACGTATCTCAACCGTAATAACGTGTTAATTAATCCTATCCAATAATCGCGTGTATCCAATGTACATTATGATATATATACATATTCCTCATGTCGAACTCATTGAAAACGAGAGGAGAAACAACAATATTTAACCTAGTAATTGACTCGCATCGCTCGAGTCGCCAAAGCTTTAATTTGTTTGCTTAGTTCACGTTTCACACTATGCAGATTATTCGGCATTTGCAATTGCGCTTCATAAAAAAAAACTTTTTGTTTTGACGATTCGCAATCCGCGTTGTTTGTATTTACTACAATTTAATACACACACAACATTGAAATTCAATCTTTCGTTTATTTATTTACTAAAATAATCAACCTCTGAATGTAAATATTATATAATAATTATTGAAACTTATACACGATTTTATCATATTAAACATTTGTAAATTTCATTAAATCAACGATAAAGATAAAAATATTAAATAATAACTAAATTTTATGTAACATTTTTTTCATTACTAATAAATAATAATAAATATATATTTATTATTATATATTTATATATATATTATATATATATATTTATATATTATATATATATATTTATTATATATTTATTAATACATTAATTTAAAAAATGATGCAAATAATTCCAATTGTAATTTATATATATTTTTATGTACAACAAATGAAAATATTTTTCTTATTTCATTATTTTAATGTGAAAACAATTTAAAATAATTTAAACTTATTATTTAATAAGATCATTAATATTATTTATTTATTTTAGAATTTTTAATATTCTGATAATTTTTTATAAAAAGTATATAAAATATATATTTTTTTTACAATGAAGAAATAATATTTGCATAAAATATAACTTTTACTTGAAAAATATGTAAAATAATTCCAATTTAATTATTTGTTACACCATTTTTTAACTTATTTTATCTTTTTTTTAAATTATTTCTTTTCGTAAATTTTCATAAATATTTCTGAACTAATTTCCATTTAAATGAAGAAAATGAAATAAATATGTAATAATAAAAAATGTATATAATTAACCTCAAAATTTGTATTAAAATAATTTAATGATTGTTAAAATTAACAATCATTTTATGAAACTAAGATTTACAGTTTAATTATTTCCATGTTATATAATTAAAATAATGGAATTAATTAATTTCAGTTCGATAAGTAAAAGAAATCTTTAGAAAACTTCTTCAATAAATTGCTGAAGTAGCTAAGAGTCCGTTAAACCCTTCGTTATTATTGAATTACTTAATTTTTTATTCCGTTATTTCCTGTGCGGTATTTCCCAGCGATATTTTATAGGAAAATCAATGACCACAAAAAAAAAATGTTGTAACACGCAAGTTAATAATAACAAACTAAAAATATGTATGGAATTACTTGGAAAAACAATAATATTAGAAACGTGACTTTAATAAATTATTTATTATTAATAATTTAAACTTCAAATTTCATTGGTTCAAATTTCTTCGTTGCTGATTCGCATTTGTAAATTGACGAAAATGCAGCATTCAGCATAAAACTACTGACTCGTTGAAAAAGAAAAACGAATTACAATATAAATACAAAAACACGAATAAACGCGTTTGCATTCAGCGAAAATGCTGACTTCGAAGATTAAAAGTAAGCAGTAGTCAAAGCTAATTTATAAACAAAATATCTACAATCTTTGCAATTATATTATTTCTTATTTGTATCAAATTACTGAAATAAATATCCACTGTTCATAATTTAAACTCTGTTATTTATATTTGAGATTTAATAGTTATAAAAATAATAAATTAATGTGTAAGTAAAATATGTTTATTATGTTAAAAAACATGTGTTTTTAATATTAAGTGTTGATTGATATATTAATGCTTTGATATACATTTATAATCATTTTTTTTATTAAACACTACTATTTGATGATTGATAAATGTGAGAAAGTAGCTGATTTTTATTGATTACGTAATAATAAAGTTACAATGCAGGCGGTGTTAATCAAATATTAAAATTTACCTTTAGAAGTTTTCAAGAAACTTAAACCTCATTTTGTATTTGCTACATTTTTTATTATAAGTAAAAATTTGAGTATCAAACATTAATCAGATTAATTTAATTCTTCTGTTAAATAGTGAAAATTAGGAATATTTCAAATTAATTTGTTCTAAAATTCCTTGATTTTATGCACTAATTAATTGCTTCATAATATAATAAATTTACTTCTGTTTTTAATCGATTTTCTATAAAAAATGAATGTTTGTATAAATTTGTATTTGAATTTTAGAATACAATTACTTGAAATTGATGGATTATCTTTTTAAAATAAATTAATTTAAATTAATTACGTTAAAAGAAATGTTAATCTAAAAAAAGTAATATATTTTTTTGGTTTCATAAATTATTAAGTAAAAATTTAATGAAAGAATTGTAACAAAATGATTGACAATAAATCTTTTGATACTTGTGCTTTGGTGATAACAATCTTCTTCCTCGGACCGGGGAAAATCTAATTTGGGGATTTATTTTTATCCGCCGGTTACGCACGAATTTCCCTTCAATTTCACTGCAGTCTCTCCTCTCTCACTGCCCCCCAAAAATCTCCCACTCTCTTTCTCGCATTCTGTAACAGCGAAAACGCACGTAGTTCGCGACCTTCGAACGCCCTCCAAAACCAAATAAAACACATACAATCTGACAGCGTTACGTAACGTCGCGCAAGAGGATCTTGAAAGTTCCCGAACGACGACGCATTCCGTGAGAAGTTTTTCGCTCCAATGTAAATATTATTTATCCATCTGGATGCAGTAATTGCATTTTTTTTCTCATTCGCATATTTCTTCAAATCGCAACTAATTATCCAATTAGCGTTTGTAACCGTGCACAAACGGTCGCTAATTAGAGGGCAAGTTTGATTTTCCCGCCGCTCCGCGCGGATGCGACCGGATATCCGGTCGTGCTGTGTGGGTGGCGGTTTTGCAAGATGCGTGGGCAGAGTTTTCATCGATTCGCTCCAACCCCGCTCCACCCGCAACCCCCGCTCAGCTGCAAAGTGATGCAACACTTGCCCAGGATTTCGACGTGCGAAAAAATAGGGGTAGTCTCTCACGATATTCGTTCCCATTAATTTCTGTGCGACTGTGCGTTGCATAATATCGATCTGATTCGCGCGACCTACGTCCAACCGTTTCCATCCCCCCAATCACCCGAATTCCGCGAATATTCAACGCAATAATTGACGTTGAGTTATATGAGAATAATTGCATGCACAAAACTTATATTAAACTCAATCTCACTTATGTAGGGCAAAAATTTGTAATTATTTTTTTAAACAAATAAAATTATGTTTAGAAATGAAAAATAACTACAAAAGTGTTTTTTCCGTTGCGCAATTACAAGCGTGATCAGCTACATACTTATTCATATTTTTATTGTTTGCACTTTAAAAAGTGTGATTTTTAGTTGTTCATTTCTATGCAAATGTTTGCGCTCATCAAAAACTGCATACGATCATTCAATTAAAACTCGCTAATTTTCAATTATTGCTGGTTTGTATTCGGTGATTACGTATGGTATACTGTAAAACCACGTAAACTATCGTTTAACTATTTTTCAAAATCAAAATTATGCAAATTATGCTAAAAATTATCCTTATAAATAATTTTAATAAATTCCAATATAATTTAATATTTAATGTACAAGATTATTGAATTTTATAACATATATTTTATGATTTTAAAAACATTATATTAATTGAAACAATTAGTCCAAGTGATAAAAAAAAGTTATAGGATTCATAAAAGTTTGTAGCCATTTCAATGCTTGTAACATTAAGCAGACCATTATAAAGGAAAGGATTGTCCTGGCTTTAACGTGGCATCTCATACATACATATGAGAAGTACGCTAAACGTTCGATCCGCAAACTCTAAACTCCAAGTTTCGTCCTTTATCCTAGTCGCATAATGTTACAATTTGCGTTCGCGGCGCGTACGAATGTAACATTAATTTTCGAAATGAGAATACCCAACGACGTGCAATAACTGCGCTTCAGCAAGGAAAATAACGCTTGTTCAGCAAATATAATAATAATAATAACATAAACAAACAGGTTCAAACCAGGACGAGAAAATTTGTCGCGCGTCATATGCAACCAAATTCGCATTCAGAATTTAAAAAAAAACGCTTTGTTGGAATTCGCCGTGCTCTACATATATAATACATTTACCAATTATTGATCAGCAAAGACCGAACCAATAGTCTCGCTCTGCGTGGCCCGTTTTCCAGCGACGAGTGTGGGAAAATCAAGAAATTTTCAAACACTTTCTGATGGGAAAAAAATCAATTTGTATGGGAAACTTGCTAACAAATGCAAGTGTTTGAATAATATTTTACTATTAGTTAATATTAAATTGATTTACATAGATTGTGTTTTTTAATCTTTTTGCTAAAGTGTTGATGGCTTGTAAACAAGTTTCTTATTTTTGGCAACGAAAATCCCGAAGGAATTTCTAGCGAAATTTTTCGCAATGTGTATAGAAGATATTGCCCCGTTTTGAATGAATATGTCGTTGTGCGTTATTTTTGGGACTGCTATGAGTAAACGCTCGAAATACGTCTAACTCTTACGTAAAGCGTTGAATGATATACCAATTTGCAAATGAAAAAATCAAACTTCAAGTTTTTTGAATCAAATATAATCATCGTAATACAATTAGAATTTATTTTTAGTATTGTCATTGAAATTAACCGCAGTAATTTTATTGCGTATGAATTAATGTTTTAGTGTTCTCGGAATATTGAGCGACAAAACAATCGTTATTATTCCACAGATCAAATACAAATATGTTTCTGCAAGAATTTACTTTATTACGCAATAGTTTAACAAGAAATGCATTTCATAACTATTATTTATATTTTTTATCACGTTTTTAATTTAATCATTTATAAATCAACTTAAAAAAAATGTATTTTATTAACTTAACATAATCTTTTTGATTTTCAAATAATAAAAATTTAATATTTTAATCATAAATAATTGTTCACTTTTGGTATTTTGGAATCAATGAATTATTACTTCAAGATCCTAACTTTTGGAAAAAGTTATTGTAAAAAATACGTTGTAATAAATATCTCGTAGAAAACGTATATGTCTATTTTAAATAAAATATGTTCTTTTGCTGTTAAATTTATATGTGCGAATCACATGTAGGTTTATGTTATTCTAAAGGGATTATAAGCGAAGTGCGTGAGAAATGGCTATTCTCTAGGCGTCGGCGCCTCCCGGCGTCGGAAAACCCAGAAATAGCTGCGACCTGGGTTTGCCAAAAATACAATAAGCTAAAGGGAATTGCAAATGAAAATCTACTAGCAAAAGCTATTCTATTCGCGACAAGATAAATATCCATCAGATATCAGAGTAATTCACCCTTCCGATTGCGTAATTCTTTACCTCCTCCTCCACTTCCAATGAGGGCTTCCTCGAATTATCTAATTGAGCGCATCACGGCCCGACACGCGGAACTTTCCGCGGAGAAAGGACGAATTCAACACTACAGCTCCCGACGACAACTTTTGTCCTTGACAACCTTACGACCTGAAAAGGTTTCAGTTCGTCCTCGCAAGCATAAAAATAATAAGGAGAAGAAAAACTCTCCCCCGAGAAAGCGAAAACCCGAGATTATGAACGTATTACACGACTTTTTTTGTGATTATTTGCGTCCGCACTTAGCGGAGAAGTCGTGATGTCTACTCCCAACAAGGATCGCAGTGAAACAATTAGTTTAGAGGCACCTTTATAAACGTTTAGGCAAACAGCTTCAAAGACGGAATCTTCTCCAAAAGAAATGAAAAGAGAAAATCAATATTTTCGTTCATAAAATCGATTTGAAACTATTTTCGAGGACGCGTGTTTCTAAAAAAAAAGATTTTATATACATTTTTAATAGTCTTTATTCTATCAAAGATTGATTCGTTTCAATTTTCACGTTTCTTTCATCTTTATTTGAAAATCGTTTATATTATGATTCATTCATTCCTTGCGTCACGCGGAATTAAGATTCTCTTTGAATTCTTAATCCAATTGCACATAAATTTTGTTATAGTTGCGAAATTTAGTAAAAATCATCTTTATTTGAAAATAATTCATGATTAATTAATAAAAAATATATTAAAACCAACGAATAAAATATATTTCTTTGAAATATTTTATAATTATTTTGTAACATTTAGAAAATAATTATTACTATAAATACTCTTATATTTAGAAAAAATTGTTAGAAAATGTAAAGTAATGAAATAATTAGAAAAATTGTCGTATGTTGGTAATTAATTATTATTAAGTTACATAAATTATATAGTTTGGAAATTATTCTGCAGAGATTTAAGAATTTGCTATTATTTCAAGTGTCGCAAGTATTTTAAAGTTCTGTATCTTTAGCATTTAAAACAAATATTTGCACAGATCTATTAGTACTAAAACCAATAGTGCAGATAGAAAATCGAGGATATTAGCGAAGATTTATTAATAAATCAGTGGCTACGTGCGAACGCCGATGCAACAACTTCTTGTAAAATTGCAGCGCGGAAATTCGCGGATAAGGGGGAAAAACGCGCACGGAATCCTGGATGGAATCCTCGCTAAAAATAAAACGCGGTCGCGTGATGGTTTTCGCCTCTCTGACGTGGTTTTCTGCTTGTTTTCGCATGTGTATCGGGTTCGCTCGTAGTACGCACCCAATACACATTTATAGCGAAAAACGTAAAGCCGACATCGGGTTTCATTCATCCATCTGCAGAAAAATGCAATTGCATAACTGAACATTGAACAAACATGATTTTCAATTATCCTTGCTCAGTTGTGCGTGTTAATTCACAATTGGTATTTGTTGTCCTTTGGGAAAATTCCAAAACAATGTTTTTTTTTTCGGATCGAGCTGCCAAAAGGTCTTGTTGTTGTAAATACTGTATTACTATTATCTGCGGAACAGATCTTGGCCGATCGAGGAAGTGAAAAATTAATCATCCTCAGAAACCAACAACTGTTGCATTCCGTGTACGTTTTTTGCACTCTCCGGATTTTGGATCGCCTCCAAACGGCTGTCAATAACATCTCATCTTTTAACACCTACATAAAATGTGTTACAATACTGATAACATACCATAAATCGTAGTTATGTTACATTAAAATAATTTATATGATAACATTTAATAATAATGATCGAATTAGATAAATCCTAAACACAAAAAATGTTATTTTAGGACAAAATAATTTTGAAAATAGTGATGAAATTTCAATCACCGTTTACGTAACTGACTATAGCCAGGTAAATTAATGATGAGGTTTAATGACCTGGTAAATCGATGGACGGATTATTGAATAACCAGAAATTAGTTTGTTTATGCATGCAAAGTGTTCATATCCCAAATTAACCAAAATAATTCATTTTATTTTATATATTACAATTAAAAGTATCCAAAAATATAAAATAATTAGAGATGTTAATAATAAATAATGAGTTGAAAAACATTAATTAGAATACAATAAATTCGTAATTTTATATAGGCAACACAATATACATTAATTAATATATCTGTTAAAACTGAGTATTTAAAAAAAGTCATTTTGAAAATAGTTAACAATTTTGTATAAAATTTCCTGAAATTATAATTAATTTGAAACCGAAAGTATATAATACGGCAATTAACATCCATTAAACTAATTGGAACAGATTACGAACAAAGTTTGCCAGAGTTGAACACTAAGTTGCTTTGTAACAATATCTATGACAGTTATAAAATACTTTACCAACTGAACTAGCTCATAAACAGAATTCCTTAATCGTTATTTATAATATTTGATTTTCTTATAAAAATAATTTGAAAGTTTTGAATTATTGTGTCTTTGCTATGAGATGAGAACTCTTTTAAGTGAGCCAAAAAAAAATGATATGTTGTTGGGTAGAGTAATCAATTTTAATTGTGTAGAGCTTCGTAGAAATGAAGACGCGCTCGTAATTGTGGCATGAAACCCGGGCAGAATTGATAATGAAATTCCGGTCTAGCAAGAAGAAAACCCCATCTGCTGATAATCAGTAGAGAGGAGAAGTGAAGAGAAGAAAAGGAGGATACGCTGCATGCACGTATGGCATGAATTTAAATGAAAAGTCGAGGTGGTGGAAAAACAGGGACGTCCGACGACAACCAATTGTGAGTCAATTTTTGCCTAGTCGAAATGATCGTAACGAGACTCAATTAAAGTGAATTAAACGATGGTATAGCTCTCGTGATAAATGGCATCGATTAATCTGCCTTAATTGCTTTCAATAAAAGTTGAGTCGGAGTTGGAGACACGCAACGGCTGCCCTTCAAACAAAAAATAAACCCTCGAAGATTTGGAGATTTTTTTTTGTAATAAATAAGAGGATGTAATTATTAAGATTATGATGATTTTTGGGCGCGGATCGTGTGGGTTGGCACGCGTTCAAGAAGTGCGGAATAATAATAAGAGAATCGAAAATAAAACAACGAGGGACAACTTTTACTCCGTCTCTTCGTCCTAGTCCTAAATTTAGATCCTGCGATTTCGGAGGCTCGCATGTATGTGAGAAATGCGTCCCAAAGTTTAACCTTTGGCAAAGTAAAAAAAAAAATATAACACAATAAATACTGAAATTTGTATATAAATACATGAAATACAGAAATTGTGGTGTATTATATAAATGAATAAGTGAAAAGCTTTAGGCTGTTGAACTCGTCCTTGTAGCTTTCCCAAACGGATCGATCGGCCAAGTTCACAGTCAGATCAGATAAATGAAGAGCTGCGCCATTTTCGATGAGCAAAAGAGGAAAGACTGTTTAACGTTGAAGAAAGAGAAGCAATGCAATCGCTTTTGATGTGCACGAGCCGGGCAAATGAATTCATTTGTCCTCTTCGACCCTGACCATAATGTTTGAATGGCATCGATCCATCTCGAGGGTTGTTAAACCCGAAAACTCTGCGGCATTGACAACTTCCCACATACATAAAAAAGGATGAAACTTATAAAAGTGATGGAACGCATAAAATGAGAAGTCCCTTTTTTAATGGGATAAAACGCTGCCTCTGCCGAATTTCCATTTGTTACCACTTATCACATACGCATAAAATGTTACGATTTTTATTCCACTTTTATTTGACACAAAATTCAGCAAATCAAACGCTGTCTCATCAATATTGTTACAACTTATCAGAAAATGTTACTGAATATAAGTATTTTATTTACTATAGTATAATAAAACCTTTTGTAACATTTTTCTACAATTAATAGATAATATAATTATACAAAAAAAAAATAGTTAAATTATTTATTTGAAAAATTAAAGAGTATATAATATATAAATAGATAAATGATAATTGCAGAGATGTACGCGAAATAGAAATGTGACCCACATTTCAAAGCCAAAAGTAAAATAAAAAAACATAATGGACAAACAGATAGACAGACAGACAGAAAACACACTGTCGCAAGCTGTGAATAACCTTTTTCCCCAATTACATTCAAGTATTTTGTCTACATTTATTATTGAGTGTTTCTGTAATGGCATATATTCTACAGCATTACAGAAACACTCATTTTAATGCACTTAAACTCAAAACGGAACGACCTTGTATGGAATGCACGAATTGTTAATTGGAAAGGAATGAACCGAAATAAGAAATTAAAAATAAAACAACGAAAAATTATATAGGCGCCCGGTCACGTCAGGCGATTCCAAGTTGGTGCAAATATAAATTACAAACACGCGTTTTGCATGCGATTTATATTTCATGTGAATCGCTTTATAAATAGGCCGAATGTATACACATCCACTCACACACACACATTCACAAATATGTATACACAAATACACTTAAACGCACGCACACCTAGATAATAACAGACCAACCATGAGACAGAAACATTTGCCAATTGTTCCAACAACTATTTTTAAAATCGCGATAGCTTCGGATCTATTTTTTTTTTCTTAAGGTGTGCTGATATTAATATACCTTATCGTTGCTATAGTAATAATAATATTAAGAATATTAATAAACGTCACTTATCGTTGCTATAGTAACAATAATATTAGAAATATTAATGCACGTCACTTATTGTTGCTATAGTAATAATAATATTAGGAGTAAATAATAACGTTTCGCAAAAGAAAAACGCGGATGTTCTTTGCTGATTTAATTACTTCTTTTCGCAGATCTTCCTGCACTCTACGCAACTCTTCCATCTGAGCAGATAAGTCGATTTGATAACATGGTGCGATTTACATAATCATTTTACAACTATTTCATAGACTCGATATTTGCCAAGTAACTTGTCAAGAGCGCATCACGTACCTCCTACTTAATCTTTGTTAATACCAAATACTTATTTGTTAACGCACTTGTATTATTACTTGGAAAATATCGTACAAAAAGTAACTTATATTAACGAAAGCTAATACTGTTGAAAAGTACAAATAGTAAAAAAATAACTTAAATTATTCAAATAATTTCAAGTTCATAATCAAGTTTATTATATAAAACTTTGAAATATTATACCCCATTTCATATTGTAATTCGATACGAAGATGCAGATTACACAAATAAAAAAAAAAGCGAAAACTCTATCTATTACAATGGAAAAGTTCTATCCTGACGATATTATTGCCTCGCAAAAATTGCTTACGTGCCGCACGAAAGTGCCGAGTCAATACGGAAAGCTTACCTAAAGTAAACTTTACTACCGACTAATATTGATTCCTCATATTCTGTTTATTGCTTTTTTTTGCCAAAGAAACGCGTCGTAAAATAAAGTTTATTTATACCCAATTTTTCCCGCTACTAAAACTCCCTTGGACAATGAACAAACAAATAAATAAATAAACAGTCACTCGTCATGTGTCCGTCTCGGAACGTTAAGACATTTTGGCATAGCGAAAATGGAAACAGTAAAATTTTCTGGAAATTCTCTTTTAATGTTTATAGTTTTCATGTGATGCCCAAGCAATATATTATTTTTAAGCGTTTTATTAACTTGACCAACGTGACTTTAAGCATGTAATTTTAACAGTGGTTAATTTGTTCGGATCATTTCAACTGTGCTTGATGAAATTGCTTCGACTTAATTTTTCATTCGGATCAATTCATTCGCTACTTGCTAAATAATTCAGACATTAAACAATCATTTCGCTGCTTTTATAGAATCATTAAAATACTTAACTTTTGAACTGAAAAAAAATTATTCAAAAATTATTAATTCATTTAATTTTAATTTCAAAAAAAAATTTTTCTAATGTAATTTATAATATTTAAAATAAAAATATTTGGACTTTCACAAAAATCTAAATTTATAAACGGACTTTGCAATTTTCCGAAAATTTGTTTACGTGGATATTATTATCGAAATACACTGTTAAAAGATTTATATGATGAATTTTGATAATTTAAAAAAAAAATATTCTAAAATATAAATTATTCAATATCACTCAGAAAATCAGCTGCAAATAAAAAATGTACTGTGTTGTAAATTCTGTAGTAAGATTTACAGCTATGAGCTTATATATTATTTATGTTGTATTAAGCTAAGTGTGGATGTTGCACAATGCTGAAGATTACTTTAGAAAATTGGCAAATTTTTAAGAAGTAATAAACTGCTGTAAATATCAATTACATACTATATAAAGAGATTAATTACACTTTTATATATTATATAAATATCCGCTTTTTAAATACTTGAAACTTAAAGTACGTAAATATTTACAAACTTTTAATGAAGTTGTTTTGTAATATAAGAATTATATTTATTAAACTATAGACCCAAGAGTTATGCAAGTTTGTATAATAGTTGAGATGTGTTAGGTAAATATACCTCGTGTTGGCTAAGTCACTTTCATGCTCCGCTAGTGTTTTCCGCACTTTTCCTTCCATTTAATTGAAGCAAAAAGGAGTGAAAAAGGAATAACTTTGGATGGATGGTTGTGTGTATTTATAAATAGTTATTGTTTTGTGTGTACGGGCGTGTGTGTATGAGCCAAAGTGAGTCTGCTCTCTCCTGAATCCCTGTGCGAAAAGTGGGGCAATTCGGTTTGGCAAATTTAGAATCGTTTGGGGGATCGTCGCTGTTGACGATAACAAAACAGCATCGGGAGAGACGGCGAGGAGAGAGGCGGCGCGTCGGAGGCGGTGGTGGCGGCTGTGGATGTGGCCACGGAGCCGATGGACCTGACCGGTCCTCGCATTTCTGGATCAGTTTCGCGTTGGACATTCACCAAGTCGACCCGATTTCATATAGATTAGTTAGTGCGCTTAGTCCTCTACTTCTTCTACCACACATCCAAATAATATATATATTTATATACAAGACTAGGACAAAACTGATTCCACTGTTTCATGTTTGATAATGTTATTGGATAAGTTTCGTGCGATCTTCGATTGCGCCTACGGACAGACTGTGAAACATTCCAATTCATTTCAAGGTACGAATCCATAGTTCATAAGTCACCAAACAAAACTACACGGTCCCTGCTAAAACTACAACTACAGACTACTTTTAAAATAAACCGTCCCGAAGGCCGAGACACCTATTTTTATATCGCGCTCGAAGATAGGAAGAAACACCAAGGTTGATCACCTGCATCATGTTTTTATTCTTCCTCTTTTCACATGCTGTCCATCATACGCACAAAATCGATCGATAATAGCGAAAATTCAATTTCGCGAAAAGCAATCTCCGATTACGCTCCTTTCCGGCAATTACCGGAATTAATCAATTAGTCATATTAGAAAATATCCATTTGCATAGACACTAAACCCTCATTAATCCATTAATGCAGAAGAGAAGAAAACATCAACAATCCAAACCCATTTTCAGATGGACGACATTATGTAATTGTATTTGACCAATCGCTTTCATATACAGAGTGGAAACACAAATTTCAAACGATACAATTGTTCATATAATACAATACTAAGATTTACATATTTCCAGATACATCAAGAAATATTTGCATTTTGATAAATTAAGTAGAAATATTTAAAATTACTATATAATAATATAATTTGTATATTTTGATTAAATTCCTGCAACAGATTTTAACTTTCTGCAATAATCAACGTATTTTAGTTATCAAAATTTAAGAAATAAAATAAATTAGCTGAAGATTTGTTTACTAACGAAAACTTAATGTAATGTTCATATACTTTATCCCTAGATCAATTCTAAATACCCAGTGGTAATATACAAAATGGTTCTTGGAAACTAATCCACTCAGAATATTTTTATTTTTTTTTGCTGTCTTTATTCTTTTATCTACATAAAAATAATGGGTACGAAACTATTTCTAAAAATAGTTAAGATATTTGAGAATATAATCCAGTCGGAAAAAGTGTAACAATAAACATTGCGAAGACTCTTGGCTACCGGTCAAGCTCAGACGTAATACATCGGATTTATTAGTATCTTATTTTCCATTGCACGCATCATTATTATTCGCACGTACGCCACAATTAATTAAAATTATTTTATAAGAAAAAATAAATATTAAAAATAAGTAGAAACAATTGTTCCATTTGGCATGTCCGATGTTTATCTTTTCTGTTTGTTTTTAGAAGATTCGTACACGCTGACCTACAAATACCGGTTAAATCGCGTTACAACAAACAATACTTTCGAGTATTTTAAGACGACTTGCGGTTTAACTTTATTTATGTTCGAACAGCAGCAAAAGTTATTTATATTTTAATTTAAAATCATAATTTCAAATTAAAAGAAATATTATGTAATTTTAGATGTTCTTAACAAAGGCAACTCTGATTGTAATTAATAGCTTGATGGAACTACGCGCAAATTTAATTTCAAAGCAATTACCTGCATTAATAAAGTTACGAGGCGCATATTTGGTTGCCTATAGACGAAGTTGTTCAGGTTAATTAAATTGTTTCTGCAAAGCTTTTATATACAATAATATCGTATTCATTAATAATATAACTGTTTGCAACAACAATTTCATTATATAAATCATAACAATTTAGAGTTACATATACATCATATTATTAAAATCTAAATATTCGTAAAATTAAATTTCAGTTTCAAGAATTAAATTTGCACGTTCTGTTTATTTTGCTCCCCCAAAAACATTTTTTTCATGGACTGAAACCTAATATATATTGTAACGGAAATTCAGAATTCATAACCGAATCTGGGGCCGACGACTAAATTAGGAACGAAGGTTCCTCCAATGTACATTTGCACAGTGGCAACTGATTAAATCATGAACCTCAATTGGTAATTTCACAGATTGCCCTCTCTTAATCCAATATCCCTCAACCGATTCTAATGGAAAATATCGTTTTGCTTCAATAAATCGTCAATAAACGAAAAAAAGGGGAACGAAATATAAGTAATCAATCAATTTTACGTATGTTTACGTAATTGGACATAAATAAAACTATAGTTTTTATAATTTTTCATTATCTGAGAATTCATGATTTATATTTCAATTTTTATAGTTGAAAAATAGATGCTACTTTTCTCAGATGTCATCTTCTTGTTAAACATTTTACTTATTGTATGTATGTTATTGCCTTTTTGATTTCAGGAAATAACAATGCGTCCCCAAAGGAAGGCCTTCAATGGCGTGGGCGTAACAGCGGGGGCGGCCTCAGCCTCGGCCCATGCAACGGAGAATGCAACGGCTCCGGGGACGGCGAAGCCGGGGGCGGCCACCACCAGGAGAACGGTGCGGCCGGACAGGGCCCTGACAAGCTGGAGGGGTCGGAATCAATTGAGAATGACACTCTTCACCTCAAGAGACGGGTGGGACTCATCAGTGGGGTGGCTCTAATTGTCGGCACTATGATAGGTAACTTGCAAGCAAACAAGAACTAACTTCAATTTAACACCTAATACCCAACAGATTGACAGCAACTTTGTAACTTGTCAATCACTTGTCAAATTTGGAACATGAATATCACATTTCAATTTGCAATTACTTGCATTTATCTAAGTATATTTTGCAAGTACTTGTACAAGTTTGATTATGCTACCATATCTTTCCTTACTTAAATCCTCTATAAATTACAACAGTTTAGCAGCAAGTTTAAAACCGGTCAAACATTTGTCAAATTAGTGGTAGTATTTCTACGCCTACCATGTTTTATTTGTTCATAAATCTGAATCTTGAAATTTAATGAAATCGATCTGTTTAAAAATGACTGCAAATAAAAGGATCAAAATTAATTTGCATTTAGTATTAGAAACAGATCAACTATTCAGACTATAACGTATATTGACCTTTCTCGCCTATCTTTATTGCATTCCAACGTTCCAATCGTGTCATTGCCACTACACCATTTATTTTCTACTTGTTTCAATCATTTGTCAAGTCTGTAGAAAATAATCCTGAAAATAGAACAAAAGGGAAAACAAACAGTTACATGCTCGTAAATTTCCACAAAATCCTGAAATTCCATCCATAAATCGATCCAAAGCCCGTGATAATATTTGCACGTTTCCGTGTCGAGAAATGTGTGTAAAAAAAAATAGAAGAGAAGAGGAAAAGAAAAGAAGTTACACACCATAATTCACTATAATCGTTTCAATTCCCCGATGTACGTATGTTTCAGGCTCTGGAATTTTCGTGTCTCCGTCCGGTCTTCTGGAAAGAACCGGATCAATCGGAATGAGTTTTGTGATATGGATGGCGTGCGGTTTGCTATCGCTTTTAGGTAAGCAAAGAAAACATTTTCCTGCTGCAGATATTTATCGAGAAGAGCGTAAATTGGATGCTCTTCCATAAGTAAATAAGTTGCTGTGCATTTTATTTACGGTAGATTTGAATTTTAATTTTTCAATTTTCGACTGATTTAAAAATGTAATTGTTTGGTTCGGTTCAGGCGCATTGTCTTACGCAGAGTTGGGCACCATGAACACATCCTCAGGAGCGGAATACGCCTACTTTATGGACGCCTTCGGAGCACCTCCGGCTTTCCTCTTCTCCTGGGCGAGCACACTCGTTCTGAAACCATCGCAGATGGCCATCATCTGTCTCAGCTTCGGGAAATACGCGGTTGAAGCTTTCGTCACCGAATGCGAACCTCCGGAGATCGTCGTCAAGATGGTCGCAGTGCTGGCAATCGGTAAATTCATGTTTAAAGAAATTTTGCAAATCGTTTTATAATTTCTTCATAAATCTTTCAGTGGTCATCTTGTACGTGAATTGCTACAGTGTTAACTTGGCGACGAGTGTGCAGAACGTCTTTACCGCAGCCAAACTCGTTGCAGTGCTGATCGTCATCATCGGAGGAATCTACAAAATCTGCGAAGGTTCTAACCACCGATATTTTATTGGTGTTTCGATTTTACTAAAAACGTTAATTCTTCGCAGGAAATGTCCAGCATTTGCGGGAACCCTTCAAGAATACCCAGTATTCCGTGGGAAACATCGCCACGGCCTTTTACACAGGCCTCTGGGCGTACGACGGCTGGAACAATCTCAACTATGTCACCGAAGAGATTAAAAACCCTTCCAAGTAAGTGATAATATCAATATTGATTCAAACAAAGTTTGAATTATTTTTTTACTAGGAATCTTCCTCGGAGTATCGCAATTGGAATCCCATTGGTGACGATCTGTTACGCACTGATAAACGTGTCGTACTTAACGGTGATGTCGCCCATGGAGATGATGACGTCGGAGGCGGTGGCCGTGACCTTCGGTAACCGACTCCTGGGTGTGATGGCTTGGCTCATGCCTTTATCCGTGACCATTTCCACTTTCGGTTCAGCGAACGGCACCCTCTTCGCAGCCGGCCGCCTCTGCTTTGCGGCCAGCCGCGAGGGACACCTCCTGGACATCCTATCCTACGTCCACATCAGAAGATATACTCCAGCTCCAGGCCTCATCTTTCACGTAAGTTTCAAACTACTTTCCGTCCAACAATTGTTGATAATTACTAATTAAAATATTTGCAGTCCATAATTGCCAGCGCCATGGTTCTTTACGGCACCATCGATTCCCTGATCGACTTCTTCAGTTTCACGGCTTGGATCTTCTACGGTGGCGCAATGTTGGCCCTCATCGTGATGCGCTTCACTAAACCAAACTATCCCAGGCCCTACAAGGTACCACAGCATCAAACCACTCAACCTGAACCGCTTGAAGCTAATACTAATCATCGATTTATTCTAGGTGCCAATTATCATTCCAGTTCTGGTACTAGTGATCTCAATCTACCTGGTAATCGGCCCCATCATCGATAAACCAACCATCGAATATTTATACGCTGCCCTGTTCATTCTAGGCGGAATGATCTTCTACGTGCCCTTCGTGCACTACAAAGTCAGGATTCCGTTCATGGGTAAAATGGAACATATATAAAATCAAAACCATAAATATAACCCCTTAATTAATCTTTCAGATGGAATAACAGTCTTTTTGCAAATGCTGTTAGAAGTAGCGCCGACGACTTCGATGTTCGAGTAGAAAGTTTTTTGGCTGTAATCGAAGTGAAATTTAGTTGTTGTTGTTAAAATTATTTAATCGTCATGGTTACAAGTTTCTTATATATGTATATTTACAAGAGAAAAAAAAGAGAGAGATAGAGAGAGAACGAGAGAGAGAAAAAAATCTTTACACAACTGAAAAAAAAAACGGTGCTGCGAGGGAGTGAAACCAAAAAAATTAACATCAATTGCACGAATCATTCCTTCCCTCGGGCCGCGGTCTCGGCGCGGTGTGCAAACGCGTCTACACCAACAATTCTCCTTCTTCAAAGAACCAAAATTATAAGTCAAACTCAATTTTACCCGCATAAAAAAAAATCATCTTAAAGCAATACTGATCCCTGCATAAGTTTTCTTTTTCGTACAAGAGACTTTTCTTGAAGGGGACACCTTTTTGGATAAAAAAAGAGTAACGCATTTTGTTTCGTTTTTCAGTTCGGCTTTTCGAATCTTCTTCTTTACATATATATAAAAAATAATTATAATAATAATAATAATACGTTTTTTTAACTAATCATTTTTACGTCCTATTTTATTTTGTTGTTCACGTAACTCTTCTTTCAAGAAAAAAAAAGCGAAAAATAATAATAATCTGAAAAGTCTGAATTTTATATTTTTTAATAATGATAATATTAATATTGAAGTGATGCGCTTGTAACCATGCGAATATATTAATAATGATGATATATTTTTTATTAATGTAAAAAAAATGTAAATTGAAAAATTTAATTAAAAAAAAATACAAAAAAAAATAAATAAATAAACGGACGCGAATGAGAGGAGATGAAGCGGAGTGAATGAAGTTTCGGGGCAAAAATATGGTCCTATCATTCCTTGCCCCCAAACGCTATCATCACCACTGCTGCAACCGTGAAATGATGGAAGATGAAGAGATATTACACCAGGATTTCGACGGATCGGGCGTTTTATAATTAATTTGTTTTTACTTTCATTATTTTTGTTAATTTATATAACTATATACAGACAAAAAAAGAAACGAATTTCATATGTTGTTATTTGTTCTCTTCATTTTTTTTTCTTTGGAAATTTTCGCAATTATTTGGTGACTTAATTTATTTATTATTTACTTTGTAAATACATACATGTATATATAAAAAAAAATAAAAGAAAAACATGTACCTGTTTTATATAATGAAGTAAGAAAGTTGCCAACGTTTTGAAAAAAATAAGATGGAACGAAGAGAGAAGAAACTAAGATAAGTCTTTCGAGTAATTTTGTTATATTTTCGATTTTATTATAATTGTTTCGATTTTATTTTTCAGTTGTTGTTTGTTTATGTTACATATATTTTTTTTTTTAAATAATTCATTTGTTGAACGTGCATATCAACGTACAAAAATGGAAATAATAAAAACGAGATGAAATTAAATGGTTTTCCCTTTTTGAGTTTTCTTTATTTTTACGTTGTTGTTTATTATTTTCAGAAAAGTTTGTAAGGAAACTGCGAGTTCGTGTTTTTAGGCGCAAATTTTTAGGTGATTTCTTTGTAGAACGTTGATGCAATAAAGCAAACTTGATTGTTGTTGCCAGTTGTATTTGAATCGAGACAAATATATTATTGATAATACTCTGAAGAATATTCTGTTGTACGTACACCTAAAACATTTAATATTTTTCACAATATAATAATTATCAAATTATTTAAATTGAGTTAAAAATTTATAATTTAGATCAATGTTGCAATTAATGTCATTGGACATGGAATAATTGTAGGATTTAATGTTGTTCACGAAAAGCAATTGACCTTTTCTTCTCAAGTTTTTCCATGTTAATTACAGATTCACGTTGTGCATTTTCTTTGAGCGTGACGAAACCAAATGGACGCAATTAGCGTAAACATCGGACTTAATATTCCGATTGTTGTGACGACCTCAGGAAAGAGGTTGCGTCTCCGAAGTTCATCAAACGACCGCGGAAATTACCACTCGGATTACGTGACTGGAAAGCCTTTCGACAAAACACACAATGTTTCCTTCCTCTCGCCTATAAAAAGCCAACCACTTCCAAATGCGACGAAGAGGAACAACAATCAAGCAAACAAACGTCGGCTTCCTCTTGTCCAATTTTAGGAACAACAATGGCATACGAAAATTGTAGATGTGTATCGAACGTGTTATCTGCGGCGCAATCACAGCCAATATTTACTTAGCTAAATGAAAAAGTGCACTTCAATTATTCGACGATCCAAAGATAAAACTCTCATTGCATAAGCATTGATAATAAATGTTTTTTTTTTTGTTAGAAAATGCAACATTCTGTCCAAATCTGAAAGTCATCCACTGCTATTTTCGTGTTCGCTTTAATCGACGATAAAATTAAGTGTTTTTTTTTTCTAAATGAATTAGGGAAAATAACAAGCAACACAATTAATTAGTATTCTAAAAATAAGCGCATCGATACCGATTCAACGGTTATCTTGTTATAATGTATCAATCATTTGATGTATTGGATAACAGCTTCAATAATTGATCTCAACTAATCGAATTATTATAAATAATAATAACTGTATATTCCATTTGGAATCATAATTAAGTCATTTAATAATTTATATCATTTTTATCGTACCAGCCAGTGTATATCATCATTTGTTTCTATCACTTATGAAAGTTGCGTTCTGTTATTTTGGTTGCTTGGTAACAATCGTTGAGTTAGCTATTAGATCCATGCAACTTGATTTACGCAATTGTTATGGAAATTTAAATATTTATAAATATATCGAAAAGAATTAATTATTTAAACAATTGTATGAAGCAGTAAAATGGTCCCAACTATTCATAAGTTGAGAAACTATTATTAATTTATTTCTATTCGTTTAAAACTTTGTGAATAATTACACATAAATGTAAATAACTAATATGAAATGGTAAAATTTTCATTCAAATTTGTTATTATAAATAATTCATAAAATATTTATTAATTTCCACTTAAAAAAACTTTTTTTTTTAATGAAAATAACTATTGATTTTTAAACTAATATTTTCATCATTTATATAAGATTTTATTTCTATGTAATTTTTACACAATCAAAAACCTTGAATTTATTACAATTCATCTACAATGTATTCATTTCAAGAATAATAATATACATTTACATCTAAAAATTATTTTATTTTGAAAGAATACGTTTTAAAATTTGCAGTGTTGATGTTGAAATATTTACTTGCATAAAACTTAATTGGAAAAAATATAAAATTTAATGTCTAGAAAATATAAGAAAATCTTGAAATTTTATTTCATAATATTTAAAAAAAAAATTGCAATCTTAAGACATTAATGTTATTTTTTTTAATATTTGCTTTTATAAAATAAAGTATTGTGTAATGCATGTAAATTTAGTTTAGAGAAATTGCAAGAAACGGCTGTTAATTATGAAGTACGTGCTAATTACATAATTCGATGAAGCACGTTGCACTTGACCTTAAAACATGTCAACAGAAAACTTGTACGCTCGCATTCCGCGCTTTAACAATGAAGTAATCCAATGGTTTTAACGATAAAAGCATGAGCCCTTTTAATTGCGTAATTATGAAGGAAAAAAAAAACAAACTTTTAAACGTATTACGTCACAGTTTTAATTGTTTAATCTTTCAGCGTTGAATGCAAATTGAAACGGAAATCGAATAAAGGATCTGAGAGGAATATTAACTGAGAAAACTGAACGAACAAACAAAGAAAAGCGCAAGTGAAGAGGGATTCCCTGTCCGAAAGCGGAAGAACGACCTCCAAACCGTTATGCACTTGAATAAGGTAAACACGAGCAAACGGTTATGGTCGACGAAGTCCCCCACGCTCTTCCTCGAAGACACTCCTTCTTCATTGTAGTAAAACGCGTTGGACAGTTTCATTCATCCAGTTGTTGCTGTCCGACGTCTAGTCTAGTGGAAACCAAAGAATTAACTTAAGTTTATGGATGACGAGTCGATCAATCTTCTCGAATAAAATAAGCAAGGAAAAAAGTGCGGATCCCCTGCGGAGAGGCCCTAATCGAAAATCTCTGTTGGTTTTGCGATAACAATCTGAAATCTTCAATTTCTATCGAGTATTTGTACAGGCCACTCAATTGATAAGTGTATAAAGCGCAAACATGCCCTTATCGTGATTTCTTCCCCGCGCTTTTTTTTGGTGCATTTATATAAACGACGAAACCGTCCATCCGTCACGCTCAATTCACGATCCGGTGCCATCACAGCATGATCATGTAAGTACAATTACCTTATTTTTTTTTGTTTGCCGACCTTCACCTTCTTCGCATTTGTCATCCCATTCGTAATGCACATCATATGACGCATATTAAGTTAGCAACAGGCTACAGATTTACTGCAGTATAAACATTAGTAGTAGTACGTGAGTGAATGCTAGTTGTAACCTCGTCACAGTAAACGAGACGAGAAAGAACGGGAACGAAAAACTCAATCTCAATTATATTTCTCTCATTGCATAATTCCTTACTTACAATTATTTTAAAAGACTTTAAGAAAGCATATTTAAATTTAAGTAATTTATATTTTTATTTCAATTAAATTATTAAAAAATTATCAATAAAAAAATCTATGTAAATTATTTTTTCTTCTGCATCATCAAATAGTTTTGAATACAAAAATGGTTATGTTTAAACAAATTTTAATTCTTTAAAAAAATAGATTTATTTAAAATATCATTAAAAAATAATACGATTTAGATATTTCTAAATTTAGAGAGACAGAAAAAAAAGATTAATTTATAATTATGCCACATATTTTTATCAATAAATAATAGATGTATATTTAAGTATTTTATCATAATTATCAGCAGTTTATTTTAAGAACTTTTTAATTATTTAGAAAGTTTTAAAATGTAAATAAAAATAATATTTGTAAAATGTAACAGAAATAGAAATATTTATATAATTATTATTTGCATGTTATCTTTCAAGAAAAACTTTTAAAATACTTGGAAAGGCTTTACTTATTTATTTATTAATATATTTTGAATAAATATACTGAAGTGCAATTTCTAAAAATAAAATATAAGAAAATAATATAATAATAATAAAAAGAAAATATAGTTTTTTCTAAAAAATTGCTGTAAAATTTGAAATTTCGCTTTTATTATTTATTTACGTATTTCTAAGAGTAAAAGAGTTATAGATTTCAGTAACCTTTAACTCTTTATCCAATCCATCAGACTCGTTACTTTTTAAGCAACAATTTTTTTTTTTAAATATAGAGATGGATGAGACGAGTTAAATATTCCACACACCGTCAATATAAAATGCTCTTCGCCTGAGAGACCGACAAAAAAAGAGAACATCTCGCTCATCATCATCATCAAAAAGCAGCCTCCATTATTCATTATGCTCGAAAAATTAAATTTTATTTTTAATATTTCACATTAATAAATAATGCAGTTTTTTTCTTCCATTTAATATTCTTCACTTCCGTTTGCCACTCAACATTTAAATTATGAATATAAACATAATGCATATTTTTTCTCGTTACACAACGGAACTATGGAACTTGATTTATATCTTGTCTTACACTTATTTTGCTTTCCTGCAGAGGATTTACGATGATGGCGGTACGTAAATCAATTGCGCTCTTCAGTTTATTGGCCATTATTGCGGCGCTCGCAGGATTTGCGGATGCCGACTACGAGATCGGTGTCGGAATCGCCGACTGCACAGGACCGACGGCTGAAATCAATTTCGTAAGTATCACTTCTATAGTACAATTGTATTTAATTGCATTTTGCTGAAAAAAAAATGTAATTAAATATGTATTAATTATTACCATTAAATATTTAATTAAACATAATTTTATAAAGCTACGCTCAAATACATACGTTTTACATATTAATAGATTTCCAAAGTAGAATTTAATAAGTTATAAATCCTTTAATTTGTGTAATGTTCCTTGGATAATTCTAAAACGGATTTCCTGCAAGAACCATTAATTTTCCTCACGTAAATCCTTTTAAAGCACGCATCAAATTTTAAGCCCAAATTAGCTAATAACAATTACCACTTTATGCTCAAACAATCTATTACTAATCTCTGAAATTTTTCTAATTATGTTTTCATTTTAATAATTTCCATGTAGAAATGTGGAAATATTGAAAAATTGAAATGTATTGACAAAAAAAAAATTCGTGACAATGCGAAGCCTTTAATTAAATTACGCCGAGTGAACAAATTCCTTTTATAAATGATCGAGTGGTACAGAATACCATTCAATTACCTATAATTAACAAGTCCCTAATTAAATTAGTTTATGCAATGCGCTGTACAAAATTGAGCGCGGAAATGCAGTATTTTCACGTTTTATTTAAATACTCGATAATTACAGAACATAATAAAAATATCAAACATGTAAATTTAAGGTAAAACTATGGACTTTTCAGTAAATTAACTGCGAAATTGGAAGTCGTTGCAGTTTTCTCGTAATAAATTTTACAATAATTATAATTGCAAATGTATTTATTTTTAAATTTTACAAAATAATTTTGTATCTCATAATTTTTAGTAACGATGTATTAGTAACGGAAATATTCATAGATTTGAAAAATTCTCATCGTAATGAGTTTGATCATGTAAATTTTTCCTGCAGAGTATTTGCATTATATTTTTCAAGAATAATAATTCAGTTTTGTGGCACTAAATTGAATCTGTTTATGGAAGCAGAATGAATGTCGGTTGTAAATCCTGCGGATTCCGTTGCAGGAGCATCAATCTGAGATACGTTGCGACGCGATCGATTGTGGAAGCTCTCCTGCAAATCGCAAATCCCCGAATTAGCTTACCCGACTTGCGACATTAAATGATCGTTTGTTTGTTATTCGAATGTACACGCAATCCGTCTTCAAATTCATCTCCTTGTAACGCACCAAGAATAACAATTCTGATCCTGCTTAGGAATCCCTTCCCCCCACATGAAACAAACCGCAGTTTATATTCCGCACGATCTGCTCATTCATCCTTCTTTTTTCATCTACTTTCCAAACGTTTTATTTACAACGAAAATTATGAAACATAACAAATAACCTTCGTTTCGTTGCAAAAAAAAAAAGAATTAAGTAAATAAAGGAGTTTCAATATAAATATGATATTTGTATTCGAGGAAAACAAGCTGCGAATGTGGATCAGGTCAATGTCGGGGAAAAATATAAAGACCGATCAGATCAAGGATAATCTTTTCAATCTTTGCTTCTTTTTTAATATATACGTATTGTGTTTGCTTCGACTGGTTTTTATTACGAACGAAGGAAATATATTTTTTTGTTAAATTGATTGGAAAATGGATTTCTTTTTGATGGCATCCAATTCAAATCATTTTTCTCTTTATTGCGAGATCCACCTGTTTCGCAACTTTAGCCGAATCTTCGAAATCGTGTCTGGCAAAGATTACAATATTTTTTTTTTTAACTTTCTCTTGCTGACTCCATATTTTACGCGTTTTGCATAAGGATTTTGAGGAATTTTACTCACTTGCACAAAAACTTACTATTATAAATTATTTGCTAAAATAACTGTTTTCATGTTATTATTTTCAATTTTTAAACATGTTTTATTAATTAGATTAATTTTTACAAAAAAATAACATTTTCTGTATAAAAAATTATTTGGAATTAAGTTAAAAATAGTTTGATTGCATCATATAGGAAAAAAATAGATTAAGTAAAGTATAATCATATTCTTTGGAATTGAAAATAAATTGATTGCCTTCATTAATGAATGTCTGAAGCATTTTTGCTATTACAAACGTGACTACTATAAATTAAAATTTTTTCAATATGCGCTTTTTCGATGAATGATTTTGCATCTCGTTTATTTGTTAAGAAAGTAAGTAATGTTCGTTGCAGATGGGATATGCGAAGGGAACGCAAAAGGGCCAAGGATTGCATCTGAGGCAATTTGCAAGAGCGTTCATCATCCAGGATTCCGACAATAGGATTGTATTCGTCACCGCCGACGTCGGCATGATTGGAATCGGAGTCAGACGAGAAGTACTTACAAAACTTATTTACTTCAACGAAATATTTACTGAAAATCACGATTATCCTTAGGTTGTTAAGAAATTGAGCGAGAACTTCGGAGACATCTACAACGAGCAGAACGTCATCATCAGCGGAACGCACACGCACGGCGGTCCCGGCGGTTTCCTTATGGACGTCATCTTCGACATCACCTGCTTGGGCTTCTCTCGTGAAACCTTTAACGCTTACGTCGATGGAATTGTCAATGTAGGTTCTTCCTCAAATCGATTCTTTGTTTGAAGGAAACCGAATTAATCCGAATTGTTTTCCTTCTTCGCAGTCCATTAAAGCCGCTCACGAGAACATCGTTCCTGGCAAGATCTTCCTCGGAACCACTCAGATCCTCGACGCGAGCATAAACCGCAGCCCTTCAGCTTACTTATTGAATCCGCAATCCGAACGGGACGAGTGAGTTACCGCAAATTTCTCATTGATTCTCAAATGAACCAAATACCATCATCAAATCGCTCAATCGTGATTAATATTTATTAATAATTTGTGTCCATTTCTAAATAAATTTCACAAACATTTTCTTATATCGAAATTATTTAAATTACAGAATTTTCTTAGTATTACATAATTATTTCTATTATTTTAGATATGAGCACGATGTTGACAAGGAATTGGTTCAACTGAAACTCGTCTCGTCCGTCGATAATTCTCCAATTGGGGTGATCAATTGGTTCCCAGTTCACGCCACCTCCATGAACAACACCAATCATCTCGTTACATCAGACAACGTCGGATACGCTTCCATTCTCTTCGAAAAGGAACTCAACAAGGGCGCGTTACCAGGAAAAGTGAGTTAACAAAATCGTGATTCTTCCCCAACGTTTCGAATTAACTATTAAGTTATTTTCACCTAACCCAACCAAAAAATAAATTGAAAGCTGTTTGATGTTAGTCCATAAATTAGTTTTAAAATTAGGCAGGTTCAAGTTCACACAGTAGCGCAAAACCGAAAATAAAAGATGATGCTAAAAAGAAATGTTTATGTTTATGCAATTTTTATTGAATCCGCTCGATAAATTTGCCCTCGCACAATATTTTTTTGCGTTCGCGTATATAAATATCTTTTCTTTCGGGTATTACAAGATGTACGAACATCAAAGGTGAATAAAGTAATAAAGAACGTTTTTTAAGGAGCGTTCATTATTTTCTGTTTATAAGACGAGAGATTCTGCGATATTCGGTAACCCTTCTGTTTTTTTTTACATATTATACTGGATTATAAAAAATATTCAAATAATGATGAAAGATTTACAATTTTTTACTAACATTGACATTTTAATTAGTTATTTTACAATTATTATATAAAATATGTATATGAGAAACTAAATTTTAGAGGTAAATTGTTATGAGAGTGTAATTGTTATAAAAGTCGGAAAAGCGAATTTTATACGGAAAATAAATTGTGAGTATTATTAAAAGCGATGTCCCTCGTCATATTTTTATCCGAGCGTCAAAAGAAAAAGCGCGTACGTTTTTGTTGGTTTTTTTTGTTGTTTTTGATGTAATTCGCAGTGTAAAGGTCGCTTACAAATTTGCATGAAATTCGCTTCCGGCTGGTAAGGAGTGTGTGCGTGTGAGAGAGAGAGTGTATGAGATGGAAAATTAACGAGGGAGGGCGACTCGTGGGCGTCAATTAATGAAGAACTCGAAAAAAAATATGGACCGAATTAAATGGGTAACTCGAGAGCGGTTCCGGTTTTTCGTGTAAATAATGCGTAATTACCGAAGTTTAATTGTTGCCGACGAATTCAAATTACGTCTTGTATTTTCAATCCACCTCGTTTTCCAATTGGCACCAGTCGAATTGGAATAAGGAAAACACGTCTTCGGGGACGAGCCGCGGCGTCTCCTCTTTGGAAACTTTTTGAATTAGTTACTACCTTGGAATATATCTCTAACAGAATCAAAAAAGTTTTCCAGTTATGCGTGTTTTCATCGATAAATCAAATCTTGTATTTTTTTTTTTTGGTAATTAGTAATTATTTTTTAAGGGAAAAATTGTAGCTGCTTTCGCCTCGAGTAATTTGGGAGACGTATCGCCGAACATCAAGGGCGCGAAATGCATCAACACAGGAGAGCCATGCGATAGAGATTCGAGCACGTGCGGTGGTGAAGCCAAGTATTGCATCGCTTCGGGACCAGGTGAAGATATCTTCGAGAGCACCAAAATCATCGCCAACAGAATCTTCAACAAAGCCACCGTAAGATCCAATTAATAATTACTTAACACCTGTGTGTAATAATCACTGTGATTAAGGCCCTTTTCGATGCCAACGATTCGACGGAGGTGACCGGACCGATTCGCAGCATCCATCAGTACGTGGACATGCCCAAGCAGGAGATCGAGTATCAAATGCAAAACGGAACCGTGCAGAAAGTAATTAATTTGATATTTCGGTATTGATTTTCTCCGCAAAAGGGATGAAGTGTTCATTTCAATATCTGTCATTGCGTGGAGATTAATCGCCGGAGTGGATGGAATTACGAGTAATTATTTTGTTATGTCAAACAGGTGAAAGGGTGCAAACCTGCTATGGGTTACAGCTTCGCCGCAGGAACCACAGATGGACCCGGAGAATTCGACTTCAAACAGGGTACAACTACTACAAACGAGTTCTGGAATTTCGTCAGGGATTTCCTAGCGCCTCCCACAGACGAAGACATCGCTTGTCAATCACCGAAACCCATCCTCTTAGCAACTGGTAGAGTAAGTACAAAATCAAATATTCACATCGATTCCGAAAATTAAACAAATTTAAAATTTCAACAAATCTTGAAAAACATATAAGAATCATTGCGTTTTTTTTACAAAAGAATTCTATATATATATACATTTGCATAATTTAATTTAATATTTCTTCCCTCTTGAACCCAAAGAAATATATTTTCGTACAAACAATCTCCCAAAGAGATCAAGGCTGTATCAATGCCCTTTTTTCTAACAGCGAATAAATATTTCTTTCTTACTTCCAGCATTTACATAATTGATGTTGGAGTTTCCTTCCTAACTGCAAAATCTCCAAAATTTTATATAACAATTTGTTTGAATTTGCACCCGATACATTCTGATATCAATGAGATTATCTTAATTATATATATTTTTTTTATTTACGTTTATTATAAAATTTCACATTTTACAATATGAATACAATATATATAGTTCATTAAACTTGTTTGAATTTTTAATCATTGCGAAATATTGCTATTTCTTTTAAATAAGCAAAGTTTGAGATTATATCAAATTTAATCCGATCTAAATCCTTGTTTCTTTCGCGTCGTAAAAGTAATTTCCATGAGAAGCTTATTGCATGCGGATTAAGTGTCTACACCGGATAAAGCTAAGAAAGACAACTTCAATAATCAACGGCAATAAAAAAATATGATTACATTCTAAGTCGAAACAACAAAAATAACATCAAAATTTTAATGATGAAAATCCAAATTAAAGTTGTACATTTTAATTAACATGATGAAATTTATTATGTGTAAAAATAATCTCCAATTTCATAATGTAATTAACATAAAATATGATTTTTTTAAATCTTTTCTTTTTATTTATTAAATCCCGTGGAATTTGAATTATTGTTATTTTTCAATAAAAATCGAAACTTTTTGTTTTCAAAACTTTAGATCCTAGCAACAAAACAACAGGCCCAAAGCTAAATGTTTTATAAAAATGCTGATCGATACGCAATGTTTTTTATGTTTCGCAACGAAAATAATATTTGCTTTCAATTTTCCTTCGAATTGCAATCACAATATTTGTATAAATAAAATAAAGTGTAGGACGTTAAACAACAAACAATAATCCATTTATTTATTATATTTATATAAAAACGCTTTAAATGTAATAATTTATCAAATCTGCTGAAGGTTACGCAAATATATATTTTGGTGACGATGTGAATACATATTTTTTTTATGGCGATAATACGTTAATAAATTAGCTGTTGTTTACGGGAATAACTAACATTACGTGATGATGAAATTGGTCGGTATTAATTAAAATATTTTTGATTGAAACAGAATATTTAATAAATCGGATTCGGTGAATAAATTATTTAATTAACTAATTTAATTATTTAATTAAAATTATTTTTTTAATAATTTATTTAATTTCAAGTAATTTTGAATTGAATGATTAATTTGGAATTATAAATAAGTATCGTCTTAGAAAAATTAAGTAATTTCTTGATAAATTGTAAATGCACGTTGAAGTCGATAATTGGTTTGCAATTGAAATAATCAGCTGGAATGATTAATGCTTTAGGGAACGACACGATCTCGGAGTAATTCCCTTTTGACTTCCTTTGAATAATGCATGTCTTCCGCCCAAGAAGGCAAACAGCTTAATGACGAGCGCCCCCCGTTGATTTTCCTTTTAAGATAATTTTGCTTCGCAGATGATTAAGCCATACCAATGGCAGCCGGAGATCATCCCGACGCAAGTGGCAATGATCGGCGACGTGGTCATCGTCGCTTTACCAGGTGAATTCACCACGATGTCCGGAAGGAGGATGAAGAAGGTCATCAAGGAAACGGTGCTCGAGAACGGCGGTTCCGAGGACACCAAGGTCATCCTTGCGGGTCTCTGCAACGTGTACACCGATTACATAACGACACCGGAAGAGTACCAAGTAGATTAAATTCAGATTAAACCCGAGCCCTAAAAATAAACGCTTTGTTTGCTTGTAATGACAGATGCAACGTTATGAAGCTGCCTCGACTATATTCGGCCCGTACACCCTGCCCATCCACCTGAATCAATACAAACTGTTGACCGAAGCCCTGCTGAACGTAAGTCCTAATATTTGCGATACACATCAACATAATCATGATCAAAGCTCTGTTCTTCCTCGAATCGAAAATCTTGCGAGTTCGCTGCGTGATATTAAATTCCGCAAAATGGGCGTAGGATGAATTAATGAATTCCATTATAATATTAGGATATTAGCGACATCCATCTTATAATACACAAAGCCGAAGACAATCTGCATATTTTTCATATATTTTACCAATTACTATTTTAATATTGAAGAAAAATGTAATTTAGGATCAAGACCTTGGATCAGGTCCAAGTCCACCGGACTTCTCGAAGAAACTAATCTCCTTCATTCCTCCCGTAATCCTCGATCTACCTGATTACTCGCACGCCTTCGGGGAATGCCTCGAAGAACCGAAGGAAGAAGTCAATGTCGGAGAGACAGTTTCCGTCAAATTCGTGAGTTTTCTAACGCGAAAATTGCGTAACATTGTCGTCACATTTTCAACTCCGCTTTCTTAGGTCTCCGGACACCCGAGGAACAATCTGATGCACGACAAAACTTATTTGACTGTTGAGAGGCAGACAGGTGAAGACTGGAACGTTATCGCTACAGACGGTTGCTGGGAAACGAAGTAAGTTTTTCTATTGGAGGGTTGCTTTTTATTTTATTAAATCATTTTTAAAATACCGAACCTAATTTTACGGCGAATGTAAAATCCACTGGAAAATAATTTATGTTACGTAAAATAGTTATTTTTTTAACATGAAATTAGCTACGAAGTTTTTTATGTGAACGGAAAATCGATACCTGTTGCTGACATTCGAAGCAGGAATGAAATTAATGCATGGTTCTCGATGTGTAAACTGGATTTTCTGTGTTTCATTGCAGATTTAGTTGGAACAGGACATACTTCGCCTCCAGCGAGGTTACAATCGATTGGGAAGTGACTGATGAGGTGAAACCGGGAACATACCGCATCCAGCATTTCGGGCATTCCAAATCCCTCTTCGGCGGTATCAAACCCTACCGCGGAACCACGAAACCTTTCAAGGTAGTCCATTAAAACTGTACAGCTTACAATGTGATTTACAACTTGCCTCTTCATCTATGAATAAATAATAATAATTAAAAATACATCTCCTTCATTTACCTCACTGTTTAATTAACCCTTTGATCCCTGAGCTCTCCTCATCTTACAAGGTTCGTGACCCTAATCAATTTTCTACATCACATATAAAAATAAAATAAACTTTTTATTTAAGTTCCCATTTCCCTTTAAACTAGAGTTTCGCTGAAACGTACACTATTTACTTTACAAATAAATTCAATCTTGGAGTTATTATGTAATAAAAACTAAATTGTACGGAAGACAAATAACGTTAAAATTATATTAAATATTAGAATTTATACACATGATTTTAGATAAATTAAGTAGAAATAAACAATGTATTATTATTATTTCTTTATTTTTTTTTTCGTAATTAAAATTGTAATATTCTCAATGCGTTTGCTGTTTTGCTTTGCGTGGGAGCTCGATCATTAATAAAAGTTCCTTTCCGAAACCTCCAACAATAACAGAAGCAAAATACAAATGACTTTCAGCTTTTCATCATCCCTTCGCGTTTTTCGGGATAATTGCGAACAAATTGGCCGAAATTTATTGTCGTTTAATTCAAGTTGAGATGATAAATGTCCACAGTCTTTGCAACTTTCGTAATATAAACTTGTGCGAAGAACGATGACGAAAGGAATGAAAAATCTCACTTTACTATTCGCTAGTTTTGGTTACATGATCGAAAATAGATCGCTTCACCTGCGCACTACCTAGTTATATAACTCGCTCACTTTTTTTTGAATAGTTTCTCTTTCTTTCTCATTCGATATCTTAATTAAAGTCTTCAGCGATACAGGATCGTTTATCATATGGTGACGAAACGACATTCTTCATACTCATACACTTGTAGCAATCTATTCCAAAGCCATTTGTTACGATGTTATACATTCAATATAAATTTCTTATTTAAGAGGTCATAAATTACTTTTATTGCTTTCGCTCAGCAAGAGCACATTCGCATTATGTATTTTTTTCAGCTAAAAATATACTAAACTGAAGATTACGCACGCAACGTATTTTCGTTTCCAAAAAACACTTACATAATAAAAATCGTTTAATTTAATCACGCGATAACAATTAACAATTACTAAAACAATATTTTTATATGTTTGTTTTTATGTCACATTATTAATATTTGATTTTCCTTCAAAAACATGCAGAGTTTTCTTTTGTAATTTTCACAAACAGCAATGCGATGCGCGAAACCTTGGTAGAAATTGAAACAATAAAAATTAATTTTAATAATGCAGTATGCAAAGCGAAGTAGTGCACTTTGTGCAGGGTCGCGTTCGTTTCCGTAATTTACTGAAATAATAAAAATAATAATTAAAATGATTGATTTTACAGTTTAAATGTATTTTTATTCTTTTTTGTTATAATAGAATTTCACTTTTGAAAATGTACGTATTATTAGTATGTCAAAATTTCAATTTGCATCGATAATTAGTTTGGTAATAAAATAAAAGCTGATGATTAATTGCATTCAACTAGTGTCGAGTTTTATGGGAAAAAAATCTAATTTGTATTAATTAAATAACTTTAGAATAAAATTAAATGGATTTTAGTAATTGTTAAGTTATGCTATTTTTTTTTTGAGAAAGAAAATGATAAAAATTTGTTGAATATTGGGGGAATTTATGTAATCTTTTCTCATTATTTTTAACATGATGTTTTAAAAATTCAACGGATTGTGTTGAATATTGAAATAAAGTTCTATTTTGTGCAGGGAATAGAAATTTGAAAGTCTTATGAATACCGAGATAACGTGTGTAATCTTTGAATTTCTAAATGTATTTTTTAAATGATTTCTATTTTTGGGAATGAAGGTTTTTAAGAAAGTAAATAAATTATTGGTGAATTGATGGATTTATGGAAAGCAAGGGAGAAAATAATGGATGAGGTGAAATGGAAACGGGTATTGTTTACGGTGGAAACGCATGCGTTTCGGGAGTTTTTGAGAGGATCGCGTTGGATTTCTCGTCGACGTAGGGGCAAACTGTTCGCGATGCCTGAGCGGCCCGTTTGAATACCGAAGCGCGCGTTTTCCGTGCGCCCGAAGCTTGTCAAGAAAGGAAACAGGATAATAAGAAATGGAAGGATTGGTGAGGAACGACGAAGAGGAGGCCTTCGACTTGTACGGCCCGAAACGCGACAACCTCTTCATAGTGATCCCGATAACAGTCATCTACGTGATCATCCTTTTATCCGGACTAATCGGAAACATCAGCACTTGTGTAGTGATCGCGAGGAACAAATCCATGCACACAGCCACGAACTATTACCTCTTCAGTTTAGCAATTTCGGATTTACTTCTTCTCGTTTCCGGATTACCACCGGAGATCTACTCGATGTGGTCCAGGTATCCGTACATCTTCGGAAACACCTTCTGCATCCTGCGAGGACTTTTCGCCGAGACATCGGCAAACGCCACTGTCCTCACGATCACCGCTTTCACCGTTGAGCGTTACGTGGCCATATGCCATCCGTTCCTTTCTCACACCATGTCCAAACTCTCCAGAGTCATCAAGATAATCCTGCTGATCTGGTGCATAGCTGTAGGCTTCGCCATTCCGCAAGCCATCCAGTTCGAAGTGTCCGAAGATATCGATGGAAATCCGCACACTTCCATGTGCCACATCCTGAGCCCCCTCATGGAGTACTCCTTCGACATCTCCACGCTCGTCTTCTTCGTCATCCCCATGACCCTAATCACAGTTCTATACGCTATGATCGGCCTCAAACTGAAATCCTCGACGATGGTCAGCAACCAGATTTCTTTGGCAGGAGCGAAGAAACTTCAGGCGCAATCCTCGCGCAGAGTCCTTAAAATGCTTGGTAAGTTTTACATTTCTCATAAATTAACTTAAAAAATAAATATTCATAAATTTAATTGCAATTCAACCAATTATTTTTTTAAAATTAAAAACAATGAGTCGTTTACACGTGGAAAATTATGAACTAATTATCATTCCCAACAATTAATACAATCGATTTTCAACAACTCCATATATTTCAACAACAAAAAATTAAATTACGAAATTTCAATTAATTATAAATTAATTCCCCATAATTATTGGTTATTGAATAAATAACAATCAATCTATTAAACAACAAGTTAATAATATTTTTTTCACTAATCAATGTGACAGGCCATAAAATTAACAAAATTATGTAATTATTTATATGTTTTGAGCAACATTCTTTCATGCGCTGTCGCGAAGCTTTTAATTTTTAATTTCTAGATGAGAATGTCTGTTTGAAAATAAAATGCGGACTGAACAGAAAGTTTGCTTTACATTTGAAAGAGCGACGGATGAAAGAGAAAATTTGAATATTTATGGGATTGCGCGTATTATTGAAATAGCTACCGGTTTTGCAAAATGCGTAAATAATAATGTTCCATTTGCAATTATAAACGTTTCGCCTTCCCTTCCATCCACTTTTATTTTTTTTTACTTCGCGCTGATGAGACGAGGTCCGAGGATGTTACGATTTATAAATAAAACATCATTGAGGAGAGGAAAAATGTGTAAGAAGTTTCCTTCACTTAAATAGTTTGTTTGCGCTTCACGTAAATGCTTTCAGTTTAGTCTGGATTTTAATTGTTACTTAAGATATAACATTTTGATTGCAAATCAGTGCAACTTTATTCAAATAGAACTTTACTCTGATTTTACTTATTAAAATTTATTGCAAAAAAAATACACATTGAATTAAACACGAATGTAGAAATGATATATAAAATAATATAAATTATTTGTTGACTATTCATGGGAATTGCGCAATTTACATATATAATTATATAGATAACGTTCCTATTTACGTTCGTTTCTATTAGCAAAAAATATGTATAAAACGAACATATTTTTTGGTCTTTTAATTTTAATTATTCTTTGGAAATCAAAGTGTAAACAAGAAATAAATTTCAACGAAAACAAATTTGATAATTTGCATTAATTATTTTATTTATCTTGAAGAATTATGGCAATATTATTTATATTATATTAATTTTAATTAAAAATTCTTTAATTCGTCGATAGAATTTATTTCTTGCGAAATCCTTAGAATTTTCTCAATCAGTTTAAGTCCTTCATTTATCGCTGCTACTTTTATCATGGTACGTTCCGGTTTAATCAGTAATTAAGTTTGGAGTAAAGAATAGAAAAAAGCTTTTTCTATTGGTTCTTTCACAAACTTCGACACCACCAAAAAACCTTTACATTCATCTTTACGACATCATTTACATTCAAATCGATAATACTAATTAAATTTTGCATGGATTTTATATCCAATTACGAATTATTATAGTAATTGATATTAAAAAAATAATACTGAAATGATTTTATTAATTATATATTTTAATCCTTTTTTGTATGTATAAAATTATAATATTTTTTTGCTCAACAAAAAACTTTTAAATACGCAAATAATATAAAAGATGGGACTTAATTTACGTTTGTATTAAATAAATAACAGTAAAAAAATTACAAACAGGCAAACATTTTAAATTGGCTCTGAGACAAGATAAGAAATAATTAGGCCGAACGAAATAAGTTCATTAAAACTAAAACATAATAAATATTTTCAAAGAGATATTTAAGCTATTAAAAGCAATTTATTCCATTGAATATCTTACGTGAAGATCGATCATTTAATTGATTATAAAATAGAAAATGAAGTGAAAAGCGAGCCAATTTTCTTTTTGATAAATAAAATTGCTTCGCGTTATTTATAGTTTACTTCTTTTTTTCTACAAGTTGTAATAGAGCCGACATAAATGATAACTCGTTGTAATTAGTTGGAAATAATTACTTTAACGATTTATGTTCGCTCTGAGTTTCCTTCTCTTGCATGAATAGTGTTTTCTATGATTTACGAGCTTAATTTCTGTTTTCTCATAAGCTGCGACAAGGAAGTAAAGTTATATTTATAAATCTGCACTTAATTAATCAGGATTTTCATAAGAATTAAATTTAAAATAAGCGCGTTTTCTAAACTTAATTTTTATGTTTTCTTGGAAGGTCAGGTTTGTTTATAAATCATTTTGAGTGTAAACATTTTATTATTGTTCACAGTATTTTAATTCGTGGTACATTAATTTAGGAAATGTACATATTTCATAAATGTAATATACATTAACACATATTATATAAAATGAATAATTTCAAATTGGTTCAATTATAAGAAAAGTAACTAAAACTTCTGCGAAAACAAGTTGATTAATTATTTAATTGGTGTTGAATTACTCGTCTGAGTGAAAAAAAATATTTTCTTCCCTTTTTTTTGAACTCCCATAAGAACTAATCTATTATAAAAGATTGGTCTAGACATTCACAAATTATGCCGGAAAAAACAATCAACGCAAAAATAAACAACTTGAACACACATTATTCGACTAGAATTGAGGAAGTTTATACAACTAATCTATCAGTTTATTTGCCATTCTTTTCGTCTGCAGACATATTTTTAGATACTGTTACATGAGATTGAGCTGGACCTAACGACCCCAATTAATTAAAGTAAAAACTTTTATTTTTCTCTGCACGCGTAAGCGGTTTTCGCTTTCTATTGATTCCAAGCACTCGAGGGTTAATGGAATGCAAACTTTGCTCTCGGGTTTCCTCTTTCATTGGAATTGCGAAAAAAGGTAAATTGGAAAAGTGTTACATATGCAGATTAACAGTGAAAACGAAACTCGAATAAACACAGAAATTGCCCCTTTTTCTTTTTCTAATAGAGATATTGAGGATTATGATTGATTAATCTTTCGGCTACGAGCGCTTCTGTTTACATAACAGCTATCTATCCGTTTCATGCGAACAATATCCCAACTTTCAGTCCTTTTCTTTTTGCTGATGAATATATTTCAATACGACCGTAACTTTCCTTCCAGTCACTCCATTTAATCCAAGTCTAAACGAACGACCTTGAAATAACGCTGAGGGGGCAACTATCATTATTTTTCTAGCCTTGAAAACCGTTCACATAAAGATTAACGTTAAGAAAATGTAATACAATAGAGTTGAGATAAAAACTAAAAATAGTTTCAATAATAAATTAAATTTAAATTAAATTAATTCAGGAAATACGTTGCAAACATACTTCTGAGCATTCCTTTCCAAAATAGCTAGTTTGTAGTTAGTACAATATGCAATTAATTTAATTTAAATTCAAGCTGCGTTCGCTTTATCTCAATTTTCGTTTCTAAATAATGGAAATATTTCTTAATTTAATAAGAAATAAATATTATATTTCAAATTATAAAATATTTAAAATTAAACCTATTTTTTTCAATTGCAATTGATTTATTACCATTAGTATACATAAATTGGCACCATTATTACTATTTTTATGTAATTAACTATAATAAGTGCTTTTTAAGGTTCAGGTTTCTTTAATTGCTACGTTCATTAAAACACGTATCTATTATCTATAAATATATTTCTTTCATCAGCTGCGATAACAGTAAACATACTTAATATATTTTGCTAAACAATTTTTTACCATTCCGGAAAATTAGCCTTTTACGAATTATTATAATTATGTTAGTTTTTAACATATTTCAAAAAATTGTAATTATAAAATTTAGCAATTAATTAATTATTTCAATACAAATAAATAACTAACTCAATTCTAATTACAAAAATAAATTATAATAATTTTCAATTCTATACCTAAAATAATAATTTCTTTGGCAAAATACATTAAAATTTGAGTCTGAATATTCACATTTTTTTTCTGCTTTATGTTAGGAATTCGTAAAATCCAGAAAGATACATAAATATGGAAATTATTGTTGCAGAACACTTTAATATTCTCAACGTTTTGAAGATTACAACAATATTATTATTATTTAAATTTTCGTTACTCGTCAACTAATGTTTGAATGGAATCTCGAGTATTTTCGCAAACGACGTAATTATTTTAATTCAAAGTAAACATTAACTGTTTCACTGTTTATTCTGAATAGAAATCGATCTGGAATAAGTTCAACATTAATTACTTTATTATTAAATTAATTTAAAGTAGAAGTTAATTTAATTTTACAATATTTTGGTAATAAATTATATCATAATATTACTTTTTTTAATTTATTAACTGTAATTTGATATCGAAAATATATTTTTTTGTTCCTAAGTGTAAAGCTGTGTTACATATATTTTTTTTTGCGTTATGATGGATCATTATTAACATAGCTTATCATGCAGTATGTGCTTTTTTTTATCAGAGTTCTAAATATTATACAAATTAAACAAATCGCCTCATTAATTATATTGTTTTAATAAGCTTTCAGCGTAATCTGCTGAATCGATATTCCAATATCGGCCACAGTTACAGCATGTATTTATGTTATATTTAGTTTTTTTCTGTTGTATAAATTATTGAATTATTAAATATTTATTTAGTTTCGAATAATATTTACATTTTAATTGAATTTAGAAAAAAAATATACGTGAATCGAGGATAAACAACAAGTTTATTAAGAAAATTGATTCTCTGTAAGAAACTGTTTGCATATTTAATCGATAAATTTAGTAGATTGATTTTACTATTTACCATGAATGAAACGAAAACAATGCTTGTAGTAAACTTATTGGATCATCGATGTTGATGATTTTTGTGCGTGTCGTGATTACTTAAACGCCCACTTCCTCCGATCTCCTCCATATTCAGTGGATCTTTTAATTAATTACAGGGAAATTATACATGAATTCGAACGATAAATTAATCCGCTACGTAAAGTTGCGTCTCACCCTTCGAACTTCAGGCAAATACTCCTGTTTACTTAACGGCAGTAATTAATAACTGCTCTCTTTTTATTACATCTTGACCCTCTCTGCCATAACAATTTAGGAGATAATAATAGCATTCTACATATAAGCAAAAACTTTACTAATAACAACTTTATTAATACACACACACAAAAATACATCCTTTTATTATTATATAGATTTGTTTTATTTAATTTCGTTTCATTGAAAATAACATAAATTAATTATATAATATTGTAAGGTTTTAATTAAAAGAAATTTATACAAAATGAAATACAAGAATTTTTATTAATTAATAATGAATTTATGTTTCGTGTGAAATGTTTGTTATTGTACCCGGCGCATCCACAATTTCCACCTGAATGCATTTGATGTTTAAATCACTTCTTGCTCGTAATATATAACCAAATGAAACATACACTCGATAAGTACAGTTAATATCAGTTTAGGTCTACATCCGTTGGGATTTGAAGATTTCCGGTGTCGAGGACCTCCATTGTTTTCGAAGCCTTAACTTCTAATTACGGCGACAAGCTTATCCAGCATGTACATCTTCATCAGTTCAGTGTTCGTCGCTCGGGTGAAACTTCACCAGTAAACAGAAATAATGAATATTATAATTCCGCTTATCAAGGATAATTCTGAACATTTCGTTTAAAAAATATGCTTGAAATTATATGAAAATATTGTTTTTTACGTTCATTAAAATTTATGTGATTGCACGAAATGTAAAATTATTTCGACAATATCCTTTGATCACAAATGTAGATGAAATAATAAATATTCTGTTGCAAAATTGGAAATCATTATTTAATTATATATTTTTTACTATTATTTTGAAGAGATTTTTAAGAATGAACAGAATAATTTTATGAAATAATAAGGAAGATTCATGAGTAAATAAAGATTTTTTTTATTCTGAAATTAAGAATTTCCAAGGAAAGTGATGAAAATAATGTTTTATTTGAGCATTAGCATAATGAATTTTTTTTATGTAGAGTGTCGTATATAAATTTTAATGTTTTTTTTTTGGTATGTTTCGCGTTTGGAACGTCGAAATTTCCGAACTTCCATTCACCGCATTGGAATTCCAATTAAACCCCGAAAGCAGTTTAATTGTTGTAACTACACGTGGAAGAGACAAACCAAACAAAACGTCCGGTATTTGAGCGCCAATGTATACGAGAAGCAATTTTGTTGCCGCAGCTTCTTTTTCTCTAACAAAAGAAACAAAAGACGGAAGGAAACAAAGAGGAAACAAAAGCTACACGGAACGAACGATAATATTAAAGTGCACAGATGTCGCTGCTTATTACTGGTAACCTTGAAATCTTTATGTTTGCGTAACTGAACTCTTCCTCCCTTAGATTTTATATTAAATTCGCTTCATAAATATGCATTTCCATATAAATAACGTGACGTATTTATTTATCTTTATTTAAAGTTTTACCTTTGCATTGCTCTATTAGTGGAGTTGATTACAATACATATTTTCAAAAAAAAAAAATAATGATATATGTTACAATTTTTTTCCTTAAACTTCGTGCAGAGAGAAATATCCAATTACATTTTGGTTTTACAAACTTTGCTTTTTCTCTTTTCCTTGTGTACCCATAATCCCGTAAACTAACCTAATCAACTTCCGGCATTCTGGAAAAAAAAATTTATAATAAAAAAAAATCATATTGTGCACAAATATAATGTACTTTTGTCGTGTAAAATTTGTACACGAAAAAGCTTTTCGCACCCAGTTTTTCTCGTGCCCGAAACATAAAGAGATATATGAAAACTCGGCTATTGCGTAACACAAACGCATTTTTTCATTTTTATTTGATTGTTACGAATGCACAAAAGTTATGTATTACAGAGAAAATAAAAGGATGCTCACAAAGCGCTCTTTTAAATTTTTTTCTGCTCTTTTAATGTGGATCCGAGTTTTTCTTTCTGTTTAGCCGATTTGCAACAAAAATTGATGATTATTATGTAATTACATGTAAGTGCTTTGTTTCCATGGTTATTTCGTTGTTTATTATAATATCAATGTAACTATAGCAAACAAAAAAAAAATTGTTGGTATTATCCTTGAAATTGTTTCAATAAATAGCGACTATGAGACGTGCGACGAAATTTATGATGAGCGGAAGAAACGTTATAAATTATTTCGGAGTAATCGCTGAGTAGAAACACTCAATCTGAAGCGTAATGCGAGGGCATATTCAATAATTCTGAAACCCGAAAGAGTGTGTTATTGTTAGCGAGAACACGCAGATAAACATCAATTACGTAATAAGTTATTCACACTGGTGCGGTCTACGTGCCAACGCATCCGACGTTAACGAAATGTATTGTTACATTCTCTTTTTTTCACCCTTATTTCTCCTGAGAACATCTTGAAGCAAAATAAATTGTAACGCGATTCCATTTAATGAGGATTCGACTCGAAGGTTCGTTACGTATTTTGCGAACCAGAATACTCAGCCCTTTTTCAAACAAACAAACAAATTAACCTGTTCAACTTTTCTGTATTCCTCAATTTCTCTTGTTGTCATTTAAATCTTTTCTTGAATTTGCAGTTGCGAGTAAGAACGGTAATGCGGCAATCAATAAATATGAAAATTTCCAATGGAAAAATGAAACTCTTATTGAAGTCTGACGAGTCTTATTGCGTGAAGCTGCGTACAAGGATATAAGTTTCACGAGAATCTTTGCTGTTTCTTTGGGGTCACGGATCACGCACAGCCCTGTAATCATTAGCGATGAATTGGATGAAAGATGATATAGGTTAGACCGCAAAGGGCGAGGAAAAAAACCTTAAACGATTACTAATTGCGTTAAATGGATCCTAGGCCTAATCGCATTGAACGCCGCAGAACCGGACGTGCCGATAATTGCAATAAATGACAAGCAATTGGATTGTTCGTCCATTCATTCATACATTAATTATTTGCTTTCACGTTTATGAATTAACGATTTTACGAACTGATTCAGTTGGACAACGACGTTAATCAATTAAATAATAATTATGCAACAATTAATTTTAACTTGTTTAGGTATAGAATGTATCGCAAATAATAATGGTTACTTTTATTTACATATCCTTTAAAAATACTTCATTTCTTATTAAATTCCAAGAAGTTTTTATGTACTTGTGGATTACTTACAATGCGATTCTCGAAGATTTACGGAAATTTTATAAGTAATTGACAAAATTTCTTACGCTTAAAATATTCGATATAGTGAAAAAACATTCAATTTGTTCATGACATATTCATATTTATATTATTCCAAATAAATATTAAATTATTAATTTCTTATTAGAAAATAACGTTTCGCAAAATATATTATTTGAACTTTATACTTTATTATTTATTAAATTATTATGATAAAATTTGATTTCTTTTATTAAATAATTTCAACCTGTTTGCGTTTAGAAGGTCAAATAATTGTATGAAATATTATATGAATTAAATTCTTAACATATTTTTCAATACAAAAAACACAAATAAATTGCTGTTAATGAAATTATTCAGAAATCGTTACGTCCATGATAAATTTGGTAACTACGTCCGGTAATTAGCAACGTAAACAATTAACATATAATATATTAATACATAATTCCAATTAGCTAATAGGTTAGTGGCTCATTGGAACTTAATAATATATTAATTATTTATATGAATTTGTTCATTTAGATAAATATTTTGATTTTGCGAGTTTGGCTAAGCGTCATCTGATATTATAAAAGTGAAGTAATTTGACAGTATTGAAGTATTTTGTTTCTTCTGTCAAAGTATCCATTAGAAGTTGTCGCTGAAGTAATGAGTGTATCCGATGATGTTGGTGGTTTTCGACGAGATGAGGTTTTACAGGAATGCTTGAAGAGCATTCTGAAACTGCTGAACGAAGAGATGAGGAGCGAAAGATTGGACAGCGATCAGAAGGAATCGCTCGGCGTGGCCAAGCAATGTCTGGAATCGTGTTACTCTTTGGAAGATGTGGATCTTTCAAAGACGTTGAATTTGATAAACGCATTCAACCAGTTGAATTATCCGCCGGTTAAGAATGTGCTGGAATTAGCGGAATCGTTTAAGACTAGAGGAAACGAAGCCATGAAGGACGGAGATCACTTGGCGGCTTTAGATTGCTACAGCAAAGCCATAGAAGTTGATTGTAAACGAGCGGTGTTTTTCTGCAATCGTGCCGCCGCGTACAGCAAACTGGACAGGCATCAGGAGGCTATAGAGGATTGCAAAGAGGCCATCAAGTTGGACTCGAGTTATGGGAAAGCGTACGGCCGTTTGGGAATTGCGTACGCAAATTTGAACATGTTCCAGGATGCAGCGAATGCTTACAAAGATGCGTTGAGGCTGGATCCATCCAACGCTTCGTACGAGGCTAATTTGAAGCTGGCGGAAGCGAAGATCGTGTCTTCGTATGGGGAAGCGTTCGATTATAATGCTCTGCTGGATGATCCCGCTGTATTGAGCATGGCTTCACAGATGATCAGCGATCCGTCTTTTTTGAATGTAGTTTCCGGTATCATGTCTTCAGGAGCTGGCGGAGATCCCAATATCGGAGCTTTCCTTGCCGTCGGACAGCAGTTTGCGGAGCGCATGCAGAGCCACAGTCCAGGGATAATGGAGAATCTTCGTCAGTCTTTTTCATCCCTTGGGCAAGGCGATAGTCATACAAACTCAACGCAGAATAAAGAACAAGAGAAAAAGGATTAAAATAATAAAATCATAATTTATAACATTGTTAAAAACAAAAAAAAAATAAGCAACAAATATGTATTTTCATAATTACATTTATCAATTAAATCGTTTGAAATTGAAATTATTTAGTACATTTTAAAATGTTTAAATTTCAAGTATATTAGTAACATTTCTGGATATTTTTGATATTTAGTTAAGAGTAGTCCTGTTTTCACATGAAAGGAATTTCATTTCTTATGTAATCTAACTTGGAGTACGTAAAGCACAAAGGGCAAAAACGAAATACCCTTCAACTAAAGCTGAATGCACGACACATTCCCACATTCCTTTTTTTACATATTAAATAAAACCCGTTATTCTAGATTGAAAAAAATATATATTTCAGTATTTAAATTACGTTTTTATTAGACGTACTTAATTTTGAAGAGCAAAACAAGTAATTTACAGTTAGCAGGAAACGTGCTGAAAAAAAAAATTCTGTAACAGGAAATAAACTAAACTTGCATTTCCCGCATACAATATTACAGTTTTCTCCTAATTGAACTCAGACAATAGATGTAATTTTATTACGCAATGCACACGAGTTTTTGTTTGATGCGGCTAAATGAAACGTAATTTCAAAGACGAGAGTGTTTCATAAATCTTGTCTCCTCGCATGACCGAATTTTATTGCATTAGTAGCAAATTTCACTTCAAACCCAAACTTTCTTATCACACTCAATTTAATTCAGCTCTTCCTTGTTTCTCATATAATTTAATACTTGTTTTGTACAACATAAAATTGACTGAGAATAAATTTAATAAAAAATATTTAAAAGAAAAATAATTGAAATTAATTTTAGAAATATAATTTGTAACTTTATTAATTTGTAAATATTTGTATAAATTTATTAGTTATTTAATGTTTATCCAATTTTCCAATTGAATTGTGTAAATAAATAATGGAATAATGGTTGTTGTTTATTCAAAAAATTTATTATTCGTTCATAAATTTCTCATTTTTCACTTCAATTTTTTTTTTCTGTTATTTAATTAAAAATAGCTTGAAGCTAATGAGATTTTAATATATTTTCATTTTGAGATAATGAATCGTGTTTTGTATAGTTGGAATATTAATAAAGAGGACGGGAAATAAAAAGTGTAAAACATGCGCTTTTGCAGCTGTAGTTGAATAATAATGGACTAAAATCTTTTAATGTTTATATCATCTGTCTTTTGCATTTTCTGTACGTTGTTAATGAATTCTGCATGATAATAGAACAATTGTTGGTTTTGTTGCAGTGGCTGTTGTAGTCGCGTTTTTCATCTGCTGGGCTCCGTTCCACGCTCAGAGGTTGGTGGCGACCCACGTTTCCTTCCCATCGAATGCGGATGACAGGGTAAAGTATCTGAAGATATACGAGGTGGTGACCTACATCAGCGGCGTCCTCTACTTCGTCTCCACCACGATAAACCCGTTGCTTTACAACATCATGTCGAACAAGTTCCGGGATGCCTTCAAGGTACGTCCGAGATGCCGAATGACGGTTAGCATCGGGATTAAAGCATAGTAGAGTATCTTTTGCAGGAGACGTTCGCACGATGTTGTCGACTCAAATCCGGAAAGCAGAGGACTTACTCGGTCCTCTCTAGGTCCAGGTCCTCCGCGCCACGCGCCACAGAATCAAACGAGTCTAGAGATGAAGCTAATAGCGTTCAAACGCACACCTCTGTTACCCACAAAAGCTCTATAGATTCCGGCCTAGGCATGCACATCACCGCAAAAAGGTGAGTCAAAAACAGTGATAAACTTTTTAACTTTACCTGCAAAATTTTCCAGAGAAAGAATAATGTATAAACTTAAAAACTCTTGTTTTTCAACTTTTCTTTTGATACAAACATAATAGTTTTGTACATTTTGTTTATAAATAAAATGTTATTTAAAAACACCAATTAAAATTCTATTGATTTTTTTTTTAAATATAATTGTCAATTTTAAATATCTCAATAATTGTAATTACAGTAATTGCAATAAAATAAAATTAATTCAATAAAAACTATATTTTTTCTGTGCAAATTTTAATATATTTAAATATTTATTTTTAGTCTATAAAATTAAATTTATAAAATGAAATTAAAAGAAAAACATAATAAACGATGAAAATAAATGTAAAAGTAAATACTTTTGAAAAATAATTTTAATTCGAAATTAAAGCAAAATGCAAATAAAACTATGTAAATAAATCAAAGAAATTATACTGGAAATTATAATTAATATAATTAAACACGTAAAATCAATTAACGGAAAATAATGATACGTTTTTATTACGATTTAAGTAAATATAATTAATCACGAAATAAAACTAATAATACTAGAAGAACTGATAAACAAATATCTCAAGAATTTCTGTCGATTTCGTAACATATGCTAGTAAATGCTAATTATTTGTAAATGAACTGGAAGAACGCGAAAAGTCAATTAAATCAGACAGCAACAAAAAAAAAACTAAAATGTTTCGTAATTCAATTAGGAATTATTTGATCATCAAAAAACTGTAATGTGAAAAGAAGAAAATCATGTTTCTTTTTTTGCTTATTAAGTTTTATTTCCTATACTAATTATTTCCTATATTTGCAAACAAATATTATTTTTATGAATATGGTAAAAAAATCAAGCAGAGACAGAAAATAATATGAAAATAAAAATGCAGAAGCGCTTGTTGTTGCGTGAATTTCCAAATACGGGAATACTTTTAATGTGCATTTAATTATATTGTAATTTTCGATCTGAATATGAATGAAATATACATATTTAATTCTTCAATAAAATATAATTGACTAAAACTGTTTGTAGTTACCAAACGAATCGGACAAATGAAATCGGTAATAATGAAATAATAATTTGAACAACAGAAATAAAATATATTTATGGCTAATATTTGTTAAATCCATGTATTTGTTTTGTAAATAATTTATTCAATCAAAAAGCAATTTTACTATTTCACGTAATTTTGAATGCATAAATTGTGTTGAAAAAATTGCCGTTTTTTCAATGAAATTATAAGGAAGGAAATGTTCTTACTGAAGATGTTAAATTCGTAACGTAATTGTAATTTGTATGTAATTGTATAAATGAAACAGTTGTAATAATTGTTGTGTAAATTGCGTTGTTGCAGACCTAGGAAAATCGAATTTCCCAACAGATCTGAGGTTTCCATAACGATGGTGCCGCTCACAAATTTAACCCATATATCGCCGAGCACGAAACTGGTCGCAGTTCACGTGATGCATGCGCCGGAACCTAATTGGAGGATCCTCGAGTTCTTCAGGTGTTTGGGGTCGAAGAGGCGGGAACCTGCGAGCCCCGAGTTCAGGGTTCGAACCAAAGAAACGAGACTTTCCGGCGATTCCTTCGACATCAGCAACAGCAGCCTGAAGGAGGTGGAGACGGCATTACTGAAAGACGAACTCACCACTTACATGAACAAACCGAGTTCAATTAACTAAAGTGAACTTTATCCAAGTACTGTGTACATAATATAAGAGACATATAGACTTTGATGAATAATTAGTGAAAGTGAGGAGCGTGCGAATGTTTGATGAATGTTTTGTCTGTCAATAAATTTTGAATTACAACCCCCGCAATCCCTCGGGCTGACTCATTTCCATTTTCCCTCGCATTTGCCACAATTTGAAAGACACCTCGTTATATTTGATTCCATACGAAATGATCAAACGGTATTTTATGTTTAAAAAAAGAGAAATTCCAACATCCAAAGTCATCATGCACATATGCATGACTCCGCACGATTCTCATCGTGATTAAAACATTTTTTTTTCATGAATTTCAATTAAAAAGAAGCGAAAAATATGCACATTTTTTATTTTATTCAATTGACTTTCCATTAAACTCGTTCTATACAATTTATCTGTCTGGTCAAGCTGCATATTGGAGCTGTAAAAACCACCTTTACGATTCTTCTAAACTAAAGTTTGTTGCGAGTCGCAGATGGCCTCCGGCCGTAAACATTGAGATTTTCATTCATGCATCTATTTCTGAAGTCCAAGTCTACAAAAATAAAACTTACAAACCGAATCGCCGCAGGGAGGTGAATAAAATATTTACGACTCTCTGTAATTGAAGCAGCCAAAAAAAAAATACTGTTTTGCTATAATTATTCGGATTCTCTTTCCGATCCAATTTAGGATTTGAAACGTTTTCAGGTAATTTAATAACACCTTAAATGATGTTACCTTAGTTACAATAATGCTGCTGCATCCACGATGTACGTGATTTGGGACTTAAAACGTGCTCACGTATACTTACAATATACTTAAAAGTATACATAATTGTTATATCTTATATACATTCTTGTTTCTTACCTTCACGTAACATTATGAGTAAAATATACAAGAAATTATGATTTTTTATATTTGTTTACAATGATTGATAATCCTTTAAAATCTTAACTTATTAAAATTCTCCAAACGAAATGTTATTGAAAGTCTAAATTCAATGACGTAATATTTCATATATTTTCAGGAAGTTATTACACGCAACCAGACGATCTTCGACGTTATGCTCCAATCTATCCGTAGTTTAAAAGTTATCTATAAAATAGCAATGAGAACATGAGATTTTATATTTAACTCAATGATGCTTTGGTAAAAGAAAAATTAAGCTAAGAGATCATTAAGATCACATAAAATTAAAAAAATTATGAATGCTATAGGCAACCAACTGTTCAAATCGTATCTGCAATGTTTATCCGTTTGGAAGTAATCCGGTATAAAACTTTGCATCAAATTTACTGCTTTCGGTTATCAGCAAGTTTATGTTTTCTTTGCTAACCTCTGCGAAGCTTTAATATCCCAAATGGGAAAACTTGCGACATCAATTTTTGTAATAATCTGGTGGAAAGCCGACGGTTTTTCCTTCAGCTCCCACGCTCGCCGTGCAATAAATTGCATGCATTAACGTGTACCCCGACGATAAATTACATGCATTCACTTCGATTTTTTTCTCTGATCACTAAATATATGGAATTACGAAATTAGCGAATGAATTATGCACGCTGGGAACTTGGATTTACTTTCTTTCACATTCGCAATTCGAAGATGACCTTTCAAGATTACTTCGATTACAACGAGAAGTTGCTGAGATGGTTCGGAGTTTGGAGATTGGACAAAGAGCATAGGTTTTATAAGTTACAGAAGTACGCGTATTGGGTTTTCTTTCCTTTGGCTTGTCTTCACGTTGCTAGCATCGCTGGAGGTTTTGGGTACAGAACGCCGGAATACACCTTCGGGCCCCTTTCGTTTCAGTTCATGTGCTTAAATCGTATAGCTTTTATGTGGTACAATGAGGATAAATTGAAGGGATGCATAGCGATGGTGAAGAGGAGAAGTTTTTGGTTTGAAGAAGACGATTTGAAAGAGATTAAACAAAGTAACGAGGATCTGGCAAATAAGTTCTCTTTGAAGTATCTCAATGGGTTTTTGCTGCTCATGCTCTTCGATCTACCACCATCCTTCTTTGGAACGATGGCATACAATTTATTTCTACTTTATGGAAATTCCAATGCTGAACTCCTCAGTTTACCGTACGCTACTTATTTTCCTTTCAACGTCACTCATGGATACAACTACTTCTACGCATGGACTTCACAAATGTTTTTTGTAGATTATTTATCCTTCAGCTTTCCTGGTAAAAAAAACAAGTTGAAACATAAAATTAATTGATTTTTTTAACAGTTACAGATACTTTATTATTAGGATTGGTCGTTCACAGCATTTACCAAATAAAAACGCTGAAGCGATGCATTTTATACTTAGCAGAAATTGATGTTATAAGTAGAGAAGACGAGCTAAAACACAAAATCAGATTCGTCAAAATAAATCAGGAATTACAGGCGATTTACAAGTAATCGATTAATTATTTGTTTTAATTATTATTTTTTTTAATTGATGAATTACAGATTGATATACAAAATCGAAGATATTTACAATGTAAATCTAATGTTGCAACTATTCCTCTCTACTCTACTTTTTTGCAGCTTTTTTCTAATTGTTAAAAATGTAAATATTATAAAAATGCAATAATTTCCGTTATAGAATTTGAATATTTTTCAGGATCCTTCAATTATCATTAAAGTAACGCATTCGTTCACTCTGTGCGGTATAGCGTTGCAACCGTTGACGCTCTGCTACATAAGCCAGACTCTAACCGACGAGGTTTGCTGATGGATTAAAAACCGTTTAATGTTAATCTCCTCCTGGTTTTCCTTTTGCAGCTCGTCGAGTTGGATCAGGCGTTCGCCTCCCTGAATTGGCTTCAGTTCAGCAAAGATTACAGGAGCAGTCTTCTCTTCGTGATTTATCGGGTGCAGAAGCCTGTAGTATTGACGCTCGGGAAATATCTTACAATTAACCTAAGTTTGTACATCGGTGTAAGTTGACTTTACTTACTTTAGTATAAAGCTACGCAATTTATTGAATCAATTCCTTGCAATACACACACGTAATTGAAGCTTTGTGTTTGCAGTTCGCGTCGAAATCGTATTCATTCTACACTATACTGACTCAAGCGAATTGAATTGAATTGCGTGCATTCGCTGCATAAATCCAAAGCACTGTTCACGCGAAATATATATTTAAAAAAAAAAGGTAAACTAAGTCCCCATTGCGTTCCATTCCATGCAAATGTTATGCAACTATTCAGAGAAACTTCAGTGCAATTGCAGGAAAGCAACGGAAGCGGAAGGAAGGCAGATAATGGTGAGAAACCGTCGGGACTCTGAAAATTCAACGACTTTATTTATTACTATTTATCTTCATCATTATTACGCTTAACCTTATTATGTAACACTTTATATAATTGTATGTAGAGTATATGATGCATCGCGACGGTCAGAAGAGCTTCAGGCGGATTTGCCGATCAACAGTATACTTTATATTTTAGCTTTGATAAGTTTACTATAAAAATACATCCACCTAAAGCCCTTCTGCCCATGCAACGCTTTTTATTTAAATTTACACGTTATAATACACATTTAAAAAAAAAAGTAATGCTTCGCATTTGATTTTTCTCTCCTATTATTATAATTATTAATTTCTTTCTTTGTCTTCCCAACATTTCGAAATACAAGCAGAACAAATTTATCACATAAATCAGGTACACTTATGTAACAGTAACATCAAACTATTTGAGAAAACAATAATTATTTAAGAAACGAATATATTATGTTAATTAAGATTTTTTTTTAAAAGCAAAATTAAATATATGATCGAATAAACTGGAAATAACGATTTCCTTGCGTGCGCCCTAGCATTACTAGTTTCGTTAAAATTATTTTTTTGCTTTATTTCTCTTTCATTCTTCGTTTTTCATTTGTTCCATTCTATGTAACTTCGATTGCTTTGTTCTTGAAGCTTTCCAATTGGGAGCAACTGTTGCTTTTCTCCTCGCGATCCCATGGGATGAATCCGTTCTCGGGAACTTTCCCGTTCGGACTTCGATCCGCGACGATGTGCGGCATCGTGCAGGACTTTGTGAGTCCTTGACGATGCCGGAAGCGGTCCTTCCTCGTTACAGCCAATCGACTGGACCTCCTCGAATTCGGACAGATGTGCTTCGGCTGAAGGCTGTGAACCTCCACGTAGGAGATGACGGATTCCGCGTTATCCTCGTTCTTGTAGGGTCGCATCTTCGCAAAGATCTCCCGTCTCTCCGGTTCATCTTTTAAATTATCCAGAGCCTCCTGCAGCTCCGCGTCGAGAATCGTCACTTGTTTCGGTTTCCTTGGGTACTGCGATCGTTTCCGTCGGAACGACACCACCAATGGTCTTTTCGAGTCGTGCAGTTTGGCCATTTCCGCTTCCAGGTAACGCAAGGAGCTCTGTCTGCTGCAGGAGTCCGTGTTGCTGTGGCTGTTCAACTGCGACGACCTCCCCGACAGTGTGGAATAGCACCGGCTTCCCTTTGGGTGCCGGCTACGACCAAAAAATCCTTTGAAAGTATCCTACATCAAACAGAAAACCAAGAGTTAATCAACTTTTTCTACCCACAACGTCTATCAAAGCTGTGTGCACTTTTTCTTTCAGCCAGCAACATCTGCAGAGAAATTACTTTAAACGCATTTCAGCTAAATAAAATCACATGAATTTAAAAAGCAATGCAATGTCTATATTTAACATCTAATCTTCTTCCAATATTATCTTCAATATACATTCACAAAGTGAAAACTTTTATTTGCATATAAAAATATGTCTTACAAGTGACTACTTTTAGTTATTAAGTTACAATCGCAGTTAACAAAGACACTTTTGGATACTATACAAGTTGCTATTGAACTTTTTAGTTACTAGGATATTTTCACTGATTTAATACAGTTATTTTTACAATTCAAACTTCTCACTAAATTTTTTTTTTATTAAATATTTTGTATATTTTATTTATGAAAATCCGTTTGCAAGTTAATTAACGAAATTCGTCTTTTCATAAATTAATATCTTTGTTGCGCTAATGACGAAGATCGATGACGTTCATTAGTGTATATATTTTTTTCGATGCTTTACTGAAATGCAGTCACATCGCTGCCGGCGAGCCGTGATTCATTTTTGGGTTGGAAATGGAAATTCGATTCGAAGTGAATGAAAAAGCAAAAACAAAAATTGAAGAGGAGGAGGAGGATGTTGAAAAGCGAAGCGCGAGCGGAGAGGACTCTCTCGTTAATTAATGATTCTCACGCCAGAGAGGCAACATTTTGCAAGACCAGACACCGACAAAAGGACCTGCATCGATAATCAGATTTCCCGGAGATTTTCCTCCAGTTTTACAGACGGCTTTACTGATCCGCGCATCCGAAGGATTGAAATTCACAACCAAACATCCATTCCAAATTTATTAATGAACGCGTGCATAATTCATTTTATTTATCTCGAATCCGTTGAGGCCCTGTTAACGACTGAATTTAATGATTAGTAATGAGAGACCGCATCGCAATAGCAGAAATCCCCGGAACTCTACCTTCAATTTAGTACAGCGCTCCACTAATAACTTAATAATTTAATTAAGATTTAATTTCATAGTAAAAATTTCCAATTATTTTTCTGGTGGATGCGCCAGGTAAAATATAAATTAATTTATATTAATTACATTTTCCACTTAAATTCTTAACAAAACTGGTATCATAAAATTAATGAAAAACAAACAATAATCACGTTTTAATTGCTTATTATTAATGTCAGTAAAAAAAGAATTAAAATTATCCGCATAAATAAACAGAGAATAAGATTTAAGGCACTTGGAGAAAGTCAAATTGGATTATTTTATGGACGCGATTAATCTTTGCCAGGTTTATTATTCAATAATGTCTTTGAAACGATTTATAAACGTCCGCCGCACGGACCATTATTTCACGTTTTTTTTTTTTTTGTGTACAGCTATTAATCCTTTTTGTTCCTTCCTTCCCTCTGTCTATATTTTTCCTATTTGCGACGGTGCCATAGTGATAAATTACAGTTTGCCTTTTCAGCTATTGCTAATAAGCGATTTTCCATCAAATGGTTATATTTGTTTGCAGCTCCAGTTTCCGGTCATTAAACCGGATTGTAATTAAATACCGACTTCCATTAGTTTTTTGGGGAACTCCAACTTTTAATTAACTATCACAAATAGCTGATATTACGTTGAAACGTTTTTTAAACATATTGAATTTTGTTACATCATAAATTGTACGCAATTGATATCAAAAAAAGTTTCCGAACTTTCGAGATGAGAGAAAATAAAAATTCAAATTTAAGTAATTAATTTTTACTAGTTTTATATAAAAGTTACGCTTAACGTTAAATCATGTCTCCATTATTATTTTTAAATTGGGTTGAATGAAATGAGGATGAAAATACGTTGAGACGTGTATGTAAATTATTATTATTTTTTGAGCACGGTTGAAAAAGCGTGGGAAATCGTGGGGAAAATATTGGGGTAGTAAAGTGTGCTTTATATTTGATGACTTTTGAATGGAACCCACCTTGAAAGCTTCCCGGAATTTATGCGACATGATGTGGTAGAGAAAGGGGTTCACCGATGTGGACATGTAGTATAAGATGCCGCTCACGTAGGTGAGGATGCGGAAGGCTGTAACCATGTTGTGGGACTCCCTGTGGCCGTGGATGGCGAGCAACCTCTGGGCGTGGAATGGAGCCCAGCAGATGAAGAACGCCACGACGACGGCAACTGTAACAATAATGCAGCAAGCAGCAGTAGCAAATACAACAAATTATGGAAGCCGAGGATTAGGCTTTTGGCCAAAGTTCTGCTCCTCCTATTCCGACTGGGGAATACTAATTTGCGGGGAGCGACGGATTTTATGAATATGCACCGCCTCGTTCCGACGCTCGGATTAAGACGATCCAGACGAAAACATTTTAACCATTGTTAAATCCGCGGATTTCGCGCTGCACTAGTAATTTCAATCCGGTCTAAAACCGCACTTCGCGCAAATTGTTATACACGTAATCTTGAAACAATGTAACTACTCAAGGGAGATCGTCTTACGCGTCTTATATAATCGACAAAAGTTTTCCCATTTCCTAACGATAACTATAATTCATATTTTTTTACAATAATTCACAATTTCATATTTCTGCCATCGCTTTCCATTAAGAAATCACGTCTTTTCAATTTCAAGAATGAATTTGCACGAAAAGCATATAAGATTCATCGGATTTTCAAGATTTACTTTGGCATCTGTTAAAACACAATTTATCGTTTCGCCGTGCGGGAATCGTAAGAAGTTAATCAGCGATTGGGCATTTAGCGAAAAGTTTATATAAGCGGGGGCGCTCTTCATCAAGCCGGAAAAGCGAACGATTCGGAGAAAATCCTGCAAGGGAGGAACATATTATACGCCTCCTCCCTACACGCTCCACTTTTTTTTTATTATACTTCTTCTACTCATTTTTTTTTCTTTCCTCCTCTGATCCATGCCTAAGCGTATTCGCTTCGACGTCCTTTCTCGCTGACTTAACAATAGGAAAATATTTTCTATGTCCCAAAAGTATTTACGATTTCCGACACCCAGGCTGGACATTGAGGAAAAACCATTTTCCGATTTTCCAGATTTACAACGCCAGGTGTTACATCTATATTAAAAACGTGATAAAGTTTATTTGCAAATTTACTTTTTAGATTAAATATTTGAATCATCTATTATTCACTTATGAAAAAAGTGGATGCGCCGGGTTTTTTAATATTTAAAAATATTTTATTTTTTTTTATAATATAAATAATACCGAGTATATTATAAAAAAATAATATAACATAATCAAGTGAAGAGTTATTTTGTTGGTAATAAATTATGCAGAAACGAATTGTTTGAAGACGTGCAGATAGTAACTGGTCGTAGTCATCGCACTGTGATTAATTACGTGCTTAATCTGAAGAGTGACTGGAATACTTTAATTCTTTTCAGAACTCCGACGCGACGTACAATTTGATGAACTAATGGAAATTGGAACGGTCACATAAATGACACAACGGAATTTCACGATTTCAGAGAGAGGAAAAAAAAATACAGAAAATAAAATTTTACACATAATATTATAAAACAAATCTAATTCGTAACAAATATTACATATTGTTGATCTGAATTAATCATTTTAATATAAATAAATTATTTAAAAATACTCGGAATCCATCCATTAAAAGTTGATTAAAAATTCAAAACTATTTTCTTGATGAAATATATTTATAAAAAATTAACAATTTTGTTTTTATTAGCAATAATTTAAAAAATTATTCGTATTAACAATGACCAAATTTATTTATTTATTTTGATTTATTTGATTTTAAATTTTATAATTGCAAAATATTACGTGTAAATAACTGCAATGATGTAACTTCGTACAATTGTAATGTAATGAATGAAATTGTGCATGATTTATTCATGAATGTCGACAGTGTGTGAAATTTGGTGGATGCGCCGGGCGATTCCAGGAAACTACAAATGAGGAAACTGTAAATAATTTGCGTAATATTTAACGCACTCCACCAAATTGCAACTAACAATATGAGCCTATAACAAATTAATTGCAATTGATTTCCATTAGTTTCAGAGAAACAATCTTTTACAATTATTATAATTACACGTAAACAAACATAATTATATTAGAATTAATTAAATTTGATTCACGTGCTATCAAGTAATAATATTTTAAGAAAAAAATAATACTAATTATACTGAATTTATTTAATGTACTTTCATTATAAATGTGAACAATTGTGGTATAAGCAAATATATAATAAAATGAAAGAGATGATAGGAGAGTTTTTAGTTTAATTAAAACTGTAGACGCACAGAACCGAATTAGTCCCGTCGCGTCTTATTCTAATTGCGATTAAATCGTTAATTAGCATCAAAAGAATGTTTAAATTGCCGTCGCGACGCCGTAAATGTAGCCAGAAGATTACCTCCGAAAGAGATTAAAAAGTTTCCCCAGCTGGAAACTAGGAATAAGAATTGCATCGTCGATGAACTCAACTTTCTTTTGCACCTAAACGTTTTTTCTTTGCTTTCTCTATACTAATTATAAGGTAACATTTAGTATCGAGCTCGTATTATGCGATGCGTTATTCATGGATAAAGTTTTAATTAAAAATAACGAAACATGTGCATTTTTTAATCGATTAAAGTTTTTAATAATAAAAAAATATTTGGGTTGCATTCACGAAAAATATTACTATTTAATTAAAAAACGTATTGCATTTACAAAACTATTGATATAAATTAAAAATTTATATTTATTTAACTATATGAAACATATAAAGTTTACGGTTATTTTTAATAAATTTATTATTGTAGTAACATTTTTCTTTATATATTTCGTAGTTCTTTGTGTCGGGCTCACAAATCTCCTCTGGAATTTGAATTATTTAGATGTGTTCTCCACATTTGAATACATTTCATTCAAATAGAAAATGTTTTTTTTTTAAGTGAAACGAAATGTTTTCAGGAAAGTTTACATTCAGCGTACATTTTTTCCCGTTGTGCTTTTAGGAACTTTTCACGTGCGCAACTCAAAACCAATTAAATGTCGTGCGCTTTTCCCGAAAACTATTACCAACAAATAATTTTCAATTAAAAACTGAAATAAAATAAAAACAATTTCTACAAACTGTATAAAATCGATTAAACCAATTAATACAGTTTAATTATAAGTTTAAGGCTGTTTAATAAAATATTTAATAAAGTTTTTCGTTGACAAAAATATTGTAATATTTAATTGCGAATGAAATGCAAATAAGCAAATATTGGGTGATGTTGGAAAAAAAATGTTATTACGTTTATTTCTCGAATGCCAATAAATCTCTCGAGAAACTAATTAAAAGTAGATTAAATTTCGCGTAAGACACTTGAATCTTAAGTAAATCCCCAATGAAGACATTTTAATTTTCAAGTTTTTCTATTTATAGAATGTACACTTGTTTGTATTTTTATATTTGTTAGAAGTAAATAAATGAAACTTCCTCAACATGAAATTTATCTTATTTTATTTCAAGTATTTTCTATTTTTTTTAATTTGTATTTAATTATTAAATTGTTACGGCTGTTGCAACAATTCTTGGTGGATCAGTAAATATTGATATTGAATGGTGAATATAGAATGCAGTGGTGAATCAATGTTTATTTTATGTAAAAGTATTGCAACGGAAATGAGAGTATTGAGAGACAGAGATTGAAAAACAGGAGCACGTCGGAATGGGTGTTTGATTTCCAGATTGATTGGAAGCATAGTGTGTATATTGTGTAATAAATAAAACTGATGAAAACAGCATAAAAATGTAGTGAATAATGGAAACGGTGTGCGGAGGCGGGAGTTTCTGTAGTGCACTTGGGCAAAGTAAATATTTACCAGGTGGTTGGTGGGTATCGATCGGGAAATCGTGCGTTAAACGGGACGTGTTAGTTTAGGAATTTTAATATCGAGCGGAGACCTGCTATTAACGAGTTTCAGGTAATGATGCAACTTATGATGTGCTCGGTTATTTCGCACCACTTCAGCACGGAATTTCGAAATACCATTTCCGCATGTAAATTCAGTTTATCCGGCTGTTTGCAGTCGACGGCATCAAAATTTTGGCGGGAAGAAAACATATTAGTGCTCGATATTAGATCGTGGAAAAACGGAAGGATATATCGGCCATAAATGTTAACATTGAACGGGACTTTATTAAGGCCCAAACTTTTGTTATGTTTTCGAACTAATCTCGTACTACGATATATTCCATACAATCTGTTCATCCCTAATTCCTAATAACAGTAATTTATGTTTATTGACGACATCAAATCAATAACATCAACATTTCCAACAAAGATGTATGCAATAAATAATTATAGTTTTCATACATCTTTAGGCTTAAATAAATTCATAATTGTGAATGAAATATATTTTTTTAGAAATGTTTATAAATATTATGAAATGTTAAATGCAATCAAACCTATTGAAATATCTTGAAAAAATGAGCATTTGATTGCAATGAGAGAGTTTCTGCAAAAATTAAACTTCGCATCCTTAATCTCATTGTCGAGTACCGGAAATTGGAATCATCTCGTATTAAAACTTGGTTTCTGATCCATATATATATATATATGTGTGTGCACGTTTTTCTCCTCTCTATTTCCCCTTGAGTGACAGATCAATTTCCACGGATGTCTGTTGTCTGCGAGAAAGGAATCCGCATGAAATGCTATGGCATTTAATCCTCTCCCACTGTAATTAGTTGCGTGTTCGAATCATGTAGTGTTTAGTTGGGATAATGATAGTCAGGTCTAGACTGTAACTATCAGCGAGAATTTACGGCGCGCAATAAAGAGTCGGTGGTGGAGGAGCCGGGTATAAATCTTCCCTAACCCACGACCATTTGTCATCATAACCGCTAATAACGACTGCGATAAAATAATTAACAATTTTTCTATACGGCACGCATAAAATATTTAACGCCGACGGAAATATCGATTTCCAACTAAAACCCTTTTAAATCGTTCTTCTCTTCCTTTTTTAACGCTTTTGTTATGATAAAAGCTTCTGGTTGGATAGCGTTTACTGTCGTAGATATGGAAGAACTTTTCTATTGATTCGGAATCTCCAAAGTTCGACCATAATATAATTCTGACCCCGCATGTAATTTGTAATTAAATTAAACGCGATTATGTAAAGCCGTTAAAGCTTTTTTTTCTCAATGAATAACAAAAAGAGTGCACGCAATGACTATCATAACTTTTATTGCTGCTGAACTCAATTTCAGTCTGCAGTTATATTGTATTTTTTTAATGTCCACAATTTTATATTCTAATTTTTAATATACAATTACTTTTTTATATTTACTTATATAAATTATATTAATAATATTTTTAAAAAAATAGTAAAATATTAGAATCAATGAAAATATTGACATTGTCACTTTTAAACAATCAATATATGTTATGATAAAAAAAAATTTCTTTTTCAAAGCATAATGGAATCGGGAGAAAATTGGCTATGCAAAATTGGTGCATGTAATAGATACTTTCTATCTCGTATCGATTTAGTTTCATATGGAAACTACGGAATTAGAATATCACAAAAACGTTAAAGAGATTTTCGTTCGTTCACAAAGGTTTCCAGGATGTTAACAAAGCTTTCATTGCAATAAGCATATTATTAGAATTAATTAAAGATTTTAAACTGTTTCAATGAATTTCCGGAAACTTTAACATGAAAATGGAATTCAGTTGTAGTGTGACGTCTGGCAAAGTAACGTTTAAGCTGTTTGTTTATTTGAAGTTTACAGCCAAGATTACAATCCGCGACGCAGGGGACTCGTCCTTCTTCACTATAAATATTAATTTGTCCTCGCATCAACTTATTTAAATTATTCCTTCGGCTCAGTGTCTCGCTGATGTTATTACAAGTGTAATGCGTGCAGCAAACGGCAAACTCCGAGCCAGAATAAATACCGTAAGACGTAATGAGTATTCGGAGAAAATTGCGAAGGCAGGGAAGAATGATGGCGCGTTACGCAAGATGGGTTACTTTATATTGCGAAGGTGAGACTCTTCGCATTAATTTTACCTGAGGATTTATGTTTTGGGATTAATTAACAGGGATGAAATTTGACCGGTCCGTATATTGGGGGACTCACCTAGCATCTTCACCACGTGCTTGGTGGCCTGCGAATTTCCGGTGTAGTTCTTTCTGCCCTCCTCTTCATCAGGCGGATGATGTGGTTCTTTTTCGGCGTTTTCACCGTCGACGATGACGACGGCTTGCGTGGAGTTCGTTTCGGCGTGCTTGAAGACCCGGTGCTTGAGCTTCACGCTGTTCCCGCGAGATGGGCCCACCGTGGACGATCGCAGCTGAAGACCGATGAGGATGTAGAGGACTATTATAGCAGTGAGCGGAGTTACGAAGAAGACCATGGTGGATATCTCGAAGAGCTTTGGAACGATCATGTCCTTGATGCTGCACACGTAGTTCTCTTGGAAGATGTGTCCGTTCTCGGATTCCTCGTAGACTATGCCGAAGGATACGGCTTGCGGAATGGCGCAGAGGACGGCTACAATCCAGATTCCCATCACGAATCTAATGGCTCTCGATAGTTTGGACATGGTGTGCGATTTGAAGGGATGGCAGATGGCCACGTAACGCTCGATGGTGAAAGCGGTGATCGTTAAGACTGTAGCGTTCGCAGACGTTTCAGCGGCGAATCCTTGCATGATGCAGAAGGTCTCTCCGAAGATGTACGGATACCTGGACCACATCGAGTAGATCTCCGGTGGTAACCCCGAGATTAGCAAGAGCAAATCCGAGATTGCCAAGCTGAAGAGGTAATAGTTTGTGGCTGTGTGCATCGATTTGTTCCTGCTGATCACGATGCATGTGCTCACGTTACCAACCACCCCGGTGATGAAGATGATCGTGTAGAGGATGGAGAGTGGTACCACTATGTAGAGAGGATCCCTCTTCGGACCCCAATCCGACTGCAGCTCCGCTGATACACCGATGTTGCTGTTGAAGGCCTGGCTGGCGTTCTGCAGTTCCAGCCACCTCTGCGTCTCGTTCTCCCTTTCGGACATCCTTCACACCATCGCTTTAAATCCTGCAAAAAGCAAACACACACCACGATATTAATTACCGCTGCTGCACACTATTAATCAACTAACAGATTCGTTATTATTCCGTACGCCGCGAACGATAATTAACTATCAATCATTACGCTAACAGCGATTACCAGAGAAAAAATAACAGAGAAAACAAACATTAATTATGTTTGCTTTACTTACTCATTACATACGTACACAATAAATAAAGTTAATAGTTACTTATTAAAATATTCCAATCACGTGCCTTATGATAATTATAACTTTCCCTAGTAGAAATGTAGAAATTTATGAAAATACATTTTATTGTATAAAAAATAATATGAAAACTTTTTCAGTTATTTGTATTTTTGGGTATCAACTTCGTCATTGAACTTTTAATCCACTTTGCGTTGTGATAAAATAAGATCACGTGGAGCATCTGGCAACGTAAAACACCTAATCCCGTGAGAGAGTTAGATTGAATGGGGATCGTTTCATCAAATAAAAAAATATGTATTTCAATTGAAATGCTTTTTCCCGTAAAGCGGAAATATCGGATTCCAATAAGACCGGATAATCCGTAATCGCGGCGTCACCCCATAAGCGCGTCTGCAGGTGACATTTGGATGCATATAACTTCTTTCGGTATTCGAGAAATTTGGAAAATCGACAGTTTCCATGACCGTTGCATTCGAATATCTTTTCTCGAAGAAATTCCCTTTATTTCGTGACGACAGTATTGATTAAACGCGTCCCAATCCCCCGAGGACGATTACTCGAAGAAGGATGTGATAACGTTCTCGCATTCCTATTTTTTTTTGCCCATGATTACTCCACTTTATGGTTCTCTAATCAATCGATGGAGATAATGGACGGAGTGGACGCATTGTTAATGAAATTATTTAATGGGGTTCCGTGCGTCGTGTAAAAATAGCTCAATCAATGCTTATCCGATTGTTCTTGATCGATGCATAATTGCGTACCATCAATTATTCTTGTCTAATAACTTTACGTTATTTGCGTTTATTTGTTTGATGTTTCGTCCAGACAAAATTATATTTAATTTATCGATTTCCACAAATAAAAATTACTGCCACACCGACGTTCGAATTCATTTGAAATTGTTTTTCACACGTAAATCCGATGTGATCCACCCACACTTTCATTCAATTCAAATTATGAATACAGTCTACCAATAATCATGTTACAATTTTATTTTTATTTTTCTCATTTTAAAATTAACATATTTTCTTTAAAAAAAAAACAAAACTTTTATAATGTAAAAAATAAAAATAAATTAAAAGTTTTTTACTATATAATTCATAGAATTATTCCAAATATAATAAATTCATAAAATATCTACAAAAAAATACTTTTAAATTATATTTTTTTACATACCACGAATAAACCTATTATTATTATTCCCTATTCATTCAATATTTAATTTCAAAAACCGAGTTTAATTTCACGTCATACACAATTCGTTCCAACAAAGATAATTTACAACAATTATTTTTCCGAACATTGTGATATTTATTTTCATATTCCTATTCGTTGAAATGGTTGAAATTGTAACATTTTTCTTAAATATAATATTTAATTAAATAAAGTTTTAGTTTAATTTAATCAATAGAAAATGTATGGTAAATTTAATGGACAAAAAAAAAACAAATAAATAATAATCTTTATTGCCTGACGCGCCTTGAATTTATGCATACGACCATGTTTCTTATCTTCATTATTTCTAGGAATTAAATATAATAGAATTAGGAAATGTTTATTATATAATGAATTAGCTAATGTGCATCTAGTAGCAAAATATTGTAACAGAATCTTTAATTTAATTTGAGGAAGTGTACGAAATGTGCAAATATAATTTACTAATAAAATTCTATTTAATAATTCATAAGAAGTGTTATGCGAACTGCTATTCGTTTTATGGATCAATGCTCGCTGCGTGAGTTATTACGAGCATCGTATTTATGTAATTTGCACGAACGTAGCACGGTTTCCATACATCCAACCTTCTTGTATTTACGTAAGGAAATTCAATTTAAATTTAGTTCGGAATTAACGTCGGATCAAAACCCGAAATAAATCCCCCCAAAAAAAAGAGTACAGTCTGGAATTAAGTTAATTATTTTAATCAACTACACTTTACGATTATTACATGAAATTTGTATTATTTTATAAATTAGTAAATAAAATATAACCCGGCGCATCCACTTTTTTTAAAATTATTTCAATTTTTAAGTTTGTTGATTATTTTCGTATTTATTTAACAAATAATATGTGTTTTTCTATATTAATACCATCAAACAATATCAGTTTATATGAAATTTCGTTTTTTTTCGCAATCATCGGATTTTAATCTGATGTTTCCAGGCTTTCGTTATTGCAATATTTTTTTCGAGGTCGTTTTCAAATTCAACTGAAATTGCATCTCGCATTTGATAATCCCTGCACAATAAATCTGCACCAATTAAGCATTCACGTTGCAAGTTAATTGCTACGTAAATTAATGAAAAACAACTTTGCGAATGCAGAGATTTTAATTGAAAAATCGTCCTCTATTTTCGCTCAACAGTGAAAGCTCAAAGCTGATCGAATTACGGAACGTTCACCTGTGCAAACAAGATGATTTGCTCGGATTCTCTTTTTTTTTCGTGCTTCAATATCTGTTTTTTTATATATATATATAATAATGTTCGCTAATTTGACCGTAATAACAGAATATTTGGTGGAGCGAAGAAGCATGAAAACATCGTCGTCCTTTCACTGTCGCCGCATTATTATATATTCCTCCTTTAGAAATTGGTTTCTTTGGAGGGACGAAAATGAGGGGATGTAACAGAAAAAAATATCAGAAAACGAACTTCTTCGGTCGGAAAGTGCTTCGGCGAAGCGAAAGGAAAATATCATCGTCCAAACGCGAATTTATTTTTATTGCGGATCCAATAACTTTCGTGTTATTTGCTATTAAGTCCGTTTTGCAAATAATCCGACGCAATACCAATTCCAATCAATCCATTCTACTGACGAGCCCGAAACAGATGTTATTTAAGCGTTTCCCGTTTACAGAGAATCACGCATTAATCAAGGGGAACAAAGAGCCGATTGCCACGGTCGTTGGAGCTGTGTACAGTTTCTCATCTCGCAAAACGGGTGAGATTTGATCCCTTTAATTTGGCATAACATTTCCAGGCGATACACACCTAGCTAATAGTTATAGTGAAAGTTAAGTGGCTTACGAACATCCCTAATTAATTTCCAACCCCGAAGTTTCTTCGAACGAAAACCTCTATTATCGTTTACGTAATTCCCACACGCATAATTTCGCCTAGACCAAAATTTAGTTCTGCACGAATGTAGGATGTCCTATAACTCCAATTGTATTAAACAACAGCTCTGTTTAATATTGTTATTGTTTAGTTCTAAGTTTATGACAATTTACCGTACGGCCATTTTAGCAATTCAGCAAAGTTGCGATTCAACTTTCAAACAACTTCTCAAAGATTTTAAGGAAATGCGTTTAAATTAAATTAATTTTAATAAATTTTAGAACAGTTCATTCTTTCACGAAAGTTAATTAAATTATAAAAGTTTTGATTAAAGTTTTAATTAAGTTTTTCAAATTAGTAATATCAAATTTAATAAATTTAAAAGTTACAAAAAAATGTATTAAAATTATTTTGAAAGCTTCGAGAATCCCTTACAATTAACAGCGATTAATGTTTGCAAATGTATATGCAAAAAAGGAAGGTATTTCGAGTGACGATTGCCAAGAATTTCATGCAACTTGAATTCCTCGAGACCTTGTTTCACCGATCTGAATAAAAGACTGCTCCCTTAATTGAAATACTCGGTGCATTCGTGCTCTTCAGCAACTACAAAAAAAAACGCTTAGATCTTAATTGCAGATTTTAATAAGCTTAGGAGGAATGTGCAAGAAATTAAACGATGCACGACCTATTGTGCAATCAAGTTACTTAACTTTGAAGGCATCACCGTTGATGACATTATAATTATTGATCCGTGGCGGAAATTTGATTTTCCGGTGTAGCCTTAATCGGCGAAGAATTGTTTTAGGTACATTTCAAAGCAACTCACGTTAAACTCAATTGAAAGGAAGAATTACAAATTCTTTAACACTTTGAAACGATTTACTCATTACGCGCAGTGTACGCAGCAAACTTACTTTTACGACATGTTACAACTAAATCTGCAAAAATAGTTTTTTTTTGCAAATATAATAAATTAAGATTAAGAAAAATATTGTATTCAAGTATTCAGGAATAAATAGTTTTTGCATTGCGAATGGAAATGTTATAAAATAATTCAGGAAATTCGCCAGGCAAATATATATATATATATAAAATACATAGTAGAACTTCAGCTTTAAATTGATGAAAATTTTATTCACCCCTGCGCGGAAACCTCATTCGAATTTCATAATTTCCGTATATTTTCAACGGAAAAAGACACCGACGACAAACGAAAAACTAAATCAATCTGCGGAGATTTATCAACGCTAGTTTTCACTTTTCGCCAACATAAAGATATAACTTCGAACTTGAATTGACCCAGTTTTCAATGACATTACGATCCATCTACTCTGCATAGTTATGGACATATATTTACAACGTGAAAAATTGTTATTTGCTGAAAGATTTATATTGACTGTTTCTCAATTTTTTACATGAAAATAGTTTTCTATATTTTAATAATAATTTTATTATATAATAGCATCTTCATCTTCTATAAAATATAGAGAAAAAAACATTTAATAATTTGATTTGATTTTTTTTAATAAAACCAATTGAAAATGCAGATTTGATTTGTTGCGAGTGTCGGGACTTATGAAAGGTTCAATTATATTTCGTGCGGTGCATTTTACTTAACTTGGTTACCGTTTTAAAATGCACATGGAAACTAATTCAGTTTCTATTTTCGAACGAATCCAATTTACATGCCTTTGAATATTAATTTATTTGCTGTCGACACTCTCCAGATTAGCATACAAAGTAATTTTGTGAGTAATTGCAGATTGTTGATATTTACTTCAACTCATGACCTAAGGTTAATTTTTTTACATTTCATTCAAAAAGTTTATTTTTGCGTATATTTCTAATAAAATACAAAATAAATAATATATATTTTTTATTTAAAAAGTATGAAAATAATTATTTTTGATAAAATTTTAAAGAGTGAAAATATTTTAAATATAAACTACATTAAAACCGAAACTTCATTGTAATTAATGCTCAATAATTACTGTTACTCATTAACAAATGATACATTTTTACATGGAGTAAATACTGTGCCAGTTTGGAACAGTTTTGTAAAATCCTCGTTTTGTTTATTATGTGGGTCGATTTAAAACGTCGATGCAGATGCATAAATAGTTTATTTTAATGGTACCCAATGCACAATTACTGTATTTTCCGCCGCAAAACCGTAAATCAGCCGGCATTAAATAATGACGAAGGCAAATTGAAAATCCGACGTAACCGATAATTCAGATCTACACAAATCCTCGAAATATTAAAACCGCTCTATAATTCAATGCCAATAACTTACCTCACTCTAATAGAAAACGCAGACTTAATTAATAGCATTCTCCTGTTGCTATACAACATAATAAATCACTTAGAAATTAAGTTACAAAAATATTTTTTAAAAAATTATTAATTCAGTTTTGAAAGTGTAATGTGAGCTATGAATTAAATTACGATTACTTCGCGAATGAACGCTTGTTGAAACTCTTCAAAAGTGCAGATTTAATAGGCACATTTATATTCCAAGTTGCAAAGTGATTTATGCACGATGCATGCTTTATTATAATTAGAAGTTTATACCCATTTTAATCATTACAGTTTTATGGCTTTAATAAAATGCAAACTAAGAAAATAATGCTTTCCTATTGAAATTTATGCAAGCAAAAATTATTTCATAAAATAATAATATTTGAAAATGTATTTATAAAAATAAATTAAATGAAAGTTACTTGAAAACTTCTTGAATTTACTGAGATTTCTTTTAAGATCTTTATGTTGCTTTTATTTCATTGTAAGATATTAGACGTTTCCACCAGACATTCCATTTAGTGAATTGAAGAGAAAAAAAAAGGAGGAGAAAATAAAAATAAAGTAATAAAAATTAATTGAATTTATATACAAAATAATTGTATGAACAAAGCGAAATAATTATTACAATTCATAAAGAATCTAAACAAATTGGCCGCACGTAAATTGGCTAAACATTTTTTTATAATGAAAAAAAAATACAAAAATTAACAAAGTTTTTCCAGCAACAGGAATTTTCCATTTTCCATGCATTACAAATTTTTTTTTTGTATTATTTTCTTCTCGTTCTGCCCGCAATTCGGAGCCGTTCTCAGCCAAGCATTGACATGTTAATTAATGTACCTCCGATGAATTTTAAACACGCAATTTCCCTTCGACCACTTTGTTCCCTCTTCTCTCTCCCTGTGTATGTGTATGTAATTTTTTATTCATTCCTAAGTTGCAGCACAAAATTTAATTGAATTCATACGGAATTATACAGTTTTATCGCGGTTTTTCCATCGGGCAAACAACAAAATTGGAACGCGGGAAACTCTAATTGAGGATGGAAGTGTGGGCGGAAAATCAATTATAGCACCGACGACGGCGTTTTCTTTTTTTTTTTTTTGATGTAAGGACTAATCGGAGTTAGATTTTCAGTATTTTAACATTTGGAGGGAAATTTTAATTGAAGAAGTGGTTGATCTTTATTGATGAACTACTGCCGCGTCGTCAAGGAAGCGCGGAGACAGGAAGACACGTCTCGTGTTAAATGGATTTCCATCAAAGCAAACCAACATCGCTCGGCAATTGTTTCATTTATTGATGGGGTCCTCTCGGCGGGCGTCGTGGAAAGTAATTCCATTTACTTTCATTCCGAAAACCCATCGCGAGGAGCGACGAACAAGGACAAGAAAAAGAAAGAAAAAACTGCGGAGGAGCAGATATTGAAATAATTAAATTTTAATAATTTTAATCGAGGGAAAACATGTCGGCGTAATGGAGGATCTCGGATGGATGGGATTAATTGCAATTTCGTTATTTAAATAACTCGGTGAAATTGCATTAAGCTGAGCGAAAAATATGATGTTTCCAGCTCCGCTTCTTCCTTTTTTTATCCTTTGAACGTTCGCACTGTCTGCATTACTTAATTACGGAACTTTTAACGTTTAGAAAAAGTTCAACAGTTGACCCAGTCCGTGCAAAAGAAGATGAATTTACTGCATCCTTTCTACGCACACAAGCAACTAAAACATTTATATTCTTAATAAAGTCCAATGTTATAACTTCATCTTAAATAATACTTGAAATATAATTGGATAATACACTCAAAATTCAACAATTAAATGGTAATAATTATAAAATAATTATTTACTTATAAATTTTTTAGATCTAGTTTGAGATACTATTGTCTAAAAGATAATTGTGTTTCAAAAAAAGCATCTTCCTTCCGTTGATATTAATTACAAATTTTGCGAAGAGAAAGCCTCAATTTCAAAAGGTCTTTGTGGTGAAACAGTTTACATTCGGCGCCGGAAGATCCGCATTGTTCGGGGACTCCCCCGAAAACGTCACCCGGTTCGATCATCCGGAACATGAATAATGTAATTAAATTGCGTTTTCCGGTTTTCCCTTTCCGTCCAATTTCTTCTCTCAATCCCCGCCCCCCCAAAGCTTCGAACGCAATTTAAACGCAACGCAGAGATCCAAAAAAAAGGAATATCTGCTGATACTATTTCCGTTTCCGGAGATCAAAATAATAAGCTTCTTGTATCGATTATAATGCAATTAGTGAAACTAGATGTACTCAGCTTTGCGTGCTTTTCGTACAAACGATTTTTTTTTGTTCCGTTAATTCCATCGATCGCCGTAATTCCGACGAAGGTCTGCTTTTGCAGTAATCATAACTGCGGGGTTATCAAATAAAAATTAGTCCGGACCGAACTTAATATTCATTTAGTCCTCAACAAATAAAAAAAAAGGAAGAGATGATACAAAATTGAAATCGTCCCGATTACAATTTGCGCGCACGAATTCCTTTCACTCAAATCATGCAAAAAAGAAAGAGACAAAGCTTATTACGAAGGGTCGAGATAGAGGCGGAGAGATCCAAGGGACTTGGGTTAAATGGCCGGAGAAGGAATAACTTTTAACGGCGAAAGTTAATTTAATATAATATCAACTTTGTGCTCTGCGCGTAATCATAATTATGTTGCGGAAGCTCGGTTATCCCTCCAACAAAAAAAAAATTGTCCATTTCTTAAATTTGAATTTTAAAATTAAACTAGTTTGGTAACTTTAATATTTACTCATTTCAATGCGAATTTGTGTGCAGTGCAAACGCGTTCGCAAAAGCCGAATGTGAACGGCGCAACTGTAAATACGTGCCTATATTGGTAAGCCGAGGATAATAATAAAAAAAAATGTATTATTTGCATTTGAACGTTTTCCAATTTTTATCCACCATACATTTTGACGAACCAACAACTTTTTTTTGTATATTTCATACCAAAATCTCATCAATATATTTTAAATTCTTATATGATTAAATTGATTAAAATCATCTCGAATCCATCTGAATTGTCCATTTCATTTTATTTCAACAATAAAAATAAAGTTCATCACAACGAAAGTGTGGTAATCCGAGGCAGGAAAAGCAAGATAAATTCGTTGGACCCTAAACAGATATTCGCGGAGTGGAAAGAAAAAAAAACGCAAATTGATTTAGTAAACTAAAGCTATGTGCTTTAATACCGAGCTTAAAATATGACCGTTTTTTCCCTTTATTATTTTTTCCCACCCGCACTCTGACACAGCCAAACATTGTTTGTTTTTTTCGTCGAATTCGGTACATTTGTTACGTGAATTTAATTAAAGATTCATTTTGCGCACTGAAAATTAATTCCATTATGTACAGCATTTCGAAATTGTCCGGAACCGCTAATAATCATATACAAACAAATTCACGGACGATAATTGATTAATTAAATGGTAATAATAGTGTGGTTTCATTAATTAACACATTAACTTTTATCAGATTCCAGTTTATAATACATTAAGTTAGATTAAGTTTTGAATTTAATTTATAAAAAATTAAATAAAACTATTAGATTATTAAAATGCTGAAGGATTAAAGAAACTAATTAATTCCATTAAACTGCATGCTTTGTTGTTGTTTCTGGTCGGTTTTTGGGTAAAATCTGTTAAACTTTCACGAAACTAATCTATAAGGAAAATATTGAATATAATGACAGCAACCTATTACTTTGCAAAACTATTCCAATATAGAAAATAAGTGTGGAAGTTTTGATCGCGCGACCTTCATCGCCCCCATTATTATTTTATTCAGCTAAACTTACAGCTTCGTCGTAAGCGAGCAAACAGAAAGTTTTCTCAAAGCACAATATGAATACACATTTCATTTCGCAATTTTCGTGAAATCCTTATAAGACACCGAGCGGATCTTATTTATTTTCATTGTTTCTCTCTCTCTCAACAACCGCCCAGCCCCATTCCCCGTTTCGCGAAATAAAAATACGCATAAAAATCGCTTTTCGTGTATTCTCCTTATAAATAATTCTATGCTTTCTTCTTTTCCATTTATATCATTTCAAAAGTCTTCGAGGAACGATAATTGTGCAGAAGATGATGCGAGATAAAAGATAAATCTTTTTATAGTTATATTATGAGTTAAGGAATTGTTGCATGTAAACTTATGCTTCTTGAATCGTTCGGTTGATGAGGTAACCGGTAACCTAATTGTCGGTGCGGTATTTCGAAGTCCTTGTAGAAAGTAATTTATTTCGGACGATTTAAGCGGCAGTTATGTAACGTCGCGCCGATTCCGCTCCAGTTGATGATGCTGTTATTGCTTAAGACCTCTTCGGTCTCGGGGAAACCCGAGACAACAGGACGATTAAATAAAGCATTTGCGGTGGATCAAGCTCTGTCATTTTTATTTCTCAATTGCTGCGGAGGATTCCACTCCGTTCGATGGAGGAAAATGGAAAAAAACTTTAAATGCAGTCAAAACTTTGCGATCCAATTACCGCAGGACGATTAAACATCATTTCAACGTGATTAATCGATGCGGAAGCTTCATACTTTTCGCCAATCGACACAAAAGAGTTAAGCTGTTCCACGGTGTTTACTTTTTTCAGGGTAGGTTAATTGCATTTTATTTTTTTGTCATTTCGAAGACAAATTTTCGATTTCCCAAGCTGGATGGATGCTCACGGTATTGTGTTGAAGAGCGCTTGCAAGTTTTCCCATGAATTCCCGGGCTCGAGATGCATGTCGGAAAACTCTCCTTATTTTGTCAGCATCCTCATTTTCCGCCCACGTATTCCGCATATAAACATCGACGTTTCGATGCATTTTCCACGTCTCCGATTGTTTGCTGAATGATGGAGGGGAACGGGTGAAACATCCGACAATTTCCAGTCGAAAACTCGTGTTTGCTCTTGCCCCCCTTTTTTCTTCTTCGCTTTTTGTCATTTCTTCTTGTTATTATTTCGACGCGGATGTTGTTGTTCCAACCGACGAAAGGTTAAGTGTTTCCATCGACTTTGACGGACGATCCAAGGGTAGAAAAAGACTTATGTTTATGGTAATTTCAGAAAAAAACACCCTTACAATCTTAACACCAGTTATTTTTTCTTCTTACAAATCTTATATCTCTTCTTATAAATAATAATAATACTTAATCCACTATAATTTAGACTGTTACTCTTAACTATTCAAAACGAAATTACTTTCCAAACAACTTTATTTTCAAATTTACAACTTTACCCTACAGTTTCCGTACAAACAAATCGATTTATTATAATTTAAAATTTTCGAAATCCCATGCATTACAAATCCTTTAAACAATAAAAAAAACAGTTTTTAACTTGTCTATTTTCATGTACAGCCGAATACGAACAAATAAAGTTATATTAAAAATTGCATTCGTAATAAAAGTAAATCCATTAATAAATCTAATTTAACAGTGGGATGGAATTGCGCCGCAAAATAATCGTGCTTTATTATACGCACGGGTCATTCATTTTCCTAAAGGATTTATTAATAGCTTGAAAAATGTCACAGGCATTATAAATCCATGCAATTCCATTTAAGCATTCGCATACATTTGTACATTTTATATGTAAGAGTTAATGGAATTGTTATCTCTTACATTAATTCATTAATTATATTGTTTGAAACATTTATAAAATAATTCATTAATTATTACATAAAACTTTTTTGACTGATCAAGTTAATTTAAAAGTACTTTAATTAATAATGAAATGCTGCAGATTACAATTACCATTAAATTTAAAAGCTAAGATATAAAATGAATAAATGATAGGATTTTTATCATAATGGGGTAGTTTGGGTAAATTTATATTTTAGGAAATGATGATGTCCGGAAGCGAAATAAAATTAGCATATTTTCGACTACGCAGATCACATACATCAAGCTGCGGATCGTATCTAAGCTTATCCAGTCCAATATTTCGTTGGGGTTTTCCGTCGATTTCCCGGATGGCGGAAACCGTGAGGAAAGTTATGCCACCCCGCAAAATTTTCGCAGCTGTAATTGATCGACGTGTACACCGAAACATACACCTAATCTCGTTTGTTCAGCGAAGTAATTTCACCGAAAACTTTCCAATAAACAAATTCAACGTGAGAAACATGTTTCTTCGACGATCTTATTAATTTTTTTTTTGTCATTTTTTATATAATCATATTATTATTATATCATATTATCCAAAGATTTCGGAAGCGTTAATTAAGTTTAAGCAGAAAACATTATTTATTTCTCAAGTTTTAATGGATTTCTTTCAAAAAATAAATTAAAGTTTACACTTTTCCTATTGACCTTGGGGCGCTTGATTTATCACCGAAGCAACACGATGTTCGTCTGTTCGGTTTTCCCATTTAAAACTGTAAATAAGGGCTCTTGATTTTAAGCTTAGTCGTACCATCCGAGGCACGTAGAATCAAACCGAATTGCCATTACACCGAACCTCTCCAACTACACTTTTCCCCCCAAACACGTTTTATTTTGTTCCTCTTGCTTTTTCTATACCAATCGATCAATTGCGAGACACTGGATGATTGATCTCAATAAAGAAACTTTAAATTACTTTTTGCGATTACTACACCGCTGCATGAACTCTCCAAGAAACGAGAGCAAAAATAACGTTTGCTCTTCAATAAAGTTTGTACATAATCAAGTTTACTTGAAAACGATTATTAATATAAACTTATTTTCACTTGCTGCAATAAATGTATAAATTATTAAAAAAAAATATGTTTATTTTCCAAATAGTATTTATTATGTCACATGCATAAAATGAAAGATGAAACCAACAAACAATTTTAAACGTATTGCAAGAACGAACATAAACAAAATTTAATTTGCACTGCGTGTTATTCAATTGAGAATGCAGCCACTAGTACGTGTATACAGGATGGTCTGCTTTATAATTTACAGTCAACAAATAAAGCACCCGGTTTGGTAAACAGTTTCCTATCCGCTATAAATATAGATATGCACAAAAAAAAACTTTTCCCATCTATATTTTTCGATATGCAAATAGTCGCATAAATAAAATTACTCAAGTCGGATCGACGAATATATTGAAACGTAAAGGCAGAAGGATTTTTCCGATCCGGATACGCTCGCCCCATTAATTATGCAATGTTGTTCCTATTTTCTCGCTTTACTTTTTTTTCCCTCTTATTTATTATGAAGGAAATTCCTCGTTCGCACTTGAATTTTTTGCTTTTCAATTAAAAAAAAATAACGCGAAAACAACAGAAAAATTACAAAGAACGAACTGAAATATGTGATATCGGAGGGGATTGGCGCAAATTGCAAAACGATTCAAAATATTTCCAATATTTTAATTAAATTTAAGTCAAAATTTTCTTACATTCAATACATTTATTATTCATAATTAATGTAATTTATTATAAAATAGAAATATATCATATTTTATTATATAATATTACTCGATAATGTCTAGTGTCTTAAAGATTTTAGTTACAAATAATAATTATATTTATGAGGAAAGTAATTATAGATAAACATACATGTTTGAATTTAAATATATATAAATTTGTGATTGTAATGCTTTGGCTGAAGAAGTTTTGAATAGAATTGAATATTCAGATCAGGTCTCAAAAAATAATAAATTGCGCAAAGCATTTAGTCTAAATGGTCTCATGCTCAAATTGTTAAATTCGGAATGGTTGTGAAATTAAGATGCTAATTTGTAGCGACATAATTAACCGCTAATTAAAACGTCGCCGCTTACATCATTAAAGTCCTTTTCGCCTCCGGCTTTCATTCTTTATTTATTTTTTTAAATTGTGGCAGTAAATAAAATCTCACGCACATTCAAAGTTGATCCACTTTACACTGCAAAACGTCAAGCTTCATGAAGCTCGCATTTTAATGCAGATTTTTCAAATGCGTTTTTTTTTTTTGCTTCTATTATTTCACAGGGACGAATTTCGTGTTCGTTTCTGGACTAGCTTTAATTGGATATTGTGAGCGTGTCTATTAATCAAATTATAATTCGCCTCGGCAAGTTCGGCAGTAATCCTTATCTCGTCTACTCACCCACGTTGTTTTCATATTTCCGACGCGAAATCGATAATTTCCGACAACCTTTCGCGTTCAGCATCATCCCCATCTCGATTGTTCGGAGTGGAGCGGAATATGGTGGAACGTTTTTAATCTGAAAACTTTCTCCGCTCGCTCAATCGACCTTTAAGACCGTGAGAAAAACCACCGAACGGACGGAGATAGTTTCGTTCGGGCTTTTCTTCAATTAAACTCGTTCGTCCGTCGGACGTGTGGATGATGTATGTGAGAAGAGGTGGAAGGGTTTGTTGATTTGAAATGAGAGATACACATAGTGCATCCGATCCTCCTCCGCAATTTCTCCTCCACACTCTCACGACTTTCTCAACTTTCCTTAACGAGCGGTGGATGCGCCGGGTGCACGGGTTATCTCGACATTAACATACGCTTTTAACGATCACTATTTAGACATTCACTTTAATGACAACAAAGTCTAATTTATTTAATGTTAGTAAATAAAAAAATTATTATGTCATTCCAAAATATACATATTTTGGAATGCACTTTAACATAAATTTAACCTGAATAAGCCACATAAAAGGAACGAGGAAACAATTTGATATTAAGTTTAGGAAGATGTTGCAAACATTGTTTAAGAATATACAATTTTATTTCTTAATTAGAAATGTATTTAAATTGATTGAGAAAAAAATCAACTTTTATAATTAATTTTTACTTTATTAATTAATATACGTTTTGTACATTTAAAACCAATGTGTAATCAATTATTTTATTGATATTTAAATTATTTACATTCTGAATATGATTATTATCATGTTTATAAATTAATGTCGTTTACATTCATCATTAAATCAATGTAGACGATATTTGCAGTCAGATTATATTCTGTAAATTTGTATTTGTTACAAGTAGAATAATTTAGTTTAAATATATCCGAGCGATTTCCGAAGTGGTGCACACGCTGCCGCCGACAGTGCAGTCGTAGATACAAACATTAATGTTGGAATTCTGTGAATTAACTTAATCAAAGCGGAACGCATATCAAACAGCTTTCCGACACGTTGCGATATTGGCCAGACCAAATGCAATTTCCCATTTCGAATCGAGCGAACTGCTGTCAAACCTACCGCAAAATCTTGACCATAAATTTCACACGCATTTTTTCACATCCAACTAACGAAAATTTTAATATTTGCTGTTTGTTAATTTTATTAAATTATTCGTGTATTTAATTTTTAAGTTTATTCTTATGAAATATTGTTTTCGTTTTTTTTTACTGTAAAAAATTGATATGATTGCGCAAAATGCAGCATAGTTTAAAACGAAATTACATAAATGGTATCATGTTGCGTCTGACAGAAAAAAAAATAGGACGAAATGTTGCAATAACAAAAAAATGCATAAACTCTAAAATTTTGTTGTTGATGCTTCGGTGTATATGTATATTTTTGCAGCGGATGGTCGAAATATATAAACAACCAAAAAATGTATGCATTATCCAATTTCATTTCGTTTATTATATTTCCAACTACATATTTTTTTCTTCGTCGAAATCCAAACGGAAATCCGATGCGAATCATTGAAATCTGAAGCCTTATTAAGTGCACCATAAATAAATATTATACGATTATATTCCCAAAAACGCGTCGGATGTCAACCCCTCCAAATAAAAAAGAAAAAGAAGTATTGGCATCGAGGAAGAGGATAAGGAGCAAAAAAAAAATATATATATATATATCAATATTTCATTTATTTCCTGCGAAAAGTGGACGTGGAAAGTAAGCCGGTTCGGCGTTTCGTGACAGGTGGTTTTTAGTGGGCAGCAGAGACGAGGGTGCAAAAACGAATTTACGTATTTTCCAAGTTCGTTGGACGATTTTTATTTTCACGGCGATTACGAAACCGCCGCTGAATTCCTTTTGTAGCTAAAGGATTCTGTGTTTGTCTCTCAACTTGAACATCGCCAGAAGATAATTCAATGCTTCGCGCTTCGCAGAATCCTCAAACGGAGTTCATCATTTTTCCGGTGGCGTAACATTATTTTTGCAAGAATTAAACCCTGCGTGAAATGCACCAAAAAAAAATAAAAATAAATTAAAAACAACATCGAACTGCGAAAGAAACAAACGTAAAAAGTGGAGAACGTGTACAACGTCCTCGTGTTTGTTTATTATTTTCCGAATCTGTGAACTGTGAACAACAACAATTTCAAACGAAAAACGTATAAAGGAATGAGAGGAGAGAAAAGGAATACAATAAGAGCTAAAGTTTACGCTCTGAAAATTACTAATTGCGATGATTTTTCGCGAAAGGCCACCCGCCACCACCGATTGTTCGGAATTAAGTTTTCTTGATGGGATTATTCACTTTTTCGAGTGGGTCGACGGAAGAAGGACATTTCGCATTCAGAAGGTGTCCGCATTTAAGCGCGCAGCTGTTGAGGGTGGAAAAAAATTATTCGTCGTTCCGTTTTAATAACGCATTACACGTCCTTAGACGTGGGGGACCGAGAGGATTATGTACATCCCAAGGATAACCCGGAAAAAATATGTATAAAAGCTTTGCAATTGGGGGATAAGACTGTATATAAAAAAAAGATGTAAATTAAGTGCTTTAGATAGTCGCTATTTCCGGGTATTCGTCAATTTTTATAAATTTCTTGTAGAAAGTTGAAAATTGTAATTGTATTACATCATTGGCTTCAATTTAAGCTTATTATAGGTAAATGTATTTCTTCACCTAATTGACCGATATATTCAGGCCATTCACTGTTAGCCCCTAGTTACCAAATGACATTCAAATACTCGCCAATTCAAGTATTATTCTCATCGCATATTGCTTAACTTTCGTAACTTGTGAAATGCCAATTACAAAACCTATTATTATATACTCATGTAATTCTCTATTATTAGAACAAACTCACAATAATAGATTTAAATATAAATTTATTTTTCAACTTTTCTGCTTTGCTGAAAAAATCTTCACATTTTTGTTTTATCAAATTTTAATTTTTTAATTTTTTATTTCAAAATTGTGATATTTTAAAAACCTATTATATGGTTTTATTTGTCTGGAAATGTTAGTTAAAATAATAAATAAAGAAAATCATTTTTAATGGTCTCATTATAAAAAGTTTCTCTATGTGCAAGTTAAATAATACTTAAAAGAAAATACAAAGAGTATACATCACTTAAATGTAAAATAGAACTAAAATGTTTTCGCAAACTTTACGTTTCTGTTATTATACGAGTCTCGCGTTCCTTTCGCTGCCCTTGCTTTATTAACACACTAAAACATAGTTTGTGTCGAAGTCAGAGAAAGGAGGAAGGATCGTCCCATTCGGGAAGAGACCGGAAACGATGTTGTTCCTGTATACATAAAAAAAAATATGGTTTTCCCGTAAAACGCAAACATATTATTTTAAACAGATTCGAAACTTTGCAAAGCAGCCGCCTCCAGTAATCCCGCCTCTGAATCCTCCCGCAAAGTCCTTTGATTGAAAAACTTGCCTTCCCCCGACGAAACTAATAATAATTGTAACCGGAAAACTTAATTATATCCGACCCCATAATTAATTCTTTCCACCGGCCTTATAATAAAAGAAAACACGTTTCCTCTCTTCCCCACTTAATCGAATTAATATCCAGCAAAGCACCCATCATTTCCGGCTTAAGCAAACCTCTTACCAATTATTTGGGGACCCGTGTAAATATTGTAATAACCGGAGCAAATTTAATAACGATGTTTGAGGTCGGAAATACAAAAAATATATACTTTCTATATATTTATATAAACCGAGGATTAATTTTAAACAGGGCTTAACTTGAAGTGAAAAATGGCTGCAAGCTGCAAACCGTTCCTAATTCCGAGCAAGGACTAAGCCTTTCCCCGCGTTGACTCTGAAGAGGAGGAAAATAGATGTAATCGATCCTCAGCGCTGGGATCCTTTTAATAGTTGAATCAAGGATGTCGCGGGTCCTTGTTTATTTTTCTTAGTTTATTGTTTTTTTTTTGTGTGTAATCTGAGTCTGCAAGAATCGGAGCCCTTCAAATATTTGACGGCACGAACATTAATCAACTTCCGGACGGTTTTTCTCTCTTTGCTTTCGCGTACGAAATTATTGAAATAAAATCGCAGATTCGACGCAATAAACGTTTCAATGACAAAAGCGATTCGCTGTAGAAAAGGAAGCGCGGATTTTAATACCGCGAAACTTATATTTCTTCACCTCTTTTTTTTTCCATGCCATTCGAGAAATGTTATATTATATGAATACAAAATAGATACGTGCATGTTCCATTGAACATCGTTCGCAAAGTCCGCATATTAAAGCGACTTACGATATTACGAACGCAAACATGTAGCGTGTAAACAACATCTTTGATACTCTTACTACATTCATACAGGATAAAAAAAAATTTATATTAACATTTTTTTTAATGATGTAAAGCAGTAAATTTAAACAGAAAATGTTAATAATAAATTATTTTTTATACTTTTTATCTATAATAAATTCTTGCTTTATTCATATTTACATATTAAATTTACATAAAATCTAAACTAATAATTATATAATTTCTTTTTTGTACTTTTTAGATTGAGAATATTTTTTATAGAAATTATATAACCTTGCTAACGATTGCAGGTCGTCAATCTCAATTACGAGGAGTCAACACACGAATGAAAATTGCGATAGTTATCGACTCGCATTAATTACATGGACAAAACGCGACCTTTTTGTTCCCTAACTCTGTTACCTTCGTGATTCAAAAAAATATATACTTGATATTGAGGAGGCTGAACGAGCGTAGATCGATGAATGCCATTGTCGTGTTTATAGTTTGGTATTTCATTAATCCTGTTATTCCTTCTTTTTTAGCGCATTTTTTTTGCCATGTCAAATGCAAAATGGGTGAGCAAGCAGCGAACATTGAAAAGAATATACTTATTTTTTCTGTGTTTAAATGTTACTGGAATTTTATTAGTTTTTATACAAAAATATTGTTTTGCATGTGAAATGGAATATAACATATTTCTACCTGACGCAATCGAATAATAAATTATATTGTTAAAAAAAGATGTGACTGTAATATGGAAAAATCCACTTTTTTAAAATAAATTATGTTTCTTTTATAAAAAAATTATAATAAACAATATTGCAACTTTAAAAAGATACAGTAAAACTATATATTAATTTATAAAAATATGAAATATTTAATTCAAAAAAATATTAATTCTTTAGGCAACTCGACATTAAAAAATATATAAAGTCTTTTATTATTTTATTTGTTATATTTTTACAATTTTCTTGGCAGGTGTAAAAAATATACATTAATTAATATATATATATATATATTTAATTATGCAATAATTTCATTAATTTTCATACAAAAAATTGTTTAAATAAAATTTATTATTACCCATTATCCACGTTTTTATTGTATATCAATTACATTTTTATAATATTGATTTGTTAAATTTTATCATTTTCTAATAGAATTACTAAAAAACATATTAATTTATTTGCAAATTATTTATATTAGTTTTTGTCTACAAACATGGAGCAAAATTCACTTATTTATATTAAACTTTTCGATTCGTGACACTCGCTGTTCAATCGTGTATTTTCGTAAAAATAAGGCGATTTTTATAAAAATCATTTATTGCTTTCTATCAGTGTTCTACGTGTTTTGCGTTTGCGATTTGCAGCTGCAGATGATTCATCGCGACGCAGAAAAGACACGTTTTCGTAACCAAATAAGGCAATGTTTCAAAATATTACCATTTTTATTGCTTTTTAATTAAAAACGTAAATTTTTATTAAATGAATTTGGATTAAAATTTATACAATATTTAAATATAAAAAAAAACATTAAAAATTTAGTAAATAGGAAAATTAAAATTTATTATTACCCGGCGCATCCACCTTTTATTGGATATATATTACATTTCTAAAATATTGATTTCCAAAATTTTATAATTGTCTTATAAAAATAAGGCGATTTTATAATAATCATTTATAATACTTAAATGTGTTATGTAATGAATATGAATTAAAATTTATCATATAATTAAAATGAACAAAAATCTTTAAAAATTTAATAAATGTGAAGATTAAAATTTATTATAACCCGGCGCATCCACATTTTATTGGATATCAAAATCATTTCTAAAATATTGATTAGTAAATATTACCATTTTGTAGTAGATATGCTAAAAGCATATTTTAATTTACATGCGTAATATTTATATTATTTTTGTCAGCAAATATAGAGCAAAATGCACTTATTTATATTAATCATTGCAGTTCAATCGTGTATTTTCGTAAAAAAATTTATAATAATCATTTATTGCTTTCTATCAGTGTTTTACGTGTTTTTCGTTTGCGATTTGCAGCTGCAGATGATTCATCGCGACGCAGAAAAGACACGTTTTCGTAACCAAATAAGGTAACCTTTCAAAATATCCCAATTTTTATTGCTTTTCTTTTAAAAGACGTAAATGTTATATTAAATGAATTTGGATTAAAATTTATCTAATATTTAAAAACAACAAAAAACGTTAAAAATTAAGTAAATGTGACGATTAAAATTTATGATTGATTACCGCGCGTCCACATTTTATAGAATATAAATTATATTTTTATAATATTCATTTTGCAAAGTCTATTCAATTTCTAATAGAATTACTAAAAATATATGTTAATTTACATGCGCATTATTTATATTAAATATTTTCGATACGTGAGACTCGCTGTTCAATCGTGCTTAACCGTAAAAGTAAGGCAATTTTTATAATAATCACTTATTATATGTAAATGTATTGTGTAATGAATTTGCATTAAATTTATCCAATATTCAAAAACAGCAAAAAACGTTAAAAATTTTATATCTGCGAAAATAAATATTTATTAATACCCGACGCACTTTGAATTGTATATTAAATATAATTCTATAATATTGATTTTCAAAATATAATCATTTTCTAAAAGATTTACTAAAAACATATATTAACATGCGCATTATTTATAATATTTCAGTCAATATACATGGAATAAAATACACTTATTTATATTAAAGTTTTCGATTCGTGACACTCGCTGTTCAATCGTGTATTTTCGTAAAAATAAGGCGATTTTTATAACAATCATTTATTGTGTTGTACGTGTTTTGGGTTTTCGATTTGCAGCTGCAGATGATTCATCGCAACGCAGAAAAGACACGTTTTCATTACCAAATAAGGCAACCTTTCAATATATCCCCATTTTTATTGCTTTTTTAATCGAAGACGTAATTTTTTTATTAAATGAATTTGGATTAAAATTTATACAATATTTAAATATAAGAAAAACATTAAAAATTTAATAAATGTGAAGATTAAAATTTATTATAAGCCTAGATGCGCATTTTATTAGAAATCGAAAACATTTCTACGATATTGATTAGTAAAAATTATCATTTTGTAATAAATATGCTAAAACCATATTTTAATTTATATGCGTAATATTTATATTATTTTTGTCAACAAATATGGAGCAAAATGCACTTATTTATATTAAACTTATTTCAAAATATCCCAATTTTTATTGCTTTTTTTATCGAATACGCAAATGATTTATTAAATGATTAAAATTTATATAATATTTAAAAATATTTCTATAATATTCATTTTTCAAAATTTAATTAATTTCTAATAGATTTACTAAAAATATGTACTAATTTAAATGCGCATTTTTTATATCATTTTATTATTTATATTACAAATTTTTGATTTGTGACACTCGCTGTTCAATCATGTTTAACCATAAAAATAAGGATTTTTTTATAATAATCATTTATTATATGTAAATGTATTACGTAATTAATTTACATTAAAATGTATCCAATATTCAAAAACAGCAAAAAACGTTAAAAAATGTATAACTGCGAAAATTAATATTTATTAATACCCGGCGCGTCCACTTTTAATTATATATCAAATATGCGTATTATTTATAATATTTCTGTCAGCAAACATAGAGCAAAATGCACTTATTTATATTAAACATTTTCGATTCGTGACGCTCGCTGTTCAATCGTGTATTTTCGCAAAAATAAGGCAATTTTTATAATAATCATTTATTGCTTTCAATCAGTGTTCTACGTGTTTTGCGTTTTCGATTTGCAGCTGCAGGTGATTCATAGCGACGCAGAAAAGACACGTTTTCGTAACCAAATAAGGCAACGTTTCAAAATATCACCATTTTTATTGCTTTTTTTTATCGAAAACGTAAAACATTTGGATTAAAATTTATCTATGTTTAAAAATAACAAAAAACGTTAAAAAATAAATAAATGCGAATATAAAAATTTATGATTACAATCGTGTATTTCCGTAAAAAATATGACTATTTTTATAATAATTATTTATTACTTCCTTATAGGTATTTTACGTGTTTTTCGTTTGCGATTTGCAGATGATTCATCGCGACGCAGTAAATATACTTTCAAAATATTACAATTTTTATTGCTTTTTTTATCGAATACGTAAATGTTTTATTAAATGAATTTGTATTAAAATTTATCCAATTTTTAAAAACAAAAAAAACGTTAAAAATGTAATAAATGTAAAGATTAAAATAACGCGAAAATGCTATAAACTATAATTTTATTAATTTTACTATAAAATATTATATAGCATATGGCAATAGGTAAATGAAAACGAAAATTATTACTTTTAAAATCTAATATAAAAAAATGTATATTCCTCATTTGCTTTAGAGTTAAAATTTGTTTAATTAATTTATATATTTATCCACATTTTTTGATATTCAATTACCTTATTAATTTATATTTCTTTAATAAATTTTCTAAAAACATACATTAATTTTACTTCTGATTTCATGTTTCAATTTTCGATTTGCAGTGACAAATAATTCATTGCGATAAAAAGAAGTTACGTTTTCGTCTCTAAATAAACATTTTTGAGATTCGCAGCTGCAGTCGTGATTCATCGCTGCGTAGAGAACAGGTGCATTTTCATAACATTATAAGTATTGGTTCAACGTTTGAGATTTGCAGCTGCAACCGTGATTCATCATTAAATAGAGAACAGGTGCGTTTTTATAATTTTGTAAGATTACATTTGCAGCTGCAATTTATCTAATTTTAAAATCGTGGAAAATGCACAAAAATATTAAATGTTTACATTAGAGTAAATATATAATTTTAAACTATAATTTAATAAATTTAAATACAAAAATTAACAACATGTAATTATAACGAAAAAGCAAATATTTATACAAATTGCTATTATATAAATATTACATTATTAATTTGTAATATTGTATAATAACATACATTAATTATACACATATATTTTAATAAAAATAAAATATTACCCGGCGCATCCACAATTTCTAAATTGATACTTTTTAATTAATTTTTTATCGATGATATAAATGGTTTTCACGGTTGCGATAATTAATCGCTGCGCGTTTTCATAACCAATTAAGTTAATTTTTAATCAATAAATTTATTAAATAATGGTATTGAGTAAATTAGAATTATCAATTGATAAATATTTATTTACAAATAATTAGTTTACATGAATTGCGCTGTAATTATTTCAATTTGATTTTGTTTTTATGTTATTTAATAGAGATTCTATTGTAAATAATCAACCGTATGTGAATGTATTTCAATAGCAAATACGCCAATATCGAATTCCCTTTCATTAACATCTATTAGTGTGTACCGTATTATATTATTCACCAGCTTTTGGTATTGTTATTGATTCAATCACGAATTTCGTATAGAAAATCTCGCATCACGAAGGATACATTTCCATGCTTCGGCATCGGCTTGAAGCGAATTGTTCATTCGCAGTTTCCGCAAATAGATTCATCTGGTGATAAATACTCTTTACTTCTCTAAGATTTATAAACACTTCCTTTTTATTAGCAAAATCATAAAAATATTATTTTTAAATGAAATTTTAATATTTCTAATAATTTAGTCTTAAAATCTTAAGTAAATTAAAGTTATCTATATTATGTATATGAAATATAAAGAATTGTACAAAATAATTTTTACTTATTACTTATTAAAATTTAAATACTAAATTACATTTTATTTAATTGTTTAACAAAAAAAAAATGTATTGAAATTTTACTCAAAATAAATATAAAAATTATTACAATAAACTAAGAAAATATATAAAATCGTTCATGGTAAGAGACTTACATGAATTCGATATAAGAAACTTTGTGTGAAGAAGCGAGTCGCGAGTTTCGTAACAACCAAAAAAAATAGGAAAATTCCAAAACCTCCGTTTTCGGTTAAAGTGCACGTCTCCGGCAGTTTCGAAACGACTGTGTAAAAGCGCGTCGCGACGCCGACGTCGCGCGCTCTCATCCGACGCGAAGGACACGCGCGCATTTGGTATTAGGCATCTATATATATATACTTTTTTTTTGTAATCGTGAAAAGAGCAAAATATCACAGAAATTTTCGGATGAACAAGAATGATATAGAACTCAACATAAATGTGGCGGAGGCGCCGGGTATTTCACCTGCTGATGAACCAATTCATTGATGACAAAGCATTTTTCCACGACACTAATTGATACTCGTGCGAGGCTGAAACTCTATTTTCTTTTTTATTATTTCACAACACAATCACTTCATAAAATTGTTACTTTAAAGTAAATCCTGAATATATTCTATAATTAATGAATAAAATACATAAGAAAATATAATATTTTTTGCTTTGTTAGAAAAAGAAACTGGTGATATTACGTTACGTGTGTGGCCTTTCAATGCAATCCCTTTGAATTACTTTACAAATGGAAGTATTACATTTACTCAAACAAGCAAGCAAACTATTTCTCTTTTCATTTTATTTTTATATATAAAGAAAAAGTTTAATTAAGTTGCGAATTGCAGCAGGATTTCGTGGAAGCTTTTTGTACGAACTGGTACAGTTTGCTTAAGCATTGGTCTTCTCGGTTATTGTGTAAATTATTGGGTATTGGTGCACAATTACAAAAAGCAGGGATATTTTTATATCGACGCAAAAAAGTAGCAACTAAATCATTCGTATTGTGCAATAAATTGTTCAGAATTGGAGACGCTCGAGACTTTATAGTTTAAGTTTCGAAGATGCACCCGAGTATCTATCGGAACAGCACTTGGGAACTACCGAACTCCGCTCGTAAAAATAGTTACGATATTCCATATAAATATCGCAATGATTTAAACATCGCCGCAGTCTTTCCGCTATTTTCTAACCAGATTAAATAGAAAAATGTTCATGTTCCAATTTAATTATAAAATATAAAAATTTAAATTTACAAATTGAGAAAGTTATATAAAAAATATACATTTTTTTTGGTGAAAACTCTTCATTAAATGATTGCGGTAGTAATTTGAGATTAGAGCTTTGTAAGCTATCTCAATGATTCTTCGCGAAATTAGGAGCTGTATTTTGGGGTAAGAAAGAAGTTTAAAGTATAATAATATTAGAGTTTGCAGGCGAACGCGTTTAATTTCCATGCAAAAGTTGGCTGCAACAGGAAATCCAGAACAACTCGGTTAAGTGTTGAATATTCCGTAGATTTATTAATGATTCCATCCTTTGGAGCTCTGGAATTTAATAAGTGGAACGTCTCGAGTGTCCCCCTTTTTCAGACCACTTATCCTATCTTGTATATCTTGCATACAATCTTGAAAGAAAAAAGCTGAATAAATCGCATGATATAACTGCAACAAAGCGAAATTGTAAATTAAAATAAACAAGACTTTAATCGAATATTAGCAAGATGAGAGAATTCTTATATTAAGAGTTTAGTGAAAAAGAAATAAATACGGAAGTGGCGAGACACAGGAGTTTGCTTATGCATGAAAGGAGGATGCGCATCTGCGGTGCTCGAGTCTTGAGAAAAGTTTCGCAAAGCAATTTCTGGGCCGTTAGGAAGTTTCGCTAAACTTTAGCTGAACTGCATTCAAAGAGATTGCAGCAACAGGAATGCAACGCGAGGGACGAACAAAATGCGCCGCGTGCAATGAAAACAACAATAATTGGGAATACTTAATGATATCAATTAATGCTGAGCAATTATGTATTTATTGTGGTGGAATATAGTAATTAATTAAGCGAGATGATGAGACGATTTTTTTAAATATATATATTTTTTTATATATTACTACAATCAATCAAAAACAGTTCAAGCATTTTAGATCGATTCAAAGTTCGTTAGAGATGCTCAAGTTTGCGCTTGTCCTTCAAAGCCTTTGCTTCATTTCTCTTCCTTTACTATTGTTTTCGCACGCGATTAACAACGTGTGCAAATCGTACTTGGATTATCCAACAAGAGAATGGAACAAGAATTGCCACTACGACCCTCTGACATCGGCGACGATTGTAAGTTGTAATTAATAGAACTTTGGGAATTTGTATCTCATTGAGTTTAAAGTCTGAGCTGATCGTCGGTTATGGATACAATTATGAAGAGTTCACTGTAGTCACCGAGGATGGATACGTTCTTAGTTTATACCGTTTGGTGAGGAAATCTTCGGATTCGGCTAAAGCTGGAGTTTTGCTGCTGCATGGGGCTACTGTTTCAGGTTCAGTTTGGGTGGACAGACCGACAGAACGTTCTTTGGGTAAATGTTAAATAAAACAAAAGAAAACACTTACTTTATTATTAATTGTAGCATTTAGATTGTGCGATAGGAATTTCGATGTTTGGATCGCGAATTTTCGCGGAACGATTTATTCAAATAAACATATTCATTTCGCTGGTAACAGCTCGGAATATTGGAATTATTCGTAAGTTAATTTTAATCTTCTGTTAATAAATTACTAATTGGTGATTAGATTCCACGAAATTGGTATTTACGATATACCGGCGTTGATGCAGACGATTTACGAAAGAAACGGTAGAAAAAAGATCTTCATTATAGGCGATTCGATGGGCGGAACTGCTGCAACTATCTACGCTTCTTTAAGACCGAATCACTGTGAAAATCATGTAAAAGCTATCATCTCTATGGCCGGATCAATCTTCTTTACTGGAATCACATCAATATACAAGCATTTATCCCCGCACGTCTACGATTTATACGTAAATTAAACGAAGCGAAATTTGAAAGAATGCTGTTAACTTTCGTTGCAGAAATTCGGAGATTCGATTGGAATCAGAAATATTGCCCCGAATGTAATAACGAGATTCACGCTGCTCAGAGATTTCCTCACAAACTTTCCTCCTGCTAGACTGCTGGTGCAGGTATTTGCGTTTTCCACTTTCGGTTATGACACCACAGGAATTGACGAGGTTTACTTCAACCATCTTCACTTCAAATATTGACTTTTTTTATTGCAGGGCTTATTTCCAACCATATTAGGACAAATACCTGCCGGAGTTTCGCTGAAAACCATACTGCATTACGCTCAGCTCATCACCAAAGAAGGTAAATTCGAATTCTTCGATAACGGCCCGAGCGAAAACCTGAGGATCTACGGTGTCCGCGACACTCCGGCTTATCCACTCGAAAACATAAACACATTCTTCTACATACTTGCTGGTGGAAACGATACTCTGGTTTCACCTAAGGTGCGAATCATTTACCATCCCAAAATCGAATTCAAATTTGCTTTTTCAGGGCTGCAGAAAATTTTACGATCTTCTTCCCGAAAATAAGAGGAAGATGGACATAATCGAAGGCTACAATCATGGACACTTCATGTATGGTGAAGACCTAGATAAGGGCTTCGTTCCCACCATAGATTTTATAGAAACCAATCTTGATTTGTGACGCCTCTCCAATTATATTAATTAGTCAAGGAGAAAATCGATTACAATTTATAATTGATTAAATTTCCGTATCATTACGTATGCAATTATATAATTATTATTTTATAAAAACACTATTTGTAGAAATCACAACACATCCATTTAAATCATTCAAATATAAATTTAAAAACTTTAATTACAAAAATTTATTGAAAAATCAAATTAATACAGTAAATTTAATAAATAAAATAATGTAATAATATTTTTAAATAACAGAAACGATATAATAAGTAAAGATTTATTAATTTATTATTGTCATTTATAGAAAATTGCTGCAATCGTCCAACGCATTTGTGTTATGAATTTATTGAAATCTTCAGTAAATTATTATCGAACATTGCAAATATAAATTTTACTCTGACACTGACTTAAATTGTATTCCTTTTTTAATTAAACAACAACTTTCTAAGAATATTATTCCAGTTATTGCTAAAAATGTTCAAGCATACAACTATTATACAAAGCGTTATAAATAAATGCCTCTAAAAATAATATCCGATAATTTCAGCAACAGTTGTGAGTTTCAAATATAAAGAAAACTGTTAAGTGATTATTTTTGTTAAGCCTGAGATGGTCATCGGTTATGGTTATGGTTTCGAGAAGTTCCAGGTATTAACAGAAGATGGTTGCGTGTTGAGTTTAATGAGCACTTGCAGCGAATGAGAGTATGAAGATTCTTCCTGAATTAGCTTTCAAAAAAATTGTATTGAACTTATTTTTGGATATGATCCAGAGATGTTTTACTTGGTAAGTTGAAATAAGGAATGAGGAAGTTCAAGGTCGTTCCAGTCTTCAACCATTTACATTTCGTTTATGAGAAGGATCTTCACGTTGCCTAAGATCCAATAATTGATTTCCTTGAATACAATCTAAGCTTGTAAAGTAATGAAACCTCTAATTTTTACATGTTTGCGAGTCATTTTAATTTGTTTAATAACCTTCGCTTCAATTGCACACAACATGCTATCATAAACTTTGCACTGTAATTGTAGCAGTATAGATAAAAAAAATATAATAATGTGGAAATTCTAAATTATTATCTAACAATTTGACATACCTCGTGTCTTATTAAAAACTAACATTTTATTAAAATTGAATTATCTAAACCGTTTAATATATGTGCGTTTAGGGTCAAGGCAATAAATTGTCAATGTCGGAAGGGTCCATTGAAGTGCCGGCATTTTGCGACTGGCGAAATTAGTGTTGCATTTAACGCGAACCCCGAGCATTGCGGGCTTCAATTAAGGAAAGGGAACGAAACGCAATTGTTGGAAGGACCCACGAGTTCTTCGAATGCGATGAAAGAATTTTTTCTGCGCAATTTTACTAACAATCATTTATAATTAAGGTTTCATTACAGGAAAATCAATTAACATTTCAGGACTTTTACTTTCGAAAGTTTAATTTTATAAGTATCAATTCTTAAAAAAAATATAAGCATTATTTACTTAATTAAAGTCTAAGTTTGATTTATGTAATCGCTTTTAAGTTTAGGGAGACTCGGAAATTTAAATAACTATTAGTTATGTAAATTGAAGGACGGCATCTGGACATTTATTTGTAAATCAAATTCGACCATTTCAGTTATTTGAATGGAATCAATTTAAATATTATCCAATTTTGCATAACTAAATTATTTAACAATTTGTGTTAACCCTAAATTTTTTTTTTTTAAAGAAATTATATACCATAATATTATACTAAATAAAAAATAATGTTAATATTCACTTAATTATAAGAACGTGAAATTATGTTTAATAGCAAAATTCGATTGAAAAAATTAATTTGAAAGGCCTGAAAATGAAAATAATTGCATAGGTTTGTATCTAACTGGCCATTATCTGCTGATACACTTTAATTGTGTCGCTAATTAACGTTCCGTTAATCATCTGACGTGTCAGGTATATAACAAAACAGCGCTTTTTATTTCCTTGACTTTCTGTTGTTCGCATTTCCTTTTCTTCAGTTCTTTTCTAAGCAATGCTGCTGAGATGTGCGCTTTTATTCTCGATGGTAACAGTCGGCATCGCGAGTAAAGGCAAAGACAATTACGTTTGCAAGAAATTCCACCAATATTATAAAAATTCCCAATGCGAGAAGAATGAAAACAATATTATGGATATGGTGAAAAAAATAAGAAATGATGTGTTAATGCTTGATGCTGTTGTTTTCAGCCCGAATTGGCAATGCAATATTGCAAAGTGGAGACGTACCAAGTGATAACAGAGGATAAGTACAATTTAACAGTTTTCCGTTTGAAACCGAATGTCGACAAGGCCAGGGGAGTCGTGTACCTGCAGCATCCTGCTACTGCTTCGTGCACTTGTTGGTTAGATAAGGGTTGGAACGATTCGCTGGGATTGAAGCTGCATAGTGCTGGTTACGACGTTTGGCTGGGAAACTTCCGCGGAAGTTACTACTCCAGAAGCAATTTAGTCTTGACGCCAAATGATAACCAATTTTGGAATTTCAGTTACCAAGAGATGGGCATCTACGATATACCTCAGCAGATCGATCTCATACACAAAGTTACAGGTAGCAACGATATAGTGTACGTGGGACATTCGATGGGTTCTACAGCTGCGGTGATCTACGCTTCCCTGAAACCCGAGCACGCTTCGAAATATGTGAAGGCCTTCATCCTGATGGGACCAGCGATTTACATGAGACACCTCAGAACACCCATCAAATATTTGGCAAATCTTAGAAACCCTATATACGTACGACCATAAATTACATAATTTATAACAATAAAAAATAATTGCTTTACAGAAAGTTGCAAAAAAGCTACATATGCTAGAGGCTGGTAAACGAAACTTGACGACGTTCAACTTTTGCCGCGACACTCCTGAGGGTATCTTCTGGTGTACCGCGCTTTCGCAAATCTTCATGGGACATGATTCGGGCTACGTTTATGCGGTCAGCATTTCGAATTAATCGTCTTCAAAGAAATTTCATAATTATCTTAATCGTAGCCTACGGCTGCAATCATGTGGGGACAAAATCCCACATCCGTCTCTCTGAAATGCGCCCTCCACTATGCACAAAGCATATCAAGCAATGGAGCTTTCAAGTTCTTCGATCACGGAAAGAAAGGCAACAGAGTTGCCTACCATCAGGATACTCCCCCGGATTATCCTCTCAATAAGATGAATTCCTCCTTCCTTCTGATTGTCGGTGAAAATGATTATGTGGCCACTGTTAAAGTAAAATCGATAATTTCAACAACTTCAGCAGTACTTTCTTTTTAAAATTACAGGATAACACAAAATTCTACAACAACATTCCCGATACAAGAAAAAAATTAGGTTTATGGATTCTGAAGGGATTCAATCATGCCCACTTCATGTACGGAAAAGACATCGACAAACTTATAAACACACCAGTGCTAAACGCCATCAACAAATTGTATTCAACATAATACATTAATCATTTCGATTATTTTAGTTTATCATACACTTTACAAATATGCAACGATTATATATAAACACTAGGTAGCATCTATTCCTATTTGAAAATTGAATTATAATATATTATTAAATTAAATTCATTTACCAAGGATTTTACATACACGCAACCCAATATGCACGCTTCCAAAATGATACATAAATAAATGTGAAAACGCATTAAACCTATACAATACGATGTGTGGATGGAAAATTATTAAAAATTCTAATAAAAATTGTTATTCCATAATTTTCCATGATGACACAATTGTACAACAAATCTATCTAATATTCGAAAAGCTTATGATTTAGTAAAAATAAATATTTACTAATAATTTGTAGCAATGAAACGAGTTCATGGTGAAAAAAGTAAATAAAAACAAGTGTAATTAACATTTCTTATAAATAAAGCAATTTTATTTGGTCCAAGGTAGCCCAGTGCGAGTATCACAAACATTGAACGAACATGCACCAACAGTTTCAGTGCAGAAGATGAGGAATCTGCGTGCAATTTGTTTCGTCGCGTTTCTTGTCCGAAGCGGATTCGCTCAACGTCCGAACGTCTGCAGAAATTACGTGGATTATACCACTTTGAATCTGAAGAACTGCTGGTACAACCCTCTGATAGATGCTGACGCTGTAAGAATCCTGAGATAAGCAAGTATTTTCGGTGAGGTATTTATATATTTTTAGGAAGATTTAATCGTGAAGAATGGGTACAACTTCGAAAAATACGAGCCTGTAACTGAAGATGGATACATCTTAACGATGTACAGAATCCCAAGGACGAATCCCAAAGGTATCGTATTCCTGCAACATCCTGCAACAGCTTCCTGCACAGGATGGATCGACAAAGGCAATAGTTCTTTAGGTAATATTCATAATTTAAGAGTAAGAAAAAAATTGTTATTATAAGTAAAGTAATTATATCGCGCAATTATGAAATCCATTTATAGTTCTTACATGATTTATAGTTCTTACAAGATCATGCAATGTGTGTCAGTTGTAATTACAATTTATTTGTCTTCAGAAACTATTTCTAAACAAAAAAGATTAATTATTGAGCCAGGAAAATACTCCTAATTGCAGCATCAATGGATAGCTATAATTGTATAAACGATTATAGCCCGTAATTATCCAATTCAATTATAGAATGTAATTAGTTCTTCGACCGCATCGCATCCAGTGTCCTTTATGGCTCATGAATCTAAATCTGAGCCACATTCCTGATCCATTTCATAAAAACCAAATCTACCTCAAATCCATTCCAAAATAAATAATTTTTTACAAAACTTACATATTAATAACTATTGATGATTAAAATCAGTTAAATTCATTTTCTTGATCTGCGTTTGATTATTTCCTCGAATGAGTGTAGGTAATTTAAACGCGAGGTCCTTATTGAAGGATATGCGCTAAATACTAGTTGCAATATATGCAACTCAATATGCACAAATCAATATTTCTTAATTTGTTGCAGGATTTATATTATGGAGCGCAGGATACGATGTATGGTTGGGAAACTTTAGAGGAAACTATTACTCGAGACATCACGTGAATTTGGACCCAGACGGTCACAAATTCTGGAACTTCTCGTTAGATCTTTCAAATTTCAATTTCTATGCAATTCTAATAAAATATTTACAGATTTCACGAATTAGGAGTCAAAGATATTCCGACCATGCTTAAAGTCGTAGCAAATGTAACCAATGCAAAAACCAAAGGGATTTCCTTCATCGGTTACTCCATGGCCAGCACAAGCGCTCTAATTTACGGCTCAACATTTCCCGAAGAATCACTGAATTTGTTGAACGTTATGATCCTGATGGCACCTGCATCTTACATGAATAACATCCATTTTATGGTCAAACACTTGAGCAGATTCACTAAAGAGCTTGAGGTAAATTTCACGCTTTTTCCAGACAATTTTTTAATTTAAGTTCTTCCATTCGTAGATACTCGTAGATCGTCTACAAATTGGAGAATTTATACCTAGGAGCAGAGTGACGGGAAGCTTGCAAGCACCTTGCAAAACTATGCCACTTATGTTGCTCTGCTATATCGTGGATTTGATATCGTTTGGAAATACCGAACGCTCTTTGGAAGCCGTATTAATGTATTGATTCTAACTGGACGATATTTACTAATCACTTAATATTTCAGGAGTACTTTCCTATCAGGATTTCGCAGAATCCTGCCGGGCTTTCAGTGAAATGTTACTTGCACTACTTACAACTGATCAACTCCGGTAAATTCCAGAAGTACGATTACGGTGTTGATGGTAACATGCGGTTGTACGGTAATTCGACTCCACCAGTGTACGATGTTTCAAGCATCAAATGCCCTGTACACATCATGTATTCAGAATTAGATGAAGCTGTCCCAGTTAAGGTATAGTGAAAGTTACATTTCCATAACTAAAAACCAACAAAATAAACGTTATCTTAGGACGTGAAAACTCTGCTGAAAATGTTGCCTGAAAGAACGAAGATCTACGGAAGCACCTACATTCCGGATTACTCCCACATAGGCTTCCTCTACGGCGTAAACATCGTCAAACTGGTGTACAAACCCGTCCTGAAATTAATCGATCACATATTTGACAACCTAAATAGCTTATTTTAAGTTAAATTTGATGAAAATAAAAATGTATGCAATTGAGTCTATTGGCCTGAAGTTTTTAATTAACAGTTATTAATAAAGTTGACTTTAAAATTACATAATTAATAAAACCTTTACCTTACACAATTTTTTTCTTCTTTTCCTCCCACAATCATTACTCCACTTTTAACACATAATGCCCAGTTACGATTGCAAAATGTGAAGTAGTAATTAAAGCTTGTTGCAAGAGAGAAAATCGATGGAACTAATTAAAACCCTTTAAAGCAGGACTCGAATGTCGAAGTTCGTAACGAAACGTGTCGAAAATAAATCGGAAACATTCGAGAATTAGTTTTGACAGTTGGAACGTAATTTCACTTGCTGCTAACCCCCAAAAAAAATATGAACCCACAAATGCTGATTTTAGTATTTACAAAAAAATGTATTAAAAAAAGAATTATGTTGGTGTATCTGATAATTCGTTACTGCATGCGTATTATTTTTAATTTAATTAACAGATGTTGTGCAATTTTTGATTGAATGGAGCATCGTTATAAGAGATGCACTTAATTAAGACATCGATTCTTCGGCAGATTTAATACCACACCTGCACGCACGGTAGCAGCATGGATGAAGCAAATTGTAATTAAGTATTACCACTGATAATTATATGCGCAAATTACATTAGCAAACATTTCCACGTATTAAAAACGTATTTTACTTACAATTAATTAAATTATTCTTAAATAACAAACAATAATTGTAATTTAAAATATCTAAATTTCTATTGTATAACAACTCTATGATTATATAATTGGAATTATATTTTTTTTAACAAGAAATATAACTATAATGATAGACATTGGACATTATATATATATTGTAACTTTGCGCTTATCGTTTTTCCATTTACATGCATAGCCTTCGATCCGAAACGAAAATAGTTTCGATTACACACAAACGCAGCATAATTACCACAATTTAATTCCTTCTACACATTAGTTCATTTGGTGTTTTCGTCCACCTTCATTTCGCATCATTACCATTCGTTTCGAGCGATTCTGCACGATTGATTATGGTTCTATGGAATAATCAAAGAACAGGTTTCTACTCTTCGCAAGTTGCTTCACTCGTTAAAACTTTATATGGACTAACAAAAAGGAATCCAATTAAAAAATAATTATTACATTATAATTAAGAAATAAATTAAATCGTATTAATGAATTATAATTTTACAACTGACTTAATGATAATATTAATAAATTTATTAATATTTTTTTTTCATTACATAACATAAATCTAAAATGAGAAAATGCAAATGTAGCATTTACTACAAAACTTGTAGCATTTACAAAAAATTAATTGTCAAAACACTAAATTTATTTACATTTTTATTGATAAATGTTATCCATAGATAAATTTAAAATTATTCTTATTTTGATCGTAGATTTAAGTAAACTTGTTAATAAATTTACATTTGTGAATAGTCTGCAAAAACTAAAATTAATTTAATAAATGATAACAATCTTATTTTTGATAATAATTCCTGGACAACAATTCAATCGATCATAATTATCATCGAAATTTAATTAAACTGCACTTACTCTATATTTTATTTTTGCAATGTATTCCACGTTTTTTTCGAGCTAAAAGCACTGCACTTTATCACTGCACGAACGTTGTTTCAGATATGAACCTTCACGTTTTTCCTTTTCATTTCCTTCTTGTCCTTTCCATCGCATTTTACTTACTTATTTTTTTTTTGTTAACAAATATGCAAAACTTTCGGAACGATCACAGAAACTCACCTGGTCGACGGACAAATACCTGCAATAATAATAATAACAACAATAAATACACGCTCGGCAAATTGGATTTTACGATAGATACAAGTTACCTGGAATTTGTTTTCCTTCAAAAACGCATTCGATTAAAATACGACTTTTTTCTTTTCTTTATTTTTATTTTGTTGCAATTTTCTTACCATTCTTTCATTTATTACGTGTCGCTCATTACATTCGCTATAAAAATAATGATAGTGATTTCGTATATTCTATTATTTTAATTATTATCTACTGATTTGTTTAGCTAATTTCCGCTCATTTATCTACAGATGTTAATTTATTTAGAGTAGATTAAAAATAATCGAAAAGGATATATACAAGTCTTCGGAAATGTTTCTCGTGTAACCTTGCTGAATTTTTACCATGACCGTCGATTTTTTATTAACTATACACTAATTATAGATTTACATACTCCAAAATATTTTAAAACCTGAATTCTGTATACGTTCTACATAAAATTAAAATATTAATGCTTTTAAGAAGAAAGCGTTTTATATCGAAGTAAATCTTCTAATGTAAAATGACATTTAAGATTATGCCAAATCGATAAGAATACAAAATTTACATACTATAAATATTCTAATATTTACTTAACGCTACTTATTTTTCATAGATTTCGAGAGTTAAGCAACGTGTCTATTTGGATGGATGGTCTACATTATTCGTTTGATATTGAATATTTTATATTCGATTTTTATATCGGTTAATTCAATTGCAATTACCAAGCAGTTGGGAGTGGAAATAATTTCCATAATTAGCAAATTATGAACGGATCAGGGAGCAAACGACGAAGGTAATTGCTAAAAACACTTTGTTTCCGAGCGATTTGCCTCGGTATAAATAAGGAGAAAACAAAGTGAAAAATTGAAAAAAAAATATGTGCATGTGAAAAACTTGTTAATTGAATGAAACTGGAGGTAATTAGTAAATTAAAGAAAAGTGGTGAGATTCGAGCTCCTTTGACAAAAACTAAAATTAAATAAAGAAAAAAATATAGTGGAAAATGGAAAACAAGCTTGAACGCAGTAATGAACATTACCTATTATTGAAAAAAAAAACTTAGCTATCGCCCTCGAATTCTACTTTGTTAAAGATAATTAACGTACGCAGTTTTATTGCGAGCTCGAATAATTGTGTAACTGTAGAGCAGCGTTTCTCAACGTTCCTCGCTTTGACACAAGGTGACAGCTGTCATTTCGCGAACCTTTAAAAAAATGACGCAAGCAATTGGTGGAGAACTGCTGTCAATGTAAGTCGAGACGTAATGAGTCAAGCTATTATTAGGAAACAAAATAATTTGTTAAGAGGTTTCCTATGCAAGTGAATATGGATTGCAAGGTCAGGCTTCTGTAATTATGTAATTTAGTGATAAGACTTATTGCTCTACGTTCCAGTAAAGTGCGAATCAACCTAATGGTTTTTTTTTGAATCAATAAATCGATACATATAATTTGCGAGCTTGGCTGCATAGGCTGATAGTAATTAAAAAAATAATGGATGCGCTTGGAGTTAATTGCAAGGTTGAATTCGAGAATTGTGCATATAATGTGTTGTTACTAAACTTTGCGCGCGCTTCGAAAATGTATAGTTAAATGCAGAAATAGCACTCATTCTGGCTTTTTTGGAATAAACAGTGACTTAATTATAAAGTAGCTTGCAAAGACGTCTAAATGCCTAAAAAAAAATGTCCAAATCCAAAAATAAAACGATACGTCATTTCCTAGAAATAACTCAGCCTTTGCTTTCATTGCACAGTCAAACATTGTAACTTAAATGTACTTACAATGAAGTGTGTTTAATTTTTCAGTTGCCATCAAAATGCATGGAAATAAATATAAAAATTATTTAATTTTTTAAGAAATTTTATTATGTAAATATTTTAAAATAGAAATCAAATAACACTTTCAAGTATGGACTTACCTGTTTTTTTTTTCAATTGAAATCCTTATTTTTAATTCAACTAAAGTGCAAGTTTTTGAAACTACTTTCAAAAATCAATTTATTTATATAAAAAAAATCTATGCAAATTTGGCATATATTCGTGAATCTCACGTATTAAAAAAAATATGGATAGTAGAATAAATTAGTAATAAAATGCATATTTATAGACTTTGCACCTTCTCTAACAGATTTTTTTTTAAATTTTTATTACATAATAATAGATGAAATTTATTATTTAAACTTTAAATATATATATATTAACAAATCATATTTAGTTTGCATTACAAAACGAAATTATATAATCAAAAGATCATAAAAATAAAATAATAAATGGAATTGAATTAAAGGAAAAAATATTAATTAAATAAAAAGTTTTTAATTGAATGTTTTGATTTGTAAAATAAATAATATGTAGTAAGGTGATATTTAATTATTCAGTAAATTACATTGAAGCTTTCAATTAAAAAAAAAATTTCATTAACGAAATTTTCAACAAATAAAAAAAAACTAAATATTTACAAATTCATAAAAATAAATTTTATGAAATAATGTAAAATATAAAAATACTTCTTATATAAACATTATCAAATTAATATAAATAATTTAAAAAATATATTACTTACAGATTTTTACATAATTTGAAAACGCTGCATTTTTATTGAAATACTTTCAAAGTTTATTATAAGGTTCATTAAATATTCCATATTTAATATTAATATTTTTAAAATTGTAACATGCATTTGTCATTAAAGAAAATAGTATTAGTATTGTAATGTTTAATTAGTATAAGTATACATTTGTATGGATATGAATGATTCTCAGGTTAAAAATACCTGCGAAAAGACGCGTGGTGATTAATTAGGTTCGAAGTGTAGAAGATAGTCGGTGGAATGTCTGAAGAGGTGAATACTTGTGTTTCTTTATTTTATTTTCATTTAATATGTTTTCGATGGGATCCGTCGAAATGTTGTCGTCTCGTGGTGGGGTCCAAAACGCGAAACGCAACCGGATCCACGCTTTCAGTCTCATTTCATCACGAGACTGTGCGTGGAAATAGCGCGCGCGCTCCACCAGTTTTCGGAATCCCATCGCATCAGCAGCAACAGAAGCAGCAGTCATCACCGGGAAGCAGAGGAAGAAAAAAGTGCAGAGTGCAGTGATAATGTCTGAGTAAGACCAGCAGTCGCGCGATGAGGGTGGGAAATTTATCGGAAGAAGTGCAGGAGAACGTCACCTCTCTGATCACGATGACGATGGATAGCAACTCCTCGGAGTCGAACTTCACCGGCGACGATGAGGCTGTCCTCTACCCCATAGAATGGGTCATCCCCGTGACGGCTATATACGCGGTAATCTTCGTGTCCGGGATCATCGGGAACGTTAGCACCTGTGTTGTGATCAAGAGGAACATGAGCCTTCACACCGTTACCAACTACTACCTCTTCAGCATCGCCATTTCCGATCTTCTCCTGCTCATTTCCGGGCTACCTCCGGAGATGTACAGGCTCTGGTCCCCGGCGACGTACGTCTTCGGCGAAACTCTTTGCGTCCTGCAGGGTTTCGCCGCGGAGACCTCTGCCAATGCCACCGTTCTCACGATCACGGCCTTCACCGTCGAGCGGTACATTGCAATATGCCATCCTTTCCTCTCGCACACCATGTCCAACCTCTCCAGAGCCATCAAGTTCATCATCACAATTTGGATCATATCATTGTGCCTTGCAGCACCGCAAGCCATCCTCTTCGGCGTGGAATACGATTTCAAGAACGGAATAGAATACAGCCGTTGCACCGTAGTCTCCAAGGACTTCTTTCAATACTCCTTCCTCATATCCACGCTCATATTCTTCGTCCTCCCAATGACCATCATCACCTTTCTCTACATCCTAATCGGCATCAAACTCAGCAGATCGCGGATGATCGCAACCGGAAAACGCTCTTCCCTCAGCAGCAACAGCGACGGCATCTCCAGAACCACGCGAGCCACAACAGCCCAAAAGAGAGTCATCAAAATGCTAGGTAACACTCACTTACTTATTTAATTCTCTCTGTTTACGCAAATAATAAACAAGCAGTTCTTTAACATTTCCTTCCAATTAGCATAGAATTCCAATATCAATTGACTTAACTTCAAAACAATTACATTTTCGAATAAATTTCACCTTTAAGTTTAACTTATCAAAAAGTTTCTACGCATATTAAGTGTTTTTCAAATTCAATTATAAAATCAATGTCATGGCTTTTACTTCCTACTTTAAATAATTCACGAAATCTCGTATATGTATATGTTTTAATCAATCGCTTCCGTTTCAATTTTAAGCAATTAAAAACATCATTAAATTAATTAACATTCTTAAAATCAACTAAAACTATGATAGAAATTGTCACAAGAAATTTTACTATTTTTTATTAATATTCGTAAAGTTTTTATTAAAACTACTTTTAAATTAAAAAACTACTTTTTCTTATAAAACTTTCATCATACCAAAAATATTGTTAAATTATATTATTCAGAATATTTCTAAAAATAATCTAAAATTGTAAAATACATTTGGAAAATAAACAACAAAAATTAAAATAAATAAATTAAATGCGTATTTGTAAATATAAAAGAAATATTCAAAATATTCCCAATGCAAATACTTTGAAAACTGATATGGAAATATTGAGAATTTTTGTCCGTCGGCGAATTCATAATTTATTTACTTGAATATGGATATTTCTATATTTCTCTAATTAGTACTTAGATAATTAATTAGGACTTAAATAAATATCAAAAAAACTATTATTAAATTATTACGTTGATTAAACTAAATTTGTGTATAAAATATTGATCATTTAAACGCAATAAAAAAAATGCTATTAATAGGCATTTAAAATTATAATTGTCCGATAAAGTAGTTCATACTGTAGCATATTGTACGATAGATAATAAGTAACAGTGAGTGTGCGAACGTAGTAAACTCTAATAACAAAATTCAGTATTTTTATTTATCGATTTATGAGAAAATACTACGACACTCACGAAAGTTAAGCTTCTTTCGCGAGATTAATGATACGGTGAAAAATCGTGAAAAACACATTTCAGAGCGCTGAAAGGAAACTGTAAAATGCTTGATATTTTATGACACAGAATCAGATATTTCTTAAACGAAGAATTTCTGATTTGTTCATGACATACAGGTAAATAAACGCTCGATTTGAACTAATAAACGCGACGGATTTGTTTAATTTCAACACCTCCATCGGTCCGGTAAACACTGCTCACCGGAACCCAATCCAATTATTTATTCAGTAAATACTCCCAGATTTTCCACGAAGAAGTTTGCAAAAATAAAAGGATTCAAATGAAACATTAAAGATTCAATTGATTCAATTAATATTCGATTGAATAAAGAGAATGCTAATGATTGGAGCCTTAAATGCAAATTGTTCTATTCAAAGTCGAACTTAGTTTGGAAATTCCTGCTTGAATTCTGTAGATTTCCTGCAAATGCATTGAAATTTATGTAAATTATTATTTTAAAAAATTGAATTTGATCAATAAAAAATGATTAAATATGGTGGATTCGCGGGGTAACATTCGCCGAAATTCATGTACAACTATTATGACCTGATCATATATAGCACAAACGCGATACGATATTAGGTGTTCGCAAGTATTGTGTAGTTCAAATAATTCGGTTCGGTTGCACCGTTATCCGATTATGCGAAACCGATAAGGCCCACATAAACAATGAACTACCCAAACTTTGAACCTCTCGCTCGAATTGCACTGTAATAGGGGAGGCTTTGCTTTACTATACCCTTGTTTTGTTCACCAGTTGCCAGGCGACATGTTCAGGTAGATACACTGGGTGTGCACGTTACACGGGCGCAAAACACGTATGTTTTGAGCGCTCAAACAAATTGCAATTTACGTGCTAACATTACGTTCTATTCCAATTCAGACTTAATTTCTGTATTTTTAAGAACCAAATTTTACTCATTCTATAGAAAATAAAATTAAGAGTTGAATATTTCTGTAAAAAGCGAGACATGCGCTTACATTACTCGCAATTAATTCGAATAAATAATGAGTACGGGTTCCTTAATGACATAATAACTGCAGAAATTTGCATATCGCATCTTTTTGCAGTATTCAACTTGTTATCGTACCTTCATAAACAATCAGATTATTTTTATTGAATTTATTCGTAACTTTTGCTAATTGCATAAATAAGACATAAATGATTCAAACACATTGATGGACACAATAAATTACATGATGAAGATGCTAAAATGCAACAATTTGTGTTAGCAAAACATGTCTCTGATCAATATAAAATGATATTCATTGTATATAATTTATACAAACAAAAAAAAATGATGATGACCGGCGAGAAATGAAGTAATTACAGGAATTATTATGGTAAATTGCTTATTAATATAGCAGACAATCAAATACAACATTGACAGTTATGATAAAGCGTAACCATGGTAATTTTCCTGACTTAAAGAATAATGATGTTTTGTTTAACTTTTGAAAAACTTAAAAAAAAAAATATTAAATGAATATAATAAATATATTCTTAAGTCAACTATGTTAAACTTTATTCGATGATTTGAATACTACAGAATATTTCCAATTTTATTGCATCGGTTTTTTATTGTAGGAAAACGAAATTGCTATAATTATTAACAATTTATAAAAAATATATATTGCTAAATTAAAGTGTAATAAACATGGATAATTGACATGGACATTAATAAAAAAAAGTTTAAAATTAACTTTCGTGAACTTGAAACGAAGTTAGCCATGATTTCGTTTTAAAACAATTGAATACAGCTGTAAAAGAATTTTATTGTATGCAAAAATTGCAAAATCTTAATAAGGTTACGACCTCAAAAAAGAAAACGATTTTTCATGCGCATTTTAGACTATATTTTCAACTTTAATTTATAAACTTTAAGTTGTTTACGTATTAATCTTTAAACCAATAAAATATACAAATTAATGTATCTAATTAGGTGTCTCTGAGAAATTGACACGTGCGGTTATATTTTTGTTAGTCGAAAACGTTAATTTGTTATTCATTTAGTCTGATATTTCTTATATATGTATTTATGCATGGATCATTTCCATAAATAACGATTAAAATTTTCCATATCCTTACTTATTTCTGTGTTATTTGCTATCTGAAATTTTGAAAATCGCAATGGGAATATTTCATTTCTAGGACAGAATAAGAAAAACGGTCGCTATCCGATGCAAACTGGGAGGAAAAGTTTCGCAAGTTTGGGTCACAAAAGGGCCAGACGAGAAACTTTCTTAACTTGATTAGTGGAAGTTTACTGCAATATGAAACTAAATGGAATTTCGTTTCACATAGCCGTATCGAATGGTGCGAAAAACACGAGCTGAGATTTCCAAACTTTAACGTCCTTAACCGATTCTGCATTCCGGGAAGTCTTTCGTGTTCATTAAAATTACAAACAATTAGCGAGAATATATAATTTTAATTGCTACTCCATCAAATTTATAATAATCATTTAAAAAAATAATAACATAAAAAATAAGTATTTTGCAAAATACATTAAACTGTATGCCAAGTTGACTTCAAGCAGCAGTAAGAAAAAAAAAGCGATAATTTCTGATTAATAAATTTCCGTTTAGCACGTTGCGTATTCTTTATTAATATATAGACGAGTTTATTTTGAAAAGCGCTTTTTAAAATAGCTCAGATTTGCGATGCGGCAATAAATTGAAGACTTTAACGTTCCAATCTAATCCCATAATAGATGTGGAAATAATAAAGCACGCACTCGATCGATCCGGTGCAATCATAACATTTACACACACAGAAAGTGAAGTACAAAAGAATACCGACCGAATTGCATATTAATCTCTAATTGCAGATTATCGGCCAAAATATATGCAAAATCGTTATCAACTAGTAAACATGTTTTCCATTCAATCGGCAATTGTATAGTTATTGCAAATAAACTATTAATATATAGTGGATTCAGTCGTAGCTGTGGCATCTGGCAACTACAGTTTTGATTATTCTGATTTAAATTGTAACGTGTAGAAATAACATATTGATAATTTACGATCGTTTTCAGCGTATTTATCTGCCGGTGTCCTCGATTAAGATAATTTTACTTTATATAAAGAGAATGATAAATGCGGAGAAAATGGATAGATTAATTTTATTTGGTAAGTGAGTGCGTGGAATTTACGTGAATGCAGGCCAAGATTTCATAAATTATTCCATCGCACTCAACATCTAATTTTAGAGACAGCTCAAAAATAATATAATTTTTTTTCAGTTTTCCTTTTGAACTGTATTTCTTTTAAGTTTTCTCTTATTTTGTTTAAAATTTTGTATGTATTTTGTTTTTAGTTGATTTCAATTTTGTTTTCGTGAAACTTTTCGATTTTGTTTTAGTTTTGCATTTGCTTCAGTTAGTTTAAATTTGGTTTGTTTCGATTTGGGGGGAAATTCGAACCCGAAATATACATACAATGGTTTCCAAATTTCGGGTTCACGACCCCAGCCACTCGTGAATCCATCAATGCAATGACGAAACCTTTTCACGAAGGAAAAACAACAACAACAACAACAGCAGCAGCAACAAAGAGAGTAGGCTGAGGGGGAAAACAAAGGACATGCGATCGATCCTGCCTACCTGTTCTCCATATTTATGCCTTATAAATAAAGTAATTGGCTGATTTGAAGAAGATTTACGACCTGGTCCGAGTGCATCGCTAATAATCGTGATTTTCACGATAATTTATATACCCCGATTTTTCCTCGGAAATCGACTGTCCTCTTTTTCTTCTTCGGGGAATTTCCCTCTCTCGTAATTGGCATCCACCAACAATTAATTAACCATGCAGTTGCAGTTTTCCAACAATAAACAACAAGATTTCTTGCAATTAATTAAGTAATTTGAACCTGGCTCTCCTTATTTATGTTCGACTCAGCAAAATTAAAGTGTCACCTTTTGACAGGTTACAGATTGTTTACAAGCAGATCACTTGTTGATGCCAGTTACAAGGATGTTAACGAAATCGATCAAATGCAATAAATAAATAAACAAGATGTATTTTCCGAATAACCCAAATTGTCAACCATCAGCTTCGAACAACAATTCGATTGTGTTTTATAACCAAAATAATGTTAACTTCAAAATGCCAAAATCAAATAATTTCAGCGTATTCATCAACAAAAAAAATATCAAAAAGTATAAAACGTATGCGGGTAGAAAAATAATATAAAAAAAAATAGTAAATTCGAATTAGTTTATTTAATGTACAAAGTAGTTTACATGTAATTAACGCACAATTTATTATGCAAATATTTCATTTGAAACACGATATTTATATTCCGGTCTGCTAGTTTATATATCACATTAAAATTATGTACGGAAACACAATTTAAATGTCCCAATTCATAAATATTCATTTTAAATAATTTGCGATGTTCATATTTTTGTTATATAATAAATTTTATTAAGAAATTATAATAAAAATTTCCAAAAATAAAAATCTGCATCTTCAAAAAACCAGTTAAAAAACTATATTTAATAATAACTATTATATAATGTTATAACAATTATTAGAATGTTATTTTCTATAAAATTATAAACTGGTTTCACTTAATATTGCACTGACTGTTTATTTTATTGACTCGACGCAATTTCTAAGAATGAATCATATTTTGTTCATTCTAACGATCTATTTGAAGTCCTTTAAAGACCATAATAGCTGTTAATAAATTACAATTTGCAATTTACTTCGCTTCTCTAAACGCATGTGTTTACAATCTTTTAGATCAACTTAAGAAATACATTAATAAATTTCAATTTAAGTAGTCTTTAATTACTAAACTATTAATTATTAAACTTCAAAATTTTCTGCAAATCCTGGTAACAAGCGATGCATTGCGCTGCAGTTAAAGGCATTTGACGGCAGCAAACTTGATTAACATCATATCGTGTTATTTGATTGGTCGGTCGTATTAAAAGTTGAAACATAAGAATAATGTTTAGAAAAAAAAGCGAAACGAAGCGCCTGTTGCTTTTATTATTTTAATGCAAGGTTTCCTACTTAACAACAAATTACAAACCAATTAAAACATTATGAGTTTTATTTTGCAAAACCGAGGTCAATCATTAATCCCGTGTAATTTCATTTTTGTTTTTCGTTGTTGTTGTTGTTCTGATATGTTTGTTTGATCTCTTGTTTTTTTTTTCCAGCGTTCCTTTCGTAACTCTCATTTGCAGAGATCTTCCTCTTTGACCCAATTTATTTGCGCTCCGAAAACTTCTTTAAATTACTTTCGAAATCAACAAGGATCTTCTTTCACTGAAAAATTCCTATCGGATTCAAATTGCAACGTGATTCCATGAGATTCGCTCCGCAATATAATGCAGATTTCCGTCGAATCAATTGATCCTTTTCATTTGCATACTGTTTGATATTCTATACTTTGTTAAAACCCTCATTTTTTTTCCTAAGCGTAATTTTCCTTTGCGTTTGTTGTTTGCTATTGTTGTTGTTATTGATAATCCGATGTTGCAGCAGAATTGGCAATTACCAATAACGCTCAATTTACGCATTTTTTTTATCACTAATTCGCTCGTGTCTCCATCATTATTTCCTACTATTATTTCCAACTATTATTTCATCCTGTTTTTTTTTTATATTTTTTGTGTAGGCCCTAACCTTTGAATGGAGGAAGTTTTAATTGCGAATATTACGACTTTTTGTTTCCTTTTCCCTTCTTCATCTTCGCATTTTCTGTGCGGAGGGAAAATAATCTGGGCTCTCACACAATTCTTCCTCTACTTTCAGCTTCCACCCGTTGAGCAATTCGTTAATCCGCCGGAAAAGGATTTTCCTCCTCCGCCTTTTCCTTGCTTTATTATCCGGCCAATTGAACAAATATTATTGTTGTCCGACTTTCACCAACGAAAATCATTGGAACTGCGAATATCAATCGGAAAACAGCAATTCCAAATCTATCAAATTTAACAATTGTTACAACTAAGATTTTTGTGATTTCTGTTATCACTAAACATTTACATTTTTAAGCTATTGCAAAAAATTTAACATTTTAAAATCATGTGTAAATTATATAAATCTATAAATATTAAAATATAGACAAATATATAAGTTGAGTAAAAATGTAAATTATAAAATTCTAAATGTTTACTTTTTGAAAAATATATCTACGTGAATATGATTTACAAAATTAAAACTAATACTCTAAATATTATTATGTGCATAAACAAATATTTATAACTTTTACTAATTAGGAGTAAAAAATATACAAATTTTTGTTACAATTTCCTAAAAATAAAATATACAAACTTTAAAGTTTAACTGCAAATTTTATATAAAATATTTTCATTAAAACTGTATCGTTAAAAATAATTTTACATTCCAGGGATTTCTCTTTTGTACGGTAATACAGAAGCGAATGCATATCAGAAATGATTTATTGCATTTCTCTGGGACTTTTGCAAAGCCGCATTTGCAGTTAAAAGACAAACGTTCGCAATTTAATATACCTGCATTCGCGACGTTCCGGATGACGGACGGATTTTCATTAATTTCAAGGAAAATATATTTGGGAAATAATAGCGAAACATCAAACGAAATGTGACAGATGGATTTCGGTAAGCTGAGTAAAGTCACAAGTGAATAAGCGTTTAGTGGAAACTGAAATTTGCAATTAAAGTAGTCTATCTATCTACGAGAATTACATGCCTCGGGGCCAAAATTTACTTAACTTTTTTTTCCGTATATTAACTTTCAATGGTAAACAACAATGTCGTTTCTGGTTGCTCGTTTTTGCGGAGCTCAAACTTGGATAAACAATTTGCAGACCGAAAAAAAATTCCCAAGGACTCGTTCGTTATTTCGGACTTTTCTCTCATCCTCGTCTCTACTTGCGAAATTCCGTTTGACGAATATCAAATGGACTGAGCAGCATTGATTGCGTTCCAGCAATTAATCAAAGTCTCTGACGAAGCTTCCCCTGTCCACCGAGATATAATGGAATTCCCAGAGAGGTCCAATTGATTTATCCAATTTACGTAACATGCAGTTCCTTCCGACTGCACGACTCGAGAAAAAGAATTTAATTTGCTTAAAGAGGCGCACGAGAAAGTTCCTTTCCGAAGATCCTCGGAATTTCGTATAAATATAATTTAAAAAAAAAAGGACTTGAAGTGTAGGATAATTGCGGAATTTGCAGTCGCTTTTGATGTGCGTGTTTGCCTGGTGCGACGAACGTCTATCTATTTAGTTTTAATTAATCACGACGACAGCAACATAGGATGTTTCCTTGCTGCAGGATTTAAATTAAATACAGGAATATTGCAGATTTCAGTCGACGAACCGATCTCGAACTATTATTACATTATGCACAAAGTAATCTTTAATTACTAGTTAAAAAAAACATTTAATTGAAAATTGTATAAACTATTAATATTTGATAAACTCGCAACTTTATGAATGAATGCGCTTGGCGAAAGAGGAATTCCACAACTGGCCCACATTCGTCAATCACTCTGATGTAGTACAGAAATTCAGTGCATATTTACATGTCACCATTCACTTAGCCGTAAATCCATCAAGCTAAACACCACTAAACAACTTACTTATAATTAACCTCACATTTTAAATATTTTAGAATTAGTTTTCCGTAGTAATTACAAGTTTTCCATTTACAATAAATATTAAATAGTTTATTCAAAACAATAAAATAAACAAATATTATCAATTTCAAGAATTATTGGATTTCTGTATTATTTTAGTCACGTTTTTCATATTTTCAAAATTTTTCATTTATTGTAAATTGAAGTAATTAAAAGAACTTTTTTACTTTGTGAAGATGAAAATATGATGAAAGAAATACGCGTCTAATTGGAGTCAATTGCAACAATTTATAGATTAATGAATTTATTGGTTATTAATTGAATAAACGTTAATCGATTCATCTAATACAATTATAATTTAATCTTTTATATTAGTAAATATTATCTCATCTTTAAAAGCGTATAATTTAAGAACTATAAATATATTTTGATAGACTCAATATATTGAAGTGAATTTCTTAATTTTCTGTTCTTAAAAATAGTGGTTTTTATGTTCCAGTTGCTGTTGTTGTGGCATTCTTCATCTGCTGGGCTCCGTTTCACGCCCAGAGGTTGCTGGCCGTGTACCTGGCAACGGCCAGTCCCGAAGCGCAAGCCGCTTTCCTCCACATCTACACGGCCCTCATGTACATCTCCGGAGTTCTATACTTCCTCTCGACGACCGTAAATCCGGTCCTCTACCACATCATGTCCAACAAGTTTAGGGAGGCATTCAAGGTATCAGTATCCTCACATTTGTATACAATAAATTCAGAAAATTATAACAAAATCATTCCAGTACAACAATATTTTCTCAGCACGTTTTATAAAATTTATAATCTCTTACAACTACAAAAAAATGCGTTTATCAAGTATTAAATAATACTTGCCACAGTGAAGTTTAAATATTATAACAGCTTACAACTTTTTATTCAACTAATATATTTGAAAAAAATAATAATAATACATTGTAATAACATGAAAACTATTAGTAGAAATAATGATCGCATGTTTTATTTTATTTGAAACATTCGTAATAATTTTATGCACTTAACAATTATTTACATTACAAATGTTTCTATTCTAATAATGATACAAAATGTTGATGGATAATCATTAAAATCCAATGCAAAAAAAAAGTAAATAGATTTCTTTATAATAAAACGAGTATTTTGAAAAATCTTGATAAAATGGAAAAAATGTATAGAATTTACAAATTAGTGTAAAATTACTCATTTATCTTTTAATTAGGTAAAACGATAACGACGTCGGAAAAGAATATATAGAAGAAATTGAATTGTTTACAAAATAAACAATAGAGAAATAATTAATTTGTGCTGAAAATATAATTTCTTCAGTTTGTTTCAAATTTGGTATCAAACATTTTAGAATGAAATGATACTGTGTTCTCTCAGGTAATATCCGGTTGGCTGCAGAGAATTCTGCAGGACGATAGGAAATTGTATCCGACATTGCCGCATTTACACACGTCAAAAAAGAATAAGAAGAAAAAAAAGCAAGGGTTTTCTTAACCTCATTTTCTTCCGATATTGCGATGTCCTCAATCCGGGACGAGAAAACATCATTCGGAAATGCGCGACTAATTGCATACGTCTTCACGCCAATCGTCACACACGTCCCCGCAAAATTGGATTCATCATTCATCTGATGTCGCTTCAAATATTGCAACTCCGCTTCAACTGTTTTATTTTCGTTCCACGCCTTCATCGATTAATTAATTAATTAACGACATCACCGAATGCAAATTCGTACGGCACAGGTGGTTCGCATCGTTGTTTCCAATTAACAACACAAGTGTTCCCTCAATCTCTTTCTCGCTACTCTCAGGTATCGATCTTCGAATTTAAACCATCCTTTTTTTTGCTGCTTCCACGTTTAATTGCAGTTCGATTGGACTATACATTTTTCAGGAGAGCTGAATGCAATAACCAAAAACTGGAGCACATCCCCGTCCGTTTTTCGGTGGGCGAATCGTCTCTGTTCTTAAACGTAATGGTTATGGCCTCTCGCCCGAGGATTTTATCATCCCTAATGGACCGCAGTAAAAGTGCTAAAAGAGCGAGACGAATCGCAATGAGTTGTCATTTGTTATTTCGAAGGTGGCTTTGGCGGGGATAGAAGAAACAAAATTGATGCGATGTCGTCATATTTGCGACCTAATTAATCAAATAAGGGAGGCGGGTAGTAATTAAATTCCCATTTAGTTTGCTCAGCCAAGAATCCGGAGACTGTTACATACAACTCTTGTTAACTCTCTCTCGCTCTTCCTCTCTCTCCTTCTCCTTGAGGTCTAGTTAAGTGGGTCGAAAAGGTTTTGTCGCTGAATTTTAACACCTAGCTAGAATTTTGTTGCTTAAAATTGATAATTTATTACAGCTTTAAGCATCAAAATATTCTTCATTATATTCATAATTAAGATTGTTAACATTTCCTACATTTTTAATACAACAATTGTAACTTTTCGATATTTTTTCAAACATTCATTTTATATAATATAAAAAAAATAATTGCCTTGAAATGATTTATTTTTATTATTAATGAAAATTTCATTATACGTATATTAATGAAGGATATTGTCCAATTTGTTCATGATTTAATTGCTTTTTATTATATATTTATTGGCGAAATAAATGTCTATAATTGGGCCGCACTTTATTGGCCGTAAAAGAAAACCGATACCAGATGGAATTTTTCTTTGCGAAAGAAAAATCGTCCTTCGATATATTTATAATTGCATTGAACAATAATCCTCTTACCTACTTCGAGATAGTCGTTTATATATTTTCTATATATATATATAATAAAGATTTGAGGAAAAGTTCGAATACGTTTAACAAAAAGTAAAAGAGGATTTTCAATTGTGGCTAGGAAATATAAAGTTTTCCGCTAAATCGAACTTGAATGGAGTCTCAAAAAAAAATACCCTTTCCGTTATTGACCTTATTTTGCAATTGCTCGAAGAAAGTAGTTCGCAAAAAAAAATATATGTATAATAAGGATGTGAGTGCGTTCGGAAAATTGAACATAGCGACAACGATCCTCGAAATCGGAACAAAATGTTTATGGACGTGTTTTTATCCTCTTTTTTCTCTTCGTCCTAGAAACGGACAGTAACCTGCGTTTTATTAGCAGACAGCAAAAGATTTCCGAATTCTAGATGAACGTAACGTACATATATTTCCATGGAATATTGTTGCATTGATCCGGATGCGGATTTTTGTGTGCGATGCAAATACCCTTTGGAACGTCGTACACAAAGGGACGAAAAGGGCGAATGAGCAAACAGATCTACGGGTTCAAATAGAGTCTGCAGCGGACGACGTCCAACCCCCACGTTCACTGTTCCAAAATATTATTTACGTTTGATCTTCACACTAGAAGAAGAATAAAAAAAGGAATTGTAGGGAGAAAGTAAGGCGGGAAAATAAAGAACGAAACTTTGGAACGGAAGTCTCCAACTTCGGCTGTTTGCATTTCAATACTTTAGGTTTTCCAACAAATCCTCAAAGATTTACTTTGAATTTTTTTAGATCTTCCTTCGCCCAATATTTGCGTACGCTAATACTTTATATCTTTTACGTAAATAAAAATAACTGTTTACAATGGAAAATAATTAAATTTGAAATTTAAAATCTGAAATTTTAATTTAGAACTAAATAAGTGTATAATACATAAGAAAATGTTAATTATGAAAAGAACAGAGTGTTGCAAGAATTGAGAGCGTTTTAAAAAAGTTGAATAGATTTATAATATATGTATGGAATTAATTGAGAAGTCTGCTTTTTCTAACGTGTCTGAATCTTTAAATCCGCGTGCAGAGAAAGAAAAGAATCTACATATTTATAAATGGCCCAGCGGGAATCGAAGCAGGAGCAACGAGAGAGGAAGGACAAAAAAGAGCGGTAAATTCAATTTAAAAGCGAGCGCCTCTTCGATTTACGAGTACAAATTTCCGCTCCGTTTTTGTGTGCGCTTAAACCAATCTTTTGGACTTATTAGGAACGGTCGGGTGTCCTTATTCCTCTGTTTTTCCTCTTCGAACGTTTATTTTTATTTTATGTTATTTTTCGCCCTTATATTTCACCGCGTAATTGATATTTATTGTCCCTCTCGGTCGTGTGACAATCAATTCCGTATTTATGTCATCTCTGACAGCCCGCCGCGACATTTCGCTGTGACAGTTGCAAACAAGTGCGTATCGGTTTTAAGGAATGGCGGAGGAGCCGGGTTATAATTATTATTATTATTATTATTATTATTAGCAGTCTCATTAGCGAACAGACCGAGCTAATTAGTCGTTATTAAGGAATGCTCAATGGAACTGCCACTTTTCGCTGAAGAGGATAATGATGTTAGAGAGGACTATCTTTCTGTTGCGTCGCACAATGGAATCCTCCCTTAATTGCTCTCATTCTCTTCCTTCATTCAAACAATCAGTTCCCGTGTCAACCTACCTGATTCCTCTTTAACAAAAATAAAATCAATCTCACTTTTAAGCACTTCATTTAATTAGTTGCGTGTGCAACCTATTCCTACATTCAAACAGCATTCGCACTCAATCGACCCCCGATGAACTGAACGTAATAATGTTAGGTTAGATCTGTTACAAATAGAGGTTAGTGACCTAAAAATAAATAAACTTTCGCTACCTTCAATAAACGAAAAATTTTCAATTTTATTTTCTTCCTTAAAAAAAAAATTTCATAACATTTTACAAAAGTTTTCAATTATATTTGAAAAGTTAAATTATAGGTAATAAAAAATAGAAATTAGACATCCATATAAATAAATTACTCTTAATTATCTTGTTCATCAATTGAAACAATCGAAATGCATTTCCTTTAATTTACTACTTTGAAATCAAAATAAAACTACCACATTATTTCATGTTATCTACTTACACAAATTTCTGTCTCTTCTTTTTTATATATATTTTATCTTCTTAAATATATATTTGTAATTAAGAATTCCATAGAATTTTAATACTTCTTAATTAATTTTCTTGATTTTGTATCAATATTTTTCCAATTGAATCGTGAATTAGTCATTTCTTAATATTATACTAATTTAATTCCATACATTTATTTTCTTGTATTTTGTATACATATTTTTCTGTTTTTAATTTTTGCAAATTTTCGAAACTGTCTGCACGTTTTATTTTTATTTTTTTCATAAATTGAATGCGACAGACAAATCATGGATGTAATCGTTTCGGTGGGCGGAAGCTATAAAATTTCATCGGATCAGAAATAAAAAAGAGAAATAATCTGGTTGAAATTCAAAGTAGAAAAACATAATGAATAACAACAACATTAATAGCAGAACAAACATGAAACAAAACAGAATCGTATTTGTTATGTTTTCATTTGTTTTCGGTTTTTGGTGCCGTGGCAATAAGAAAATAACAGGAATTTAGTGTGTTTTTATATTGTTTACGATCACATAATTTGTAGCTATATTAATTAACAAAATTATTTGTTGTTTATAACTTTTAATGATGCATAAATTATTTGCGTGCATGATTCAATGATCACACGAATTAATTTATTAGACCTTCGAAATTGATGTTTTAGATGAGATGAATTGATGTAATACTTGTAACAAATCAAAAGTTTTAAATACAATAATATTTATTATTATTATAAACTCTTGTGCAATATGTAAATTGGTTGTTTCAATTAGAATTCCTTCGAAATGAATTGAGTTCCATCCGACAACACGGAAATAAATCCGACTTGGACCCATCTATTTACGAAAATTATGAACTTCTGGTCTCAGTCCAAAGCGTTTAGCGGGTCCAGAAATATGTCCGGCTGCCAAAATGGAAAGGGGGGAAAGTATAAAAGTCGGGTGAAGAAAAAAAAAATCGGTGGTCGTTTCGTTTCGTTTCGTTTCCTCCTTTCCAATTGATTTACATTTTCCGCTCTCGTAAATACCCAAATTCCGGGATTCAATAAATAATATAAATAGAAGATCGGTGCAGCGCATTTTCGAAATTCCTCTTTATCTACCTTCGAATCCGCAAGGCAAACGGCATGGAATTTTGACGGTCATGGAAATTAAATTGGTAAATAAATAAATTTAAAAAAAAGGTATAAAAATAGCGAGAATTTATTGAAATCTCATGCAAATCTATTTGGATAAGGCGATGGGATGCTTTGCATAACTCGGATTTCGGTAAGAGAAACTGTTATGAAATTGATTTCGACTGTTGAGATACGTTACGTATTTTATAAAATTATTCCCTCTAGCTATTTAATTATTGAATCCAATTAGTTGCTTAAAAATGAAATAAGCATTGAATGATTGGGAAATTTTGATTTATGAGAACAGTATTTCATTACTAATTTATTGTTTAGAAAGTTAATGATTTTTCGATGAAATTCAGAGGAAATGCATGCGTGCACTTAATGCGAACATCCGGATTTGCGCTTTGAGGTAAAAGCAGGAAGTGAATGTTCACGATTTTCAGGTCAAAGGATGATGCGGAGCAAAGGTCTACGGATGGATCGAATCCGAAAATAAATCGGCACGATCTCATCAAAATTTAATTGCTAATCGATCCATTTTCAATACGTTCCAATTTTATTTATTTTTTGCTTTTGATTAACGAAATTCGTGGCACCCGAAATTCGTCCGCATCCTGAAAATTGTTCGAACATCAAGAAAATAGAGAAATCTCGTGAATATTAATAGCTAATAATGAATATCTAAATATGCTAAATAACCACTTTATCTATAATTAAGCGAATAATTTAACTGCGATTGCTGAGTTGTTCGCATTTTTCTCAAAATTTGTAGAATTTTAAAAGAAACAGACTTAAATATTAACTATTATTTTTATTATTGAATAGTAGATTATTGTTAATTAATTAATATATTCTTCTAAGTGTTTTGTAATTATTTATTTTGAATAAATTAGTTTTTAATATATGTAAGTCGGGTATGATTCCAAATCGTTTCCTTCTAATTTCTTGCTCAAATTTTTTATACATATATTTTTTCAAATTTACAAAATTTATAATTTCATCTCATTATAAAATTTGAATTTGGTTAAGATTAATGCTATTTTTTCTGAAAATAAATAAATTTAATAATCTGTATATTAGTTTTTATGAAATATCTATGCAGCAGTTTCTTTTTTTTTCATTTTCGTTTTGTCGTCGTTTGATAAATGAAAGATGCAACACTTGGGGGTTGATTGGAAGGGAGTATGTTTGAAACATTAATCACGGAATAATTTGCATGCTTTAATTACGCGGTTCAATGTTGCGGCCTTTGTAAAAGGTAATTTGCATCGCGTCCCGGTAATTACTGGAAATATATTGCAAACCGGGTAAAATTCGATTAAAAATAATTTGATACATGATTTTGTTCCTTTATTTTTTTGCAGAACACGTTCTACGGTTGGTTCGGCGGTAAAAAGATGGTCAGAGGACGCGAGACGACGACGACGAGGACGTACTCGATGCTCTCCAGATGTCCACCTTCCCTGAAGAAATACCAAAGGTCCATCTCGGATGGAGTTGCTAATTGCCAGCAACTGCCTCTGAATCCTCACGAAGAGAATTCGGAGGATAAGCAGATCAGCGGGAACGGAAAAGTGGATCGGTTTCGGCCGAGAATGCTGTCGCAGACCAGCCAGACGACTGTGTTAACAACAATTTCCAAGTCGATTTCTGTGGATGGGGGCGAGAGGAAAAGGCCTGAGCCGAAGAGGCAAGTGGATATCGGTAACAGAAAATATTTGGATGGATTCTCGAAGATCTTCAGCCTGCTGCACAGCCCGTACGAGGCGAAGAACTCGAACGCGGACTGCGCCAATACCATCAGCAACTCGAGCCTGCAGGATCTGGAGGAGATAGAGTTCAGCAGCAGCGATCTGGTGCGGTACATGGAGGAAGTCAACGAGGACCTCATATAGCCAATACCCATGCAAAGGCTGGACACTATTTACGAATCGCAATGATCTCATCGCAAGAGCCTAAGAATATACCACTTAATCCAGTATATGAAAATCTACAATTATATTCATTAATATATAAACATATAAATATTTAATTGTTACGGAATCGATGTTTTATCTTCCTGATGGTGAAGTGCTCGGAGAAGAAGTTAATTATGTACAAATTTCGATTTAGGCGCTGAGCAAAACCCTACCCCAGTTTTTTTTTTATTATTTACAACTATATGTGATAATCGTATAAGAAAAAAAAACATTATGAGTGTTAGAGTTTTTCCTCCCCGGTTAACTTAGTGATTTCATCCTCAGATTGACTGTTAATAATATTTAACGTGATGATGATGAACGCAATTTGATTCTTAGAAAATCGATTTTTTTTTAAATTTTAATAAATATATAAAATATTTTACATTTCTATTATTTTTGTTATCGAAATGTACTTTCTGTGTATATTTTATTATAAAACAAATATATTAGTATTTAAAAACACATTTCAAATTACTTAATTACCAAACTGATCGTAACTGTTGGTTATTATACAACAGTTATTGAATCTGTCAACATATGAAGTATTTAATTGAAGACTTGCACGAATGGCAATAGGGTTTTAAATAAATAACAAATCGCAATTGCAAAAATTGTTAAAAAAATATTTCCAATTAAGATTTAAATAATTATCGTATGTGAATTGTGTAATGAAGAAAATTTTAAGTTGGAAAATGAAATGAAACAATAAAGTTTACGCCAATGGTAACAGCAAAACAGTGTGTGCAATATTAAATTTTCCGTCGGACGTTGAGAGAATAAAATGAGATGTTTTATAAAAAAAAAAATAAGATTTTCTTATTAATAAGAATAACATAATTGTATAACATACAATATATAAAAGTAAACTGTTTATCCTACTAGTTTAAATGGTAAAATTAAACGGAATTCTACGAGCGAACGAATAGATCTCACAGGATTGTGTACTTGGCCAGCTCGTTATCAACGTTATACATGGACACGTTTTCCATTGCTTCGATGCTGATAGGAAATTCCGGTTCGTGGGTTTCCAATCCGGAGAAGTTCCTGTCCATCGGTGGATACGCCATCATCTCGTTGCTGAAGAACCTCCGATGAGGTTCCGGATTGTACAGCCTCGAGTAGACGGGAGGAGGGTACCCGAACCTTGTTCTGGTCATCTCGCCTTCCGGTCGCTCCTTGTGCTTCAGCATGTGACTCTGAAAACCTCTCAAAGTCTTGTAGTCCTTACCGCAAGGACACTTGAACTCTTTTTTAGGTTTGATCAAGCTGAAAGCAACAAATTTAATTCAACGGCGACAACTTTTTATTTTAAACAAAACTTACTTTCCATCTACGTCATGGTGATTCATCATGTGATACTTCATTCCGTTCTCGTTCTTGTACCGCTTCGGACATCCAGGAATCGGACAGCTGAACTTCTTGGTCTTGTGTTTGCTGTACAAATCCTCCTCATCCTTAACCTCGACGACATCGTGATGGTGACTGAACCAAGCGCAGTTTCTACAAGAACGCAACCATAAAAAAGAAAAGTAAACTCACGTCGACTGCGGACACACTCACTCAGATGCCGGGTTGATGTTGTTGTTGTCGTGCATCACGTCGATGATATTGTCGGGACCTTTCTTCATTTCCTCGACTGCAAACAAAAATAAATATAAATAAATAAAAATATAAAAATGACGCTTTTGTGCGTCGTCGTAATTGTGTGTCGGGTTTCCTTGCACCGCGAAAGAAAAAGAAGATGTTTCATCGACACCGCGCTTCAGCGCGTGGAACTGTGCAACATCCACTTTGCACAATCAATAAGTTTGTACCATTTATGAGCGAGGAGACGTTCTAAACGCATCAATCTCAATGGTTCGCCTCGTCGACGAAGCCTTTGGAAAACATTTAAATTGCCACGAAGATAAACGGTTTCTGCGACAAAAGTGTAATCTTGCAAACAGGAGGGAAACTGCAAATGTTTCTCCATCGATCGGAAAATACCAAGAAGCACAATTTGTAAATAAGCAATTTTACTGAACAAGCACATTGAAAGTTTTATTTTAAAAGCAAGAAAACTTATGGTAACAAAATTATGAAACCATCCTAATTGAGAAAACAACTATTTGAATTCTATACAATTTAAATTAGTAATAAAGATAGTTCACCAATACCGTTATTGTTGTCTATTACTTCCTGGATGATGACATCATCTCCATGGTCGATTTCGTGCTTGATGGTCGACTGATCGTCAGGGGTGTAACGCAGAACGTAACTCATCGGTAAGCATTGGGGTTTCGCCCTTTCAATCTCCTCGAACACTTTCGGGCTGAAATCTGTAATCCCCAAAAAACATGCAACGATAATTACAACACCCGACAGAGGAGGATGGAAAGAAAATTAAGGTTTCTACCAATGTGGACGGACTCGATGTGGGTGATGAGCTCGTGCAGCGTCGGGAATTGCTTGCCGCAATTGTTGAATTCGCAATTGTTCGTCAAGAAATACGCCATGATCCCCGCTGACACAGAATTAAACTTCAAAGCCGTTTCCAAAACACGAGTTTACTTCGCATTTGCACCTAGTTTTTTTTTAATTTCAGTGCAATCTTCTTGTCTTTTTTCCTAGAATCCTTCGACAATCTTATCTTGAACTGTTAAAGAAAAAGTCATACACAACCATCATATTTGAATATACTTATCAGACAAATTTGTCAGCATCGAATTCAAAATTTACCCACTAATGCAGACGGAAGTACACGTTTATGTATGTGCTAATAAAATTACCTACATTCGAAATCTAAATCTTTCTAAAACAACGCAAATTTCACAATTCACAACATTATTGAAACGTAACTTTGTCAGCAACCTTTAAGCGTAGAGCATTGACAAATAGTCAACTTAACGGAAGTAAGTATCGCCATCTATAAACAACACAGATACTACATTTTAAAAATAATTAATTATAAATATTTTCTGATTGCCACCTTACATTTTGTAGCGTAACACAACAACTTCATAAGATAATTAGATTATAAAAGCTGCAAATTAAAGACAATTGTCTCATCTTTCAAATGAGCCCATTATCAGATTTGTGTTATTATCCATTCGCCTGCTGGTAGCTGCCAAATGCGTTGAATTAAAGATGCACCATCTTCAGTTTTTATTTAATTTCAAAATAACCGAAAGAGAATTACGTAAATCATAAACTGGAAACTTTCGGTTTCGAATGACTTTAGTTAAAATCATACTGCAAATCATAGAAATATTTTATTATATAATTATTATTCATAACTTTTATTATATCTTCAAATTGCTTTTTAGTATGCAATAAAGAACATTTAAAAAAGTTTAATACTTCTTAAGTAAAGTCTTTCAAAACAGTTTGAAACCTGTATTAAAGTTCATTTCAATTTCTGTATATTTAAGATTAATAAACTTGTCCAATCGAGAAATTATTAATATCTAATGAAACAATATTATAGTATTTCTCCAAGTGTTGTATATAATGTTAAAAGTGTGTACATTTCAATCGTGTTTAAAAAATTTATATGGCATATTGAGCTCTGGCTCAGAGGGAACTTCGTCGCCTTCGAAAGGATCTCTTGGGCTGCAGATTGGAAGATCCCTCATAATTGCTGCAGTAATAGATTCGTGCACCCAGCGTTCCGGTTGATCAGCATTTACCACCGACGCAGTACCTCCAGCATACTTCCTCAGTGCCCCATAATTCGTGCAGTAATATTGCAACTGAAATCCGTTCAATGTTATCAAAGCAAATGCTTCGATTAAAAAAAAACCTCAGCCTGTATCAAGCTTGATTTGTCTTTGGGATGAACTCCCAGACGTTTGGCAGTGATATCTATATTGAAATCCTCTTCCAGCTTGGTGATACTTCCGGTGTCGACGTTATATCTTCGACTGGTCAATCGTTCGAAGCAGATATTCAAGTCGCACTCTAAGAATATTACTCTAAAGATATTCCAATTATTGAGAGGTGTAAAGGTATATAATTATTTACCTATTCGGAGGTGTTTCAACGCAGTCGAAAAACTTAAAGTCTTTTACGTTGAAAGGGAATCCGGTCAGAATCCAGCCTTGCTTGAGGCATTCGCAATCCAGCAATCTTCTATTCAAAACACGAAGGAGATGCTCCGATTCGAAGCAGGCTTTATCCCCGAAACTCCTCAAAGTCTCGCCCAATTCGTCTTGTCCGTGCCAAGCCTGACACAGCAAATACTCAAAGTCAACTAGAAGTAATAATAATCATAAAATCAGTTATAAAATTTCGAAAATTCTAGTTTCAAACTATGTATGATATCCAATTTAGATTCGAGGAGTCGCGCTTGCGTTTTTCGACCGCACCCTCTAGGTCCCAAAAGAAGAATCCTAGGTTGCTTGGGTCCATCTTCGACCCTCTCAATGCTGATCAACTCAACGCATTTACTAACTACATCGTGGATCATAAAGTCCTCCAGATGTATCTCCTATAAAACTGGTGTTAATTAAATTAATTGATTGATAAAATTAGATGAAATTAACGTTCAACTTCTTCTTGAACACTTCACGAACGCCATAGAAATTCCTTCGGTATTCAGGCCAATGTTCGGTTACGTTGCAGTACAGCAAATCGGTCAACTTCGGGCTGAACGGTGAAATTAGGTAAATCACGTGGCTGGGTAAGATGCCGAGGTCGAGGATTCTCTGCGCTTCCTTTTTACTTCGAATACAATCTTATCCAAATAATTTAGTAATCATTTTGATTGTTACTCACTGAATTATTATTAATGAATACTAACCCACTAACAACCAACCGTTCTTGGCAATGTCCGGACTCTTCGTATGCAAGAACATTTGCAGCCCGTATGCCAACTCTTTGGGTTTAATCTTGTCTCTGAATTTTTTCTTGAGCATTTCCATGATCGTTGATTCAGTGATCAGGATCTGCTGCGTTTGATGAACAATCTGTTTCGCCACTTCAAGCACATTGACTTTCGGAGAAGCCAAGATAATGACCTTAGGAATTTTGACGCTCTTCACGGCGTTGCTCAGTAAGAATTTCATGAAGAACACATGATCTTCGGGCTGCTGTATCACCAGCTCCCGCGCGATCTCCTTCAAACGTACAGGATTGATAAATAAAAACCAAATAAACGTACAAAAAGAAAATCATTTATTTATTTTTTTTGCTTGCTTTTCACTTAGCACTTTCCTCATCTTTTTTTTGTTGTCCCAATTAAAAAAAATATTAATAAAAACGTTAATTATTCTTACAGAGAACAGTTTATAAATGTTGTGCTTCTCCAGGTAAGGCATATGCCACGTGGGCATCGTTATTTTCCTCTTTGTACCATCGGTCATATTGCTTATTCTTTCCAATTACAAAACAAGACGAAATAATCAATCGAAAAATGATATGCGCACAGAAAGAAAACAAGTATCAATGAAATGGATGACAGTGACATGCGTTTCTCTGTGATCGAGAGAAGTAAAAAAAATACGAAAATGTACACAAGTTGTAGAAAAATACGATTTCATCGATTGCGTTAATCGACGATGTTATTATTATTATTACTTTACACATGAATTAAGTAATTAGTAATCGGGTGAATTAATTATAATATATAAACGTAAAGTAGTTCCTATTCACAATGGGATATTTCGGTTGAGAAAACACAATATACATAAAAAAAAATTGTATAAATATATATACAATATATTTACGTTTTTTTCTTTTGCGTTTTTCTTTGTTTTGTTTACTTCTTAGCTTAATTAACTATCACTTTTCCACAATTTTATTGTTTTGTCGTTTTCTAACGCCGCTGATGCGATTATATTTTCGGTCGGATGGCAAGTCGTACACAATACGACATCTGGAACAAACAATATATAATAAACATGTCTAGCTGATAATTAAAATGCGATTAGTAAATAAACCTAATGCATTTTCATTATGTAATTAGAGATACTGACCTGTGTGTCCCTGCAATTTCTGTACGATTTCTTTCGTCTGCAAATTCCAAATGTACACCATGTTGTCCTCTGATCCGCTAACTATCCACTTGCCTCCCGTCACAGAAAAATTCGCGAAAATGCAGTACTTTTCGTTTTTATGGCCGGAATAAGTCTTCAAGCATTTCCCTTTGGAGTAATCCCAAAGCTTGAGCGTATTATCCAATGTAGCAGCCAGAATGTACTTGCCATTTGGCGAAAATTTAACGAAAGAGACAGGTGGATTATCATCGTCGATCAACGTCTTAAGACATTGGCCGGAAGCGGTGTCCCATATGCGACTGAAATTGGCATTTAAAGTTGAAATATTTCAACGAATAGCATTCGCTCACCATAAACCATCGTAACTACTGCTGACAATCAACGAGCCATCTCTGTTGAAGTGCACCGCGCTCACTGGATCCGAATGCGCCGGCAATGTTTTCAGGCATTTCCCAGTTCGGACATCCCAGATTCTCACCGACTCATCAAACGAACCTGACACTATCAGATTGGATTGTGGATTAAAATTGCAACAGAATACATAGTTGCTGTGTCCCTTGAGTGTTTTCAAGCACTTTGCAGAGCTGAGCTCCCAGATTTTCAATGTCTTATCATCGCTGGCTGATACAAGCAGCCTACTATCACTAGACCAAGCCACATCACTGATACCTAACTTGTGACCTGAGATTGTCTTCTCAAACTTGCCATCATAAGCACCCCATATTTTGATCAATTTATCAGCAGCTAAAATATTTAAATATACATTAAACTTTATAACACAACAAGATTAATAACATACATGAACTAGCCAACCATTCTCCATTTGGACTGAATTTAACTGAAGACACCGCCTTGGTGTGTCCAGCTAAAGTGAATTTCAGTGTGTAATTTGGTTTCTGCAAATGAGGATGGGTGTTATTAATTACATATGTGCGGTATGCTTGAACTCACTATACTGCTTGATTTGTTTGATCCTCCAGTCGGTGTTAGGCTGTTATTGGTGGTTGGGGGATTGCTGGAAATTTGTGCTTGATTGTGCATCGGTTGGGTACCACTCATAGGTAACATCTTTCAATAACTGCATTCAAACTGCAACATAAACAATAACAACCATGTGTCCATTACATTTACATCAATCTCTATGTATTTTGCACACTTGCACATAGAGTTTAACCTAAAATAATAAGTTTATGTACGTACCTCAGAATTCGAGAAGAAGGCTGCAGAAAGCAGCTTAGTTGCTTCCGTTTGTCTGAATTATTCTCATACGACTATACAGCACGAAACAAACTTATCCTCATCCAATCGCAACTCAAAATAATAAAAAAAAATAATGTAAGGAACGCTACCAATCTTGGATAATTTTTTGGAAACGGTTCAGTACTTGACTATAAGCAATAGCGACATCTTTAGCAAAACGAATACATTATATTTGAATACATTATTCTTTCATCAATTAATTAATCATTAGTAATTAAATGTTGTATTAATTAATAGTCCATTTTAAATCATATAGCAATAGTAAACAAGAGTAACTATTTGAGTAATTACTTATTGTAATTGAACATTACGTTGCATACATTTCAGGGGCAGCATGTTTTCTATCGATTTTCCACAATTTACTAAATCCAGTAAAATAAAATACTAATTATCAATTAAAAAGTCATTCAAATTAATAAACAATACACTTGCGGTTGTTATGCTTATACTAAACACTCAATTGTATTAACTTCTTCTTACTTACATAAATGTGTTCAACTTGAATATGCATTTTATTTATAAATCTACCATTTAAAAAAAAACAGCTTAAATATATCAATTATAATATATCGGATAAAGTTCTAAAATCAGTAGAAAATTCGAAAAGTTCGTAGATTTGTCCTGTTACCTTCTGCTTTGTAAAACTTATGTTGTCACTAACATTCTATTTATATTTGAATATACAGAATAATATGTTTATAATTTCTATTATTAATTGTAAGAACCAGAACTTTGAATAGCACTTTGTAACAGTTTTATTATTTTGTTATATGAATATTTTTTAATTACAAGATTTCAGTAATTCTTTCGTTGCATTTATTCATCTAATCATTCTGAACTATAAACGAGATAAAGTATATATAGAATTGTCTAAGGCTTGAGAAATAAATAACTACAAATAAACTTTCAGTGTAATTTTTAAATTTGAATATTTAGGCGGTTCTTCAGGACACCTGGATACTTTTGGTCCGGCTCCGTTGGCGGAAGTGCTATGGAGCCGCGGGCTTGAGTGTTTTGCCGGTCACGTGATCACAAGTTGCCGACATGGCGGACGACAAAGATGTTGTGGAGAAAACCATCGCCGAAGATTTGGTGGTTACCAAGTATAAAATGGCTGGGGACATTGTAAACCGTGAGTCTTTTATAGTCTAAACGACCATCGATCGTTTGGGGGGCATTTTGGGGTCTTGGGACCCGGTGGGGGCCCGGCCCATATGGCCTCGTCCTGACCCAATCGTTATACAGATTACCATGTGGGTCTGAGAACAAGTACGTTTGTCCAATGCGCGTCCTTAATTCTTATATGTTTTCACAGACTGCCTCACAAAACTTTTCAGTAGTTTACTTTTGAGGTTAATTCAATTATAACAAGGACCAGTATCTTATTTCAACTGGTTTAACCTAAGTTTTTATTTTTGTATGGTTTATTCATGTTAATCTAAGCTGTGAGTGAAGATTGGTCTAAAGTACTGGAATTTGATAAATTGTGTGCATTTAGTAAATGAAGGTTCTTGTTTTCAGGTGTCCTCAAGCAGGTCATTGATAAGTGTATTGCTGGTGCTTCTGTAAGGGAAATCTGTGAGTATGGAGATAAGCTTTTGCATGAGGAAACCAGTAAGGTGTTCAAGAAGGAGAAGGAGCTCAAGAAAGGTATTGCTTTTCCCACTTGCGTGTCGGTGAACAACTGCATTTGTCATTATTCGCCGGTGCACAGCGAGGCTGACTACGTTCTGAAGATGGACGATATAGTCAAGGTGGACCTGGGAGCCCACGTCGATGGATTCATCGCTGTGGTTGCTCACACCATCGTCGTCGGTGCTACTGCAGAGAAGAAGGTCACCGGTCGCAAGGCCGATGTTATCCTGGCAGCTCACAATGCCTCCCAGGCTGCGCTGCGTCTTTTGAAACCGGGCAACGAGACCTACTCAATCACCGAATCCGTACAGAAGGTCGCAGACTGTTTCAAGTGCAAGCCCGTCGAGGGCATGCTCAGTCACCAGCTGAAGCAATTCAAGATCGATGGCGAAAAGACCATCATCCAGAACCCGAATGACGCCCAGAAGAAGGAGCACGAAAAATTCAAATTCGAGGAGCACGAGGTGTACGCCATGGACGTACTCGTCAGCACCGGAGAAGGAATAGGTTTGTCCACCACCATATTTCACCATTTATGAGCATCTCCTTTACTCCAAAACATTTCAGGTAGAGAATCCGACACCAAGGTGTCCATCTACAAGAAAACCGATGAAATCTACCAGCTGAAACTGAAGGCGTCGCGTATGTTCTACAGCGAGGTCAGGACGAAGCACGGCATGATGCCTTTCAATCTTCGCAGCTTTGAGGAGGAGACCAAGGCGAAGATGGGAGTCGTCGAGTGCGTGAATCACAAACTCATTGAACCCTTCCAGGTTTTGTACGAGAAACCAACCGAAATTGTCGCCCATTACAAGTTCACCGTGCTGCTTATGCCCAACGGTCCGCATAAGATCACGGGATTGCCCTTCGAGTCCGAACTCTACCAATCCGAGCACAGTGTCACCGACCCTCAATTGCAGACGTTGTTGAACAGTTCTGCTAATCCGAAATCCGGCAAGAAGAAAAAAAAGAAGACCGACGCTGGGGCCAAACCCATGGAAGTTGACGAAGCCGCTTAGTCTGGATAGACGTACACGTCTCTACTGATACGGCTGATCAAGAAAAAAGCAAGAAAGAAAATTTTTTTACTTGGCAATTTTCCATTAAATATGGTTTTACTATTATCATTTCTCTTTTCATTTTTCTTTTAATAATTTTTACTATAACAATTTTGTCATAGCACTGCCCGCCCTTCCCCACTCATTATCTGACTGCATCTTACTACCCACAACCTCCCTAAATTAGAATAATATATTCACATTTTTATGTTATCAACTTATGGATTTTTTCTTCTCGTTTTCGGTGTTAATGCAATTATACTAATGTTATATTATTGCCAATTAGGAATGTACTAAGAGGAAAATAAAATATTTTTTCATAGTCTATATATATTGAGGAAGGTAACGGAAACATGTCTTGCTACAATAAAAAAAGATTATCTCGTTTACAAGCGTTTTGCTAAAGATCAAATATGGTCATTGATCACATAACTTGGTTGCCTATACTCTTTGACGTAATATTGTTGATCGTTCATCAATTCAAGATCATTTCTCGCTCAAAAAGTTAATTATTCATCAACATTAATTGATATTTATATATAAATAAGAAATTGCTTGTTAAATTGACATTTAATCAATTATAATATGTTCAATCTACATTATACAGGAAGTAATTCAGATAATCTACGGCTTTGATCATTCTCTAATTTTCTTTAATTCAAGTAAAGATTTAAAGATTTTTTTTATATATTGAAATAGAAATATTTTCTTTAAATTTGTTTGATAATATAAATTCACAATTTGAATTATACTATATTTTTATTTTAAAATTACTCTATTTTGAAGTTAATTATGGAAGTGTGTTAATTAAATTTAATCTTATGAACTCTTGAGACGTCTATTTTTATATGGAATTAGTCATTTTCAATACAGGCGCGCAGTTGCAGTAGAATAGGTTATAATATAAATCGTCCAAATGTTAACAATTTAATTCATATTATCAGTTCATACGGTCATATTGAGCTTATATTATTATTTTATAATATGGATTCCATGCCTCAATGCAGCACATCGTCTATAGAAGATGTCGATTTGCAGCATAATGCCGAGATTATCCACTTTAAATTAAGCGGTGATTTGGAAGTCATCCGCGGGCACCGCCTTAGTAAGAGAATTTAAGTTATATAGACATTTATTTAACAAACATTTATATATTTGAATGCAGATTATGGTAAACCCAACTACAAGATATTCCAAGCCATGGGATGCTTAGATGGCAGATCGTATATAATACACGAATACAGGCTAGACGCGAAAGTCGATGTCTCGCAAATCGAGCTTTATTTCAAACAATTGTTGCATGCGAAACACAAAAATTTGGTCCACTACTTAAACATGCGTTATCAGATCAACGGAGATGCATGCGTGCTGCAGATCCTGCAGGAATTCGTCAATGGTGCATTACAATGAAACCAAACAACGTTGCCTTAAAGTAAATGGTAATACTTTTTCAGGCATCAGTTTCAGCGAATTGTACAAGAAAATGTCTCCAAGAAATAGTTTCCTGAGGGACTTTGCTGAAGAACTGCTCGACGTCTTAGATTATCTGCACCAGAAGCAAATATTTCACGGAAGTCTTTCAGAAAATTGCATTTTCTACGACAATCACGGTGAAAAGATACGTAACGAATCACGACCCAACAATTGTAATGCTCTCATTCTTTCAGGAAACGTGAAGGTCTCCAATTACAGTTTGAACGCGAAACTTAAAGATGTAAAATGTAGCGAACAAGACGATATAAGAATGCTGGGGATACTCTTGCTGACCGTTTACGAAGGTAGGAAGTGCACGAAACCACCGGAAACGCTGCAAACGGAAATCTCCCACCTGAACAACTTTCTAGAAGCGTAAAAATTGCAGTAGATGTTTTAAATATTTTTGTGTGTCGGTCTGTATCTTTAGGTGCTTCAATCCGAAGACCAAATCGTGCAGAGCGCTGATGAGACATGCCCTGTTTAAAACAACCTCGAAGCTGGGTTCTTCGCGGTTGCACACAGACTTCCATTGCATGGAGAAAATTGGAAGCGGCGCGTACGGTAAAGTAATCAAGGCAACGAATATTTCTGACAGTGAGATATATGCTATAAAGAAGATAAAGGTGTTAAGCCGCGATTACGATTCGAATGCAGATATTATAAAAGAGGTGCAGGTCATTTCTAAATTATCTCATAAGTATGTGGTAAGATATTACAGTTCTTGGACAGAGTATAAGAGCGAAGAGTCCGACGAAGAGTCTCCATTTGAAGGGTATACATATTACGCAATTGTATATATTATTATTTTTGGAAATATTTCTTTCTATTTTTTTTTTGCAGAGATGATGACTCCAATGATGATGATGAATCCAACAATCTAGATTTAACGGAATATTCGAGAAGGCAGTATCTTTACATACAAATGGAATTTTGTGAAAAACAAACTTTACATGATGCCATTCAAAACGGATTGGGAAAAGATCGCAGAACAATTTGGAGGTATTTCAAAGAAATCGCAATTGGTATGATTACAACACTTGCGACGTTTTGGAATTTACAAATATCTATCTCAGGTTTAAATTACATCCATAGCAAATATCTGATACATAGGGATATGAAGCCTACAAACATATTAATATCTAAAAACAACAAGATCAAGATCGGCGACTTTGGTCTGGCCAAGAGCTTATACATCAACAAATCTCGTAATAGGACAACAATTAATATAAATTCACTTATTAATACTCTTTTAATGAACGTTTTTCAGGCTCCGGAAACTCGGGAAAGAAACAGGATATTAACAAATTCTCTAGCTGTGTAGGTACCCCACCATACTCAGCACCTGAATTATCCGATGGAATTTACGACTTGAAAGTGGACATCTACAGTTTTGGTGTGATATTCTTGGAAATGAATTACTATTGTAATTCAAGGAGTGAAATGTACAAGGTCCTAAACGATATCAAGAATTCGCAAACCTTCCCAGAAGCGATGACTCACGAAGTTGAGAGAGATTTTATCAAGTAAATATGGTGTTTTTAATTATGTTGAGATATGTAAATTAAATTAAATTTTGTAGAAACATGTTGAGGAGAGATTCCAGCCAGAGACCAAATTCCCAAAAATTGCTCAATGATATATTAGCAACTAAATTATGGTAAGACTTTTTTCAACAAATTATAGAAAAATCTAGGATAAAAGTAATACTTTCAGGACGAAAAACCAAAGTAAGGGAAAGGTAATACGAAAATCGTAATAATAATAATCTTCTACTTCTATATTCCAAATATTATATATATAGAAAAATATAATATAACAGACATACTAAATTGTTGAATAATACATTTTAAAAGTACTTTTGCAATAATTGACAATTCATATAGGTACCTGCATTAATGGATAGTAACCAAAAGTTAAATAGTCACACTTGTCAACAATCGATTGTTGAACATGTTATAGGAGATGCTTTGTATAACGACTGTTTTTAAACTATTTTTAATAATACTTTGATATTGTACTAGGATTCAAAGTTAATCGCAGAGACAGAGGGAGTGTTGTGAAAGGAAGAGGAGATAAATAGGGCATTTTGTTTACTGTTACGCTTCTTCCCACCCACAGAGAAAAAGAAAAGTTAAAAAAAATAATAACGAGAGCAAACCAGAATATATACACTATTATTAATCGTTCCTAATAATTGTTAAATGATCGGGGAACCGTCCAAGAAAAAGAAAAAACATGGTGAAAACGCAAAAAAAGTGAATAACTTATTTAATCAAAAATATTTACTTGTGTACATAGAATGTGTACATATATTATAGTCTAGTTGCAAACCCATCAAGTTGGTTTGTTACTTAACTAATGAATTCATTGAAGATTATAGTTCAGCACTTTTGGCGCTGTTCCAAATCGAATTATGTAATTAAAGCAATAATTAGAATTACCTATTAATTAAAATAAAGGCTACTTCATTGCTTATCGATTAGTAATATTTATTTGCACTTAACTCACTTAATTATTGAATTATTAATGATTTAATATTTTGTCAAAGCGCCACCTACTGTAATACAATTTATTTAATCTATATAATTAACAGATATTATGTTTTATAATATAAATAGGTGTCACTGCGTAACGTAATTTAAACGTCTATAACTCCATTAGTAAGTCAATTACAAATCAACTATTTGTATAATTAGCTTGCTAAATATATAATGAATACTTTAGTAAATAATAATTTCTAATTACGGTTCTAATTAAAAAGTCAAGATTGGAACAGCGCCAAAATGGCTGAACTATACGCTTTGATATATAATCTGCAGAGGGACTAAAAAAATATATTATAGTCTAGTTACTAACCCCTTCCATGTTGGTTTGTTACTGAGCTAATAATATCCATTTTTTGTCCATCTATTGGTGATCGTGAGAAGGTTATAGTTCAGCACTTTTAGCGCTGTTTCAAATCGAAGTTTTTAATTAGAGCATTAATTAGGATTACTTATTAATTAAAATAAAGATTAATTCATTGTTTATCGACCAGTAATATTTATTTGCACTTAATTCAATTAATTATTGAATTATTAATGATTTAATATTTTATCAAAGGGCCATCTACTGTAATACAATTTATTTAATCTATATAATTAACAGATATTATGTTTTATAATATAAATAGGTGTCACTGCGTAACGTAATTTAAACGTCTATAACTCCATTAGTAAGGCAATTACAAATCAACTATTTATATAATTAGCTTGCTAAATCTATAATGAATACTTTAGTAAATAAGAATTTCTAATTAAGGTTGTAATTATAAAGTCAAGATTGGAACAGCGCCAAAATGGCTGAACTATACGCTTTGATATATAATCTGCAGAGGGCCTAAAAAAATATATTATAGTCTAGTTACCAACCCCTTCCATTATTATTATAAAATTTGTAAATTACTATTTATTTATTCTTTAATTAATAGATAACTATTCCTGGCAATTGATCAGCGAATATGCAATTTTAAAGGTAAAAGTATGGCCCATCCAATGAGCCTATTGGTAGACTTGTGACGTAAGCTTTTCGCCTAAAAAAGGTTTAATACTATGATATGATTGGGAACATGCGATGCGATGAGCGTAAACCGTCGTCGCATAAAAGTTTAATAACTTTCTTATTAGTACACCAATATTGATGAATTTGGAAGCAACCGAAAGGGAAAGGATCATTCTTTAAGACTATAAATAAATATTTTCAAACAAGTTTGTAAATTATCATTTATTTAGCAATTTTTACAAGTCGGTACAATACAAGCATGTTTTCTCTTAAGTAATCGATAAATATTCGTGTTAATTGATCAGCGAATATGCAAATTTAAAGGAAAAAGTATGGCCTATCCAATGAGCCCACTGGTAAATTCGCGCCTTAAGCCATTCGTCTATAACAAGCTCATATACTATGCTAGCACTTATACTATTTGTATGTTAGAGTTTTCAGCAGTTTCACTGCAACTGGTCATCAGATGTGTTATACTATCCCTAAGGATCATGTAGAATGCAAAAATAGATTCTTGGGTGTTGCTGGTGCTCCTGAAAAAGATATACTTTTAGTCTAGGTATTGATAAAAAATGCTATTTTCCTTTTTCAAATACTTACACTGCAACTAGTACTGAAATGTGTTATAATATCCCTAAGGATCATGTAGAATGAAGAATTGGTTTTTGGGTGTTGCTGGGTCCTGTTGAAAAAAGAAATACTTGTAGTCTCTATTGGTTTCTGGTGAAAAATTTATATTTTTACTTTTTCCAATATTTTCACACCAACTAGCATTTTGTAATGTCATCCACTTTCTTTGCAAATAAAGGAAGTCAACTTTGCACATATCTTGGTTGCAGGAGCATCTTCTATAAGAATAACATGTTCTCCAATCGATTGTTGACAAGTGTGACTATTTAACTTTTGGTTACTATCCATTTATGCAGGTACCTATATGAATAGTCTTTGATGTGTTGTTACCAAAAAGTATTTGAGCATTTTCCTTAGCACAGTATCTAATATAACACATATGAGTGACAATAGTAGTGAAAATACTGGAAAAAGTACAACTACAAATTTTCATAAATAAGCTTGAGAAACTAAAATTATTTCTTCTTTCAGGAGGACCCAGCATTTTTAACAAAAACTCCAGAGGCTGTAAGTATTTCTTTGTTCAGGAGGATCCAGCAACGCCAAAGCATCTATTGTTGATTCGTACATGATCTTTAGAGATAGTATAACACATTTGAGTAGCAGTTGCAGTGCAAATACTAGAAAAAGTAAAAATACCATTTTTCACCAAAATCTCAAAGAGACTAAAAGTATTTCTTCTTTCAGGAGGAGCCAGCAACATCCAAGAATCTATTCTTGCATTCTACATGATCCTCAGTGATAGTATAACACATCTGAGTGTCAGTAGCAGTGAATGTATTCGAAAAAGTAAAAATACATATTTTCTGCAAAACGACTAAAAATATTTCTTCTTTCAGGAGACCCTGCAACGCCCAAGCATTTATTGTTGTTTCCTGCATGATCTTTAGAGATAGTATAACACATATCAGTGATAATAGTAGTGAAAATAATGGAAAAAGTACAACTACAAATATTCATAAAAAAGCTTGAGAAACTAAAATTATTTCTTCTTTCAGGAGGACCCAGCAATACCTAAAAATCTATTCTTGCTTTCTACATGATCATAAGGGATAGTATAATACATCTGAATGACATAATCAAAGAAAATTCTGAAAATACTAAAATTACCATTTTTCACCAATAACCCCCGAGAGACTAAAGGTATTTTATCTTTCAGGAGGACCCAGTAACACCCAAGAACCTATTCTTGCATTCTACATGATCCTCAGGGATAATATAACTCATCTGAGTGTCAGAAGCAAAGAAAATACTGAAAATAGTAAAAATACAATTTTCACTAAAAAGTCCTGATAGACTAAAAGTATTTCTTATTTCAGGAGAAGCCAGCCACACCCAAGAATCTATTCTTGTATTCTACCTGATCCTTAGGGATAGTATAACAAGAAGCCAATATTGCTTCCAACCTTATCATTAGAGATATTATAACACATCTGAGCATCAGTAGCTATAAAAATAGTAGTAATACAATAAGTTTAACATCGTAACACCTTTCACATAGTATACAGCTCGTAGTAGACGAATATATTACGTCACCGATCTACCAATGGGCTCATTGCATGAGCCACACTTTTTTCTTTAAATTTGCATATTAGATGATCATTTAACACCAATAGTTAACGATTACTTAAAAAAAATATGATTATATTGTATCCATTTGTAAAAATTGCTAAATAAATGATAATTCACAAACTTCGTTGACAATATTTATTTATAGCCTTAAAGAATGATTCTTTCTATCGCTACCAAATTCATTAATATTGATCCAATAATAAGAAAGTTATTAAACTTTTATGCGACGACGGTTTACGCTCATCGCATCGCATCATATCATAGTATTAAACCTTTTTTAGGTGAAAAGCTTACGTCACGAATCTACCAATAGGCTCATTGGATGGGCCATCCTTTTACTTTTAAAATTGCATACTTGCTGATCAATTGCCAGGAATAGTTATCTATTAATTAAAGAAAACATAATTGTATTGTACCGATTCATAAAAGTTGCTAAATAAATAGTAATTTACAAATTTTAATGAAAATATTTATTAATCGTCTTAAAGACTGATTTTTTCACTTTCAATTGCTACCTAATTTATCAATATTGGTCAACTAATAAGAAAGTTATTAAACTTTTTTGCGACGACGGTTTACGCTCATCCCATCACAAGTCCCCCCCTGAATCACGAAAATTCCAGAAAATTTCGATTTACACTAGGAGACTAGGAGTAGCGAGGAGGTATATGGGATTTATGTTGGTAATAAAAAAATATGAGAGGATACGGATTTAAGTTGGCAGTTCCTAAGAATGAGAATGTGTGAGTGAATGTGTGAGAACTGTCATACTTGTCAGTGAGCTGTCACACCGCAAGTTCATCTGGCTTTATTGGATTTCTTCTTCATTCTGCAATGTCCTGAATGCAGACTGAATGAAAAACGTGCTTCATTGCTTCCTCCTTGTGTTTCCTTGCATGGCAGACTTTTCTTTGAACGCTTCATTTCACTTCAGGTAAGTACTAGTCCAACATGTAAACAACCATCGGTCACTAAAGTTGTTTGCTTTTCTAATAGATACACAGATGCAGTGCAATGGAAAATGCTTCAAATACTTTTTGGTAACAATACATCAAAGACAATTCATTCAGGTACCTGCATTAATTGATAGTAGCCAAAAGGTAAATAGTCAACTTGCCATCAAGCGATTGCTGAACATGTTATTGTTATAGGAGAGACTCCAGCAGCCAAGAGATGTGCATAGTTGACTTTATTTAATTACAAAGTAAGTGTAAGAGATTACAAAATGCTAGTTGCAGTGAAAATGCTAGAAAAAACAAAAATATGCATTTTCACCAAAAACCCAAATAAACTAAAAGTATTTCTTTTTTCAGGAGGACCCAGCAAAACCCAATAATCTATTCTTGCTTTCTACATGATCCTTAGGGATAGTATAACACATCTGAGTGTCAGTAGCAGTGAATCTCCTGGAAAAAGTAAAATACATATTTTCTGCAAAAACTCAATGACACTATAAGTACTTCTTCTTTCAGGAGGATCCAATAACACACAACAATCAATTGTTGTTTCCTACATATCCTTAGAGATTGTATAACACATCTGAGTGTTAGTAATATTGAAAATGCTGGATAAAGTAAAAATACAATTTTTCATCCAAAACCCAGAGACTAAAAGTATTTTTTCTCTCAGGAGGAGCCAGCAACACCTAAGCATCTATTATTGTTTCCTGAATAATCTTTACAGATAGCATAACACATTTGAGTACCAGTTGCTGTGAAAGTACTTGAAAAAGTAAAAATACCATATATAGCAGTTTTCATAAATAACCTAGACTAATAGTATATCTTTATCAGGAGCACCAGCAACACCCAAGAATCTATTTTTACATTCTACATGATCCTTAAGTATACTATAACACATCTGAATGTCAGAAACAAAGAAAATAGTAAAAATACAATTTTCACCAAAAACCCTTGAGAATAAAAGTATTTCTTATTTCAGGAGGACCCAGCAATACTCGAGAATCTATTTTTCCATTCTACATGATCCTTAGGCATAGTATTACTCATCTGAGTGTCAGTTACAGTGAAAATACTTCAAAAAGTAAAAATACTATTTTTCATCATAAGCCCGGAGAGACTAAAAGTATTTCTTTTTTCAGGTGAACCCAGCAAGTCGCAAGTATATATTTTTGCAATCTACATGATCATTAGAGATAGTACCAGTAGCAGTGAAAATACTTGAAAAAGTAAAAATTCCATTTTTCACCAAAAACCTGGAGAGACTAAAAGTATTTCTTCTCTCAGGAGGACCCAGCAACACCCAAGAATCTATTGTTGTTTCCTGCATAATCTTTACAGATAGTATAACACATATAAGTGACAATAGTAATGAAAATACTGGTAAAAATACAACTACAAATTTTCATAAAAAAAAAATGAGAAATGAGAAACTAAAATTATTTCTTCTTTCAGGAGGACCCAGCAAAACCTAGGAATCTATTCTTGCTTTCTACATGATCCTAAGGGATAGTATAATATATTTGAATGTCATAAGCAAAGAAAATACTATATATACAATTTTTACCAATAACCCCCGGAGAGACTAAAAGTATTTCTTCTTTCAGAACAACCCAGCAACACCCAAGAATCTATTTTTGCATTCTACATGTTGCTTAGAGATAGTATAGTACATCTGAGTGTTAGTTGCTGTAAAAGGTAAAATTACCATTTTTCATCAAAAACTTCGGAGAGACTAAAAGTATATCTTTTTTTAGGAGAACCCAGCAACACCCAAGAACCTATTCTTCCATTCTACATGATCCTTAGGGATAGTATAACACATCTGATGACCAGTTGCAGTGAAACTGCTGAAAACTCTAACATACAAATAGTATAACAGCTAGCATAGTATATGAGCTTGTTATAGACGAATGGCTTAAGGCACGAATTTACCAGTGGGCTCATTGGATAGGCCATACTTTTTCCTTTAAATTTGCATATTCGCTGATCAATTAACACGAATATTTATCGATTACTTAAGAGAAAACATGCTTGTATTGTACCGACTTGTAAAAATTGCTAAATAAATGATAATTTACAAACTTGTTTGAAAATATTTATTTATAGTCTTAAAGAATGATCCTTTCCCTTTCGGTTGCTTCCAAATTCATCAATATTGGTGAACTAATAAGAAAGTTATTAAACTTTTATGCGACGACGGTTTACGCTCATCGCATCGCATGTTCCCAATCATATCATAGTATTAAACCTTTTTTAGGCGAAAAGCTTACGTCACAAATCTACCAATAGGCTCATTGGATGGGCCATACTTTTTCCTTTAAATTTGCATATTCGCTGATCAATTGCCAGGAATAGTTATCTATTAATTATAGAAAACATAATTGTATTGTAATTTTATAATAATAATAATAATGGAAGGGGTTGGTAACTAGACTATAATATATTTTTTTAGGCCCTCTGCAGATTATATATCAAAGCGTATAGTTCAGCCACTTTGGCGCTGTTCCAATCTTGACTTTATAATTACAACCTTAATTAGAAATTCTTATTTACTAAAGTATTCATTATAGATTTAGCAAGCTAATTATATAAATAGTTGATTTGTAATTGCCTTACTAATGGAGTTATAGACGTTTAAATTACGTTACGCAGTGACACCTATTTATATTATAAAACATAATATCTGTTAATTATATAGATTAAATAAATTGTATTACAGTAGATGGCCCTTTGATAAAATATTAAATCATTAATAATTCAATAATTAATTGAATTAAGTGCAAATAAATATTACTGGTCGATAAACAATGAATTAATCTTTATTTTAATTAATAAGTAATCCTAATTAATGCTCTAATTAAAAACTTCGATTTGAAACAGCGCTAAAAGTGCTGAACTATAACCTTCTCGCGATCACCAATAGATGGACAAAAAATGGATATTATTAGCTCAGTAACAAACCCACATGGAAGGGGTTGGTAACTAGACTATAATATATTTTTTTAGTCCCTCTGCAGATTATATATCAAAGCGTATAGTTCAGCCATTTTGGCGCTGTTCCAATCTTGACTTTTTAATTAGAACCGTAATTAGAAATTATTATTTACTAAAGTATTCATTATATATTTAGCAAGCTAATTATACAAATAGTTGATTTGTAATTGACTTACTAATGGAGTTATAGACGTTTAAATTACGTTACGCAGTGACACCTATTTATATTATAAAACATAATATCTGTTAATTATATAGATTAAATAAATTGTATTACAGTAGGTGGCGCTTTGACAAAATATTAAATCATTAATAATTCAATAATTAAGTGAGTTAAGTGCAAATAAATATTACTAATCGATAAGCAATGAAGTAGCCTTTATTTTAATTAATAGGTAATTCTAATTATTGCTCTAATTACATAATTCGATTTGGAACAGCGCCAAAAGTGCTGAACTATAATCATCAATGAATTCATTAGTTAAGTAACAAACCAACTTGATGGGTTTGCAACTAGACTATAATATAGTCTAGTTCAGCCTGTAAAAATCTTGATTTTTTAATTAATACCTTAATTAGAATTTCTCATATACTAAAACGTTAATTCTAGATTTGTGGTGCAAATGATATAAATAGTATATTTATAATTACCTTATTATGGAGTTATAGACGTTCGAATTATCTTATAGATCGACAGCTGAAAAATGTAATTTAAAAATTTGAATTTAAAAAGTTATAAAAGTTTAATTTTTCGATAAACTACTTTAAACAAGTTACATAAATTAATAATTTGTATTAAATGATATTGTTTAATAGCTTGAATACTTTAATGTGATATTAATGTTTTACAGATGAACATAACATAAGTTTTAATCAACAGTTAATTTTACTAAGATCGAAGATGTTGTTAGAATATTTACACTTTACTGACTGATAAATCACCCATTAAAGAAGGGATCTATACACGCTTTGCTTAACTTTACGCTCAAAAAAATCAAGGATAAGAAAGGTGATCAAATGAAACAACTGGATTTGTTCTGTAGTTACGTAGTGTTTTTTTTTTGATTTTCCGGTGTTATGTTTTTTTTTTAAATACAGGAAGCCACGTGTTTTTTTTTAATTTCATCTTGAGTTTCAACATTTTCTCATCGACAAGAAAATATAAATGTACAAAGCATATCATATTACATACCTATATATACAGGAAAAAATAAAAGTACGAAAAGGAAACATTGGATAATAATAATAATAATTTTTGATTAAATAAGTTATTCACTTTTTTTGCGTTTTCACCATGTTTTTTCTTTTTCTTGGACGGTTCCCCGATCATTTAACAATTATTAGGAACGATTAATAATAGTGTATATATTCTGGTTTGCTCTCGTTATTATTTTTTTTAACTTTTCTTTTTCTCTGTGGGTGGGAAGAAGCGTAACAGTAAACAAAATGCCCTATTTATCTCCTCTTCCTTTCACAACACTCCCTCTGTCTCTGCGATTAACTTTGAATCCTAGTACAATATCAAAGTATTATTAAAAATAGTTTAAAAACAGTCGTTATACAAAGCATCTCCTATAACATGTTCAACAATCGATTGTTGACAAGTGTGACTATTTAACTTTTGGTTACTATCCATTAATGCAGGTACCTATATGAATTGTCTTTGATGTGTTGTTACCAAAAAGTATTTGAGCATTTTCCTTAGCACAGCATCTATGTATCTAATAGAAAAGCAAACAACTTTAGAGATCGATGGTTGTTTACATGTTGGAGTAGTACTTACCTGAAGTGAAATGAAGCGTTCAAAGAAAAGTCTGCCATGCAAGGAAACATAAGGAGGAAGCAATGAAGCACGTTTTTCATTCAGTCTGCATTCAGGACATTGCAGAATGATGAAGAAATCCAATAAAGGCACTTGTCCTTAATTTGTGACAACTCACTGACAAGTATGACAGTTCTCACACATACACTCACTTACACATTCTCATTCTTAGGTACTGCCAACTTAAATTCGTATCCTCTCATATTTTTTCATTACCAACATAAATCCCATATACCTACTCCTAGTCTCCTAGTGTAAATCGAAATTTTCTGGAATTTTCGCGATTCAGGGGGGGACTTTCAATGCGATGAGCGTAAACCGTCGTCGCGTAAAAGTTTAATAACTTACTTATTAGTTGACCAAAATTAATGCTTTTAGTAGCGATCGAATGGGAAAGGATCATTCTTAACAACTATATATAAATATTTTAAATGGAATACGAGGAATACCATTTATTAAGCACTTTTTACAAATCGGTACAATACAATTGTTTTTTTTTAAGAAATCGATAACTATTGGTTTTAATTGTCATCTAATATGCAAATTTAAGGGAATAAGTATGGCCCATCCAACGAGCCCATTGGTAGATTCGTGACGTGAGCTAGTCGTCTATTACGTACTTAAAACTTTAAATGTTTGAAGAGCAATTTTCTCACGTTTTATTATTTGATTACTGGACATTCATACAAACCAATTACATAATGGAACTAGAATCGTAAAAACAAAATTTTCGAATGGGCGCGCTCTATACATTTCTATTTTGAAAATTTAGAAAACAAAAGTTTAGCTGGCGATTAATGGCTTATGTCACGAACCTGCCAAGAGGCTCATTTCATTTTTATTTGTATTTTCGATTAACGAAAAAAAAAAAACGTGAATCTATTACATCGAAGCGAAAGAAATCGCTAAATAACTGAATATTTTCATTTTAATTTGAAAATCTTTAGTTACATTTCTAAAAAAAATACTCGTTCGTTCGCTTCTAAACACATTAATTATGGTTAATTATTCGATAACTATTCCTGTATCCGGTCCACTGTCCTCAGCGAGTGATGACCATAGCAGTCGATGCCATAAAGAAATTAGTAAATAAACGATTCCACCATAATAAATTTATTTAAAAATATACATATTACATTAAAGTACCGTTCACGATACGAAGATTACATGATTACATTCATCAATTCAAGACGAAAATAAACAAAAAAGAAAAGAAGGTAGAATAGGATCCATTCGTAATAATTATGTACAGCAAATTGAATCTAATTTCCTTTTTCTTCCTTCGTTACTTTCGTTTGCTTTGTTCCTTCGAACCTCTTTGCTTCGAACGTTTTGAGTTAACTAATTAATAATAATAAAAATAATAATGTGAGCATAGAGACGAGAGTAATAAGGTCACTTCAGTGTGGGTATAGTAGATTAGACCAAAAACCTTTTCTTGTTTATATTAATTACATCAATCGATAATTATAACGTAATAGAGAAAACATAGAATGAAAGAAGAACGTCGAACGAAAAAATTAATTTAAAGCTATGTATATGTAATGTAATTTTTTTCCATACATATATATTATATAGATAAGATTTCTTAAATATATAGTTATATATATATATATATATTTATATGTATTAAATAAATACCAACCCGTTGATTACGTTCTAAATATGTCATAACAGTTTAAATAATCTATGAAAAATAGAATAACAACTTAGGTAATTAAAAATTATATAAATATTTAACAAAAAAAAGAAAAGAAAAATCGTCATCTAAAAACTACGGGTTCCGTCATCTTTCTCAGTGGAATACTATTTCATGCGGTTTAAGACGTAGTCCGCCGCGACTATGAGGCCTTTCTGATAAGGGCTCTCCTGCAGGAGATTAGCCAATCTGGCTGCCTCCTGACAGTGCTGTTTCGCCAAGAACTGGGTCTGCTCGAGACCCTGCGACTTGTGGACAAGCTCGAATGCCTTCTCGACATCTCCCGGCTCCTGGAACCTCCTCATGATCATCGGATTCAATTCTGGATACTACAAGAAAAATAAAGAAGTTACAGATTGTAAGCGCATTTATTGCATTGTACTTCATCAACCTTTTCGCAAGCAAAGAGGACCGGAGCCGTGGCCAAGCCGAGCTTGAGGTCAGCCGCCGTCGGTTTTCCCATCGCCGAGGATGAAGAGACAAAGTCGAGGAGGTCGTCGACCAGCTGGAATGCTAAACCCAGGTTCCTGCCGTACTGGTAAGCAACTTCGGAGAGTTCTTCATCGCCTCCGGCTAGCATCGTCACCGACTTCACGGAGTTCGCTATCAATGAGGCCGTCTTCCTGTAGGTTTTCGTGAGGTAGTGCGCGAACCTCTCATTCTCCGTCTCCTTGGAGCCGAGCTGCATGAACTCGCCTTGCACTAAATCCGTGATCACCTGAAACAGCACATCAATGCATCAGCACAAATGCAATCAGCGCACAGTTCAAACACCCACCTGGCTCAGCACCAGAGTAACGTCGTTGTTTCTCAACCTCGCAATCATCATCGAAGCTACAGCCAAAATGAAATCCCCGGCCATCGTCACCTGAAGCAAAACAAATACAATTGTCGATTAAAAAAAAAGTGCAATACAATATATAACACGGAAAGTGCGGATTATTATTTCGGCGATCGTTAAATACCTGACCGATTTGAACGGTTATCTCTTTTGTAATATTTATTGGAAAACCAAAAAAAAAAAATATACCGGTATTCAGCAAACAATGAGGAATTCGCACGAGACATAACACGCGCGTTGCGTAAGCCGTCGCCGCCGTTTATCATTTACTTTCCGCGTTTTGTACGTAAAGCAAGTATGCAACGAGAGAGTGCATATAACGAGCAGGAGAAGGAACAAAAAAAAACCTAAATTACACTTTTACGGCTGACTTAAATAAAAGATCGATGGATACGAAACTTGTTACTTTCTCCTTCACGAGACAAAAATAAATCCGTTTTACGATTACGCAATTTACAATTATTATTAATATAATGTTAGTACGAAAAAGTTCCTCGGGGTATCCTCTGGAATTGCCAAAAAAAGACCTAGCGGTCTACGTTTAAAATTTTCGTAACGATCGAATAAGGTGAGCGAATTATGAAAAAACAAAACAATGTTTAGAGAGAGATTATAATTGAATTAACACCTGTCCGGTTCAATGTTGGCAGCTTTTCGCACGAAACCAGTGAAAATCCCATACAATTCAGAATTATATTTACGGAAATCTAGAAAATCTATCGAATATCTAAATATGTTAGCATATAATTAAAATTAAGAATCGTAACTGGTAATAATCCTATGGATAAGATATTTGAAAACTAAACATATTAAAATTTTATGAACATGCAGAACTTTCAGAATATTTTATTAATCCCATCAAAACTAACAACTTATTAATCTATTGGAAAAAGCATTTTAAAAATTCATTAAATGCCAAAGACCAACAAAAAAAAAAGATTTTTAATTAATACATTAATTTATTGATATTGAAGTTACGATTCGAATTATTCTAATTCGATTATTGAAGAAACTATGTTATTGAAAAAATAGAAAAATCCCAGAATTCACTTCGAAACAACTTTCGGTAAATTCTTTGTTTATTGATCGTTACAACGTCTTTATATGATGGTCATTGTTTAATTCTAAATTTATTTGTTTCAAGTTTTCATCTAATTATAATCATTCAGGTTTTCCAAGTATCGAATATTAAGTGGTTTGACAACAATAAATATCAACGTTTTTCTGTTTTCAAAGGTGAGACAATTTTAGAAAGTATAATTTTGCATTATTTAGATGATTCTATTGAGGATTGGTTAGGATTTGTTGCATGTATTGATACGGCGATGATTAACAACGAAAATATTTAAGACTTTAGGAAGTGACGACTTCGATGCTTCGCGCACACGTTTGACATAATAAAGTTGTCAATTGGCATTCAGGACGGAAGGCTGTAATGTAATTGCAGCTGCAATCCGCGGGCGCCGAAATCATTTGCTAATTGTTTAGAAAAGCGCTCTTCTTTTGGCCATGAAGCGCGTGCACGGAATCCGCACTTTCCATATGCAAACTGCATTTAATCGATCAGCAATTACCCGCCAAATTCGTCAATTCACATATAGACTTTATTCGAATAGGCTAGGTAATAAATAATACTAAAATAACGCTAAAGTCTTAGTAGTTCGAATAAGCTATTCATGTGCAAAATGTTACAAGATCTTCGCTTCCGATGCCTTCAATAAATAATAACAATAACAGTTCGTACTTGGCTTACTTTCGTTGGGGGGCGGCGACACAATGCATCTATGTATAATAGCAATTCGGATCACTTAATGATCTCTTCGTGCCACCAGAACGGTCGTCATCACGCGACTGCATGGCAATTAGCGACGGTAATTGCCATCCTCTTTCGCCGCACTTAATTAATACGCCAATTTCAAATTAAATATTATCCTTTAAGCAAATCACACGTATTTATTTGCAAAGGCGACACTCGTATTCTAGGTTCATTGCCATTTGCGTTACGCAAACACGGGTTGCCAATGCAGAGTTGCCCAACAATAGGCAGGACAATAAATATCACGACGTGTGGTTTGGCTAAGAAGACGAAACACGCATTGATTAATAAAAAAAAGTAAGTAAACTTCTCGATAATTTAGAAGATATATCAATGCTGAGAGATATTACTCAATATTGAATAAAGTATTTTGGAATACAAAGTTTTAAAGTATATTTCTACGTTCCTAGAAATTAGTGGAATTGTCTTTGGACTTGACTTTAATACGAAATAGGATACTACGAGAAATACAAATTTCTTGGCGATCGTAGTACGTGCACACGGATACCGGGAATTCCTCCTGTACGTGATGAACTTGACTTTGCGGAGAAAACAAAGCAAAAGGAGGATTGCCGTGAGAACGAACGAACCATGTATGAAATAAAAAAACGTCTTTTTCACTATTTACCAAATGCATTAGGATTTGCAAAATGGTTTTTGCGCAACAGAAGTGCGTGCCCATCGTCTGTCCGCAAATATTGACGAACGGCCTCTCAAATACTATGCGCAAACAATTTTAACGCCTCTCCTTCTACTGTGCCACCCATTATCATCATCGTCGATGTTGAAGTTCTTGGTTGAAATCGCATCTTCGATTTGCATGCAGCGTGCAACGTCCGATCGATACGATCATCTTCGTCAAAGGCGCTTCATCTTCACGGCACGTAACGCCGATCGGATCCCCAGCCGCAATATCAATCATCCACTGGAATTGCTTTCTATAACGATCATACATTTCGTACAGCACACTCTCAAATTGATTATGCGTGAAGGTTTCTCCACGTGCGGCCACGCACCGAAAGCAAAATACAGAAGTCCAAATAAATAAGGAAACACGATTGTTCCCGGCTCGAGCAAAGAGTTACTCCCTAACCCAAATTCTCGCACGTACACGTAGAAATCAATTGCAGACGACGTTTAGGTCCAATAAGAAAGTGCATGTATTTCGTTATAGCAAGTTATAATAAAAGTAGAAAAACGCATATTTGATGACCGCATCATCCGAATAGAATTACATTTATGAAAAATCTAAACTTAGGAAGTAAACAAACTTAGTTTCACGTAAGAAGCAGTCATAAACAACATAAAAGAAATTGTTATCTTTTATAGATAATAATTAAATTAATTAAGTTACACATTTTAAGATTAAGAATTGAAGAAGTCAGGTTTTCGTTGCAGAAGATATTAACGCGAGATCAACGGCTAGAGGTATGCCATAAATATGGTGATTACAAAACTAATACTCGATTCAACCCATCGCTCATGTCGCGATGTAAACAACATACAAGTCATTCGATTAAAGCATTACTGAATCCATTGAAACTGAGCCGATTCAATTAATGCCGAACATTTCTGAGCGTAACAAAAAAAAACAATAAAAGAAGACATCACGGCGCAGGCAAAAGTGATCAGTAATCTATTGAATTAATCATCGAAGGCGATAAAAATCTGTCGAGAAGGAGGATTGAACGAGGCCGTTCGGACGAAGATGATGCTGCCGCACAACAATGAGAAAAAGAAATTCTATTAATTAATGAAGAAGGACGAGAAACAGTTGTTGCGAGGAGCGAGAGAAAATCAAACACTTTCAAAAAGTTTAATCTCTCAAATCGGCAATGAAACCTTTCTTATTGAATAAATACTGGCGTAGATTAAATGCAAAGAGTTTAAGTTTCTTCATAATGTACGAGAAATTGCAGAATAAGAGAAGTAATCTGTTGAAAATTACTATTGATAATTGAAGATTACATTTGTTGTTATGGAGTATGTGTGCCATTTACAACACACAGAAAAAAACGAGCAGATTACTGTTAATACCAATCAAAGGATTGTTAGCTCGGGAAGGCCTTCGAGCAATTACTTCATTTGTCTGAAGAAGAAGTAAAAAAAAAATGAGCAGAAGGAAAGAACGGCTCATATTCAGGTGACGGCCAAGAACGGGAGCCGGAGTCTGCAATTAACAGGCGAGTTGCAAACTCTTAATATAAAATGTATTTATTGGCAAACACACGCCAAGTCCACACACATAAATGAAACCAACATGTACACGCAATTAATACCATAATAATTCAAGTGCCATGAGGCCGAAATCGTTTCGAAACGTTCGATCAAAAGGAACTGGGTTAGATGCAGGTTCAATTTTCATATCTCTGCAAATAACGTCGCATTTCGTTTAAACGGAGGAGAGGATTTTATTAATTCACGAACATCCTCATCATCATCATCGGGGTTTTCCTTTCCGGAAAATCATTGAGATGCCGGACGCGCATAATGTTCGAACATCAATAATAATTATTTATAAAAAAAATGATCCTCACCTTCTTGTGATTCCACATCACATTCACGCTGGGTTTGCCTCTGCGAAAATCCGATTGATCGATCACGTCGTCATGGACCAGGGAGGCCGTATGAATCATCTCCGAAATCATCGCGACTTCCCTCTGGGACGGTATCAAACCACTGAAAAAAAAAACGCAACAAATTTATTAAACTACAATATAAAATACATCAAAATTAATCAAACTTCGAAACAAGAGGAGTTAACAGTTTCACATTTTTTCACATTGCTTAACTTTAACGCTATGATAAAACAAATCGATTTACAGCTTTGGCATTTCATATTCTAATTGGTTATGGAAAATAAGTCGATCTTCGGTCTTTAATTCAACATTGTCGCATAATCTTAAATACTTTCCATTTCGCATCTCATTTAATATTTATTTTTTTTTAAGAATATAATATAAAATATCAACGTGTAATAAACTCCGCTTTTTAATTACTACAATAACGACATTCAACGACATTAAAACTAATTACAGAATCCCATCGATGTGCAAGAGATTTACTTTGAGCGCGCAGATTTTCATTTACATTATATTATTTCCTTCGATTATTTATAATTTATACAAGCAATAATTATTCAATAGGATTTAAATACTAGAAATGGAATTTAAAATTATTTAAATATTACAAATTATATTTATTGCAACAAACGCATAGAGAACAAAACAGTATATATCTGCCCTATTACAAATTATTTTACATTTCCTTGTGTTATTTATTATTGAAGATAATAAGCAATTTTCTATATTTTGATATTCTATAAACAAATTACTTGTTGTAAAATTAATTTATTTGATTTCTTTAAAAACAGCTTGTATTTTAGGTGAGAAATAAATACTTAATTTTATTTCAATTTGAAAACCTGTTAACACGTGAATATTCATCTTCAGGATAATTTACGATGGGAAACGGAAAATAAAGATTATCGAATACAAATCGATTCTAACGGCACCAATATTAACAGTTTAACACAATTAAGGATATCTCTAAGATCTTCATAAAAAAGTGGTCTTAAAGCACCAGAGAAATCTTATTATATGATTGTAATATATAGGAAACAATTATGATTAAATGTAAGAGGGGAAAAAAACGATGTTTTGCATATACCTAGGATATAGTTGAAATCCATTGGGCTGGGCAAACCGAACCGAACCAATTAAATCGATAGATATGTAACGCAATTTACGTAACGGTTGCATACGATTTTTCCCCACATTTTATTATATATTTTTATGTAAGAACGGTTCGCTTAGAAAGTATCGGTTCCTGCGATGGTTTCATTTCATTCACATTCTGCCAATTAATTATTATCGCGACTAATTGATCAATTTATTTGCTACGTTCGATTGCAAAAAGTAATTGTCGCGCGTGTCGCAAGTCTAATTTCGCAGCGAAGATAAGAGTGATTGCTACATGGGGATGCTTCCAAAAACATTGATCTCAAAATTGTTGGTGCGATGATCGTTACGTAATGATGATGATGATAATAATGTTGGGAATGCAATGAATGAACGTTAGGGACCTTGGCAGTGGGTTTCTGGTCCCAAGGTCGGCAGGTGTAACCGTAAAATGAGCCATCAATAGGCGAACGCAATCATCCCAATCCATGGGCGGAAGACTCCTTTGAAACCGAGAACCAGAAGAATAAGAAGAAGCGGACGTTGATGATGGAGGAGGCGAAGATACGGTTTCTTCGACATCGTGATGTAACGCAACTCGTTACATACACTAGCATCTCAAGAATCTCCAGAGGCTAACACACATAAATTCATTCACGTGATACCGAAGGAAACGAACTTTGATTCCATTAGAATCAATATACGAGTTTTTTTTACATGTCGGTAAAACGAAAGATAATTTTGGAAATGTTCGATGCTCCAAACATTTAAATGTGAATTGTTTAAGTAATTTATAACGTAAATACAAATATTTATAGTAATATCAGAGGATTTAAAAAAAAATAAAATAAGACGTAACCAGAAGTAGTTAAAATTCTTTTTAGGAAAACCGCAAAAAGAAGTCGTAAACTCCAAGGAGCCGAAAAAGAAAAGAGGAATTCCAGAATTTAACATATTCGTTGAGAGCATGGAATACCAATTAGGTCGAGCCCATCTCTCGAGTTCTTTCTGGTCGGCGAAGAGGTAATCAGAGAAGACGAGGGAATTCACCTGACCGCATGCACGGAAATTAATGGACCCGGCCTGTGTCGAAAGGCCAATTACACCTCTTTATCTACGCGAGCATCGGTCTTCCTCGCATTACGTAATTTCGATTCGAAACCGATTGCTTTTGGGACCGCGGAAGAGAAGAGACTTATAACCGAATTGAAAAGTTTGATAAATGAATTACTTGCTTACCTTTTGCCTTTGTACATGTGGTAGTTGATGGCACGAGCCATCAAAATCGCAACCATCGGTCGGATGGCCTTTCCTTGTCCATCGAAGTAGTAAGTCGCTATTTCGTGCAGCTCTTCTTGGTAAGTGTTCCTGCGAAGAGCCTTAAGAAAAAAGAAAACGAGAAGACGACATTAAAGCAACGCATTTTTTCATGTAAATCCAAGATCTAGAGAATAACAATTGTCGTTTGTTAATTATAACGTCCTTCGGATGCACGGATTAAGTGCGCATCCATGGATGTGTACGCAGATGATTAACACGTTGATATTTCGCACAAATTACAATCAATTTTGTAACGCGCCTTACACAAACGCACGCACGATGCAAAGTGGTACAATAACCTGCCTCCGGATAAGCGTAACCTTGATGCTGGAACTTTTAGAGATAGATCATATCATCACGATGTTAAACTTTGGGCTTCATGTGAACTATACGAAGAAACAGGTTAATTGCGGCACTTTCCGAAAAAGAGAAGTGAAAGCCATTTTTTTGTTCCTATTCACAATATATAATAATAACTAACGTAATTATCAAATAGTATTTAATCACAATTTTAAATTTAAATACGAGAAAATAATAATTATTCCGTTTTAAAAAACTTTTGGATATGTTACAGTTCGAATGTTCGGAAAAAAAAGTGTTATTAAAATATATACATAAGGAAAATATGATTGAACTTTCGAAAAGTTACACGAAATCTAAGACGATTATCCAATCGCATGGCGAAAGATGAATGCAGGTTAATGAACTTCTTGCATAAAACATATATGAAATATAAGGAAAAATCTATTGCTCAAACGACATATATGAAATTTAATGTTAGTATATTCTTATTTTATTGCTAATTACTTAATAATTAAAGATTATAAGTAAAGTAGTAGATTATTGTTATTTATTAAGGTAGAATTAAAATATATTTACTTGTCTGATGTAGCCATAAACGTCCTTAAGATCATCCTCCAGAAGATGGTAAGGATCTACTTGGTATTCCGGCAGTGATCCCGGTTGCTGTGTCCTCATCGTAGCAAGACTCCTTGCTGTTGCTGCAAACTCGGGCCTGCTGCAAGGGTGAAGGCTTCCAACGGAAGCAGCAGCTGCCGCCGAAGCAGCCAAAGTGTTCTGCAAAAAAACAACAAAAAGAAATGAGTTTCCAGATTTTCCACGTACGACCTTTTGACACGCGCTGACATTTAGCGAAAACTTTCCCGATCCCCAACTAATTTATGTACGATTTAAAACTGCAAACGAGAAACGGTTATGCAAAAATTTGTAGATGAATATTTTGGGACAAAATTTATGCGCGGAGAAAGAACGTCGGTCAGCTGGAAAAAGAGAAGAAAAAAAAAGCAACAGCAATTCGCGCGCTTTCTCCTCTCGAACTATTTGTGCCTCTCGAAGTTCATTAAAAGTCTACCGCTTTGCATACAAACAAAGTTTACAGTGTATTAAGCAAATTCGTAACAATGATCATCAATTAGTTGAAATATGATCGAAGCCTCAAATAAAAATGTATGAAAATATAATGAAGATCCAAACTAAGCCGCAGATGTTTATTAAATCATCAGATTCAAATTAGCAAAAAGTCAAAGAAGGTCAACAACCACCTGACGACAGTTTAGAAATTACATTTTTAATATATTTCTTGTTCGCAAATATTATAAATTTTATGAAAAAAAAAAAGTGGAATTCGCCCCGTTACGCAATTAACTATTGCATTCAAGATACTAATAATGCATTCAAAGATACGTAACTCATTTCAATAATTACCAAATACTAAAATCCAAAGAGAAATGAATCACGCTCGATTTAATGATGATCTGCGTTACGTAATGCTCGATTCTAAATCTGGATTTTTTTTTCAAATAACATATTTAAGTTCAAAGATCGCTTAAGTCAGTTGATTTGCATTTTAAATTAATTAATTTGCGATTTAATTTGCAAATGCATAAAAAATAATTTAACAGTTGTTGTACGTAATTGTTTGTTACTTCTTTTGCTTTCCCTCTACGCGAGTTTAATTGAGAGAACACTTGAAAATCGCTTCATCGCCAAGTTGATTAAATGACTATAAAAGTGGATATTTTCATTTCTCACTCTCTCTTGATTTATGTTTCGTTCTTATGGCTTTTTCAAACGTAATCCATCTGTTCTATTGAGAACTTTAAACAACTTTATAAACATTGCTTAGCAATTTCAACATTTAAATATTCGTAGCAACCATAAATGTATCATTGGTAGCTTAGCAACCATTGGACGTTTCTAGTTAGATGTAGTCTTCACATTTTTTATTATTACTCAAGCAAGATGGAATCACCAAAAACAAAACAAAAATGAATCTGTTTTATTTATTTTATTTTTTATAAAAAGCAAACTAGGTTAGTTGGATTTCCATTTTAGAAACACGGAGAAGTAGCAAAGTTTCAAAATTGGGTGTGGCAATGTTTACATCTACCATCGAGAGACAATAATTTCAGTACCATATGGAAGCTGGTACGGAAAAAGAGGCATATGGTAATACGAAAAGAGCTGCTGATTCACCTGAAGGCAATAGCAATTCTTAGACACGAGGATTTTGCAACGCGTTTTCGGCGAATCGTTTCCGGTCCCGACGAACGTTTCCGGACAGGTTTTCGGTGAAAGTGAAGACAACTTTCGATCACTTTCTTAACTGAACTTTCGTGATGTTTGTACCGCCGACGTTCATCTTCGCATAATCGATTATCACTCAGGATTGATAATGAAAAGTGCAGCGGTATTTTTTTCTCTCTGAAGTCGTCCGAATCGAACGAAGGATGAGAGAGGAAAATTGGTCTGGGTGTTCTACACTCGTGAACAGCAGACACGTCACTTTCACATTCCACGGGAATGTGGGTTAGAAGAAGCCGCGCCGCGGGTCATCATCTTCATCTTCTTCATCGGAACGACAACAGTAACAAGAGCTGAAAGGAACAGGTGTATATACCAGCAGCAACAGCATTTTAGACTTCTTCGAACGCGCTCGTAGCGCACCTCGCGCATTGGCCAACGACGTTGACCCCAGAGATCATTTACCTATTTAGATTATTAATAATTTTGTAATGCCTTTTACTAACGAAAGGACCTTGGGTTCCATTCATACGCGATAATCGAAGTCGCGGCCCGGGGAGAAACAACGCCAGAAATAAACATAAATATTTCCACACACATCAGCAACAAAAAAAAAGGCAGAAATCAGCAAATATAAGCGACATTCCTTGTAATTTATTCCTTTTCAATTCCAATTAAATAAAATACAACAACAATCTACAATTGTTTTTATAGCAAATTGTTAAATAATTTACTGAAATATAACAATTTTTTTATTACTTTAACATATTTTATACAATTACTCAATAACCACTCAAGCTAAGTAGATCATAGAATATGCAAATTATAGAAGAAACTCTGGCCTTTCAAATGAGTCTGTCAGATTTATGGTATTTACCAATCTCTTGTAATAAACTATCATCAAGTTGAAAATGCAATGTCTTCAAATCTTATTTAATATTAAATTTAATCTTTAGAATTTCATGACATTTATGGTTAGCCTTTAATATTTAAAATTAATCAAATATATACACAAATCATGCTTAATTGCGAAATTTACAACCTAATTCTTTTATAGAAAAGTGACAAAAAAAAAGCACGAAATCGGGTGAACATGTTATATATTTTTTTTTGTAATGAATGGAAGTAAATAATTGGATTACACAACAACATCAGAGGCTGCGAAATATGTCTAATTGCAAACAGTCGGATGCAGGCAACAAAACAGCAACAACAACAACAAAAAAAACCTGTGACAATGGGAAGCACGATTAAAGCACCATTAGATTGTCGACGCGTCACTAATTCGACTTAATGTCGGGATGAACGTGTGTACATGTGACGAAGAGTAAACTTGCGACAGAGCAACAACTAATTAGCAATTAATAGCTAAAAGCGCAGCTGTTACTTTTTTTTCATCTCTCTTCTGAAATTTAGAAAACGCGAAATTATATACATAAAAAAAGAGAGATATAAAATAGCTGCACATAAGTTTTACTAGTACACAATATGCAATTCGTGTTTACGCAACGCGTATCGCAATCGGATGCAATTCGAGATATAAAAGAGCGTTGCAATATCTCCCGTATTATTCTAATTCCATTCGGTACTTGTATTTCAATTTACTCTTGTTGTTGTTGTTATTACATATACAACTTTTTTTTTTCTATTATTATTTTTTTCATAATCCAAAATCGTTTTATTGAGAGCAGAACGAGGATTTCGAAACGAACCACACTCACACACATCGACAGAGAATTTCGCAAAACCAAACGATATTATATTCCTCGACCAATGCAAGAATTTGCATTTTTTTTATCAAAATTTCGGCAATATGTCACAGCCAAAAAAATTCCATCAGCGATGAACAAAAATATGCATAAAAAAAAACAAATTAATTTAAAGTTAATCAATTCTAAAATGAACGTGTGAGTATGCAATGCAATTAATTAATAGCAGTAATAATAATCTTGATGTTTCTTTTAATTGCGAATTGAACGAAGGGGAACCGTCCGACTTCCGATTGCTAAACGCGCAGAGAACGAGCAAACAGAACAGATCGGATTATATAATTTCGCGGAATCGCATTTTTATCGGCGATTTGATAATTATTATTGTTGTTGTTGTGTGTTGGCAAAGAATCTTCCGAGAGGTGCTTTCCAAATGCAGAGAGAGAGAATCGCTTTGGCCACGTTTGTGAAACGCATCGCTTTTGCAATAATGAGAGACGAAGAGGTTCGTTCGGTAAATGGAAAAGATTTTTTTTTGCCCACTTCACCCATTAACACGTCTCTTTCTAAATTCTTCGAATTATGTCCACAGATTGCGAGTGCATTTTTATAAGTAAATAACATTTCCAAATATTTTATATTAATTTTAGCTTATTTTAAATTTCGAATCAAAATTACATCATTTTTAATTTATAGAAAGAATTATAATATAGATAAACTATTTATAAAGTTATGAAAGGCATAAACTTGGTAATTAGTATAATAAATGTAATAGCAATATATTATACTTCATGTTGAAATGTAACAAAATGGAAAAGCTAAACTGAATTTTTAAATTATTCAAAAAATTTAGAATGTTTAAAAATGAAAGTAATTAAAAGTATATTTAAATTTCTACAAAGAAGACATTCACAAAAATTAAATCAAATTAAAAAATTATATTCATTCATAATATTCATATACGCGACGTTATCCCTATTTAGTGTTGCCCCAATTAAAGTATATACAGTTTCGAATCAATTGAAGCTACGACTATTAAGTATGAATTTATTAGTTATCGTTGAATATATAATAAATTAAGAAAAATCAAAAATAAAGATTGTAAAAATTCCGCATTGTTATTGTTGTTGTTGTTTTTTTGGTAATCTTGCAAACGAAATTTATGTGCATCTAGTTATTCAACCTTTTTGTACATTATTTATACCAATTTTTTTTTGCCAAACAGAGGAGTCTACCGGGACGTCCTTCTGCGGATGACTCAATCTCCGAATGTAACATTCATGACTGCAACTCCGATATCCGGAATGTAAGCGAACAAAGAAAGAGAGATGAAACTTAATATATAATAATGCAATCGAGATTTAACCGAATCAAGATTATCCAACAACACTTGTGGTCGCAGCATCTTCATGAGAAGTTTTCTTGCGCAATTCGTTTACGCAACGCTTCGATTGTTTCGCAGATTTGGGAATTATGCAGATTCGATTTAATTGTATTAAGAATCCGCTTATTTTATTTCGGTGAAAGAGTCGATTATTCAATGGTGGAATGCGGATCGTGTGCGTGCACGTATGGATATTACGTGCTGCAAGGTACTCACTTGCTCTGAACGCAATTACGCAACGCGCAAATAAAGTTTCCTGATTTGGCAAAGGCCAACAAAATAAATAAGAAAGAAAAGTCCGACTCTTCCACCAATTTTTTTTCTCTTTTCCATATGGAATAACTTTCAAACAAATATGCTAATGATTTACATAAATTACGAGTTTTAGAAACCTTTTAACCCGAATAACCCATACCCAAACTAGCATTGTCCGCAATCCAAAAGTAAATAACACACTTTTAACCAATCTTACAAATGCAATCGTTGAATTATTATAAAACGACAATAGCGACATCTGCGGAACGCGCAACAATTAATTACTTTCGAGTATATAACAAAGTGTGTTTTCTGTATGAAGAAAAGTAAAACCAATCGAAAGGATACTTGCTGTTTTATTTATTCATTTTTTCCTCTTGTATTTGTATGTGTTGTGATTATATTTTTTTTTTTTGTTAAATTTCCAGTCGATGAAGAAAGCGAAGTGCTGACCCACTTGCAGGGGAGCAAGGCCACACTCTCACCTCCATCCACACTTGTTGCTCACACACACATAACTATATATATAATATATATACAAACATGCCATCGGCCACGAAGAACAAGCTACGAAAATGCACTTCAAAAGCGAAACCTTCTCATTATTATCTCCACATTTTATAGTTGTATGAACATCACCCATTTACTGCTCATCAAATCACGACTTAAAAGTTTCAGTTAATTGCTCCAAACATATTCTTATCCATTAAGTATTCAAACCTTTTCAATTCAGTTCTCTTATATAAATCATCCCAACGCAACTATTTCAATTCAGTTCTTTGAAATAACACTTATAAATAAATTAACATTCCAACCCAACAATTTCATGAAGTTTTAACTATTAATAAATTAACAATTTCAAAATCATAACTTCTCAAAAGCAATTACATTTTATATCAAAATTATTCATAATAAGTTAATTGCTTCGCACGTATTTTTAATAGCAATTTTATTCAATTATTCAACGTCTTCAGATCCATTCTTATAGAATATAATAATAATAAATCTTCTATCAAAACTCAAAATAAATCATTTTTAGTTTCCATAAATGTATATAAGCATCCATAATTTACAAGAAAAAAAATAATTTTAATAAAATTTGCAATATAAAATTACATCATGAATATAAACTAAACAGAGCAAAAACATGCGAACATTCTTCTTCAATTTAAAACAACAATAAGATATTTAGCAAAGAATGCATTAAATCATTTAGAAAATATAACAATGGATGTTGTCGAGAAATATGAAATTTTGAACTTGGAAAAATATATTAAAATTGTATATTTAGTGAACACGTAATAATCATCCTGAGCGCAAGCCGTAATATTAATTACATAAAGTCCACAATAAGTGGATAAAGTGATAATTTTGTGGTAATATTAGATATAGCAATAAATAATGACTTAATTGCATTTAATTAATCGGGCTCGTTGTTTGCAGCGTGAAATGCTGGTACAAAAGTGAAGTGAAACGAGGCTGGATTTTCTTCGAACTATTGCGCAATCCATCATATGCATTTATGTACACTACCTAGTACATAGACACACCGATCGATGATATAATGATTTCTATGTATATCAAAAGTGGCGTACGAGAGTACACTCAACTTTATATGCATTACGGAAAAAAAATACGCTTCCTGCTCGATAATAATTCCACGTTCGCGCGAGGACAAAGATAAAAATCAAACCTTCGACGGTTTATTTATTTGCAAAAAAATAACAAGAAAACTTCATCGACGTGGGTCAAGAAGAGTTCATCGAGGAATGAATAAAGCAAGATTTTTTTGCAACGTAATATGTTTCACTTTCAATCGAAATATTTATTTTCGTTCTTGTATATCCACCAAGTGGGTCGAAACTCTAGAGACCTGACCTACTGCAAAACCCATAAGTTTTGTCTGCAAAAAAAAAAGAACCGTTAGATGCATAACTCGATTTCTTTTTTTCTTTCTTTAATTCGCTTCGCGAAAATCGCCTTTAAACGACGATTTGCGGGCATTCTTCATCGACATTTGTTCCGATGCGAATCGAATGATATTTTCTACCAATTATGCGCGCGTATGTAATAGGAAATTTAGAAATTCGCGGTCGAGAAAGGAAGAAAGTATAAGAAATTCAATAAAATTTTCTAATTAACAGACAGACGCGCACGCATTATCAAAAACAAATCGAAATTACAATTTTGTGCATCTTATATTTTTTTTAATAACGTTTATTTTCGCTTTTCAAAACAATTAAATGTAATTCGCAGATTTCATTTGAAAACATATGTGAAACGAATGGTGGATGCGCCGGGTTTTCGATTGGTGAAAGTGGAATGATCCGTGCGTTGAATTCGAGTCGAGGCGAAAATATTCGATGAATACGCTATAATTTCATAAATACCTATAAAAGGCGTTGTCCCTGTTCGAGAAATTTTAATTCGGCGCGTGATTCAAATCGAAAATTAAATTGACTTAATTTCCAAATATTTAATAAACGAATAAATCAATTTAATTAATTAAGTGTAAATAAACTATAGGGATTTAGAAAAATATAGATGGAAATGAAGCAAGAAGTATAAAATCAAAGTGCGATTGAATCGCACGCGAAACTTTCTCTCTGTCTCTCTTTCAACATTTCAAATTCATACGAAATATTAAATAGCGAGAAAGTAAAAGAAAACCAATCGATTTGTAAGTAGTAGGCATCGGCGACGACGACAAAAAAAAATGAAAAGAAACGCAAAGGAAGAAAAAAGAATTTCACATGTAATAAATTTTAGAGAAGAATGAGGAGAAAAAACGACAACCGCACCCACAAAAATTTCGTCGATGACCATCAATTTGCATAGCGCAAAGATTGTTTTTTAAGTCCACGTACCTGTTAATGACAGGAAAATGTGCTATTAATATACTTATATAAATATTAAAAATTACATGTGTAATTATGTAAGTCAATGAATCGTTTCCGAACAAGTAAAACAGGTTTTTTTTTTCACAAATTTCTCATGAAATATAAAATCCTCATTAATTCATAACCAATTCGATTAATTTTAGTCAGTAAATATTTGAAGAAAAAAAAATCAAAAATATTATGAAAATTCAAATAATCAAATCTATCGTTTGAATCATCCTAAAAGTTATTGGTGTTTGTCCTTGCACTTTGTGTACTTTTTGGTGCGCTAATCGTGTAGAAACTGAATGGATGCAGCCTTGGGCTTTGCCATCCCAAAAAAAAAATAATAATAATGAGGCGAAACAAAAATACACACTCAAAATTTTCCTATTAGCACACGACGATTATACCGAAGGTGGTAACAGAATTGTGAGCAGCGACCTTCGTGGCAAAATAATCACATCGGCAAAAAAAAATTACACGGAGAAAGAATTTATGAAGAAACCTCAACGAAACCGAAGCTGCACAACTTTTGGTTTCGAATCGAATCGAGGCTAGTCCAAGAAAGAGAAAAGAAGAGAAAAGTGAGTGAGTAATGATTGCGTTTAGCATATTGAAGAGGAATTCTTGAATGCTGTATGTAAGAACAATATTGTGCGATCAATGATATAAAGTAGGCTAACAAAACGGATCCGCGCCGAAGAGCTTCTGCTGCTCTTGAAAATGCGTGTAAAACAATTCGTATTCTCGATTCGTCTGCGTGTATGTGTATTTCTATATACATATATTTCTACTAACACATGCGACTTTCTCGGCTGCTCTATCTTTGTCATAACTTTCTTTTAAAATCATTTATGAGTGTTTGTGTGTGTGTTCGCATACCTCGGAACGACCTGGCCAATTAAAAAGCATTAAATTATAATTATTTTCATAGTCGCACGAGCACGCATAACTCTATTGCTGCGAGCATTTCTCCGATTCTATTCTTGTTTCAAACCTATTCACAGCCCTTTGTTTCAGAGCATTACTCTCAAGAGGTAATGAAGCAATGGCCCAGAGACCTACATTCATGCAAATTTTGCTCTAACATAAATTTCGTTAACACAAACATAAAAACTAAAGCAATTGAATTAAGCAAATATATTTACAATTTCAAAAAAGCTTATAAAATCCAAGAACTTCAATTATCCTTGTATTTTACATAACACCAAATATTCAAATACGCTTCTTAATATAAAAGAAAAGTAATATTTCCAAGGAAAAAAAATAAATAGCAATACAAAAGGTAAAAGCAAAGTAATTAGTGTTATAATGGAATAATTTAATTTAAGCACCGATTATAAATTTCTTAATTAGTACGAAATCAAAATTTCTTAAAGAAAGTTAAAAATGTGTATAAAACATATAATTCATAAAATTTGTTCTTCTTAAGACTATTTCCATTAGAAATTCGTAAAATTCGAACGACTCGATTTGCTTACGTTACGAAAGAGTACATCCGGATCCGAGGTCCGAACGTTGAAGAAGTTCCAAAAGGTGGACCAACATATCATAATTCGAAGAGGTTCACAGACGAGTTTCACATTTTCACAATCATCTGTTTGCTCTGCAAACAGCGACTTGATAATGAATATCGCAACAGTCTGCTGCCCAGTTACATAACGATACGCACTCGAATTGATGAAACAATCAATTGGGAGATTTCAGTGGACAAACATTGCATAATTTGTAACTGTTGAGCATAGAGCGGTTATCTATAAATTCTAATCAGAAATAAGTTTTCTTGGTAACTAGCTGTTGATAAACAAAGTGTGAACTACCGGGGTGGTCTCCATTGGATCCAAACAACTAAATTTGGCAATGGCCTTGCTCCAATAAAGCACCGCGAGTTACGTAATGGTGTCGCGTGCGATGGCATTTTAGAAATTGTGTGCGCTTCTTCATTCTCCTTCGTATTATACTATTTTTTTTGTCTTTGCATTTCTTTCACACGGAAAGGCAGGAGGAAAAGGCGACACGTCTCAAAGCAAAAGGAGTGAATCGAGGTTAGCAGTGCAATGTGTGTTCCGAATCGGAATTCAAAAACGGAGACAAATTTGTATTTCGTTTGGTCGTTGAACCGGAAACGAACGGTTTCTGTTTTCCCCATTTTCGTACGGTTCCATCGAGTGTGTATTGTCGTGTCGCCGAATCGTTATTTATTATTAAGAAATTATTGTAATTACGATGAAACAATGGTGTGTGTGTGTGTCTATTTAATTTCGCCAACAATCGAAATTTGGCTTCTATTTATATTCGTACCAAGCAGAGTCTACTATATTTGAGTGGGCAATTAAGATAATTAGTTGACTAACATCCTGGGGCTTTCCAAAATAATCTTAGAAACTGGTGGCCCAGGAAACTAATAAAAATTATTTTCAATGAAATTTGATTCAAAATTTTGCACCAAAACCTTCGTCTCATCGGATTGTGATTTCGATCAAGAACTGAGCAAACAGAGTTCGATAAGATAACGCTGATCCTAAAACAAAATATTGGTAATTGGATGGAATTGAATCTCGAGCAGTTTCGTAAACACGCGCCCACATGACATGGAACAAGTGGACGGATTAAGTAGCCCAAAAAATAATTTGAATAATAATCCGCCGTGGATAATGCGAAAGCACAATCTCATCATTATTCATTCATTAAAATAACAATTGCCGGTCGCGACCATTCATCCCATCGTTCAAAGCTATCTTGATGCCATTACGGTGTAATAGTAATATAATGCGACTAAATAGGGGAAAGCGATATCTCTAATAGCATCGATGTTTCACCCGAATCGATGAAACATCGAAATAAATTGATAATCAAGGCGGAAAAGTCTGAAAAAAAAATATACACAAACAGGAAATTTACAAGTTTACGAGATAAATAATCAGTCTTCCACGATTGCAATGAAAGAAAACACAGTTATATGAAGAAAGTTACGGAATGTTAAAATTCAAATCAAACTTTTTGATATATAAGCAAATTCTCGCAATAAATATTATAAAATAAAACATTAATAGACTGCTTTACAAAGCATTATACATATAATAATTAGGATAATTCCCAAATTAAGAATAATTTGTTCATAACATATGGAAACAATAAAAAGTATTGATTTGAAAAATTAGTAAAATGCGAAAACAAATATACTTCTGTACTTTGATTTAGATATCTTGGGATTATTTTTACATGTCTTTAATAATTTTGATTAATGATTTTTTTTGGCTTGTGCCAATTATATAATTTGAACATTTAATTATAATAAAAATTGAGTATAAATGATTAAAATTAATTCATCTGCGTAAACTTTGATCTCACGCTAAAATAATAATCTTTAATAATTAATGCAACAAACAACAAATATATAGATACATTTCTTGGATTTGTTGCAAATACGATATTTCAGAAGAATTTTAAATTTGAGAATTGTGAGTGTGTGTGTGCAACTTATTGGGAGTAAAAAACGGGATTACGTAATTATTACTGGGGAACGAGTGCGTGGAAAACGTCGGATCGAAATGGAAATCGAACGGCGACGATGTTGATGATGGTCCACCTGGTGAAAGTGGCACGCTCCGAAGATGTTTTCCGAAAGCGATAAGTAGAAAGTGCGGCAGCTTCGTTCTGCACGTAAGTCTATCTCACCTGGCATTCCTGTGCGCTGTAAATATTCCTGAACGTGGACAGCTTGGCCTGGTGCACTGGCACGGTGGACGCCGTCGTGGTAGCCTTCCTCCGGACCTGCAGGACTGCGCTTCCCTGCGACTGTCCCCACTGACACAGTTTCTCTTGCACCCGGACACAGAACCTACTAGACCCAACACAAGCCATCGTTCCGACTGCAGTGACTCGTCCGCGCTCAACGCCGAGAAGAAAACACGAAAGCATTCTTCTTCCACCTTTCCACTCTTACTCTCGCCGCCTCGCAACCATACACCGCCGGCGCCTCCTCCTACTCCCCTCGTCCAGGTACAAGGATATCCTCGCACTCGTACACACCGTCTCCGTAGCCGCAACCTTCTTCTTCTAATTCTACTACTTCTTCGGTTTCCGTTTCTTCGGGTATCAAGCGTGCGTGCGTGTGTGTCTCCAGGATCCCCCACCTTCGTTTCGACTTCACCAGCTGATCACCATCATCGCCGCCAGACCAGACAGGATGGCCGCATCCCTGATGTTCAGAAGGATTAACGTGGCTTTAGCCAATCTCGAGAGGACCCTCGTCGAATTGCTGAACCCCAGGGGACCGCCACCAGGTATCGTGCAGTTGTAACACTTACGTAACCGCTCTCTGACTGCTATACACGCGCATCAATTGGCACATAACCTACAAAACGAAACGCACAACAATTTTTTTAACCTCTACTTTCAAATAGAGCACACCACCGAAATACGATGAACGAACTCGTTTTATTTGCAGGAAAGTGCATATCCTTACACTGAAAAATATCGCATGAACCTTCAATCCTAACCTCTACGGATTCTTGGGGGTCAACCCTTAGCTGTGACAACCCCCCAAAAATATTGACATTTATAATAAACATAACCCATAAAAGCATTCTCTCTCAATTATTTATAATATTATGATTATGGAGAAAACTGTGTTGATTTCAAGCTGAAATAATATATAGTTCTGCAACAATTCCTTGTTTTATATAGTCATGATTATCATTATGCATAATTTCAGTATATAATTCCCTACTACAAATATACATAACACTTAAAGCTACAAGTTTTCATCTAATTAATATTATAGTATAGAATTATAAAATTAGTGCATATGAGCACTACATGTAATAAATAGGATAAATCTGTAAACATTGATTTTCATATTTCAAGTAAATAATGACCTTTAAATGATATTTTGGAACAAAACGAAGAAGTTTCCAAAAACGAATGGAATATGTTAATTGATATTTATGATTTATCGCAATATGCTTTTAATATAAATCATTAACAAAGTTATAAATTCATAAAATTTATTTAAAAAATAAAAATGTTTTTAAAGAAAACAAGATATACATTTTTCGTTTTGTATCAAATGTATTTCAATAAATTTTGTGCATTTCATGTTGAATTATTTTGATTTGAACTCAAAATAAATAATCATAGAATAATAATTCGATCTTGCTTCTTTCACAATCCATATATGCTAATTCCAATAATAATATGGCATGTTAAAGATTATTTATTTGCGAAAAAAAAAATCTCTGAGTTGTATAAAAAAGACTTTGATCTATCGAAACTTAGTCATTTATAATTGATTATTCTTGTCTCTCTCGTTCTCTTCATTAATTACATTTATCTATTAATACAAAAGTGTTGCAAATATTTGAAGTATTGCATTAATGTAAAGGAATACGAACAACAGAGTAATAGACAAGTGGGCCAATGTCACTTGCGCCGAAAACATAATCGCATTATAGAATTGCATCAACGAATAAAAAAATATATACGAATATTGACAACTTTTATATAAAAAAAATAAACTAATAAATCTGATTAAGATTAATTACTTAATTATATATAGTAATTTCATCGCAACTAATGATTATTGCCATCGAGTTGAAAATGTTTCTCCGGTGTTAACTTTTCTTTGATGTATAATAAAATTGTTTACAAAAGGAGAGTGCCATCATTGAAGGATGTCCTTCGTGACATTTTCTCTTGTTAACATGATTTTTATTACTTCGCGAGTTACCAAACCCTGATGTTGGGATGGATCGCGTTCGTGGAATTTAACAGAAGCGCAGAAGACAGAAACTAATTGTTTTTCGGTCCTTGATTTCAATTTCCTCGCAATTGTTGAAGAGTACATCGCTCGTAACCTCGGCGACCTAGTTTCGTGCAGTCTAATGATTTGCACTTCTTTGATCACCAAAAAATAAAAATCTACCTTGAGTTAGTCACCGAATTTACCAATAGTGAATGTCTCGCGGAGGATTATGTAAATCGATGATAAAATTGTACATTGTGATTTGTTATTCTATTAAAATTTTGTTTCTAATTTCTTGCAGATGCGTTTTGTTTGGTGGGTGTGGAAGGTTACAGAGCTTCCAAAGATGAGCCAAAACCTTTCTCTATCAAAGACATAATCGGTGATGGTCTGCTGTGGGCTGTGCCCAAGCACCGTCGCTCTTTGGAGAAACGTCTGAAGAGGAAATTCGGTGATACCGAGTACGTGAACAAACTGATCTTGCCGAAGACCACTCTGAGGGTGTGCAATACCTGTGGAGATGATCACGAAGTCGGCGTCCTGTGTCGTAAGTAAACACCAAAACTTAGCTTCATCATAAAAGTCAATTCCCATATGATCTACAGCCACGTGCTACAAGAAGGTCATCGAAGAGACTAAAATGATGCAGGACAAGATCCAAGAGGAGCTCAAATTGGAGCCAGTTGAGACTGAAGTCGTGGTGTTGTACAACGGTGAAAAGGACGATAAACCTTCAGAGTATTGGCAAGGAAAACGCATTGTCGAGATGGAAAAGGAACGTCCATCGTGGTTCAGCAAGAACCTCACGCAGCAGACGACCCAACAGCCGGCAACCACGAGCGATGTAAAACCAACGCAGCTCGGCTGAGAAAAATAAGTTTATTCGTAAAAGGATTTAGTCAAATAAAGTGTGAAAATAAATAGTATTATTTCCAATTTTCTATTAATTTCGTTTTCTTATTTCATTCTTTAATCAGATCCATCGAGAGTTAATTAAATAACCAAGTGACCATGAAACAATTCCAATTAGTTTGAAAGCTAATTTCAAAATGCGAAGAAAGTCCGATAGCAATTGGAGCCTGTCAAGTTATTCATTATTACGCGCCCAAAGAATTTCTACTTGCCCATTTTTTAGTTTATAAACAGGATTCCAGTGAACTTAAAATTAGTAATCTATTACGTAAAGTACTCGTTGAATTATATTGTTACATGCAAACGGTTGAATATTCTTAGCACTTCCTCATAAATTTTATTCATAAGACAGTCTAGAAATTCAATCATTAAATAAAAAAAAAACAGAGTAAAAACTTATTATCTTAGTATTATTTAAATGTAACAAATCAACTATATTTTAAATTATAATAGTTTGTATCACGAATCAATCATAAAATGGTGCTGAACGTGCATATGGAACTCCGTGAAATCGTCGCTCGCACTGAAAACGATCCTGCAAATAGGGCACACCCTCTCTTTATCCAAAACCGCCGAAGAGCCCCATTCCGCCAGATGACCCATTTCGCTTTCCTCTTCTTTGGCCTTAATCAAGTCCGCTTTGTAGTCTTTCAGAAACCGTTCCAATTGCTCCCCTTGCATAAGCACGTTATTCTTCAGTTGCTTCAACGCACTCACATGCTGCTCAATGTCCTCAACCATGGAATTCTCATCATCATCCAAATTGAATCCAAAAGAGGTTAAAGCCTCATTCTGCAGCTCTGTCATCTGTGAGCACTGCAGCTCCAGCTCTGACTTCTCCTTGGACAGACTGTTCAAGATCTTCAATGAAATATCCTCAAACTCTAAAATGATCATATCATTGTCGGCCATTGCATTTGGCAAGTATTTGGTGTGCGGTTTCTCTTGAGTGAATGTTTTTGAGCGAATCAGTGGTGAGTGCTGATTGATTTTGTCACTTATCTTTGTGAGCTTCGTATCGAGCTCTTTGTTGTCCTCTGTTAGCTTTGACAGTCTCGACCACAGCTGCTTGTTCTCACTGGTCACCATTTGTATTTTGTTGTGCAGCTGCGACTTTTCTTCTGTTAACTTGGCCACCTGCTCGGCCAGGGCCTCAACCTCATTGAGGGACTTGTCTGAGTCTACCTGCGAGCACTTCTGCATGAGCATCAGGTTTTCAGCCTCCAAAAACTCAACGCGATTCTCCAATGCCTGACGGCGCTCCTTCATAGTTAACAGTGCGATTTGCAGGGCCGCAGCACCCGTGGACTCGTTCATATTCGAAAGAAACAATAACAAACTCACTGTCTATACTCACAGCTGATCAGCCATGTAAAACTCACATGCACTCACATGAAGAATTGTTGACAAAACACAAATCTAAGGAGTTCATTTGGTTGCATACACGTAATTTGGAATTAATTTCTAAGATAGTATTTGTTAATTCTTTTGTTTTTTTAATAAATAAAGGACTATTTTGAACGCTAATAAAGATTTGTTGTATTATTTAACTTGTTTCTTCATATTTAATTTATGGCCTCTATCCATGACCTCTTCATCTTCACCAGAAGTTAAAACTAGTTGGATTAAAAACAAATTTAAAACAAAATCAAAATAATTAAATATCAATTACAATGTTCTTATTTTTTATGTAGATTAATTAATATCTTACAACAACACTTGTACTAAATATAAGCAAGTTCTATCAATTTTTGTTTGAAAACTATCTTTGCTTACAATATTCATAAATGTTTGTTTATACAAATTACTACTATTAGATAAGAACAAGACAGTTTTATATTTGTATTATGAAATTCTTATATCTATTTTGCAATTAGATGCGAACTTATTATTATAATTGAAGGAAAAACTTACATTAAATTTCAATTAACAATTAAATAATTTCAACAATAGTATGAATATGAATTATTTCCACTTTCAGAGTATTTCAATATGAAATAATAAATATTAATTATCTTCCTTATAGCAATTTTGCATGGAGGTGGAAAGTACTTGTTTCGATACCACCGATGCTATTAAGTAGCACGTGAATTGCGTATTTTTAGATGCGGATCTTAGATCATAATTATGCGCGCCCAAGACATTCGAAACAATGAAAATCGAGATCTTCTCCACAGCTCTGGGATGGCTTCTGGCCGCTGTACTACCAATCCTCCACATCTTCCTGCTCTGGTACTTCTGGTCCAGATACACGTTTCCTGTTAACACGGCTACGTGCACTTGCGAATGTTGGGACACTATTTTTAAAGGTAGATATTGTGCACAAAAGAATCTATTTTTATCACTCCTTTGATGTTATTTTCAACGTACCTTCCCAATAGATTTTATAAGATTATTATTTTTGGCTGCATTTGCTACTAAGCTTGTTTTTGTAGGTCCATACGAATATGGAATATCGGCCTATAAACACTTCTATTTCAATTCAACGAAAAGCTCTGCAAAAATATGGTTGATCGTCTCCGTCGGTTTGATAGCTTTGTACGAATGCTCGAAGCATCTTTGCCGTTTATTCCTCCGTGGTAAATTACGCTCTTCGATGCTTCTGCTCTTCCTTTCCGCAATATTCCCTCACTACTATTCATGGTGGACGTACATAAACTACATCAACGATAGATTTTACACGCAATGGGATCACCAGCTATTCTTCACCATCTCGGAGATTGTCTCGACGGCCATCGTCATCCACCTGAGCAACAGGCATCACGAGCTGACGCGCTACAAAATGCTGATCATCATCATCATAAGTTCTGTACACTTCATCTCGGGCTCAATCGACCAATTCATCGACAACATTATCATGATGAGAGGATCCAAGCATCAAGTTAATTAATTGAAGAAGCGCTTTGATTGGAATTGTTATATTCACAAATTTGCAGGTCGTCCGGGATCTGGGATTCGTTTTTGCAGATGTTATGCACATCTGCGTTCCAATTTTGGAATTGCGAGATTTGGAGTACTACAATTTGGATAGCAGAGTTTGGTACAAGGATCGTAGAACTGTAATAGAGTTTTCTGTTGCAGGATTTTTCATAGTTATTGGTTGTGTTATTGTTCAACAATTGTAGTATTATATGAAAAAGTTTTTTTTTTAAATTTTCGTCTTAAAATCAATTTGTTGTTATAATATAAAAATATCCAATAAAATTAATTGATAAATTTTTTTTTTTATTTGTTGTTATTTTTTTATGTAAAAGTGGAGACTTGTTTGAATGTTTTTCGGCTGATATTTGACCGAAGGATGTGGGAGTCCCAGTATCCAAGGGAGAAGCGCGTGCGTTGAAAGTTGATCCTCGCGTGGAAAATCGATGGGGGTCGCGCACCTCCTCTCCAGCAACAAGAAGGACAAAAACGTACGGGTCTCGCGATTGCGAAGGTGTCTACGAAATTGCAAGAAGAGCGAATAGAGTGCGATATAAAAAAAAGAAGGCAAAGAAGGACAATGGCTCTGGACTTCGCCGCCACGTACAAAGTGCTCGTCCTCGGAGACTCGAACGTTGGGAAAACCTGCATAGTGCATCGTTTCTGCGACGAGAGATACTATGACACCTACATCTCGACAATAGGTAAAATCGATACGTATTTGTTTCAATTAATCTCCATCAATTTGTATTGCCTCTGGAAACAGGCATCGACTTCAAACAGAAGATAATCAATCTGGACGGGGTTCCGGTGAAGCTGCAGATATGGGACACCGCAGGACAGGAACGTTTCAGGACCCTGACAACCGCTTATTACAGGGGCGCAATGGGAATCCTGCTGCTCTACGACGTTACCAATTTGGAATCCTTCAATCACATCACCTATTGGCTGCAGAACATCGAAGAGGTGATGCAACTACATGCATATATATAGGTATTATAAATAATTATCTTGAATATTTTGCAGAACGCCTCTCCGAACGTGGTCACCGTGCTGGCTGGAAACAAGTGCGAGTCTTCCGATCGAATTGTTGATTTGGACAGTGGAAAAAAGGTCTGCATGATTAATCGAAGCTTAACTCATTAGTTATTGATGGGATTGATTTGTAGATGGCGGAGAACTTCGAGCTGCCGTTCTACGAGGTCTCCTGCAAGGACAACATCAACATCGAGAACGCGTTCCTTGCATTGGCCAGGAAAATTAGGGAATTCAGAGAGCTCAAGGTAAACGCAAATTATTTTATTTAATTTTACTAACTTCCTAAGATAATAAATTGTCGACTGCAAAGTCGGGTATGGTCTTGATGGTCTTCCTCAATTCGTCGATCTCGCAGCAGTAGCTGAAACCCAGATTCATGTTGCTCTGTTCCCATTGAATCCAGCTGATCCTTCTGCAGACGTCTGGGCAAAGATTATCCTGTTTAGTAAAATCGTTGACGGTGATGAAGGCAGCGCCTCTCCTAGTTTTCGGATCGTACACGACTTTCCACGAATACAGCGGAGCCGGAAACACTAGCTGCCCGCTATCCGGATTCCTCGCCAAAGAGATGTACTGCTCTCCGCCCTGCCTGTTCGGATACTCGATCTGACCGTGCGTTCCCGTATAAACCTCAAGATCGATGGCATTGCTGCTCGCGTACCTCCTGACGTCCTGCTCCAAAGTCCTCCAATTCCCGGAATTTATGCTCTTCCATCGAGGAACCACGTTGATGTAATGCATCGTCAGCACCTGCTGAAATCCGTAGATCAGATCTGTTTTCGCTGTCAGATGTCCCTTGTTCATGTAATTATCCCTAAAGTAAGTCAACTCTTTCCCGAGGAAACCCTCCACGAATGTCTTCTGCTTGCTACCCCAATACACGTTATCGACGTTGACCTTCCCGTAGAACTTCCTGTCCAAATGGAATTTCGGCCTCGGATAATTGTACTGTCCAGCATCGATCTCCTTCTTGATCCGCACGTGCGAATAGAGAACGTTCATCTGGACGTGATCGAAGCATATCGTTATGTCGCTTATGAAGTTCTCTCCGTAGCTGTACCCAATCGAAATCTCCTTGTACCTTCCGGCACAGGTCTTTCCATTGTACTTTGCTTCACCGACGCTTACCTCCGAACACCTGACATCCTTCAAATTGATATTTCCGGTGGCGTATTCGAACGTATTGTTACCGCACCGAACGGAAATTTCCTGCGACCCCTGAGCGATTCCATCCAAGATTATCGTGTTATTCGGTCCCGGACAGTAGAGGACGATATCCTGACCAGTTTTGAAATACCTCTGTCCGTAGATTTTATGCAAATATGGGTAAACGTATCCATTCTTGTCGGCGTTCAGGAACATCGGCTGCTCGTGCGTCCCCAAATTTCCGACGCACTCTTTGAAACAGCGATTTAAGACAGCGATTAAGTAGATGCTCAAACGTTTTGATTAAATTACAATGTACCTGCATTGGATGGACGAAACCCGATGATCGAAAGGCAACAGGCGAGCAGCAATGGAACGCGTTCAAAGGTCATTTTCAAATTACTTCGTTCCTATCGCAAAGCAAATGGTCGCTCGTATTGAACTATCTATCGATCCAAAAAGAACAAAACAGAACAACTTATATAACGTTCTAAATTTCCTTCGGCATTCCTTATCACATCGCATCGCTGCTGTTTGCCGGCTGCATTAGCTAAGCAAAACTAGTTGCAGCCCTTAATTCTACAGTTTATCTCAAAAATAACAAACAACTCCTCTACACAAAGCACCCATCTGAGGTGAACGGAAATTTGAGTTCAAATCTCCAACAAACTATTTTAATTGTTGTATTGATTTTAAACATTCTACTTGGAATTTATTAAATGTTGCAGGGCGATCCCTTCCACGAATCCAAGGAGGAAACCGAAGTGCTGAAGAACAAGCCGGAAAGTAATGGTAACAGGACGTGTTCCTGTTAGGACGAAGCTGGCACGAACTAAAATATAATTAATTTAAACAAAACCTAAGAAACAGAGGAAAGCAAAAAAAAAATCAGAATTTTATTTCAAAAAAAGCAACAAAAAAAAAAGAACACTCACACTATCGTATTAAGAGCTTTAAGACTTTGGATGTCAATAATCGTTTCCTACATATATATATGACTATATAAAAATTTTACTTCTTTCAATTAAAATTAACATCCCGAGGGTTAAAAATGGGAAAATCCAGGAAACCGATTCGTCATTGCGTTTCCTTTTTTGAAGCTTTTCAATGTGTTTTCTTTCGTGTACACGCACCCCTCGGAAAAATAATAAGAAGAAAACAGAGATCTCTGAAGTGGAGGAGTGCCGATGTGGAAAGAGGATCTTTTCGGAAAGGTCGTATAGCCAAAGATGCGCACAAATCGATGTTGTTTTCTTTTGAAGGAATATTAATGATAATTTAAAAAGAAAATAAATAAAAATAATTAAATTAACAAATAGAAAGTAAAATAAAATGTGAAATAAATCTGAAGATCGCGCAACGTGACGCAATTGCGTTTCTTCAGCGTTGTTCGTATTGTTGTTGATGTATCTTTAGAGGCTTAAACTGATATTAGAGAGACTGACTCTGGCATAATCAACCATTTTTGACCACCCCCCAACCCAATTTTTAATCTTAGAAGCAAATTCATTCCTTTTCTATGAAACTGCTTGCTGGGACCATTCGCGATTCGTTTCGAGTATTTATTTTTCACTTTCATTAGTTTCCTTCTCAATTACTTTTATGGGTTATTGTTGTTGTTTTCATTTTTTTTTTTGTCAAAATTGTGATACATTCATTGGTTTCTGATTCGAAGGGAGAAACAACACGCAGCGGCAACAAATGAATGGATTTATGATAAATATATATTGATATATATATATAAAAATAAAATATTTGTAAATGTAGATTGAACGTTTGTTAGTTTTACTGGAGACGAATTATGAAATGAATAAATTAAGAATTATTACATTTAAGATAAACTGTTAGCCAATACCGATATCGATTACTATTCCATATTTAAATAAATTCCAAGAACTTCACTTAATCATTGATCTTTTCTTTACACGTTTTCTCCTTTGTTCAATAATTTGGAATTTATAGTGTTTATTTGGTGAAAAAATGTCTTGAATAACCTTCGTCGATTTATAAACGAGCTCTCTTCTGTTTAATTCAAACCTTGAAGACATTTAAGGCTTGAATAGACAGATACAATTTTACATTTGTATATTGACTGCATGTTGTATGTTTACAAAACACTGCACACGATAATCTATTGTACTTAAACTGAAGCATTTTTAATCATGTATTCATCAAACTGTAAACTTCAAATTCTGGAAGAGTCCTGACAGTGCGCCTGAAGTCATCGACTTGACAGCAAAAGCTGTAACCCAAAGAAATGTCATCTTTTCTCCAATGAATCCAATCGATCTTATAGCAAATATCTGTGCAAAACTTATTCAATTCAACGTAATCGTTTGCTGTGATGAAGGCGACTCCCCTGGAAGTGTTCGGATCGTAAACGACCTTCCAGAAATACAGAGGTGCTGGAATTGCCAAACCGTTGCGACCTCGAGCTAAGTAGATGTCCACTTCACGACCATCATCATCCGGATAACTCAATTGTCCGTAAGTTCCGGTGTACACCTCGAGATCGACTGAGTTTGCAGCTGCGTAATCTCTGACATCCCGCTCCAAGGTTTCCCAATTTCCAGCGTTGATCGAATCCCACTGCGGAGCGATGTTCACGTAATGCATGGTCAGCACCTGCAAGAAACCGTAGACCAGATCGCATTTTGCCGTAAGATGACCCCGGTTCATGTAATTCCTTTTGAACAGATCCAAACTTCGTCCTAGCAAATCTTCCACGAAATCAATTTCCCTGCGTTTCACGTAAACGGAATCCACTTCCACGATGCCATAAAACTCTTCGTCCATATGGAATCTGGATCTTGGATAGTTGTACTGGCAGCTGACGATCTCTTTCTTTACAGTAACATGCGAATACAACACCTGCTTTTTATCATCATCGAAGCAAACTGTTATAGCTTTTAAGAAATTATCCTCGTATGTGTATCCAATGATAATCTCGGTGAATCTTCTGGCACAGGTTCTTCCAGTAATCATCACATCACCAACGTTTACATCCTTACACCTGACATTATTTAAATTGATATCTACGTTGTTATACATAAAATGTTGTTGCTCGCAACGCATCGTCAATTCCGGCGATTCCAAAATTTGTCCGTTAACAGAAATTTTGTTATCCTCGCCAGGACAAAACAGCACGATCTCCTGTCCATCCTCAAAATACCTACCTCTTGAATATTGTTTGGGATAAACAAAATTATCTCTCTGTGCGTTCAAGAATAAAGGTTGCATGGATAACCCAAGATCAGCTCTGCAATCTACAAATTTAATATACTTGTATTATTGTATCTAATAAGAAAATCTATATTATAATAGAAAATGTCTAATTATCAAAAGTTCTAATAATTTACATACAGTTTATATGTCAATAAAGATAGTAATATTACCTGAATTGCATAAACCCCAATTTCCCAAAGAGCTCAGAATAACCCAAACCAAATATTTCGGATTCATGTTATTTAATTTCTATATATAATGCTTGAACTTAATTTTTTAGTACTTAACTAAATTATTTACTCATGATTTGTTTAAAGCTGCACTGAAGATTTACTAATTTCTAATAATCTATTAAAATTGCGTGTACAAATTTTGACAACGTTATTTTTAATGATCACTTGATTTGAGTTGTAAAACTTTATTTGAACCAATTAGAATATTTAAATATTAATAATTTCAAAAGTTCCCTAAGTTTCTGCTCGATTAATGTATCTTTCTTTTGGGAAATCATTATTGTAATAATATGCTTCATTTAGGTCGAAGGGTTTCAGGACTAATGTAAAAATCAATTCAGTTGAAATTTGTTGTTGATCGAGTACACGTTTCTATGGTCACAAATGCATTACAACAAGTCCAGTTGAAGATTATTCAGTGGATTGCCGCGTATTGAAAGGACGATGTCTTTTGGACAAAGTTCCAAAGAGTTGCGCGGATATGAGAAGATTAAGACAGTCGGAAAAGGTTGAGCCTCTAATGATTCGAAGCACCGGTTTTCAAACGGCTTTTCTTTCAGGTTCCTTCGGTACGGCCACTCTTTACAAGAGGTTGGAGGATGGGGTTTTTGTGGTCATGAAAGAGGTCTTCGTCTCGGACATGTCGCCAATCGAGAAGAGCTCCGCTTTGAACGAAGTTGAAGTGCTCTCGTCTCTGGATCATCCGAACATAATCAAGTGCGAAATAGCGGTAAAATAGAGCACGTATTGAGCGGAGATTCGTTTCAGATATTTGGGAAGTTTTCAGCACGGCGGAAATCTGATGATCGTGATGGAGTACGCGGACGGCGGAAACTTGGCGCAGCTGATAAACAGGAAGCAGGAGAAGCGGGAGAAAATTCCGGAACCGGAAATCCTCGATATCTTCGAGCAGATTTGTTGCGGGATCAGTTACATGCATGCGAACAAGATTCTGCACAGGGATATGAAATCCGCGAACGTCTTCTTGAACCAAGACGGAACCGTAAAGATCGGCGATTTCGGTATTTCGAAGATGATGAACACCAGGTCGCAGGCGCACACCGTCGTCGGAACACCGTATTATTTAAGCCCGGAGATGGTCATTTAAATTAACGTTGAATGGCATTCCGTTTAACTGTGATTTATTTCAGTGCGAGGGCAAAGATTACAATGAAAAATCCGACGTATGGGCGATGGGCTGTATCCTCTACGAACTCGTCTGCCTTCGCAGACCGTTCGAGGCCCCAACGCTCCCCCTACTAATACAAAGGATCTCATCCGTAATTTAACAAAACAAACAAATTATTAATTAATCATTGCTAAATTGCGAAACGAATGATTTTCTTCTATTACAGTGCGATTTTCCGCGAATCCCCAACACCTATTCCGATGGGATATTCCAGCTGATCGAGATGATTCTGCAGAGAGACAGCGAAAAACGACCCTCCGGTTTACTCATGCTGCACACAATTATACCAGGGATTCGCGAAGAATTGAAAGCCTTATCGGCGAGACTCACTGAATCTTTGTCCCTGAGGTAAACAAATAACAACAACAAAAAATACCGATAAGTCCTTATATTTCAATTTAATCTTGTTTTGCAAAATTGTTATTTAAACAAAACAAAATGTTATCATCTTTAACTGCCATTTATTTATTCATATTATAAACGATGCGATTGTTAATGTTTAATTATATTCTACTTGAAATCGCCAATTATAATTAAATTACATCGAACTGAATGGTTTATTATGTAAATATATTAATAATTTCAGCCCGCCGAAAGAACGCTCCGTGCTATACGATCTGCAAGGATTCACGACAAACGCAAATCTTCATCCGACAGATTTACCACCAAACCTGAAGCTAATCGATGCAGCGCAGAGTTCCACGCATTCTTTGGTAATTTCCGATGATTTCAAAGTGTTTTCCTGGGGAGAAGATGCGCACGGCCAGCAGGGTCTCGGGATGCGTGAGGCTTTCCGAAGAACTCCAATCGTGAACAAATCGTTGCAATCGTATAAAGTTATCAGGTAATCACAGATACAATTAACTTTTTCTTTAATTTAATATTGACTTTTGCTCAGATGTAGCGCCGGCGATAATTTTACCATCTTTTTAACTGAGGATGGAACACTCTTGTCCTGCGGTAACGGAAAATTCGGTTGCCTCGGCCATGGGAACTGGAGCGATCAGCTTAGACCTAAATTTCTTGGTACGAAACTCCAAGATTCGTAACTATATGGTTAATTGGAACCAGTTACAATGTATTTCAGAGTCCCTGAAGAATATGAAAATAGCTGAAATCTGCTGCGGGGCAAACCACGTTTTGGCGTTAGCGACGAACGGAAAAGTATTTGCCTGGGGATCGGCTCAGCACGGACAATTGGGTCTCGGTCACAATCAATACTGGTAAATAATAATGATTAGAATATTATACTTTTAAGCAATGTTTCGCAGTTGCAAACCAATGCCGCTGAAACTATCGGATTTCAACGTGCAGAAGGTCTTTGGCGGAGAAGACTGCTCCGCTCTCTTAACTACTTCAGGAAAGATTTTCTTCGCCGGTAACAACACCTACAGCAAACTCGGTTTTAAGCAGATGCAACTGTTGAAAACGTTCCTACTTTTCGAAGGAATCAAAGAGCGTTTCATGGAGGTGTCGTTTGGGAGGAAACATACGGTTCTTCTGAGCACGACCGGAAACGTTTATTGCCTCGGAAGCAGTGAACACGGGCAATGCGGAAAATCAGAAACGAGATTAATCTTAAGTAAAGTGGAAGTAAGAGATTTCATTAAAAAATATTTTCGATAAATTTAATTTAACACTTTCGTCCAGAGGATAAGCGCAGGACCCACGTATACAGTGGCATCGACTTACGAAAACGTCATTTACTTCTGGGGTTCCTATAGGAAAAGTACAAACGATTGCAATCTACACTTATTCCAAAACGATGCACGTAAACCGAATCAAACTTCAAAGTTCATTTAACTACTTCTCGATTTGCAGATTTACGAAAAATCGCAGAAAATTATTACATTGGAGGATTCGCCTAAACCTATCTTAGCGTAAATTGAATTGCAATCCAAAAGATACTCATATTTTTTTTTTTTTTTAATTTTTCTTAGCTTATACGCTTCAGCTGAGAAGATTAAGAAGGGCAATATCTTGTGGATTGGAGGATTAATTGCTAATGAAAACAGCGTTTCCGTTCTGGTGCACACTACAGCACCTACTCAACACAAGCACGAAGAAGATGTTGAGGATGATTGCAGTCGAGTGCTGGTAATTCCGCAACTTTCAATGTATCAGTTAACGCCTCATCAAATTTATTTGTTTCAGAACACGAATTGGACCAGTTCCAATAGGACTTTGGCGACGGGTATCGCTCTTATGAATACGCCGTTTCTTTAAACAAGATTAAGATTACAAAATGTATTACATAATTGTTGTCATATAAAAAAGTGCAATTTTGCTGAGACAAAAATAATTACTCAATTAGCGATAATAAAATAAAAGTTTGCTTATATTTATCAATATTTATATTTAAATATGTAGAAATTTACTCGGTAATGTTGAAGTTGCATGCGTTTATTAGATCTTGAAACGCTAACTGTTGTAACTTCCATGAAAATGTTCAATTAAATATGTTTACAGAAATACTGTTATTATATTGTACACAATTTGATACGTGCATTCTGAAAGTAGATTCATATTTGTGCAACATTATATTTGTACTGTAATTGCATATCGTGAATGGTTGCAGAACGATACAAAGGTCATCAATTCTTTGCGTCTTGGGCAATTAATCTCGAACCGGTATTGTAATTTATCGAGAATATTATAAATAGAAGAGAGTGGAGGAAGTGCATTTCCAATTTCGCTACGATCATGTTCGCGTCTACGTGGGTCTTACTGGCGTTCGTAATATGCATTCTTCTCTACGTCTTCTGGCTGAAACCGTACATCTTTTGGTTTGCCAAAGGGGTGCCGGGTCCTATACCCGTTCCAATATTCGGTAACATCCTGGAGAATATTCTGCAGATCAAGCCATTCGCCAATGTACTCACGGATTACTGCAAACAATTTAAGAAACACAGGTGCACAAATCGAAACAAATATTTACAATACAATTCGATAAATTGCAATTTTTTTCGTAGATATTTCGGGTTCTACCAGTTTTCTGAGCCGGTGCTGATCTTAAATGATTTACAGCTGATCAAGCAGATGTGCATAAAAGACTTTGAACACTTTGCAGACCACGGGACAAATTCGCGCGAAGACATCGATGAGTATTTCAGCAGAATACTTTTCTCATTGAAAGGTTGTTTAATAAAATCAACAGAGTTTTCTAATTTTTAATAAATTGTTCACATATTAGGTGAATCGTGGCGCAGATTGAGAACGACGCTCAGCCCCGTCTTCACCGGAAGTAAAATGCGTTTTCTCTTCGGATTGGTCAGAGATTGCGCCGAGAATGCTGTGAGTTATCTGCACGAGCAGAAAGAGGACGTGTTCGAGGTGGAAATGAAGGAATTCAGCGGAAAAATAGGAAACGACGTTATAGCGAGTTGTTCGCTGGGCATCACCTGTGACTCGCTGCGAAATCCTGAAAACGAATTCTATATTAACTCAACTAAAAATTTTAATTTCGAAGGCAGCAGACTAATCGTGCTCTACGCGTACATCTTCAACGCTTATCCAATCCTCTTAAAGGTAACACAATCAAATGATCAATAATCATAATTTAATTATTGATACGATAACATCTTGCAGCTGTTTGGCATCCGGCTTTTCACCAAGAAAATTACAAATTTCTTCAAGAAAGTGATCGACGATTCAATAGCATACAGGAAAGAGAACAACGTTATGAGGAGCGATATGATCCAACTGCTGATGGAAGTTAAGAAAGAAAAGTTATTTTTAACGGATCAAGATATCGTGGCACAAGCCTTGTCTTTCTTCTTCGCCGGTTTTGAAACAGTGACCTACAGCATTTCCTTCATGTGCTACGAATTAGCTTTGAATCCAGACGTACAAGATAAACTGTATGAAGAAGTTAAAACAACTTTTGAAGGGGAGGTTAATTACGAAGATTTTGGTAAAATGAAATACATGGAGATGGTTATTACAGGTACAAAATTAACAAAAAAAAAAGGTTAAGTTTAATTTTTTATTTCTTTTTTAAAGAAACTCTTAGGAGATGGGGACCCACGGTGGTGATCGATAGGCTTTGCACCAAAGACTACAAAATACCAGCAAAGCTACCAAACGAACGCGATTTGCTTATCAAGAAAGGACAGATAATCTTTGTTCCCGTACACGCGATGCACTGGAATCCCGAAACTTACGAGGATCCGCATAGATTCGATCCAGAGCGATTTCGAAATAAAAACTCTTCAGATCCCAGCAACTTGTTCAGTTTCGGCATCGGACCAAGGATTTGCATCGGTTAGAGAATATACGCATCCATCAATATATGCAATATAAAAAACGTATGATACACTTTCAGGTTCGAGATTTGCGATATTGGAAAGCAAAATAATGTTGGCTTATCTTCTGAAGGACTACGAGATTGTTCCCATTGCGAGAACCAAAATTCCCATCGAGCTTAGCAAGAAGCACATGGGAGCGAGCGCCGAAGGCGGTTTCTGGATGGGTCTGAAAAGACGAAAGTGACTATTGTACTTAAAAGCGTATTCAATAAATAAACGATAGAAATGAGTAAATCTAAATTTAATTTCGTTCCGAAATAGAAACGTTGAGATTGTGTAATTTCGTGACCAGATTAAAAATCCATATTTTGTGCAGCGATGGAGCGGAGACACGAATTATGGCAATCAATCGCATTTTAATAGTGATTGGAACTGGTGGTACCCGTCACCGATCATTTCTGTTATTTTCCTTGCTTCGCTCATTTATTTTATGCGCGTATTCTTAGAACGGCCGTCGAGTGAGTCGAGCTGTATCCACGAACGGAAATGCAAGAAGTCCACATGAAGTACGAAGGTGGATTCCTTAAGGATGAGCTGGTGCTGTGGAAAAAGCAGAAGGAGTACGCAAATTACAAGAAATGTCAAGAACAAAAACAGGTGAAGATCATTTGATTTGAGCAATCATCCGATATTAGAGGGTGGAGTTTTTTTTTACGATTTTTCAGGTGCGCGATATGATGGAAAACTATTGGCCGTGGGAGAATAGCGCGCTGGTAAAACCGCGCGGACTTAAAAACTTGCGCTTAGATGGACTCTTTCCGCAGAGAGACTTTGAAAATGTAATATTCGTAACTACGAAAAACGTTTATAAAGGTTAAATGAAATTAACGAAAATTAATGGTAAAATTTCAGGCTAAACGATTTTCGGGAACTTTGGATCTGGGTCGACCTGGAGGTGGAGCGCCAAACGTCAGCCGCGAAACCGGAAGGAAACTGCTGAAGACACGCGAGGATCCATTGCTTCGGTTTCAGTGGGGCAAAGATCTGAGAAACACGGTGGACAATAAACTGCGTTATCACACGGACAAGAATCAGCAGGAGCAATATAGAAAGGAATTAGGCAATCTAGCGAAACGATTTAAAGATGATTTAAACATATTTAACATTAATCTTGCAGATAGAATGGTCGAGGAGAAGATCAATGAAAAACTTCATGAAAAGACACGCATCGACGCCGGGAATAAAATTGCGAAACGTCCGGCAAAGAATCGAGAATTTCCTCAAACGGAAAAATGGATTTCGAAACGCTACCAACGGCTCTCCCCTTTACAGAATGGTAAAGATCTAGGGATTGAGCTGGTCCCTCTGATGATACAGAAACGCACGCCTCCAAGGATCCCTCTCGGAACCACGGACGTAACGAGAAACGGCAGAGAATGGTTTATTGCCATCAAAAAAATGCACAAATAAACAAAAAAATGACTTTTGTGTAACTTTTTAGTGCGAACGCTCAACAATGGAATGAAAGCCAGATGTATTTGAAAGAACTTCTTAAGCAGATGAGCGGCAAACGAAGATGTTTGCAGGTAGAATCGGTAAATCTGTAGGAAATCAAACGACAATATAATTGATTTTTTTACAGGAGACTAATTCTTCAGAACTCGAAGGTTCCAAGAAGCATTTCGATACATGGAGTAAACTTTGGGGACGACCCGGTCATGGCGCGCCCAGATCTTCCATCCGCAAAGGTTGCATAGAGAAAATGCTGTACCCAAGGATGATCCCAGTCGCTTAATCCATTCAATATTGAATCAAGTTTGAAAAGAAGAAAGAAAAACTAGAAAATTGCAATTTGCAGAGAAATGTACGAAAATCATTTTCAAGGAAACTTAGATATTTTTTGCCTTCTAAGAAATGTAATGCTTTCTAATAATAACTTTAAATATAATCAACATAGAACATACAGAAAATTGCATTTATTAAAAGAAATTGTCTAAGACGAATACGGAAATAATAATTGCAATAAATATAATCGCTTATTTTATTTATAAAAAATCGGAAATTTGAAATAGTTTATTCAAATGGGACAACTGTAGATGTTCATAGCTTTGTCCTCGGAAACGGACATAATCTTCGTGTTGTCTGGACTGAACTTTACGCCCCACACCTGAAACGACAAACAAAAAAGTAATTTAAAGAAACGTTAAAATACATTTTCAATTATATAATTACTTGATCGTTATGTTCATGGAAAGTGTGGATGCACTGTTTCGTACTAACTTCCCACACCTTAACAGTCTTATCGGAGCTTCCAGATGCAAAATGTAGACCGTCAGGGGAGAATGCGACACTCAGCACCCAGGAAGCATGACCAGATAGAGTTCCCACAACGTTAGCATGTTGCCTGAAAGATGATCAAATTTAGTTTGATGATGATAGATTGTTTACTTTTCAAGAAATTTACACGTCATATAACTTCATATGCCCATCGTCTGAAGCGGTCAAAAGGAACTGAGAGTCAGGCGAGAAGCAGAGAGATCTGATGGGCATGGCGTGACCCTCCAAAGTATGACACAATTTACTGGATGCTACATCGAAGATATTTATGATGCCATCAATTGCACCGCTCGCAATGTACTTCCCATCCGGGCTCTGCAAATACACCAATAATTATTGAAATCACGTACATCTTTTTTTTAACTCACATATGCTATACTAAGTGAAAATTTCCCTCTGGTATCGTAGGTCTGGTCAGCCTTAGCGTTTTCCACGCTGTACAATGTAATTTTTCCAGCATGCGATCCGGAAATAATGAATTTATCGTCGGGACTGAAAGCCACTGTCCATAGATCCACAGGTCCTTCTTCAATATTGGAAATCTTCTCACCCTTCTCCAAATCCCAAATACGCATACTGGAATCCAAAGAACTCGAAACACACACTAAAAAAGAAAGAACAATTCATAAAAGAGTATTAACAAAAACCTATTTATAAAATCACATTTTCCATTGTTGCTAATAGCAACTGAAACAACGCCCAACGAATGTCCTTCCAAGTTATGTTTCAAAGATACCTTATCATCCTTCAGACTCCAAACTTTTACCAAGTCATCTAAACCTCCCGTTACTATGTAATCTTCAAAATCATCCTCAGCATCTCTAAGAAATAAACAATTAATAATTCAAGTTAATTGTTAATCATATGTAAATATTACTTCTTATCTTCATCGGCTACTTTCTCTTTAACCTTTATGTTCCTACCCCAAGCACAACTCCAAATGCTATCTTCATGAGCTGAATCTTTCTTTTGCAAAACTGAATACTGAAATAGAATTAATCCAATCTATAAGATTTAAACTAAAATGTATTAAAGACTCACCATTATATTAATACTTAATATTAGCGCTGATTATTTCAAACTTCTTATAGGTTATGTTTATTATGACACTTGCAAGAAAATAATATAATTTGTACTAATTTGTATCGGGAAGTTGAGATTTCATTGTAAATTACAAATAAGTTAAATATAAACAAGTAATAACAATAAGTAAATATTTAAATTGTATATTATTGTATATTACACTTGTTTGTTTGTTTTAGAAATAAATTGTAATTTAAGTTGGTCAAAGTGATGCATATGCACCAAACGTCAAATATTAATAATGTATTCTTAGTTAGTGACGTTGAAACATAAACAAATTCTTATTTAATTTATTACTTATTAATCTATTAGTTTCGTGAAGATATAATGTCTGGATTTACCAATGATAAAGAAACGTACTGGAGTCAGCAGCAAGGTGATCCTCAGAGGATGCAAAACCCTTACTACAACCCAGAGGCTGATTACTCAAACCTGCAATCACAGCAATTAGGTAAATAGAAACAATTTGTAAATATGGCATGTAGAGAATCTTAGCATTATTTATGTGAGATTATTTCTGTTTAGCCACAGTTGTCAAGATTGAGGATAAAACAAGTTAGTATTGCTAACTGTTTAGTTCATATATTTATTTTAAATTCTTGTTTTTTCTTTTTTTTTATTATTATTAACTTGCTTGTGTTTAATTTTCTTACAGATTTCCAATCATTCAGTGAAGAGCAAAAGTATGCAGGACAGAGTAACCAATTTCAGTATCCAGAGATGTTCACTCCAATGCCTCAGACCTATGCTGATGAGGGTAATGAGAATGAGTTTGATGAGCCTCCTCTGCTGGAGGAGCTAGAGATTTACCCTGATCGCATCATGGAGAAAACCATTGCTGTTTTAAGGCCATTCAGGCATGAATGCCTCACTGATGATGCTGAATTCCTGGCTAAGCAAACTGATCTGGCTGGTCCAGTGGCGTTTTGTTTATTATTAGCTTGTTGTTTGTTTATTTCGGGCAACAAAGCACCCTTCGGTTATATCTATGTGCTCTCTGTGATCTCCTGTATCTTGATGTATGTTCTATTAAGCTTAATGACAACCTCGACAGGAATTTTTACCTTGTCGAGTGTAGCAAGCATTCTCGGTTATTGTTTGCTACCGATTGTTGGACTTTCGATAATTGGAGTCTTCTCTTCGTTGCACGGAAATTTCGGTATAATTTTAGCGATTTTAGTCATTTCCTGGTCGAGTATTTCTGCTTCGAGATTGTTTTGCGCCATGTCGAAAGATTACGAACAAAGGCCATTAATTGCTTATCCATGTGCTCTTGTTTATGGTGTATTTGCTTTACTCGTTGTTTTCTAAATCTCTTAAATAAATAATTTTATTTCTCCCCCCCCACTAATCAAACAATGTTTTAATTATCTTCATCCTTTATTGAAAATATCCTTAGAAAGTCGTTAGCAGGATGAAAAGTCCCTACAGAATTCCGAAAATCCCCCAAAAGGTGCATCCCCAAAAATACATAAATGCTCAACCATGTCGCATTTTGTTTGCAGATATTTTTTTGCTCTCGAAGGTAGCACAGTTCCTTTTCCTGGAAATACATCGAGGGTAAATTTTACCGAACCATAAAGTGCGGAAACACCGGCTGACAACCATCACTTTTGCGTTGGTAACCGTTCGTGCAGTACAATCGTTTCGTTGGCAGCACACATCAACTTTCGCCATGGCCTCGTCAGGTTAGTACAGTTCATTATTTGTCACGTGTAGCTTTCAAAATGATTTTTTTACTAATAATAACGCGAAAAAAATACACCGGTTTGTAGAATACTCAGCCAAGGGATAATCCCCGCACTTTGAAGTAAGTGATCCGGCTCTACGATGACCGGGGACGCCCTTAAAACCTTATTGAAGAAGGTCATGAGGGCACCGCGTGGGCCACATGGAATTTCCCTTCGGAAAATCCATACAGCATTAATTTTATTATATTATTCTATTTTCCAACTGCCAAATTACACTCGAAATTCATTAATTATGTGTTATGTCACCTTATGGAGGTGATTTCCATTGATATGATTTTTTTTTTGCTAAATTCAGTCTGTTTACTTTGTAGGTAAGAAAGGTAAGAAATCAAAGGGTAAAACTGTGCCCTTGAATGATTTTCTACAGGACACCCCTGGCCCCACAGCCATTATACCTGTAAGGAGCAGTTCAAACTGGGCTGATGAAGTTGAAGATTCGTATGGTGAGTCTCCATTTCCATTTGCATATATTAATTTCATAATGTCTTGCAATGATGATCAATCAACAAATGGTGAAAGGTTTGCTCCTCTCTTGTGTGCAAAGGTCAATGACAATCTTGCATCTGGGGCTTACAGACAGAGTACTTGTTACTATTATTACTGAGCCACGGGAAGGTCTGAGAAAAGCTAATTCAATGTCCTAGAAGGGCGTCTGCATGTGGCAGAGTGAGGGAACCAGAAACATGCAAATCTCTGTCATCTTAACCCAGGAAGGCTTTAAAGCCTGAGGTGTTTGACTTGATTTGTTGGAAACTCTTGTAGCTGGCTGTTTTAGTGCAATCTGCAAGCTGTTTTGTTCTTTGTGGACGAATCAGAACTCGATTCAGACTAATCTGTCGTTGACCTTGTACACATTATTGATGGAAAACACTGATGACATTTAACGTATCTGAATTTAAAGCGAGCATAACTTTAGTTTTTATTATTTTATCCGTCGTATTACAAGTTTCTAAATTTATTTTTAAGATTCCTATGAATCGAGATCTTCGAAGCATACAAATGTCGTGCTGCCAACGGCACCGAAGGCGGCACGAGGATTGGAGGATATCGGTGATAAAATTCCGACGAGTCCGCCTTTCATGGCGTATCTCTCCAATCTACCCTATGATGTTGAAGAGGACGAAATTGCAGAATTTTTCTGCGACCTGAAGATCGCAAATATGCGAATTCCGAAGGAGGTGAGGCCTGAGGAAGGAACCAGAGTTAAAGGGTTCGGATATGTGGAATTTGAAGACCAAGAGAGCTTGGTTGAAGCCCTATCGAAGACAGTTTGCACACTGAAGGGCAGACGAATAAGGATTGAAGTCGCTACGAGTTCCGATAGTGATAGGCGTCGCGGAGGACGTATGGATATGAACCGCGATCGTCCTGAGAGGCCGGAAGTCTCTATGGGCGATTGGAGATCAAACAGCGGCAGAAAAGAGCCTGAACCGGAAAGGCGTAGTTACCGCGACGGTGGTGGATTCAATAGGTCGGAGAATCAAGGCGGTGGTGGTTTTAATAGATCGGAGAATCAAGGAGGCGGTGCTTGGAGGGATGGCAACGATCGTCCTAGTTATAGGGATAACAACGATCGTCCTAGTTATAGGGATAACAACGATCGTCCTAGTTACAGGGATAACAACGATCGTCCTAGTTACAGGGATAGCGCCCCGATCACTAGAGATGGCGGTTACAGGGATAGCGCCCCCATGACCAGAGAGGGAGGTTCTTACAGAGATAACGGCCCTAGAGATGGTGGAGCTGGTCGCGGATTTGGACCAAGGAGGTACGATGATAGCAATGGAGGAAGGCGCGATGATGAAAGACAATCGGACCGCGAGTCACGTATTCGACCGAAATTGAATTTGGCTCCAAGAACTAAGCCTATCGAGAATCCGTTGCCGCCGCCTCCAGAAAAGGAACCAGAACCACTGCCAAAAGTAGCTCCAGTTCCAGCCGCTTCCATCTTTGGAAGCGCCAAACCAGTGGACACCAGCGCCAGAGAAAGGCAGATCGAGGAACGTTTAGCAAAACAGGTTGGCGATGGACATGAGAAAGATGATAGGAAACGTGACGATTTCAGGGGGAGAAGATCACCGGATGGTGGTAGGAGATATTCTCCGGATCGCAACCGCGATTCTTCAAGAGGCTCACCCGATCGTAACCGAGGAGGACAGCGCAAAGGTAAATTCAATTTTACTCATCTAAAGTTTGTTGCTTTTCTCATTACTATTTAGCGGCAATCTTGCATCTGGGACTCACGTCCATAGTATAGATTAATTACTAATCTCTAGTCTCGGGAAGGTCTGAGAAAGGCTGTTATGCTCTAGAAGGGCGCCTGTCTATGCACAGGATGGGCGAACCAGAAATTTGCGACGGTATCGTTTATGCCCAGGATGGTTCTTATTCAAATGACCGGAGGCGTCCGATTTCCGTGCGTTGGAAACTCCCATGGCCGGCAATTTTAGTACAATGTGCGAGCTGGACAATCCAGAACTCGATTCAGACTAATCTGCCGCTAATTGACTATAATACCCAAATGACAAAACCGAACGGAAGATGATTTTTCTTGCTTTTTGTTTCACAGACGACCGAAGGGCTCCTCCACCGAAGTCGGACAAACCGATTAATAGGGAGAAAACAGAGAAGAAACCCGCAAGGTAATATACATGCATTAAACATGCCAAACATAAATACATTTTATTTATTTTAAATCAGATCTGGTGAATACACTGAAAAGGATATGCCAAAGTTGAAGACGCCAGAGCCGGTGAACATTGTCGCTAAAAATCAGTATTCGTATTTGTCCGAAGGATCGGAAGAATCGGAAGATTGAGATTTTTTTTGCATATTTTTTTACATGTGCGGTTTCATCTCGTCGCTGGATGGTCAGGGACTGCACATTAACAACTATCACATAAAACAAATGATATACATATTTATATATGTAATTGGTTGGATAACTTTTTTGGGGAAGGAAAACGGTAATTATTAATTATTGAAGGATTATATAAATATTTAAGCGCAACGTGGATTGATCGCGCTACTCTATCGATTATTTTGTAAGATTTTGTTTCTTTAAAGGATTATTATATGCGTGCAGTGCATATCTAGTCCAGTATAATTTATATATATATATATAATTTATATGTATATACATTTTACATAATACGTTTATCCTGTCCCCTCCCACTTCGAGTTGTATGTGTTTGTATTCTTAAGACTAGTTTTTTAATTATTATATCGATTTTGACATTAGTTAGATTAATTATATTGGACTAGCTTCGGACTCCTTGTTGTTGAAGACGTCATCATCTATTAATATTGTTAGTTCTACGGCTGCATTTTCTTTTATTATTTCCAAGGAGGAAACGCTGAAAAGGATCGATTATTACATATTATTTTTTTAAGTATTTCGATTTACGTAGGTTTAAGATTTAGCTATAAAAATATTTCATAACGTTTTTTTTTGTTTTCTGTATCTTGTGCCATTTGTTGGTTTTTTATATATATACATAATTATAGTGTTTTTGGCACCCGCGTAAAAAATGGGATTTAAAAGGTTCAATAAAATACACAAAATGCACACATTTTTCTTTCATTCGCATAAGTTCTTCTTAATCACCACCATTTTTTCTAGCTTAGCCTGTGCGCTGCACAATTTTGCCAGTTGTATTATTCGTCTTTCACATCTAAAACATGTGTTTTGCTAGATGCATGCATTATATGAATAATTTCAGGAAATTAATCTGTTCTAGTTAATTGATAAATGCAGAAATCTAATTATTTATTTAAAAAAATATTTTAGCGTAGTTCATCATTGCAATATTCCTTAATTTGCAGTGATAATTATTTTAATGTAAGTTTGGTTGCCTATAGTCCGTGACAGATATGTGACATTGATGCAGCGCCAAAACAGCTGAACTATAGTAATTCACAAACAAATTTTAGATGGAGCAGAGGAGAATGACTTACTATCTAATTGGTATGCAACCAAATATACGATATGAATCTGCTAATTATTGCAAATTTAGAGAACTTATAATATAAACGATGAATTATAAACAATTGATGGATGATGAAAGGCCAGACTTTCTTTTTTAATTTGTATATTCGTTGAGTTAGTGAACATATTGAGTATTCGAATAAAAGATTAAAAAAATCAATATTTCAGTCTAGGACAAGTTTCAAGTTAATATGAAAAATTAGAAATTCTTACTATTGTCTTCGAAAAATTCTACATCAAATGTAAAATGTGGAATACTCAAATTTGATAGCATATCACGGCTAATAAGTGCAAACCAGTTGCACCTGCAAGCTCCTAATGAAACTTCTCTTTTCAAAGGTCATTTACAGGTACAAATTTAATTGATAGTGGTTTAATAAAGTCTTTTAATTTAATTAATGTTTATTAAGAGGTATAAATAAGTTTTAGAAACTTGTTGCTTGTTGGTGGGTTTACCAGGAGGAGGCGCTCGTGCCCTTTGACAATCGCGGTTTGATTGGTGACGTGTATGTCAAAGTCAAAGGTTTGTTATTGCTAGTTATTTTTTTGGTCATAACTTAATATATATAATATATTTTTATAATATAATCATAAACAATTGCAGGCTGTAAATTAGGGAGCCAGTATAAATGTTCTGCTTATAACGATGGCCTCTCTGTATAGCGCTTCCACCGCCATCCTTTACTTAACCACAGTCGTGCTGCTCCTAATTGGATCAGTGTCCTGCACCGAATTAACTTTTGAATTACCAGATAGTGCCAAAGAATGTTTTCACCAGGAAATACAGAAAAACACATCTGTCACTCTAGAATTTCAGGTAACATATCTAACATATCAACAATCTGGATGTATCTGTGATTTGTATTTTGCAATTGTAGGTGGTGACTGGCGGTCAGTATGATGTGGATGTGACTTTGGAGGATCCAAAGAAGTCAGTGATCTACAAGCAAGTCAAGATGCAGTTTGATTCACACACATTCACAGCACAGCACACTGGAGTATACATAATATGCTTCAGCAATGAGTTTTCAACTTTCTCACATAAACTAGTCTACATGGATCTCCAAGTTGGGGAAGAGCAGCCTTTACCTGGTATTGGTGAGCACGTCACAGCCCTGACGCAGGTAATGCAGAACCTACAGTTCTGCCAAGATATTAGTTAACGCTTTTCTCATGTTCAGATGGAGACTTCAGCGCAGGATATTCATAAAGCTCTGGTCCAGATTCTTGATTTTCAAACGCATCATCGACTCCGCGAAGCGAAGGGCAGGAAACGCGCCGAAGATCTGAATGAGAGGGTGCTGCTCTGGTCGTTGATGGAGACTGCCTTCATGTTCAGCATACTGCTGCTACAGATTACCGTCGTTAAGCGGTTCTTCGTCGACAAGAAATCTTCAGCACCATACTAGGACTTATGAACTTGAACACACATAAATCCTGGAATAAGTAAACTGACTTCAATTGTGCGTGGTGCAAACATTAATTAAATTGTGTTTACTCTTCTTTTGCCATAGTTATAAAAAAATTATCGACGACACAACACAATCATTGCAACAGTATTGATCTTCTGTTAAATAATATATACATTTGTTTCCCTTCGAATAAACATTCACCTTGGTTGAGTTCATAATTGCATACATGGGTTTCTTTTTTGTTGTTAATGTTGAATATTTTATTAAAAAAAATATATAGTGCAGTCGTCAGAATCTTATTAACTTTGATCTACACTCCAGGCAATTCCAATCTGATGAATGTAGTAACATGCTTTAAAATTGTAATTTCCACATTGTCCATGGTCAATGTTTATCTCAACCATGAATTAATGAATTTTGCTATATAAAAGCATTCAGGAAACAAATTGGAAATTTAATAAAACGAGTAAGTATATTATTGTAAATAATAGATGTCCTTTATTAATAAAGTCACGTACAAATTGTACCAGCACTCCCACCAATTTATCGCTTCCTGTGCAATTGGAGGGTGTTCCTTCTGCGCCAGGCGGCCCTGCGGGATCCACCGATGGTCTGGGAGTACCTGTGTCCCTTGCCCAATCCACGGGAGGATTTACCTGCAGAGGTCTTTCCACGAAGTTCACGGTGCTTGTGTACAGCGTTAACCAACCAGTTGATTTTGGGATCACGACGGATAGCCTAAAAATAATAGAAAATTCGCTATAAATCACCATCAAACTTAATCGTAATTTCTTGTAAACTTTCAAGTATACTTCAGACATCCAAGGAAGAAAATGAATCATTGTAAAATCATACTTCATAACGTTATCATCATGTAGATTAATAATTTGATGGGTTTGAAACGAAGCTGAGAGTACTTACATTGTGGCTTGGGTCAATTAAGATCACTTCAAAGTATTTGTATGACGAATCTTGAGCGACCCAGTATGAGTTGAGGACACGGAGTCCACCACAGCGTCTGCCAACACGTTCCTAAAAAGAATAAAAAACAAGATTAATAACAAATTCTTGTAAAATGTACTAAAATTTCAGTCAATTTTTAGATTATTTCAGACATCCAAGGAAGTTGCTAATCATAAAGTATCACAAGCATAATTTGGTATCATCATGTAAAGAGATTAACTATTTGGGTTACTAATTAACAAACATTAATCATGTTCTGATATATATAACAGTAATATTGATTTTGGTTATCAATACACAGTAAACCAAACAGTTTGTTTACCAATTTTCATTAGGTAAGTTAATAGAGAGTTTAATGAGTGTGGATTTACCTCAGCAATGGATTGCAAGTTGCGAGTTGGTTTCAATTCGTTGACACCATGGCTTCTGGGTTTGCCATAAGTGGCACCCTTTGGGACAGGGCGCTTGCGGCCACCACGGCGGACGCGAATGCGGTAGATTACGAAACCTGCAAAATCGAACAAAGTTAGTTTACAAGCCCTATGAAGTAATTAGAAATTGCTCTCACCTTGTTTGGCCTTGTATCCTAACCTGCGGGCTTTGTCAGGGCGAGAGGGCCTTGGAGCCCTGTGCATTTTAGTCATCTGGCGGTACTGCCATACTCTGATTCTCAACAAGAACCTAAGAGTGTCACTTTGTTTCTTGCGGTACAATTCTTGCATATACCTGTAGGCCCCCATGATGAATGGACCTACAAAACGAACAAAAAAACATTGTATATGTAGCAAGCAGTCTGCGGGGACTTATAATAACATGCGAAACACAACCTCAAAATTTGTTGTTTTTCGGGAAAAAATGGAAAAATAAGAAATAATATCTACGTGGACGTTAAGAGATTGTAAAGAGGAACGGAATAGTCTTGGTTACACTTACACGGAGTCAAAGATGGTAAAGAAAAACTCGGATAGAAATTAGAAAATAAGCAAGAGAAACATACCTACTTCGACGGCGTAAAACGGAAGAGGAAGGATAAACAACTGAGGTGCGCAGTTGGTATGCCGGAGCACTAGCGACACCCTCTGAACTAAAGCAAACTTTAAAAATATTGTAAAAGTATATTAAATTAAACATATTATAGTTTATAAAAGAATTAAAATGTAATTAAATATGTAATTATTGATTTCCTAATGAAATAATACGTTCGTACGTAAATTTCATGCACTTACTCTAGGTGTGCATAAAGTTGTCTATATTTCATATATACAATTCTCTTATATGCTTAATCAAACGGTAAAAAAATGTTAATTTAAAGCTATTTAATAAATAACCTATTGTTTAATTTTAATAATATTTTAAATTATGAATATTATCCAATTACTCATTACATAAATTAATTTAATTTTAAATGTATGCTATTTTTATAGGAAATATTTGTTTATTATAAACTTTTATTTATATGTTAATTTGTTCGTATTACGTTAGATTACAATAATTTATAAATTATGAAATTTTCATAGAAACGAAGATTGAAAATGCAATTAAAAACTAAATGTTGATAACGTTTTTATTTAAACCTTTAATATTAATAATTTAATCATCGTAAATAAATACTTTCATATTTTCAAGTAGTTTAAAGTGCGGCTAAACAGGCGGTAAGAGCGAATGCCGCTGCGACCATGGCGTAACCAGTGGTGTAGACCTCTTTGATGGTCAGGAATTTGCCTGCATCCCAGGACAAGTGGCGGATACCATTAAGGAAATGATATGAGAATGGGAAAGCCAGCATCATTTTGATGGAGAAGATGCAAGCGCTGCTAAGATGAAGACCATCTAAGAAGGTTGTGAAATCGCCTGGCAACATAGCGCCAAATCCAAATGCCATGGCATATCCAGACAGCATGCATCCTAAAAATATGCAGAAAACATTAATTATTGATTATACATAAAATATAGAAAATGCATCAGCAGAAAAAAAAACATATTTATACTCAACACAAGTTTTGACTATGCAAAACTGTCAAGTTAGATTCAAATTGCTCAATATTACCTGTGATACGATGGGAAATTGACAAGGTGCTGGTCAATTGAACTTGATAGACAGTCAAATGGGGGGAGCAGGGGCGGCCAAGTTGCATGTTCTTCTCATCGTGGCCTTGCTGTGGTGGCTCCTTGTAGGGTTGAGCCTGGATGGTCACAGGCCTCACAAATAAGAGGCTGCTCCTCTCAGAGCTGGCCAACTTCGAGCACAATTGTCTACCTGCTAACCTGTAATTACATAACAATTTTAGATACCAATATGCATAAAAAGTAAACTAATTTTTAACGATTTTCAGTTGCAATTGAATACATTGCATAAACGAATTACCTGCAAATTGCAGACATTATTAATGATTCTCTTTTAAGGTGTTGAAACCTGTATTAAAACTCGAAAGACAAGCAAGAACTGTCACTGATTTGCCTAACTTTGATAACCAGGTGAATCTATGACAGCTGTCAAAAATTGTTTTTAAACTTTTGACCGAGAACAATGTTAATAATTATATACATTAATTAGTAGTAAGAGGGATGTATTAATTGTAAGTAAATTTATATTGTACAGATTAATTTAATTAATATCTATGATTTATATTTACCACAATTGTTGCATTAATATTGATTGAATATTAATTAACTTATATTTTGAAGTATTCCAGGTTTTTTTTATATATATTTATAGCTTATAGGGTTAACAATGTTACAAAATTATTAATTTATTTGTATAATGGAAAATCTTCTGGTTAACAATATGATTTAATTTATTACATGTATTGAATATAGAATAATGTGCGACCAAATAATTAATAATAATTTATTTACTTTCACTAAAAATAGTGCGATAGTCGTTTAAAATTATAATAATAATATATTTTATTATTCTTTCTAAGCAACATGGGCCTTGATTTGACTTCCTCTGTATTTGACAACCAATAGCAGATCATCATTTTGAAACACCTCCAGCGTGCTTCTATTATTAAGTTCAAGATAGCGTCGGTTGCGTCATAGCGTCGTTGGTGCAACGTTTTGTAGCGTTTTTCCGTTACGTCGAGCCGATAACAATACGAAAATACATTTGAGGTGAGTCTGATAATATGTAATTAACATATTTTTAAAATTTCGTCACGGTCTGGCGATTCCGCCGATAAAAAACGAAATTGGCGCGAACCTAACCTGCCTTGTTTACAAACAAATTCATGGCATATGTAAATTGTTCAGATGGCAGGTAAAGCTGACCCAAAGGCCAAAGCCTTGAAAGAGACCACAGAGGATCAAGTTACCAAGAAGACAAGATCGTATCGAAAGTCACCGTCGAGGGTGGAGGTGCCGCCAAGTCCCAGAACTCGTGGTCGCGCCAAGAGCCCTGCTCGAAGTGTGGCAGCCAAAGTTGACTCGTCGCCGTCTCGCACTAAAAACCTAACAAAAACCCCAGAAAAGAAGAGGCCTCGAGGCAGGCCAAAATCACCTGCCAGAAAATCCCCAGTTGCAAAGTCTCCACAGGGAAGGTCACCTATAATAAGAACTCCGGGCAGACCAAAGTCCCCAAGTAGAAAGTCTCCTGCTAGAACAAAGTCCCCAAGTAGGAAGTCTTCTTCGAGGCAGAGTTCTGTGGGGGGAAAGTCTGATTCACCCTCACATCTTAATTTTGAATTTTCTCTTAAGAGATGTAAGTTTTCTTATTTAAAATAACTTTTCAAATTATAAAATTTCAATTTTATTATAATAATATTTCGTAGCTTCAGAAAATCCTATAGTTGAAGTGCTTAATTCGGATTCCGATGATGAAGTTCCCTCGAAGCCAAGGCAGATGACGCCTGTAAGAAGATCTTCGCGAATCCGCGAGGTTGAGAGAGTAGTGCACCTGAGGACACCGATCCCGAAGATCTCCGAGTTTTCAGACGAGGATGATATGGAAGTTCAGTTAACTTTGGAATCGCAACAGCAGAAGCCTCCTGAAACCAAATTTAAATACTGGTCTTTGGTGGGCGCAACGCTCGAAATGGTTATGACTGCGGTTTTGTTTATAAGCATGCTCGTGATGTGCAATGAGCTGCAATGCAGTTTTAGCGTTCCTGAACTTACCAGATTCAAGCAATTGGATACGTATTTCGAGCTTCCTGTCTTCTTGTCTTTCACCGCTTATGTGCTTCTCATCACTATACTATCTGCGCTGCCGTTCGGTGGTAAAAGATGTGAGGGTTTGTTGAGCATTCATGGAAAATTCCAATACGTGATGAACGGATTATTCTCTGCAATCATGATTTTGTCTGTGGTCATCGGGCTGGAGTTGAAGGGAATCCGAGTAAGCGCTTACATCCAGGAGCATTTCTTGAAGTTGGGTATTTCCGGATTCCTTTTGGCTCTGCCTCTAGCAATATTCCTCCACTTGAAAACATTGTATTCACCGGTATGTTCCTTGAAGTATACTGCCCTGCAAAACTCTGGATTTTACAATTTCTTTTATGGAAGCGAAGTAAATCCGAGGTTTTACGGAGTTGTGGATGTGAAAATGCTTTTGCACAGAGTGAGCTTCATTTCGATTCTGTTGATGGCCAGCAGTTTTATCTACGAGACCTTGGAATGCGACGATCTGGTAGATTGGAGCCTGAATGGCGTTTTAGATCTATGGCATAATTTGAAATACAACAGCAGCGTGATGACAGTAAGCTTCATGATAATCGTGAACAGTTTGGATTCTTTGATATTTGAGCATACCTTGCTCTCGTCCAAGGAAGTCCAGTATGAGAGCGTTGGTTACAGGAAGTGCTTAGAGTCGTTTTGCTTCATTTTCCTCTACTCCATGATTCCCAAGTTCATTCTCGACTACGGAATTGAATCGTCGTGGTATAAATGTTTGGCATGCGGAATATTTTTCCTGGCTGGTTACGTAGTATACAGAGGAAGTAACTCCCAAAAGCATGCTTTTAGAGAGAACCCCTACAGCCCATCAATTTCGCGTAAGTTGAACTGAAATATTTATTGCTCTTCGATATGCTTATAATTTTGATTATTTCCAGATTTGAATAGCATTCCCACCAACATCGGGAAGAGTTTAATTTGCTCGAGCTACTGGGGCATTGTTCGTCATCCCAACTATACCGGCGACATCATGATGAACCTGAGTTTGCTACCATTCGTGTGTTGTTATCCTCCGTGTATAGTCATTTACACCGTCATTCTGTTTTTGGTGCAAAGAGCGTACGATGACAATAAACGATGCAAAGCCAGATACGGCTCCGCGTGGGATCGATACTGCCAAAAGGTCAAATACGTATTGATACCAAAAGTATATTAAGTAGCACCATTAGAATACCGATGTGCCTTAAAGCCTGTTTAAAGTCGGGTAAGTTAACGTATCGTTAAGTTAACGATTAAAAAAAAAAAAATGCTATTTTAAATATAATTCATCGTCACTGTGTGACAGTTAGAGAAATAATATGAGGAGAAACCAATGTAATAGTTCCAATTGATCTCCGATGGTCTGTTTTAATGTTTTATTCTCGAATGTTTAACGCTTTAATAATTTACATGACAGTTAGCCTAGTTTTATAGTATTTGCGGTTTCTAAAAGACAATGTGTGCAATGCCCCTACTTCTCTTCTTTTTGTATTAATTTGATTTTATATGTTTGAACATAATGTTGAGTATTTTATTGTATTTTTTTTTGTTTTTTTTACGTACATAGGAATGTAGTACATTTATTTTCTATTTCATATATATGTATATTTGTATGTTGTATAGGGAAAGTTTCATTACTTTGTATTTGACTTTTTGATTCAAATAAATCTTGAACAGTATTCTTTTGGTTTCTCATCAACATGTAAAATTGTGCCATATACACATTGCATAAGTTTAAGTTGTAGGTTTAAACTTGATGATTATTTTCTATTGATTTCTAAAGTTGGTTGTTGGCAATTTGATAATTTTGAACAATATAAAGTGTATGATGTGGAATTGAAACATGAGCATTGTTTATTAAAACCGATTCCTTTATTATTATATACAAATTGATACAAATTTTGGTTGATAATTTAAAGGCTGGTTGCATACTACCTGTTGATGATTTATACTTTCAATTAATTTGAACGAATTGAAAATACAAATACAGTTATCACATGTGATTGAGATACAAGTATATTTATTTTATTGGGAAGTATGGGTAGAGCGCAATTTGTTGTAGATTGCATAAGTTTGTGATGCATAACCTGTAAATGGGAGCGCCAAATATTCGGTAATAACAAATTTAATAATATGCACTTTGCTTGCAGTTCGAAATTCACCGAATTTCCCATAATAGTAACGATCAGGATGAGAGCATTGAGCAGCTGGTTTGGTGTCCTGAATTTCTTTATAGTGCTTGGCCTCAGATTAGACTCACTCATCCATGGCAATTGGTTCATCATCCTCTTACCTCTGTGGATCATAGACTTCTTCTTGATTGTAGATCCAGTGGTATATCTAGTCTTGAGCATGCAACGTAACTTGAAGTGCTGGTCTTTCTTTCAGTTTTCCTATAAAATACTAAAAGTAACACTCACTGTGGTGTTCAAAATTCTGATTGCCCTCAGGCTCGAATATGACATGCATATAGAGCTTTATCAGATCTTCACACCACTGTGGATTCTGCTTGGATTGCTTATCTTGGATGTCTCTGTGCTACTTTTCAAAAGCCCCCCAGACAAAGATTTGCCCCTGGCAAACAGCAGGCCAATGCTGCAGTACACAAGCTTATCCACTATCGATCCAGCACAAAACAACAACAATGACAGCAAATAAAACTTAATTGTATCTTATAATAATTATATTATTTATTGGTACATAAACAAAGGCCTATTGACGGTGATATTTTCGCCCTGTCTTTTTACTTTTATTTATTAAATAAATTTGTTTATATATATATATATATTTATTTATATTTAAAGTTTAAGTAAATCATCGGAACCCATTTGTATGACTGCTGTCGATCAAATCTGACTCTCCGCTTGAAATGCTAAAAAGGTAATAGGTAAAAATTTATTATCTATTGTTATGTAGGGATATACCTGGCACGGTCGTATTTGATATTTTTCACGTTGTGTTCGTTAACGAAAATGGGGTTCGCACCTTCTACAGCCATGCTATTGGTCATCGGTGGAGGTGCCATCCTCAAATCATCCTTTGAGGTCACCGGCACTTCAGTTAACTTGTTCAATCGCTGGTTAAGACTGTAGAACATATGGGCCATTTATTGAAATTGAAATGATTGAATATTCGATATACCTTCTTGTTTTTAGGATAAAGGCGACGATGAGTAGGATGCACAAGGATCCCAAGACGACGGCGACGCCTATCAACCAGGCCTTCAGCACTTCCTCGTTGTTTTCCTGTTCCGTAATTACGTTGTCGATGCGTTTCAAATGCAAGTCGTATTCCAGAAGATTGTTCCTCAACGATCCGTACAGATCTGCATTGCTTAACATTCTGCAATAGATATTGAAGCAATATAATATGCAGCATATGGATATCATGCACGAACTCACTTTTTGATGTCGTCATTCTCTTTCGGAACATTATCCTTCATGAAGAACATGGTAACATTGGTCTCGGTGCTTGTCGGTGTTTCCGCGTACGTACTTTCTTCGGTGAAGATGCTGTCCAAGAACGTTTCCATTTCCAATTGTTTGTTAAAGATTTCGAGCATCTGTAAATATATTGTTTTTTTTAGTTTTAACGATTTTCCGTTTGGATTCGATGTACCTTTGTTTTCTTGCTGATCACGTCATCCTTTTTATTTTCAAAAACGAATTTAACCAGATGGTTCTCATCGATGATGAAAATCGACACCTGGGCTGTATCCTCGTGCTCTGCAAAAGAAGTGTAATATTCGAATAATTATGTTTTTACGCAACTGCTAACACTGAAATTCTATAGTTAATGCACCGATGCATACCTGAATCGTTGACGGTGATGTCGAATGTAAAATATCCTTGCATGTTCTCATCGATCCTTTGCACTTTCAGATGGATCTCGCAGATTCCTCTGCTAATGGTCTTTGCCTCAAACAGTGTATTTGTCGAAGGCAGATTAGAACCTACACCTTTGAAATTGCTTATACTGAAAGTTAGACTATCGGATGGATCATCGTCTGTCGCCTGAAACAAGAGCGTCGGTCTTCCCTTTGTCCATCTTCGTCAATGAAAACTACTCACTTTTATTTCGACAAGTATCTTTGAAGTGTCGTCCTTCAACATGACTCGGCCAAAATACTTTTCTTGCGTGAACTTGGGATCGTTATCGTTCACGTCGATCAACTGAAAGATGATTATGGAATTAAATTAAGGATTTGTGTCACAATTGATGTTCGTATTGTTTAGTACTTCGATTGGAACGGTGAGAAGAGATGCATTGTTTGGATTCGCGACAGGTGTTCTCGACGTCGCAGCCTGAATCACCACCTGCTCACTAACTAGGTTCACGATTTGCAATGGCTTTACTAGACTCAGCTTTCCTGACTTGATATCGATTTGGAAAGCGTCGTTCAAGTCTTCGTAGATATGGTAGAATATCTCGATTTTGATTCCTTCCAATTCTACTTCGGCCTTAGGAATATCCATCGATATCAGTGCGTATTCCTCGACAACGAAGGGTTCAGCCTCCTTCTTGAACACCGGCGATATGTTGGCGTCGATGAACTTGATGTTGAATTCTTCCTCAACGAAGAGCGCCTCCTTCTCGCTTTCTGTTATCTTTAGACGCACCTTATAATTGATGTCCTTCTCGTACTTAGCCTTCAACAGCAGATTGTACTTCACGTTGTTAATTTTCTGGAGTTTGAAGATGGTGTCCTCTAAAATCTCTATATATAGTGTGTTCTTTTCTCCCTGGTTATCTGTGCCGGTGATAGGGTCCATATTGCTGCCATCGAACAGAGTGAGCTGTTGATCTATTTGGTTTTCCTAAAAAAGAAAAATCTACCAGCTTAAATAAAATTCTTCATATACAAAGAAGAAGTACGTACCATGCCCAAGTAAACTGTTGACTTTGGCTGCGGTACACTCAAGCTAGGTTTCTCGAAGTTGAAGATCTCAATGGTCAGTGGAATCTTGGTATTATCTTCAGCGCAAAGTTGCTTTTCTGGTTTATTAGGTTTATCACACACCTGCAATCATCGATACTTGAATTCATATCTCGCTCGGTAACAAAAATATGTAAGAGATTACTTTGAATTCCAAATAGTGGTCGCCGTAGTGTCCCTTCATGTCGACCTTTGAATACAACTCGCACACACCATCATCTATGGGGCAGTCCAGTCTCAAATCGTCCAGTGTCAACTTGTTTTTGGCTATCGATTCGACATTCACTAATTCTGCAGTCATTTTACCATTGCCCGTAGAAGGATCGTCTTTGTCGATAGCTTTGAACTCTCCGATCAATTTTCCCTAAAACATCGATTATAATAATCTTATGATTTTTATAAGTATATAAGATGAGTTTACCCGTTTTAATTCTTCAGTATTATAGAAACTGCTCGTGACAATTTCCGGTGGGTTATCGTTGATGTCAGTCACATGAACCGTGAATGTGCTGGATGAGGTCAATCGTGGTTCGCCCAATGGATCGTCTGCAACGAAAATAGCAGAAACGTTAAGAAACCACGAAGAAATGTAAATGTAATTGCGCATACTTGGATTGTCTATGGCAAGGACGGTGATCAGGAATTCCGTTTCACCTGCATCCCTGTCCAGGCGTCCGTTCACCGTTATCAAGCCATCATCACTAATAATGAACTTATCGCTTGAAACACCTTTCAAACTGTACTCAAACAGATTGTGAGGGTCTGAAAAAAGATAGCAAAAGAAAACAATGATAGGGATGATCGGGGATGCGACATCAGAATGCACTATACCATCTCTGTCCTCGTCTATTGCTTTTACTTGGAAAACCTTAAACTTCTCATCCTTTTCCGGAACTTCGATTATGGGATCTGGTGAAATAGTAAACTGTGGTTTCATGTCGTTCAGATCTATAACATTCACCGTGATCTGCAAACGGAACACCATTCTAGATATAACTCCACGCAAGAGAACAATTATCAAGAATTACCTGTTTGGTTGTTATGTGTTTTTTGTCGAAGGCAATAATGTTATAGTACAAGAACTTCAATGGCGGTGTGTCCGCATCAATTGCTTTCGGTTCATCAATGGAGATTTCGCCTGTTTTCAAATCGATTTTCAGCAGGTGGTCTGCAGTTCCTTTCACCGGTCTAAATGAATAAAGTATAGTTCAAGTTTCGATCATGGTTACTACAATGTTAACGTACTCAAGTGTGTACTCTATATCGGAATCCAAGTCTTTATCTGTCGCCGTGACGACTCCGATGATGTCGGAGTCAGCATTTTCCTTAACGCTCTTTTCGACCAATGAATTCGCAGTAAATTCGGGAGGGTTATCGTTATCATCCATGATGTTGATCACGAAGATGACTGTAAACGTGTTGAAGTTAAAAGAATGTAAAAGTGTTTTCATTTTGGACAAAATACCTTCGTCAGTTTCGTAGCCCACGACTTCGGTATTGAGATCGGTGAGCACGAGACTGATGTAGAAGGTGTCGAACTTCTCGAAATCGGGCGTGTTGTTCTTAACTTTATCGTTGAAATACAGCTGACATTCCACAGGGTCGTTTTCAGTTAATCCAGGTATGTTACGTACATCGATGCACTCCGTGTAATCATCCCATTCCACCTTTTGACCGTTCTTGCTCGGGTAAGATTTCTTCCAGTCGATCGTGAATATCAAATCGCTTCGCGAATCTTCGTCGTATCCCAGGATCTTCTTTTGATTTATTAACGCATCTTTAAGCTGATTCTCCTTCAGCGATACGGACTGCTCCATCTGAAAATTCGCAGTTAACGCGTATTCTTCAATGGTAATTCGCCTATTTCAACAGAGGTAAATTAAAAAAGGTATTACCATGACGATCTTGGGCGCTTCGTCGTTCACATCGATGAGCTTAACAGTGACAATGCCGATTGTTGTATGAAGTGTATCGGTCGGCAGCAGAGCAACCTTGTCCACGGCTTTGATCTGGATCAGCACTTCGTTGTTGGCTTCAAAGTTGAATAGTTGAAATTCTTTGGGAAGACCATCTTTGGATTTGAGCGTGATGCAACCTTCTTCATCTACGTTTAACTCTAATATGGAATTCATCGCGGTTCCCAGAAGCGTAACTCTACGAAGAAATCGATGAGCAAAAACATGGAACAACGTAAATCAATAACAAATATGTTACTCAATTTTATCACCGACGTCCTTGTCCGTTACGCATATTTTGTTTGTAAACGGCAAATTCTCAACTCCGTTTCGTCCGAAAGTTTCCTTCATAGAGATTTCGTAGATACCGTCATTCGTGAAGATGGGCAACTCGTCGTTCCAGTTGATCAGTTTCACATGAATATTTTTGCTGTCGCTCATCATCTCATCATTTAAATCTTTTGAATGGATCTGCAAACAAATCAACAACAATATAGTTTAATTATGTTTGCTTTTAAATTCATAACAAACACTATATAAATAAGCAATGCTTATTTTAATTATTACCAAAATTATTTTAAGTAGTTAATGAAGCTCACCTGGATATTGAAATCGCGCAGATTCTTTTTCTCCGGATCATCATAGTCGAGTAATGCGGCGTTGATTATGTTCAAGGTGAATGTGCCCTTCTGATATCCGTTCATCGGTACGATTTGGAAGATATTATTGATGTTTTCCACTTCCGGACTCTTCAGTTCCACCTCGTACTTGGCATTTTCGCCCTGAATGGAAGTGTTAAATGCATACAAAAATGCGAATTCACAAACTTACGATATCCTTGTCGTTGATTTCGATCTTTGTATCTATAATGCTGTACTTGTTTTCCAGAAGATCCAGTTGCTCCTTGTCGATGTTGATACTGGGTTTTTTATTGTTAATATCTTTCACCATTATGGTCACCACTTTATCATCGGTGCACTGGCCTTGACTCTGATCCTTAGGTAATTCGCAGGCCTTCACAGAATACTGGTAAAGCTCCAGCTCGTCCTCATCCCTATCGATTCCATCAATGCTGATAATCAACCTCTTATTTTCGGTTTTTGGGTGAAAATATTTTCGTACTGAAATCAGGATGAGCAAATGAAATGGTAGAACTATTCGATATAATCAAAAATATACGTTTCTCCGTGATTATCTCGTGCGTGTATTCGATGTCGTTGTTCACCATGAAATCGCCATCCACAGCGTAAATGGTCATCTCGAACTGTTCGAGTTCCATCACTTCGATGCTGGTGATGATGTCCATCCTCGGTGGATTGTCGTCGATATCCTCAACGTTGACCACGACCTTCGTGGTTACATACTTCGGATCCCTATCGTCATTATCCTGCAAACGGAAAACTTTGCAATTACGATTTGCTACTTTGCCTGAAATTCTCTTACATTGATGGTCCAATCGAACACGTAGATCTTTATATCCTCGTAATCCAAGATCTGCAGAGTGTGCAGCACAATGATACCGCTGGTGGTCGTCTTCGATGGTTCCGTCTTCCATTTGAATTCAAATATATTTTCATTCTGAAATTATATTTATTGTTAATTTATCATCAGTTCCAACAATATGTTAACAACAATATCGTGTCTGATAAATATTAATATTGTTTAATTTCAATTAGTAGCTTCAAGTTATAGTTTCCAAATTCTCTTTATCTCTGTAATCTAAAATCTAGGTGAGTAGCAATAAAAATGTGCAATTCCTTTGGTGGTTCAATTTTTGTACTCGAACTTTTCACTATCTAATTGGTTTTTCGAATTTTATAAAGATTGCAACGCGTTGGATAATGATTTTTTTTTGTCAATTATCAAATAAAAATGATACGTGCAAATCGTAACTATTTCACCGTTAGATTTACGAGATATCTGACGTTTGAAGGCGAGATAAAAGCGCCGCGATAAATATTTTATTTATTTATATAAATTTTAATACAATCTAAATTCAACTCACTGGCGTCAAATTGTTGATGTCGAAATTGTCCATCATTCCATCGTCGTCGCTGACCTCGAATTCGCATTCCGTCGCACCGGTCGTTCCGTTTTCCTGGAAAATATCGGAATGAATAATGAGTTTGAAACTTCAAGCGCACGAATATCGTCTGAAATGATTACCTTCACATTGCACTCTTTCTTTTGCACCACAATCGTCGGATTGTCGTTCAAGTTCCTGATAATTAACTTTAACGGGATTGTTTCACTGCCGAGTATCAAGAAACCGGTGTGTTCCTGCTTAGATTCATAGTCAAGACTAATAGATGCAACTAGATTATTTCCATCAATTGACAATATTTTGGTTTCTGTTAGAAAGGTAACGTCAGGTTTGAGGTTTCCTTTAAATTCCAACGTTCCAAGAACGGTTCCCACCTTCACGTTTTCATCATATTCCAGCACAATATTCTTTTTCGTACTTTCCAAGGTTTTGATAAAGTCTCCTTCTGCCTGAATGAAAGGTATCTCATCCCATTCTACGAAATATCAGGCAAACTCGGTGATGAACTTCTGAAATATTTTTTTTGGAAACTCACCATTGACATCTTGACCTATCGTCAATCCGATCACGAAGAGCAGAAGGAATATCGCTTTGGAACCATCCATGCTGGGTCATCTGACGGTCGCGAAACGATTACCTGTTTTGGCCAGGAATCCTCTGTTGATCCTCGACCCTTATCTAATCATCATCATTATCGACAATCAGATTGCCAGAATAATGCGATAACTGGACGAGATTGTGAGAAAGAGAGAGAGAGCGGGAGAACAAAAATATATCGATGTTTATCCGAAATCCCATGATTCATTGATTAATAGAGAAGCCAGAATGGAGATTGCAGAGCAAGCGGATTTCGCGCTACCACACCATCAACAAATTGCTCCAGCAATCTTTCAATTGATCTCTCTATTCTTGATGCTCCTTCTTTCTTTCTCTCTTTCTTTTTTCTCGTTTCTAAATACTGCAGAAGGATACACAATGGTTTTGCCATTTATTAAGTTCAACACCTAATTCCTTCTATTCGAATTCGCTTGCGTTATCAACGCGCAAAGCAAATGCAATCGCCGAGGTCTGTGTCAAAGGGCAAAAACGGCCGGTCACGAGAATCGCTCGGATTAGATTTCAGTCAGTGTGCAGCGACCAAAGACGACGGTTCAACATTGCCACAAAAAGTAAGATCTCAAAAACATCAAACTTTACTTAATTAGCAATAAACTTCTTTCCATATTGAAAATTCCAAATTAACAAAATTGATTTAACTAACTATGTACACTTAATTGTGATTAATCATTGAAAAATAAAATGTACGCAAGATGAGAGAATACAACGTAAAATTAAATATATTTATATAATAAAAAAAAAACAACAAATATAGATTAGATAATGAGGCGAAAGCCAAATTGAATCATAATTATTTATATATATATAGAGTGACAATAGCGAATTAGCTTGAACTCTGATTTACCAGATTAATAAATGCCCTTTCTATTTTTTTTATTAAGACCAAGCATACTTCATATAGTGAATTATCAATTAATCGTTCCTGATTATAAATCAATTATTTTAATTAAATAATATTTCACTTAAGCATAATTGCTTTAAAATTTTGAAACGTTCCTCCACAAATTTTTTGTTCAAGATTTATCCAAAACGATACATTTAATTATATTTAATTGAGAGAATGAGAAAGAAATGAAATGTGGATTTTTTATGAAGCGTTTTATGTTTATTCTTGCTGAATCGGAAGAGAAATAATGTGTTGAAATGCTTGTTGTTTTCGCTTTTAATAAATGAAGATTTCAAGTTCAGTACATTTTCGAAATGTTTACGTCTTTCTCAAGACTTATCTCAACATAATTGAAACGGAGAGACAATGCGAAATATCATTTAATTAATAATTAATTTGCATTCTTGGCGATTGTCTTTATTAAAAAAAAAACGTTTAAAGAAATAATTAATTGTTGAAACATTTAATTAATTTATATTATTTTATAATTGGGTTGATTTTAGAGTTCCGATTTTTGGGCATTGAAAAGTGAGTAAGTCAGATAGCTGTTGCTAAAGCGCACATTACACAAAGATGAGAGAACTCAGAGAAAACGATAAGAAATCGTTAAATAAACAATATTTTGATAGAAGAAAAATAGTAGTATTCTTTTGATAGATTATTTGGTATTATGAAATGATTATGTAGGTAAAAAATGTTTTTTTTTTGATAATACATAAATGTATTTAATGTTAATGTAGAGAAAATTATTATTGAAAACATAAAATTTGTTTTATTTTTCGTAAGTTGGGTCAAGGAAAAACTATTAAAATTTAATGTTAAACAAATTCTTACAACATTTATGAATTGAAGGTGAAAATAAGGATAACGAGGCTTTTAGAATTGCTAATAACTTTGACGTTGTTGTGTGATGTTGTTGCAATTACACTTTAGTAGTTTCGATGTATCTAATATTTTTATTCGCGGTGGAAAAACATGAAAAAATCGTTGCGCAACGTATTTTTCCATTTTCTATTTGCGTCCGGCGATTAGGCAAAGTCCAGAAAAATAGTTGTAATTGAAACGTTGAGCAATCGTTCGTTTTGAATGAATTTTGCAGTGAAAATGGAAAATAAATATTTAAAAAAAATCGTGTCCTGAAGAAGTTTTTCGATTAGACTTTTTTTTTACACGGCTTTCGCATAACAAATGCCTTCTTATCCTGGCTGCGCTCTTTCTTATCACACGATCCGGGATCAGAGTTCCAAAGCTCGAATAATAATAAATAAATGTTCGTACACCTATGTGAGCAAACAGAAAGAGGATCTATGGATCGATGGATGAGATCATCGTAGGAAAACGTGGAAATACGAAAATGGATCCTCCTCATCGGAACGTTATCTAATCGGAGGACGGACGGCTGAACGGATTTTCGCGCTTTGATGAAGTGTCGAACAAACAGCAACGCAACGCAACGTTTACGCTTAAAAATGGAAATCCTGGAAACGGTTCGAATAATCCGATGTCCTCCCACGTCCTCCTCTCTCATTCACGACGCATTTTATCTGCAATCCGTCTAGACTTCGCGGTTCAAATGTCAACTAGTTTGCGCCGCAATTAAAACATAATTAGCGATGCGGACATTTCCTCAATCTGCGAATTGATACTTACTTTTGGAGACTTTGCTTGAAAATACAAATAATAAATAAATAATCGTATCTAATTTATTCTTTCGCTTTTTCAAGTGATGCAGTCGAATCAATCGAAGCCGAGGCAGTTGCATCTTCCCAGATTGCAGGCCGTCCAGAGGATCAACAATTTTCCGATCGTCGAATCCGGATGGTTCTTCGCCGGAAACGTCTACAATAGAATCAAGGTTTGCCTTCAATATTATTATTTTTCTTTTAAATTATTGTTTCTTCACAAACATTCCTTTGCAGAACTCTAACAGTTTGTTCTGCTGGACGTTCGATCAGGCGGAGAATTCCATCTACAATGTCATCGATACGGCTTCTCCGGCCGTCTTCCTCTTCGAAGGTCCAATCTCCAAGATCGATCAGATCATCTGCAAGAGTCTGGATATCGTCGAGCAAAAGGTGCCGTCGATTCATTTACCGCCTCAAATGGTATTTATTATTTCTAAACGCAGTAACGATTCATCAACATCCTAATCTTTCTTTTTTCAATTGCTTCCATCGTATTCTCTTTAATGGAATTGCAATGTAACGTGGGGTTGCTGACTCTATTGCGGGATGTCTACTGTACTTTGATGCGTTGAGTCACCTCGTTCGTCGCATGCAATAACAAATTTGTTCAACTGAAATTAACGAAAAGTTCCAACGTCGCATTTCCTTATCGCATAGTAATTTTCTGCTTCAATTTGAAAACAAGGATGCAGATTTTCGAATGCGAATTTTCTTCTAAAAATAAATTTATCGCTCAGATATACATGATTCACGAACCGTTCAATATGCGATTAAGAAAACTCTTTGGATTTTTATTATTTTTGTTTACTTTACTTTAATTATTGTTTAAAAAAATATATATATCGAGATCAAAGATAATTTTGGATCAATTAATTAATGATTAACTAGATCAACTGATAGTGCTATCTAATATACAGTTATAATAATGGGAGCATAGAAAATAGTTGTGTTTCGAAACAATTATTTTGTATTCAGTTTCGAATTGGATTAACGAGAAATTTATTTACTAATTTTCACAATATTCATATCAAACTATGTTTGTTTTAATTAAATGAAGATCAAATTGAATTTAAATTGTAAAGAAAATCCTTTGAGAACTAATGCTTATCGAACTTTGTTAATTACTATTTCGTAATTAGATTTATTCCAACACCAAGCAGTACGTGAGCGATGTCGGGGAGAAGATAGTGAGGCCGGTGCTGAAGCGCGCCGATTCCGTAAAGCAGATCGGTAATTCCGTCTTGGCCAGCAAGTATACGGCTTTCGCCGCCGATAAACTCGATGGAGCTCTTGACATTGCCGATAAGTACGTGGAAAGGTATCTTCCTGCCGATGTTTTCGATAGTCAGGGCAACGAGGATGTCACCACCGAGCCTGTGGTTGGACCGGCGGGAAAAGCCATCCAGACAAGCCAGCACATGTACAGATTCTCGAAGAAGCTGCAGAGAAGATTGACCAAACGCACGCTGCTTGAGGCTAAAGCTCTGAAGGACCAAAGCGCTGAAGCCATCCACGTTTTAGTCTACGTTGCAGAACTGGTATGTTCAAAGTGTATCAAGTGTTTCGAAGAATTTCATCAATTCTCCTGTTCATAGGTCGCAACGGATCCGAAGATGGCTCTGCAGAAAGGTCGTGAGCTTTGGATGAGTTTGAGCAAAGACGAACCCGAGAATCAGGCTCGTCCCGAGAACCTGGAGCAGCTGATCGTCCTGCTGACGAGGGAAACCGCCAGACGCGTTGTGCACCTGGTGAACTTCACCGCGCACGGAATTGGGAAGATTCCGAAGAGGGTGACCCGTCTCGTCAACGGCATCGCGAATTCCTGCTTCCAGCTGCTGGACACAATCCTGAAGGTAACTGCTTGAACTCGCTGGAGCTTCCTGTGTGCGCGCGCTTTGAGTCCTCACGAGAACATAGATTGAAAAGAGCTTTGCTTTTGGTTATTAGTTTTTTTTTTCTTCTCCCTAAGATACAATGATACAAGGAATAAAAATGCATGCTAATTGCTGTCGCGATTTGTTGCAGCCGCGGCAAGAATCAGAGCACGCCTCGGCCGCATCTCACTTAATCTTAAGCGACGCTTTTCGCATTCACATGATATTAATCGGCCACTTGGGCTATCAGAGCAACAGCCACTAAAGACACGTAGAGCCTCGCAACGCATACAGTAAATAAAAAAAAAATATCAAAGCTTAAAATTAAGATAAATCGTAGAAATAATATTGAAATTATACAAGAAGAAGTGAAATTTGTAAGCGAGAACAAAGAAACCTTTGATTCGTAGAGAGTTCATTTGGATGCGATCGGTCAGAGCGTCTGGACGTCGGCCAAAAGTACCGCACAAAAATTAACGGTAGCCCTTAAGCAACTGAACGTCCGCACCACAGACCTCCTGGTAAGCAGACCTTCTCAATCTAGAGATCTCGACGAAGGCGGCTGCACCTCGTCCATCTATCCAGAGAGAGGGTGAAATTCTATAAGGATTTACATTGCATGTTTTAGGATCAACTGGTCCAACAACTCGCCCAACAAAGTCAGCAGTCGCAGCAGCAGCAGCAGCAGAAGAAAACCACATCCGTATCGATAACGAACTCCAGTCCGGAGGTAGAGACAAAACCGATGGACAGATCGTGGACGTCATCACCATCCCCGAAGATTCCTCAAAGCACCACCTACCAGCACCAGCAGTCGCCGTCGATCTCGCAGGACACGCTCCGTCCTCCCCCGGTGACAAGGACCCAATTAAAGGCAACCCACCGAAGCGTTCCAAACGTTTCCAACGGCGAGTTCGTCGTAAAGTCCTGAAGCAGAAGGCGCGCAAACGAAACACGCACTAATTCGTAGCGAACAGTTAAATTATTCTCATTATTATTCTTTATTATTATTATTATTATTATTATTATTATTATTATTATTATTATAATCTTCTTAATCTGTTTAACTATTTAAGATAATCGGTCAACGCAACGGCTCATATTGAAATAATATATGATGTTAAAGTTGCCCGACCAATTATGCAATATTATATAATTATACTAATATATAGATCTATATCATTGTTTTCTGGGGAAATTTAAATAAATATACTCGTACATAAATATCGATAATAAAACGAAATAAACGAAACGTATTATTATATCATTAATATCCTAATACACTAGGTATTTCTTCAAAGATTTAATAAGTACGCATAATATTAATATAACTAAACAAAAATTGACACATTTAGTCAGGTTATATGATAAAGAGCGTATAGAAATATAATTTATTATGAGCGTTATCAATATATTATTTAGTTGATTTCGTCGATATCGAAAATGGAAATCAAATGAATTTTGCGGATTAGAGAAAAACGCAAGCATATACACAAACATACTGTTTTTATTTATATTTACAAAGTGTGTACAAATCCGAAATCAATGGCTTTATAAATAGATTTTTTTTTTATTATTCATAATATATATATATATATATATATATAATTGTATTTATTCCTTGTTATATAATTAAGTGGTTTTCTCATGATTTCATTCTGCGATGTATTTTTGTGATACATGTGGGAAACAACCAAAATAATAAATAACATGTCCTTTTGGAAAAACTCATCACTCGCCAAAGGGATCGTCCGGAAATGATTTCAGTTGCCCCGGAAACAGATACTACTTTCTCCATCGACGATATACATTGTTTACTAATTAAAGAAGCGTCTCCTATGGAAACGAGGGTTGGTTTCCGGGGCAACGGAGTAGCACAAAGGATTCGCGACATGTGAATCGAATTCTTTGTGCGGGTGGGTGGGTGAGACTGGACCATCGCTAAAGGTCAGATGGACACGGACGCAGATCATTTCCTTTCTACCTCGCCGACCCCTCCCCACTCATCCGATGCGAGATCCTAAACTTAATTGAATCGGTCATCGGAGAAACCGATGAGATAATCATTTCTCGAACGACCGATCGATTGATTTTGGATGAAGCGATAAAATATAATTGTGAGAACCTCTTTTTATTTATTTCCCTCGTAATAAGGAATCGAAACTAATTGTAATACTTTGATATGGCTAATTGTTAATTTTTCTCATTGAACGCTCTCTACAACCTGTTAAAAAACGGTAAAACAAATACAAGATTAAAAAGAACTTGCGTGTCTTGCCTATTGTTAATCATCATGTCGGTTGTATGTATGTATTTATATATTATTATTTCTTTTAATCATTCCTTGTTCTGTCATCACAATTTACTTAATTATCATTTTACTCAGCAAGATCCAATTCAAACAGTCTTTTCCCAACTCAATCCACCAACAAAACATGTATTGTCTTATCACGCACATTCACTCTCTCCACTCTCATTAAAATATGTTTATTTTGTTGCTGTGATCATCCCTATCCGCACCTGCTGCTGCTGCTCTCATCTTAATTTATATCAGTTCTGCGACGTACTCGGGCTGCTTGTCGTGCTTAAACCGACTCTTGTTGAAAGTGTTGAAGTCTTCGGAACTACTCCCGACGGGTTCCGGCACTTGGAAAGTCGACCCCTGGAAACCCATTGCAGCCTCGTAGTACTGGAATGCGGCGGAACGTTATGCCAGTGATATTGCTGAAATACATGGCATTGTTCTACTTACGTTTGGTGATCCCCTAAGGGTGCTGCTGTTCGAGTGCAGAGGCATCCCCGACAGAGTTGCATAATCAGCCATTTCGTCGGCCATCGAGAGGGTTGCCATGTGAACGGATCCTCGACGGTTCGGATGCTGGATCGTCGCATACGTGTTGTCATCCTAACAAACAATTGAAAATGATATTACCTACGTAGATGCAAAATGTAAAATATTTACCGGGACGAAGTCTTCGCTGTTTCTCCTGTTCTGCTCAGGTTCATTGAAGACCTGCATCGTCAGCTCCTGTTCCTCGTAGATTTTCAATTTCCTGAAAGAATTTACGTGATCATGAGCAAAAGTTTCTAAAGGTCAAACTCGTTCGTTTAAATACTGTTCGATCCAGAGGGGATTTTCCGTGGTGTTCAGGTCATCGATGATGGCCTTCTTGATGAGTGCGTCCTTCTTCTTAACACCGTTCGGTGGCATCGACCAGTGCCGAAGGCAGCAGCAAACCACGGTGAAAGTGACTATACCGACGACGAGGACGATCAGAAGAGCTATGAGGGCTGCCAGAGCCGGATCGAATGCCTCCTCCTTCTCTGTGGCGAATGCCGGCACGACATTCTGGATGGCAAAGCCAGCGTAGTAATCCTTGAGGAAGTCGTATTTCGCGTCGATTATCTTGAGGACCTCCGGCACCGGGACAATCGTGTGGGTGTTCGGATCAATAACTAATATGTACATATCACTCCTGGAATCAGAGAGACACACACATACACACACACATCGCACATGACATTAACGATTTAAGGACTCTATCTTAACTCGAGCTGCCTCCTTGTAACATCCCCCCAAGAGAGAGATAGAAAGAGAGAGCGAGAGTGCAAGATATATTTCACGTTAAATATTAGAAATAATTATCTTAAGTATGTAACGTACCATTCTTCATTTTTACGTCCGAGATCGTCGGTGTGGTAACGGATGTCGTCAATGATAACTAAACTACCGGTGGCGTTGCTGAGTTCGGCGATGATCTCTTCGCGTTCGCATTTAACTTCTGTTACTGGTCTGGAGAGGATGATCCTGTTTAGCTGGGTAGGCTCGAAGATCCAAATCTGAGAGTAGCGAAAAAGAAAAAAGAAGGATGAAAATGATGGGAAACCGAGATCGTTCACGGTCGAATGCAGGCAGAGAACTTACGTGAACTTTGGCGATAGTTTCCCTTTCCGGGAAGGCGTTCTCCCTGGCGACGACGTCGACGACGAATCTGTGCTGATTGTTCTCGGCCAGATAAGTCGCCGTGTTTAGATGTCCGGTCTGCGAGATGTTGAACGGCGACGGGATTATCGAGCCGGAACTCTTATCCGATCCGTACTTGTACAAGTTGGACGCCTTTATGTAATAAGTTATGGTCCCGTTGGGGCCGGCATCTGGATCGACTGCGGACACGTTCGCGATGAAGTTGTTAATATTGGCCATCGCGTTCACCGCCGCATAATACGTGGGCTTCACGAATTTCGGAGCATTGTCGTTCTTGTCGTTGATGACCACCAGAACTTTGGCTACTCCAATATCGTGCATAATCTCATCGTCGCTGAGCCGATGTCTGTCCTCGTCGGTCAAGTAAAAGTCCGGATCGTTGTTGGCCAAGATGAACAGGTTGTACTCGCTCTTCTCTTCGCGATCGAACGACTTGTTCGTGTACAAACTACCGTCGAGTTTGTCCAATCTGAAGGCGTGATCCTCATCCCCGGCGAGCATGTAATAATACACCTTGGCGTGTTTGCCCTCGTCTCGATCAAGCGCTTTCACCTGTCCGATTCGCAGGTTCTTCTCATCGTTTTCGTCCACGTAGAAGATGTACGGATTTGTCGTTTGCGTATCCGGAAATTCGGGTCGATTATCGTTCATATCCACCAGCAATATGGTCAAGTATCGCACGGTTTCGAACCATTTGGGCATTCCGTGATCCCGCGCTACCAAAACGAGCTACCAGAAAAACGTATAAAAAAATTAATACCTCCTGCAGATAGCAAAAAACCTGCACAGCTATTACCTCGTAACGCCCTTGAACCTCCCTATCCAACATCCTCTTGCACTTCAACTCCCCAGTCTTCTCTTCTATAGCGAACTCTTCAGTCTCCTGCACGTTTTCCCCATCAATCCGCAAATGATATGTGATCCTACCATTTTCACCTGAATCCTTATCCGTCGCCTTAACAGTCATCACAAGGAAATCCGGAATAGCCGCAGTCTAAAATATATATTTAAAAAAAAATTAATTTAATTAATTAAGTTCACAAACATTTTGTATTAAACGAATAATAAATGGGATTTACGGGATGGCCACTTAAGAGAAGCATGCATTCATATTGATAGACATAAATCTGTACCTCGATAATTTCCACGGTGGAATTCAATAATGCCGGCATGATGAAGGCGGGTTTGAATTCGTTCACGTTCTGCACTTCGATATTAATCATGGTCCTGTCCGATAGTTTGCCCGTCCCTTCGACGTCTCGGGCTTCGACCAATAAATTGTACACGTGCTGTCCATCGATTAAAGATTTATGCGGATACAAGATTCCCGTGTCTTCGGCCAGCAAAAATACATCTTAAACACACACACACACACAAACACAATTAAATTCGATCGAGTCTTCACTTAACGTTTAGCTTACTTTTCTCGTTGCCCGTCAGGATCTTGTATTTGATGATTCCGTTGATTCCAACGTCGCCGTCCGTTGCGTTTATAGTTACAATAGGTACTGGAGGATTCAATCGGACGTTCTCGACGACGGTGGCATTGTAGCTGCTCTGGTTAAATTTCGGCGCGTTATCGTTAACATCTCGGATGAAGATGTGGATTGGAACGCTGACGGTACGCTTCAAGTTACCAGGAGCTCCATCACTTGCCACCACTTGGATGGTTACATCCTCGAGGACTTCCCTATCCAGGAAATTTGGATTCTCAACAGTTACTTCACCCGTTTCTTGATCGATCTTGAAGTTCTCGCTGTGCTCACCGGTCAGGTTGTAGGTGATCTTTCCGAAGACACCGGCATCTCCGTCGGTAGCATTCACCGTCACTATGTGCGCATCCTTTGGTATGTTCTCCTCCACGGACACGTTGTACATTTCTTTACTGAATTTCGGGTCGTTATCATTGATGTTTACTACGGTCACATGGATAATCGCGCTTGTATTCAATTGAGGTACACCAGAGTCGAACGCGACGATGGTGAAGTTCAGATTCTCGGTCTGCTCGAAGTCGATGACCTTCTTGATCTGCACGATACCTGTACCATTGTTGATCTCGAAGTACTCACTCTGAGGCCAGATCGTGTATCCTGCGATCTCTGAATCTTCATCGTAAGCATTGTATGTTGACACTATGGTACCGATAGGTAATTCCTCCTTCAGCTGCAAATCGTAAAATGGTCTTTGAGGAGTCCAGGGTGGAGTGAAAGCCGGAGGAGAGTCGTTAACGTCGGTGATGGTTATGATCAGCATGCCTTCGCCTTGCTGCATATTGGTAGCAGTAATATCGGTTACAAGAACCGTGATCCTAATTACAGCTGCAATATCCCTTAGTAGAGGATTCACGACCGTGACTTTCCCGTTGTTTTTATCCACGGAGAAAAAATCTTTGAAGCCATCGGTGCCTTCCACTTTGTGACCGTGCTTATCCAAAGCGGTGATGGGTTCCGTAGCGGCAAAATTCAAAGCCTCTGATCCATTCACGTCCGGATCAAGAGCCACCAGTGTATGGACAACAGTTCCGACAGGTGCATCCTCTAGAACCTCCGCCTTTTGCGTCGTTGGTACGAAATAGGGTAACTTATCGTTTGTATTAATTATATTGACTGTTAAAGTTGCGGTGCCGGATAGAGCTGGAGAACCCTTATCGGTTGCAATTACTTCGATGTTGTAGGTGTTGCGCCTATCGTAATCCAATTTGGAAGCGACCGTGACGACTCCGGATTCAGGATGAATGTTGAAATCGTCCAGAGAGCCTTTGGTCAGCTTGTACTGTATCTCGGCGTTGAGTCCGACATCCGCATCGGTTGCGTTCACCTGAATCACCGATGAACCTACGGCCACGTCCTCTTTAACAGCTACCACGTAATTCTCTTCCCCGAATTTCGGCGCATTGTTATTTATATCCCTAACAGTTATATTCACTAAAGCGCTCGCCGTATATTTACCATCGTTAGCCTGAAAACAATATCGAATATCACTATACAAAAATTAATTGTAGGTATTTGCAAATTGAATTGCTGCTGTGAAAAATCGCTGCATATCAATTGCAAATGAGATGCAATTTGACTGACGTCCTATTTCTCGTTAGTAGATAACAAGATGTAAATTTATGCCTCACCTCAACAGTGAGGACAAGATCGTCGGCATTGCTCATGTCCAGACCAGTGGTTTTGGTGATCCTTATCCTGCCAGAATCCGGATTGATGTAGAACGAACCGTCCGCATTTCCAGCGATGATGGAGTACGTTAGACGTGAAGTTTTGTCCTTGTCCGTTGCAGTGATGACCAGATCAGGATCGAAACGGGTCGCACCTTCATCAATGAATACTCTGTAGACGTCCTGTCCGAACACCGGTGGATTATCGTTGTTGTCCGTAAGAACTATCTTCAGAGGAACAATCGATGTCTGTCCCTTTCCATCATCATCTGTGGCCTGAGATACAACAAAAAAAAAAAACAAAAATAGTAGAATATTATTATTGATTATTTCATTAACGTTTCCGAAGATGAAATGTTTGCGTGGCAATTAAGGATTATAAGTTGTTTACCTTAAATGATAGAAGATACTCGGATTTGGTTTCGTAATCGAGACAGTCCTCTTCACCCGGATGAGAGCATTTTGCGACGGTGATGGCTCCGGTCCGGTTGTTGACGTGGAACTTCTCGGCCCCATTTCCGGCCAACGAATAGAGGATGCCGTTTTCTCCGAATCTTCCGCTATCCCTGTCCCTCGCCACGATGGTGCTCACCAAACTTCCGGGCGAAGAGATTTCGGAAATTGTAGCGACGTAGCTGTCCTGATCGAACGTGGGCGCATTGTCGTTGGCATCCGTGACGGTGATGGTCACCGTCGCCGTCGAGGACAGCTGCTCCTCCGTGTGCAGTTCTTTGGCGACAACCAGAATCAAGAACTTTCTTTGATTCAAATTCTCGTAATCCAAAGAACTGTTAGTCACGCGAATCGTCACCGGGGTCGAACCTATCGCAGATTTCGGCTCGATGGAAAACGCGTTCGAGATGTCGTTCAGCGTCAACGAAAATTCCGAATTCTCACCCTGAAACCATCAAAGCAAAGCACAAACCAACAAAAATACGTTATAACAAATTACGAAAGCCTCAAATTGATCGTACCAAATCGGGATCGTTGACGGTCATGTCCAGATCGGGAAGCGCCGACCCTTCAGGAATATTCTCCGGTATTTCCACGTAATAGTCTCGCTTATTGAATGTAGGCGGTTCGTCGTTCACATCCTTCACAGTTATTTTAACTTCGGCCGTCGTTACCGTCAACGGATCATTGCCTTTTAGTCCGTCGATTATCTCCCGCGCCTGAAGCGAAAAAAAAATACAGTTTAGTGTATCATGAGAGGATAGGATAGGAGAGAAAGATGAATGCTAAAATTTAAAGGAAATAATAATAATAATAATAATAATGAAATAAGTAGACGAGAATATATTACGAGGAGCTCATCATAACTCAAACAAACAAAGACCGACCTTAATGTTGAGCGTTAAAATCCCGCCAGAATTATCTATCGATTCCCTGTCCAGTGGTTTGGCCGTCCTCAGTTCACCCGTCACAGAATCCAGCAGAAAATAGTTCATGGGATCTGAAATAGTTACATCAGTTACATTCTCCTAAATAGTTAAGCAAGATATAAATCGAGAGGGAAGACATTGAACGGAAGTCAAGTTAAGTAATATTTATTACTTAATAATAATAATTGATTTATTAGAATTAATATATTTATAGATGAAAACTTACTATTGACTAGTTCATAGTGTATCTTCCTGGGATGTTGCCGATCGCCATCGACGGCGTGCAAGGTGAGGACGAGCGTGTTAATCGAGGCGTTTTCGTAGATTTGTGCCTCGAGTTCTCCTATGAACTTGGGAGGAGTATCCTGCACATCCTCGACGTTGACGTTCACTTTGACGGTGCTGTTGAGTTGTCCGTCCTGCAATTAGGGCACAATTAGGATGTAAGTTGTCGAGAGAAGGAAGTGCGATTAGACCGAGACGTAGGAGAGAAATAAAAAAAAAGTGTGTACCGTGGCTTTGAGTAGAATTTCATAAGTATCTTGCATTGTGTAGTTTAATTTCTTTTTCAGCACGAACACACCTTTGTAAGTGTTCTGCGAACTTTCGACGGCCTGCAGCTCGAATATTTCGCAGGCTCGCTCGAATCCCGGCAAGTTTATGCAATCCACCTCGATGCTCTCACCGAGAGAATCGGGATCGGAGAGCACCACCTCCGAGAAGACGGTGCTGCCGATAGGTTCATCCTCCTTCACGTTAATCTCGTATGGCACCTAAAACTGATGGCGTTAGCAGAGATGTCTGAAATTAATCTAAAATTAAACGTTACGTTTTGGAACATCGGAGCATTGTCGTTCTCGTCGAGGATGATGACCGTCACCGGAACGGTCACAAGATTGTTACCACCGACGGGGGCATCCTGCACCTCATCCTCCAAGGTAACCGAAAAGTGCAAAGTGTCGTTGATCTGAAACGGGAGAAACCATTAGCCGTTCCACCGGAATATATAAGGTAAAAGTGCGAGGGTGCGATTGAATTGTTTACGATACCTCTCTGTCCAGGGGCTTTACGACTGTAACGTCGCCCGTATCCCTGTTGACCTTTAGGAGGTCGGTGCCGTTAAGGCCGAAATGCACGGTGCTGTTCTCCGGATCGGAGCCCTCCAAAGTGAAAACAACCGTTCCAACAGGAGTCGTTTCCGGTAACGCCAAATTGTTTATGTCCAGCGTAAAGACCGGAGGGAGATTGGCTCCTCCGCATACCCAACCTGCTAAACAAGACGCAGAACGCAGACATGTAGAAGCAGCAAGTAAATAAGTGCAAGGTGTATGATGTTTATGATTTCGGCTTCAAAAGGAAAGGTTCGGATGAAAGAGCGAACGATATCAAAGGGATTTAAGGAATCGTTACTGCCTTCCTCTCTCCAACTCTCTTTAAAGCTCGACCGCAGAAGGTATAGTATGGATAACTAAACGGAACTTGGCGCAAATAGGCAGTGGATGAGATAAGGGTGTTTCTTCCATTTTATAGTAAATCCTTTGCGTAGCTAACTACTGCTGCAGGAACAACACGGTCGCGACGGTAGCGCAGAAACAAACGTAAGGGACGTAATTTATGGTAGGCCCTAGAAACAAATGGTTTTTAAGGCACCCCAAAGGCTGCTCTTAATCACGAACGCTGCTAAAATTTATAGATTACAAAACCGTAAAGACCGTCCCCGGGCTGAACTAAAATCGACCCACTTCTTAATTAATCCATCCGCTCCACGCCAAACCACCCCGAAATTTAAATACATTAAACCGGTCCGATACGAGATCTTAAACACACGCAAAAAAAAAAGAAAACTTCTTTTCAAACAAGACATCAGAGCATTATATACTAATTAAAATAACCTTATCTTAATTTAAATGTTCTCTGCGAAGCAATACAATATAGTTATTGTTTCATCTTGCAAACAAATTTGCAATTAGATTGAAATGTTCCTAATTGGATCTTCGACGATGTAAGCAACTAAACTGGAAATGTAATATTAGCTGATGTCGGATATAGTTTGGAACATAAAATGAAATCGGTTTATTTTATGATTGAAGGCTGGAAGCAACAAAACGGCGTAAACTTATTAGAAATGCATGGGTCGTCGAAGATGGCGGGCGGGGAGGTTCTCGGAATTTCTTAGCAAGTTGATGGCGAGGGCATTCGCTATTTGTAGATCGTAAAGGCGGTGCGTTTCAATCACACTAAAACGTCCATCCGGAGCAACTTTATTCCGCAGAACCGCAATTGAAACCAAAGCATTTTCAACGGTACTCTCGAGGCGATATTTACGTAGATCTCTTTGTTTGCCATCGAAACCGGATGATCGATGATCTGGGCTTTCACTTTCACCCTTTTTGATTGATACTTCGGTGTATTCGGAGAAAAATGAATTCGGTTCGACGATAATCAATCAGCTGTTCTCTTAATCACACGCAGCGCGTACGTTTATTTGCGTCCAGACAATAATCAATCAAGAGGAAAAATAAATATCAGTCTGCGATTGTTCCCCGTCCCCGTTCTTTGCTCATCTTGCGAGAAAAGAAAAAAAACTGCAATAAGGAAATGAGATGGGTCTGCGGGCGTATCGGATGAAGGACAGGAAACGGAGGGCTATAATAAAACGGCCGGCTTATTGTTGATGTAGTGTGCTGCGGCGTCGCTTCCGGAAGGCATTAGAGCGAACACCTTGTTAACAGCGCTGACGGGTCAACTTCCGGTTGCGATTACATCAGTGCTGGGCGCGAGATAAGCCAAGGACGGACGACGTCCGCCCTTCGCCCTTCTGGATTACCTACACCCACCACCACCTTCTCCTCCTCCGGCATTCAAAGCTCCGCAGGATTACATTACGAATGCCGTTGATGGAAGCTCCTCGGAATACCAAGTGCAAGCGAGGCTCAACTTGAATCCGGACAGAATCGATGCACCTGAATTAGCACGACTCTAAACGTATTTGATCTTTCCTTACACAATTATATCTTTTACACTTCTCCTATTCATTTTTATTATACAACATACTTGCAAAAAATGCGTTTTATTGTCAAAAACTGATTGCGTGAAAAAATGCGTTTGCGTGAATGGTGATAATTACAACACAGACTGTTGTTGTTCTCCTCTGGCCGTACATATATTTTCGCAACAAACTTTCCGAATATTCAAACTTCCGCATTCTGCACGTATGTTTCTCATTCGTCTTGTTTCTTTTTTGTTTATTTGTATTATTTCATCCCCATTCCAGCATCCCTTATTTGATGCTGCCGTCGTCCTCCCCCCAATTTTTTTTTCTTCTTTTCTTGTTGCTGCGTGTGTCGAGTATTTCATTTTATTTTTCATACATGCACATTGGCGCGCCGTAAAGTTTTGCATGAATATTTAAACTGCGACCCTCCATAAATTTCGCATTGTGTTTCGTAAAACTTTGTCCCAATATGAAAATAGGATTGTGCGAGGAATAAACCGAAAGATAGATACAAATGAAAAGGGAATGTAAGGAAGAAAGAAGTACAACTTTTGCTAATTGAAAACTTGATTTTTGGGTTCTCGCTGCGGGCGCGCATTTTATTGTTTGTTTTTGGGGTTGTTTATTGCGAGCTGGGGGAGATCGATTCCATCACTGTCAATGGGGCAAAAATACTGCAAGCAGACGATGCATCCTCGGGGAAATTTAAGTAACTGCAACAAAACTTTCGAGAGGATACGGCTGGAATAAACGCTCGCGATCCTTTGGCGGAAAATTTTTACAAACTGCATTGTTGCGAACGATGCCCGAACAGTTCGAACGAACACAAACCATTCAGCTTCTTTGCATTCTTTTGTTGGTCGCAAAAGTTACACACAAGTATCTATAGTCACAAATAAGCTCTTTGTAAAAGCAGCAGTAAAAAGAAAACCTCGCTCCTCAACTATTTCAAACTTTTTACAAGTTTTTAAATAATATTAATATAGTTTTCTTATTGATATACAAATATTGCTTGATATACAAATAATTAATTTATGCGGCGAATTAAATTGATTGTAAAGGATTTTGTATATTTCACGTAGTTATATCGATTGAAAATTGGCGTCGATTGGGATGAATTTACTGGTGAAAATTGTTATTTAATGTAAATGGAAGTTGGCTCGACCGTTGCATTTAGACCTGGGGTCCGAAGTGTGTTTAGTATGCAAACCCATGGTAAATATCATAGACATAGCGGTGCATACGTAATTACTGATTATGCAGATGCGAACCCGAATACGTAACGGTGTGTTAATGACACAAACCCCCCAAACCCAGGCACCTTTGAACGCGGACTTTTCCGCCCCATTTGTGAAGGATGGCAAAGAGGGGTGCAGAAGGGTGGATGGAAAGCGCGACACTCTGACTTGTAAATATTTCATCAGCCGCAGAATGCGGAATTCGGACAACAACTGGATTTTCCTCTCCCATTCCACAAACACATCAGATGAACCCCATCTGTTCACCAATATGTGTAATGCGTTCGGAGCGGATTCTGCAGACTATAAATTCCAGTTCTGTGTGCGTTTGCAGAAAGCAACTTTAATCTCGCCGCACTCCTTTATTCCTTTGACGTTTTTCGCCTTCTCCTCTTCACTCCTACACCTCCTTCCGCACCGCACCTTCTTTGCCCCGAGCGCCACCTTCCACGATACTTTTTTAATATTTTATCTTCGCCAGAAAGATAACACCCCCTTCGGTCCTCCCAAATTTATCATCTTTAATGGCTCGTATTAAAGATATTTATAGATCTAGAATCACACACGTTACTCTTACAGCCTGTTTAGATTATAGCGCCATTATTTACAGCTCCAGTTATATAATATATCAATGATATTTATTCCATCGATACACCGTTTCATGAATTTTCATATAAAAATAATATACTGATTGAATTAAAATCTATATGTAAAATGTTGGTACAATTTAATTTAAAATCAAAAATCAATAAATTTTGTAATTACTATATAAAATTATTGCTTTAGTATTCAATAAATATAATTGGTTATTCGAAAAAAAAAACAAAGAACCTCCTGCGTGCAATAATAATATAATTGGAAAACTTAATGCAAATCGCAGAGCGCCTGGGGATTTATCGTCCTTCTATTTTTTCTTCTGTGGTTCGTATTCCCTTTTCTTCTTTGCAGGTTTTTCGCCCTGCGGGGGTGTCCTTAATAGCGGATCGGGGAAACATAAGGACTAACGAATTCAGTGAACCCGAATAAGCGATGGTCGAACAGAGGTTTATTTTGCTCTATTCGCCTCGACGAATTACAATTGCTGTTATTTTTCCACGTCACGTCGAGTGCATGAAAAACATAAAAAAAATTATACCGAGTATATGGATAGATATAGAGATGTAGGAGAAATGAGCAATTATGGGGAATCCCCGGATGATCGATTGCATTATTGCTATTACCGCATTGTTCGCACTGACAGAAATTTAATTATTTTACCACAAACTGTTGGTATCCAAATGTCAAATTAATTACACGTTCAATTGATTGCAATTAATTGCAGCGAAACATCATATTTGCTTCTTCCATTCTTTGATTTTTATTGTTTGTTCGTTTTGTTGCCGAGGGAAAACAGGGACGCGGAAAGGAAGGCGGCGACTTCGGTCTTTCTCCTCATGCGAAACGTATAGATCAAATAATAAATGTGGGCTGTCCGGGCGAGTTTAAGTGAAATTCCATGTTTCCTGCTGACACGAGGGCGAAATGTGTGTGTTTGTGTGTGTTGGAAAGGGGAATCCCGTAGAGCGCTTTCAAACAATCGCACAAAAGTCTCCGCCGCAGACGCAATTAATATTTTGGACCGCGAAAATTTCCACCTTCACCTGATCTAATAATACGATTGTCCTGTCCTCCACATCCTCGAACTTAACCGCATCAAGTTGAACTATGCTGCGGCCATTCTACGGCGTTCGAAAATCACGGACCCGGTGGTCCTGTTTTCGAATTCCATGCTATAATTAACGCTATTCAATTTATTGTTGCAGGACAATGCTGTCATCTGTTTACATGCTTGGGATTGGCACAGAGATTGAACATGATGTATGGTGTGCTAAAGTATAAAAGTTATCTTAAATCTTCTTCGACTAAATTTTCAGAGATGAAAGTAATATTCTTATATTTCTTAAAATTTTCAGTGAAAGTTTAATGCACGAAAAATGAAGAGTTAAAAATGTATATTGAACATAAAATTATATTGCTTCAAAGCTAAAAATACATAAAACAGAAAAGTCCATTTTCAGCACTGAAAACCGGTTGTCAGTTTACAAAAATAAAATATCATAAAAAATGGAGCTCTTCAACAAAGAGCGTATTTTTGCATATATATATATATATATATTTCCGGATTACACATTTTGATTGATGGAGCGAATGGCAAGCTTATGATTTCTGTTTCAATGTAGCTTTAATCACCTGGAAAATAAATTTGCCCCTCTTCGGCCCATTTTTAACGAAGCTTTGATAAAAAAGGTAATGTAGCACTCACGTCGAATTACAAAAGCCCCCCCACTTGGTGCCCGACTCCGACTCAATTGACCCACTAATTCCGCAGATTTCTGAGCTGATCGATGGTGTCGAACGCGGAAAAGGAAAGAAGGAACAGACCATGCCAAGTGGCGATTAACCCTCCGGAGAGTCTAGACTCCTCTAATTACAGTCGACTACACCACCAACAATTGGATCATCTCGGATATAGAGAAATATACACACCGACGTTGAATAGAGTGGAAGCCCACCCAAAAAAAAAAAATAGTGTTGTTTTAGCCGAGATTCGTGGATAAAATAACGAACTCGGATTCGCCGCGATATGTAAGTTCGTTATATGAGAGGGGATTCCATGCAAATTGCATTTAATTGAAAGAGGAATTTAGCGAGGGCAGCGAAAATGTATTCATTATAGAGCGGAGGAGGTTTGTGCAAGGACGGATCGATTGCGATGAGTATGAGGGATGAGGGACGGCTGAGGTGAAAGGATAGCCGTGATTCATCCTGTGAGCGGATGGTGGATTTCGGCTTTCCGGACTTACCGTTCATCAAAAGCGCAGAGACGAGGACCTGAATCCAGGACATCGGACCCAGAAATCCCATCTTTTCTCGGCCACTGAAATTAGAACAAAAAATATTTACCATCATATACTTTTAGTTTTAATTATTTTTTCAAAAACAATAATTTAATTGATGTTTTCATTGCTATTTGCGAATGTTCGTTATTGATTCGTGCGAGATTACAAAAATGTAAATAAAACGGTCAAGTAGCGCTTTATGTGTTTCATGCAGGATGAAAAATAGACAAAAGCTGAAAAGCTTATGATTTTCCAAAGAATGTGAATAAAAACGGGGGCAGGCATATGAAATAATAATTAGGTTCGCTTTTCTTTTGGAGATTAGAACTTCTGGCGGTTTTGAAAAGCGTTGAACGGTGTACGCGTATAATGCAGCATCGATCGTGCAGAGAAAGGTCTCTCGCATAAAATTCTTATGGGCGCAAAGAAAAGAGCTTTTCTGCTGCTGCTGCTGCTTCTGCTCTCACCTGGAGCGAAATTACAAAATGATGATATAAGGGTGGATGTAGAAAGAAAGCGGAGAGATTTGTATGCAGAGATGCCCTGACCATGAAAACATCATCAGTCATCTGCAAGAAGGAAAAAATATAAATCCTGAAGGATAATGCGAGTGGATGGGATGCGTCCGTGCAATTCGCATTCGAATCAATCAGATTCTCTGGGGAGACGGAAGGGTCTTCACGATGAGGAAGACGAAGTGACGACGACAGCACCATCACTAATAATACTAACAAAAAGGGAAGAAAAAAAAAGGGAAAAGGATGCAGCAGAACAAGTGCGAGTAATTGCAATTTTTCAGCTGCATCCTTTCCACTTTAATGGCGTCACGGGACGTCGGATATAATCACGAAGCCGTGAAGTTCCGGATTCTATGGCCGGATGGAGGAGAGCATCGTTTAATCTCTTATCGCGCACTCCGCTCATGTATAAACATTACGCAATCATGGTTTTCATTAACTACGAACGAAGCTCAACTGCCCGGATTACCAGGAATACATAACAGTTTGAGAAGAAAAAAAAAACCTACCTCTTATAATTGCACCAATTTATTTTTATTCCTTTGCTTCAATTTAAAAAATTTCCAAACGAAAATCCGCTAAATTAAACAAGATTGCATTATCAATTCTATAAGGCATAAAAATGCAACTCCATCAGTTTTTAAACATAATCTACTTATTCATAATATGTTATTGTAAATAACTACAACTGAAAATAAACTAATTAAGTAAATAAAATATGGGTAAATTTCATTTGCATGACATTAACATAGGTTCTTGATATACGACGCTAAATTCATTTTGTGGACGTTTTTTATGTATATACGTGGGAGGAGAAAAACAAGGAAACTTTTATGGGTCTGTTTTTTCGTTTTTTCTTTCTATTTTTGGGTCAGAAACTCAATTTTGTGCACGTTTTCCGCAATAACCGTAAATACTGCTATAACGTTTTTTTTTTACATCAACCCCATGAATTATAATATCAATTCTTTATACATCAAATATTATACTTTATTTGTCATCATTTTTTATTAGAATAATCATTAAATTCATAATTTAATTTTGTTAATGAACATTTCCAATAATTTAAAATATTTTTAGAGAAATAGCATATCACTATTTTAGTTAGTAACGCATTTATCAAATTACATATAAAGTGTTTCAAGCGAAAGGGGATGAATTTAAAGTGGTGAAAAGTGGAGACGTGAAAATTGCATTATACTTGAGTGAAGAAAAAAGTTAAATGATCGGATCGAGTTCAATTGGCGAGATTTTCTATCTTTATAAGAAAATAAAGCGGATATCGAGAGAGGGAAAGTATCGAGGCTTGAGGGGAAGATTAAGATCCGACGTGATGTAATCCCGATGGTCGAGGCAATAATGGATTCATAAAGCGTCGAGGTTTCTTCAGATTATACGTAACTTATTAAATTTGGAGAAGGCAGGCAGCTAAGTAGTGATTAATATTTTCGGTTTTAGCGTGACGTGTGATACGTGCTCTTGGGATTACACGGAAAAAGAATGCACGAAGAGAGCGGAGAGAAATAAAGATGGATGTGTGTACACACACATATATCTATATATATATATATATAGAAAAAAGCAATATTTTAGAAGGCTTCTTATGAGTGTAACGGGGATACGCTAAGGGCGTTATTTGCATTTGCCCCAGTTTAGTTAAATAAGCGATCCCTGGGTGAAGAGTCTGAGTGAAGAAAAACGGGGGAGCGAACAGCCAAGATACAAACTACGTACAAAAGACATTTTATTAACCCGAGAGGTGAAGGGGAGAGGAAGAAAGACTTCCCTCGGGTTGGAAAAAAGCTCATACACACACACACACATCCCGCGTATATGTGGAAATCATGTAGAGCGCCACCATTATTATATAACACTGCGCCGTCTACAATATACATATATTAGGTGCAGCAGAAAATTGTAACTTATAACTAAATATTTGCATATAAATCTAAATGGTAATGTCGCTATGGCTCCTCTCAAAAAAAAAAACGAGCATGGAAATTTCAGTGCGAGCATGGAAATTGAGGGAGAAAAAGTTTATTCGAACCCATAAATAAAGGTAAAAAGTTAATTTAAGGGCTTTTGAATATTATAAGGATTTTTCTATGCAAAAAAAAAATACAAATTGAGTATTTTACTAAAAGATTTTCTAATTTTTCCGATTAATTTGAATAACTGTTTATAAAATGTCAATAAAGAGTAAATAAACAATACGAAAACAAGTTGAGCAAATATAATTTGTCATCCGTCGGGGATGTATGCACAGCGAATTTCGATTTCCGGCAGATTGATTTCAATGTCTGCAGCATTCAATGCTTGCTGATTACACTCGAGCGGATGCTGAGGAGACGCAGGTGAGGAATTTGTTTATTCTTACGTGACGGATTATAAATTAATCCGGGTTGAAGTTGAGCAAACACATTCGGCTGCGATGAGAGTTAGTCCATCTCGCATTCTCTATATCCGCTTCTATCGCACTCTCTTTGGTTTGCATAAATCTATGTTTTCTGGGACAGAATTGATGGATACAGTATGAAGATGTTATGAGAGTGAGAGAGAGAAATAGATGCAGCTCACCTCGAAGAGGTGGGAAGAGCTTTGCCGCCGCTTGCATTCATTAAAACGCGAAACGTAAATATATTCATCTCGCATACCTGCAGGAAGGGCGGATACGTGCCCGGCGCAATATCAGACTTCTGCGGGCATACTTTGGAAAATAGTTCACGATCTTGGGCCGATGATATACAAGGCTGAAAGCCATTCCTCCGCAAACAGAATGGATAATTAATTAAAGTTGCGGACGCGAAGGGAACGAAGCGTGGAGAAAAAGTAAACGTGCGGAAAAATAAGGTGGATGCGCCGGGTCGGGGGACTGTTGATCTTAAGCATTACGGCATTACATTTTGTTGTTTTCGAAATACCGGCCATCCGAAAACACGAAAACACAAACGCCATTAATTAGCTGATCTCGCTTATTACGCGATCCGACGGCGCGCATTACAATTTTCGCTCATTAAACGAAAACCCATCCCATCATCCATTCAAAAGTTACCAAACCAAAATTCAATTTTACTCTAATCGAATTTACTTACAAATACACACACAAATTTATACACATATGCGCAAACCACATGCGGACAAATCCATGCGTGCATTATGCACCCGAATCCAATCTGTATTTACATTAAGAGGATTAACTAATTAACTAATACTGTTGGCCAACCGCTAATTAGCCTTTTTTTTTACAGCACATAATAACCGAATGCATTTACAGCTATTACAGTTAATGTGCAAACTGTATGACTGAAACACACGCAAAGCGCCTTTCAGATTATGTATTTTTCTTTAAATTTCTATTCAACACGAAAATGTACACTAATAATTATGAAATTTCCAGTTATGTAGATTCAATCCAATTTTGCATTTAGTTTAAGGTCATTAAGCAATTAAATAATCCTGTGCGATAATTAGATATTTCAAATAGTTACAGCAGAATTTGTAATTTATTGCCTCGAAACATGCGAATATAATAACTTTGAAAATTGAGGTAATTATTAATACCATTTTAGAAATTTTAAAATATTATTTTCTGTTATTAAAGTAAGATTTTTATTATTATTTGATAATATAATCTAATGAAGATATAATATGAAATTTGGAAGTTCTAAATGGAAGATAGTATAATAGTGTATTTTTTTGAAGTAAGTAAGTTTCAGTTAACTGTATTAACCGAGTTCTCGGTGTAGATATCAAGAGAAACAAAGTTATTGGAACTAATGAAATAATCATCGACGAAGATTGAAAATCACGACTGGATATCATCGCTCGATTATGCTATTACGCAGGAACGCGTAATTCCAAGGGCACATACATAATCCGGTTTAATCCCAAGGACCTTTAATTTGCGAACTGCTCCAACCGAACCGAACCAACCAGCAACGCCATCGCCGCCGGCGTCAGGAGCAGGACAATAATAATAAAAGCGAAAACTTTCGAGAATCCCAGAACTTGCCGAAATCGAATTACCAAATTCCGAATTGAATTATTTCCGGCGAAACACTGTCGAAAACCCTTACTCCCTCATCCCATCCATGCTCGTTCATTCGGCCTTTTTCTCTCCCCGAAACGCGACTTTCTGTTTGTTCCCTTCATTTACACATTTCGTATTAAATTATGCTCGTTAAAGCGTATTCGCTTTAATATTTCATACGAACCGCACCTCTCGGCTTTTTCCGTTTCCTTCCTTTATCCTCTCCTAAGGGCATCAAATGTAGTATATATATATTCTTTTCATTTCACCCTCTCCTCCCAATTAACGGATTTAATTAATAAACTCTGGCGACGGACGAAAGGCAAAAAAAAAATATAATACGTAGACCGGATTCATTTAAATTGGCGAGAGAAAAAAATCTACAAACATGGAACGTGTCTCCAATTAAAACCGATTAATGCGAATCCGAATGTGCGCAAACTGCATCCTATTTACCTGTGTGTAACTACTGTGTAATTCGAGTGTGTAATGTATGCGACGCGTGTTACGGCCGATGTAATCCTCAAGTTACGTGAATCCTGCTCCATACCAGATACAATGCCGGAGGTGCCGTTTCTGTAATTACCTCAACTTTAACAAAATTGAAGATCACCATTATGGTAGTAATTTGGTGCAATCATGCATACACTTTCAATGCAACAGATCAACTCGTAAATACTTGATAATAACTTGTTATCTATTATTTTCTTTTTCCATCACAAAGTGACTAAAATTTTCATCAAATTTAATATAAAATTTTCGACGACAATTGTTGAAAATATATGAAATTTTAATACTAGTATAATATTTATAGTTAATTTATTTTTCTATAAAAAAAATTAGTAAAACTGTAAGTGTAATTGGAATAATGCTGAAAATAAACTGGAATCAATCATCGTCGATAAATGTCGTTGTTCATCACGATTATAAACCCAAATTCCACGCAGCTGCACGTATTTGCGAGGAGCTTGTGTATCGAGAAGGAGCTTTAATTGGAAGTTTGGATATTTTAAATCATTTTCCTCGTAGTCGCGCTCAAATATGCATGTCCGCATCGATTCCACCGACTCTCCGGGTATAAATTGCCTGTAATCTGGAAATAATGGTTTTTCTTTCCATTTTCCGGAATACTAAATAATTCACGCCGACTATTTTCATTCCCATTTTTTTTCCCCACTTATTTATATTTACTGTCTCGTTAATAACTGATCCGAATAACAATTATGATATTACATGATATAATTTACAATTAATTTATCAAAAATTAACTCAACACACTTTTTCATATTTTTAAAGTATATTAATTAATGTTTAGATTTCTATGTGGAAATTGATTTGTTTTTCGAACGAATACAGTGTTTATCAATAAGCTAAAGCTGTTGTTACATAGAAACGGTAAACAGAATAAACTTGGAAAACAAATAGGAAACAGTAGTAACAGATTAATAGCCAAGTTCGGGTGCAGCGCATAAGTTTAAATGGGCTTTAATTAACACACAGCGAACGTTTGAACTGCTCGAAGCGGAAGCTAATATAGACACATACATACACGTACGACTCTTTCTTTTGCAGTTTCAACTGAAAAAAAAAGAAAGAAAACGACTAGGAAAAGTAGAAACTGTTATGAAATCGCGCAAATTTGTCTTCGAGCATAACATATTATTCTCGCATGCAAAAATGTTAACATACAAATGTGTTTCATTTTGTTGGGAAATGGGGCAAGGAAATTTCAGGTCGTGGAAACCCAATAAAAGTCCCGCTCCACCCCTATTCGCTTTTCTTTATTTTCCTTTTCTTCTTTTCCTTCTTTTTTTATTACTGCATGATCGTACACGACGCGAGGTAGAAGGTAAAATGCGGCCCGAAAAGGAAAATGAAAGGGAAACATTGCAGAACTTTCCGATGCGCCACGCCGAAAGTTGGAACGTATTTTTATAAATAGGTGGACGTAAAGTTTGCCCTGATTTACATCAATACGTATACTCTTCGAAACGAGTCCATTGGTATTATTATATCATTTGTCATTCTCTCGTAATTCACTGTCAAACTTGAAGAAACGTTTTTTAAAGCTTCGAAAAAGCAGTGTCTTCACATTTTTGCTTATATCTCAAAAAGTGTGCATGCCAAAAAATGTACAAAAAAATGAGAAAAGTGCTCTATCAGCATTCACAGTTTTACAGCGAATCTGCCAATGGTCATATTAGATAGGATGAATGTATTGCATGGAAGCGAAACAATTGCTAAATAAATGCTATTCTTCATATTTCTTTTAAAATATTTATTTATTTTAAGAATAATCCTTTCCCTTTCGATCGTTACCAAATTCATTAATATTGGTCTACTAATAAGAAAGTTATTAAACTTTTATGCGACGACGGTTTACGCTCATCGCATCGCATGTTCCCAATCATATCATAGTATTACAGCTTTATATAGGCGAAAAGCTTACGTCACGAATCTACCAATAGGCTCATTGGATGGGCCATACTTTTACCTTTAAAATTGCATATTTGCTGATCAATTGCATGAAATAATTATCTATTAATTAAAGAAAACATAATTGTATTGTACCGATGTTTTAAATTTTATGTTTTATATTATTTTTTTTTTAATATATTTTATATATCTGTTATATTTTATAAGAATGTGATATGTAATTTGTAATTTGTCACAAATAAATAAGTATTCTCTTCTCATTTTTGCATATATCTCAAAAAGTATGAACTTTATGAACGAATAGGAGTTGCATTCTTCCGTTATTATACTTATTTTTTGCTCGTATCTAAATGGAATTTACGCAGTCGTACATTTTTTTTACAAGCCCCGTAGGACATCAATGATACCGAAAAAAAATATTTGCGCGGAACACGCTAAAAGAGAAAAAAGGGCGACCCTCCCCTAGTAAAATGCAAATAGCTTTGTGAACAGTTTGTATATGGATTTTGGGGTAATTCAACATCTAAAAAGTATGCATGAATTCATATTTCCAATACGAAAATTGATCATTTTTATAACTGTATTCTTCTAAAAATATTTCATTAAATTATTAAATAATTCATATATGAAAATTCATCCAATTCGCCATTTATTTATTATTCACTCTGTCGAATGCATTTACTGTTTATGCGTTTTAAATTAAAATATCAGTAACTGTAAACTTTCGGCTTGCAATTTTTTTCTACTAACAATAATACGTATTTTAATTCAATTTAATTGCGAAAATGTTTACGTAAATATAGAGAGAAAAAAAACAATGAATGTATAGTGCTGCTGCATGGAATATTCGTGTCGAAAATACATGAAAATTTGTTTGACGGACGTGCGGATGCGCTGGGTATTTATACAGATTCGCCGCAAATACGTGTCGTCGTCAATTGCGGAGGTGATTTATCCTTATGGATAAAGTACCTTTTGTGCCGTGATTATAACAAATCGACTTGCGATTGATGCTTCGCAATTTCACCAAAAAAAAAAACATTTTCAGCCGTAAATCAGTCCCATTGAAATTGATCGATATTAGAAAATCTATTTTTATTCTTTAAATAATACTTAATTTATTTTATAAAGTAGATTAAATAAAATGTGTATGAAGACTGCTCTAATCATTTCCGTGTTCTTAAAAAAGGGAATTCAAGTTGAATGTGTATTTATTTAAGAAAGTGCTTTGGAATTATTCGATACTAGGTATTCATGAATAAAGAGGATTAACATAGCTAAAGCGAAATCAGGACTGGTGCGCATACATTCGAGTTTCGAGAGTCCTTAACAAACAGAGTCACAGATTTAGAGGCGAAGGGAACAGGACACAAAAGCCGCTCCGCTTCTTGCGTATTTCGCGGTGCGAGTTGTTGTCGAATTCGAAATTTCGAGGCGAATAATAAATTATGATGAATAATCTTGGATGCATTATTGATGAATCCTGTCTACAAAGAAAAAAAAACAGGCATGTAGATGTCGTTTGCAAGGATAAATCCGAGGAGAGACAAATTATCCGAGTGATGTTCGAAGGCGATAACTCGTCAATTCGCATCACTAATGAATCGATCCATATGAATGCTATTGCTCTGCGAGGAAAATAAAAGAAAGAGAGAGGACGAACAACAACAAGTAAGGCGAAGAAAAATGGAGGAAAGCCGTTCCGGAAGTGTCCAGGAATTCAATTTTTCTCGGCCCGTCAGAGATAAGTTTTCCTCAGAAACACTTGTTCGTGATGGATATGATTAATGTCGTCCCTCCCGAAGGACGAGAATTCTCTTTAAATTCTTCCCCGCTTAACAAGAAGAAGTAGAAAGAGTGGAGAAAAAAAAGGGGCGAGATAAAAATAATAATTTTCGGGATGTAATTAATATCGCAACTTCCTCGTCCTTTCAGTGGAGGAAGTTGGAATAATTCCCGTGGAGCAGGTAATTAAAGGAACGGACTTCGAAACTTGTACTGTGTGTGTTCCTAGTGTACTTGCATGTGAATGTATGTGCACGTATGTATGTTGGGAAGCGTGTCTCGCATCCGAGGTATATGATTTAATATTAGCGCTCCCTTATTGCGAAACCCTTTTTGCCGACACAACTAAACACCAAAACCCATTACGAGATTGCCATCGCCGGATCCGTCCGTCTTTTGAAAAAGCCTCGGATCTCATAGATCAAACCCATCGGATAACGGATTAAAATTCGCTTAATCGAATCTCCGCATTCCCGCACACCAAAAACAATATTTAACAGAGACGGAAGATCTAACGATCATTCGCTTAAAACTGCATTTATTTCGCTTAATTCCCTTAAGATTTACAATAAATAGTTTTATTTTACGTCTGAATCTAAGCTCTAATGTCTTTTTCAACGACGGACAATAATATTAAAGCTTAAACTAAAAGGAACGAAATGTGTGTAAATGCCTTTTTAAATACCGGACAAGAATATTAAAGCTAAAAGTGAAGAGAATGAAACGTTTTTAATTGCACCAATTCAGCGAGCTTCGTGCAATTGCAATTTAAAATAAGTTAAAAGTAAACTTTAAATTCAATTAAAAAACTAAATAAAAAAGATATATCTAATCAAGCAAATTACGAACGTTGTTTCGAAGATTGAATAACTTAAATTAAAAAAGTATATAATAATTTTCACACAAAATAAATACACAAACTGTTGCTAAACTCCATCTCAGTTTATGGTATTTAAACCGCAAGCCGAACTTCAAACTCCGCTAGAGTTCTTAGACTACTTAAGATTAAGACCAAACATTCTCAAAGGACTTTAAGTTCAAGGTAGTAAAGTAAAATCCCGAGACTACCTCAAAATATTATAAGAATAAATCAGCGTTATCCTAATTCCCAACAACTGCACTTTCGAGCCAAAATATTATAACATTTTACGAAAATCAAAAATATTGTAAAAACTTACCTCATTTTTAAGCGAAACCGTCTCTGTAAAAGAGAGAAAACAATGTTATTTAATGATTATTGTTGTATATGATATGACAGTTGGAAAAGTCTGTATCGTGTAAAGTAAATTAAGCCAAATTTGCATTTGAATAATATAAAAACTTTGGTTACAAATTTAATTAAAACCTGTTGTAATATTGAGGATGGGGGACGAACAAAGTTTGTGCAAACAGAGGAGGATAATAAAAGTAATTAAAAGTGTCATGTACAAAAAAAATATCAAATGGCTTAGGAAGAAAAGTAACAACATTATTTTTTGTTGCAATTCCTAAATATTACGTAAATTTTAATAAAAAATAAAAAACTTAATAACTTGAGGTTTATTAAAGTCATTTATCGCAGATTTAATAAATACACTTTTTTTTTGTTTCATATTATTTATTTAGTTGTATAATTCTTAATATAAATAAGTTAATTAATTTTTTTAATTAGTGTTGGGAATTATTATATATTCTAGATCGTGTCCAACTTTGCATTTATTTTTTAATAATTGAATTTGTTTGATTTTTATTTGCAGTGGAAATAATTGCTGCAGTTCGCCGGAAGAGAAATCAATTAGAGCGAGTTAATTTTCCCGCCGTCGTTCAAATATTTCCGGCGCGGAAATATTTGCCTTCTGCCTAATAAATTCGCCCTTTTTTCTTTATATCCCCAATTCCAACGCTTCCATATTTTATACTCGATAGAAGGCGCTACCATTTTCCTTTGTTTTTATTTTAACCCTCCGAAGTTGCGTGACAGCCCGATTTTTCTTTCATTCTTCACGTGAAACCTGAGTGGTGATGGTGGATATATTTTCGGCTTAGCTTCCTTCCTAATCAGATCACAGACAGTTTCCTCAATAGTATTTAAATCTCTTGCGAGACAAATTCAATGCGATCGAAGGAATCAGTTGGAACGGAATTGTTTGTCTGTAATGCAACCATGGTTAAATGCGAATATAAATGGTATGCATTGAATGTTCAAAGCGAGGCACGGCTCTAAAGGAGAAGGATTACTATTACCATTGCACCCCGCAATGGTATTAATCACAATTAACTGCGAGCCTTCGAGCTGCAGTGATTTAGTTTAAACATGCAGCTGATTGCGAAAATGATGCATTATGGTGGATGCGCCGGGCCATTAACGAGATTTTGATACAGCTGCGAACCATAAAACACCCCGTATCTCTCTCTTTGGTGACTGCAAGAAAGGCCGTATTTTAACCGAGACAAAAAAAAATGTGTCCATTAATTTGCGAGCGCGTAATTAATTATAATATTGTTTTTGCACGATGTGATACACAAAGTTCGTAAGCGCTTACATAATATGTGGATGTAAAAATGGAAATTCCGACAGTACGTCGACAAATAAAATAAACTGGAATAAGAGAGCGTAAGAACTATGGAGAGAACCGCAGGGCCATATAGACATAAACATTTTTATGGATATTGGGGAATACTCGAGCTTCGAGTTAATAATGCGTAAAAACGTCGACGACTTTTTACGCTGCAAAAGGATGTTTAGCGAAATTCCCTTTTCTCCGCTCTTCCAATCCGATTCTTATTTTTCGTGCTCGTCCTCAATGCACGAACACGTAACGCATTATGCCGAACATCTTTATGTCTCTCCTCACCCACCCCAAAGATTGGGAAACAATGTATGCCATTTCTGTTGACAATACCCAAATAATATTAACGATTTTACAAACTTTCTATACCATTTTCTTTTTAAATTAACATTTCTCACTCTATTTTGTATTTACTTAAGCATTTTGCAAATGATTCGTTGCAATTCGTCAATTGATCGAACATTGTCGTAACAATAACAGGTGTTTATAAAAATAATCTCCTAATTTTTATCGATTATGACTATGAACTGTCGCGACGTTTCGTGACCATATAAGGATTGGTTTGGCGTTTGGGATTCGCAGCTGCAGATGATTCATCGCAACGCAGTTTTCGTAACACAATTAAACGAGATTTTTATTATCTCCTATCGAATAATAAATATTACAAAAATCCGTAAAAAAAACGCCTAAAATGTATAAGAATTCTTAATAATAATTTAGAATTAATTCTTAAATTTAATAAATAAAAACAGAAATTATAATATAAAAGAAAAATTATATTATTTATACCCGGCGCATTCACCTTATAAAATGAAAAATTAAATTATTATTTTATAACTTTTAATTGTTTGATTTGAACATATATATAATCATTCGTAAATAATGTTTTAAATAAATTTCAAATAATAAAAAAATTAAGTTTTTGTAATAATATAAGACGATTTTCGAATTAATCTCATTATTTTTTTATCGTTTTTTTCCGATGTTCACATCGCGACATTTCGTAAACCGAATAAGGATTAATCATTCGCGATTCGCAGCTGCAGATGATTCATCGCGACGTTTTCGTAACCAAATAAGGCGATTTTCAAAATAATCTCTCAGTTTTTATTACTTTTTTTAAATTAAAAATATAAATATTACATTAACATTTATCTAATATCAAAAATTATATACATAATAAATTTAATATAAAATGTTGTAATGAAAGTGTTTCTGTTTATGAATAATGTATTTTATGAAATGTAACTCTGAAAAGTCATTGAAATAAAAATAACCCTTTTTTTCGAAGCGTGACTCGTTGATGGTTATTTTCGAAAAAAAAGTTGTTGTTCAAAGTTTAATGGTAGTCTGGAAATATCACGTGCCGCAATGTAATGTATGTTATGTGTGTTGTGTGTATATTAATGAAAGTCTCGAACCTCGGACCGATTAACAAACCGACGGTTTTAATTGCGGCCCACCGAAAATTTGCATACGTGCATGCATATACGTTATATGTGTGTGTGTGTGTACGTGCAAATATGTGCACATATACAGAGAGAGAGAGCATACACATACACACAATGCATGGTGGTGCAGAGACACACGCACCGCTCATTACATTTAAAATAAAAACGGATAAATTTCGTTTTGCATGCAAATGCGAAATCGATGCACACGCCCAGCGCGACCCATCACATACATTGTAGGTGTTCCGTTACATTCTTTCATTCTACTCCCTATATATTTTTTTTTATATATATTTCCTTCCCTTTCACTCATTGCATTTTATTTTCGTTATATATTTTTTTTCGGGTTTTCGCATCCAGCTTTCTATTACGCTTTATTATTATTATTTTTCGCTTTCCCATTTCGCCCTCCGCATTTTAATGTCGCCAACTTGTGTGTTTTATTTCCATTTCCTACACATAACTCATGCCAGGATAGAAAACGAAACGGAAATCCCGGAGAAGGGAATTAATGAAAGGAATTATTATGCATGCGCCGGGTACAACACGAAAAACAGGACAGAAAGGAAGCACGAAGCGTTCCTTTTTATTTTCCCAATCGCAAATTTTATGCTATTAATTATGAAAAAAAAAATAAGAATTTAATAAATTATTTTTTATTATTATTTTTATGAAATTATTAATGACTTTTATATATAAAGTCACTAATCAAAATAATCGTGCGTTCGAAACGCGTGTTCCTGTGACGCAAATCATTTAAATGTTGCATGTTCTTTTAACGGCGTTTTCTGCCCGTTGTCGCGCACATTTCCGAATGCATTTGCAATTGGTCCGTGCTAATTGCGTACGTGTCTAGTAAATGCTGTTTACTCACAACAACGTGATTAAATGCAATGCAAAATAATGCGAACGCGTTCGGTTGTTATTAATGAAAACGAATGCGCGTCGGTTATTCACGGCTTCTAAAACTTTTCACTCTCCAATTAATTCATTGTTTATCGTTATAATTTATAAATTTGTAAAAATATAATAAAATAAATTGTTGGAAAAAAAAATTATTAATGTTTGTAACTCTGATCATTAATTTGAGTACTTTACTTTCTTGATACGTCTGCACTTAAACTTTTCGGGGGGAAAAGGTTAATGAAGGAAACAAGAATATCTAAGTTAAGTGAGGCGAACTTCTCGAATGCTCTTCACGTGTTATTCGGCAATAAAGGAAAATATCCCGGCTAATTCCCCCATGTGCGAAATAAGTTTATAGAGTAGCACACACAAAAAATAAATGCAGGAAGAAAAAGTACACTTGGTAATGAGCTGCTTCAGAGCAAAGTCATGTTTGAGCGAAACTTGCTTCTTTTCACAGAAAACTTCTGTTTACAAAAAAATATAAATTGCTGGGGTTTATTTGTGTATCTAATTAAAAACTGTGTGGTAAAAACAAGTGGTAGGAGGCTCGAATGTAGTGATAATAATAATAATATGTAGGCTGAGCAAGTGCAATTAGAGTCGGAGAGTGGAAACGACGTCGGTATTTAATTGCAGGAGTTTATGTGTTCGCAGGAAGAGGGGAAAGTTGCAGGATGGATGGATTCATCCTGCGGGGTATCGTCCTGGAATCCTGGCCTGCGGGTGGGACTACGGCAAGGTTAACGAGTCTCGCAGGGGTGCATTACGGCTCGCTATAATTTAAGTGCTTCGCTATCCGTCTTAGTAATTCACTCTCGGCCCTTTCGGTGTGTTTCTTTGGTTGCGGTCCGACGGATGGAAGGATGACCGACGCCACCGCCGCTCCCACTCTCTGCGGATTTACTGACCCTCCGAATTAACTATGTGACCACTCAATTTCCGTCCGGATTATCCGGGAATCGCCCAATTACCTACGACTTTCATTTCAATGGACCTACTTCTAAAAAGAAAGATACATCATCTACATTTATCCTTCGAAAATCTTAATTTTCTATTGCTTTTTATGTGACGCCATCTAGTGATATTACAAATACTAATTTATTTACATAATATATTATATGAGCTCATGCTGTTTACTATGTTATAAACGTATTTAACATGTCAATTGAGGTAATAAATACGCGTGCAAACAATACGGTGCTCACAAAAGCTAATAATGCCTTGTCAAGTCCGCACATTATTAAATCGTTGACTCCATACTTAGAGCCTATACATCCCTCCGGTAATTAAACTCCAAGGTAAAGAGATTTACTTGATTTAATGTTACGCGTAATATACGTTCCATTCTGCGAGAGAGGACTACCACTCGGAGAGCCTCTAAACATCTTCCAAGTAATTGCACCCGGGTTCCGAGTGATTTACTCACTTCAATATTGCACACAAACATGCCCTTCCAGATATTAATTTAGTCCCTCCGGCCCAAACAATGCTACTATCATCATCTCTCTTTTTTAATTGCAATCTTCATATACAACAAAACATTAAATTATTTAAACTTTTATTGATTATCATCATCAACATAAAATTAATTACGGAAATCGTGCAAAAAAGTTCGGGTTGTTGTATTAAGGAAATCTTTGGGATGTAATCTAAATAAACGAAATTAAATTTATATTTTATATTGAGTAAAATCGGGGGAAATATTCGAAAAATTTCTTGCCTCGAACACGGGAAATGGGAAAAGAAACAAATCAAAGTTTGATAATCTCGAGGAAATTCCTGCAGCAAAAGGGGAAGCTTCTTGCTTTATTTATTTCATTTTTTCTATATCCGCCGGTTATTTGGGCGATAATTAAAAATTAATTTAGGGAAATTTAATGAGGGAATTAAAAGCAAAAAACTTTTACAAACTGCCATCTGCTGACGATATTTAATTATTAATGAAGAATTAACGATAATCTGTTGAAGATATTTAAGAATCAATGAAGATTTACGGAAAGATTTGTAGTTTAAACTGCTGAAGATCTTCAAGGATCAATTAAGACGTACGGGTGGAAAAAGAAAGAATGATTTGTGTTAATTTGTCTTTGATGGTGGGTTGAATGCAAATTGGAATCGGGCTCGGAAAGTCATTTATCCTCGTTACATCCCGGAGTGGATTCAACAGATTGACAATGAACGGATCAGAATTGATGGCAGTTAGAGGAATTCCCTTCAAAACGGGTCCGATAGGTGGCAAGTTGCGGTCACCAACGATCTGCGATTCTTCGTGGGTCCGGTATTAATTGTCCAATTTTCTCGAGGGTTTCGCGCCCGATTCAATTAAACACGAACAGAGGGTGGACAAACTGCGAATCACTGAATGAATATTACCGCACGTCTGGCCCTTTCTCAGATTGCGGGGGCAATGGAGACCTTCGAGAAACTGAGGTCCCCTTTCCAATCGATTCCAGTTCCAAGCACAATCCAAATAAAACAGCTACAACAGCACGAATACTTATCTCAGGTACATAACATAATAAATAAATTAATCGTCGATAAAGCTTAATTAATTTATATATAATATTACAAGTAATAACATATAGAAATTTCTATTAAAAAAAAATGCAGTAATTTGATTGTTTTTTTTAAAGTTTTAAAATCCGTAATTAAATTCGCATACATAATAAAAAGTTAAACAAGAATAAGAGATTTAAACTCGGAAAACCTCTAAGTAGTTTTCTTCGGGACGCAAATTGGGACTAATCGAATTGCAGCCGAAAACCGTCGAATGCAAAAGTATTATTCTGATGAATTTCGGGTGGGAAATGTAGGTCGACGGCAAATTGACTTTAAGAAGAAAAACGAACAGGTAGCTGGAAGAGTTTGCAGGTGGAAATAGAAGTTTGACAAAAGAAAAAGAAAAAAATAAGAGCTGGAGAATGGAATGACTACGATAAAGAGTTAAATCATTCGTACGGCAATTAAATTAAGTGGAACGCATCGAATTTCGATACTTTTTTTATCCCAAAAAAAATGATAGAATTCGATTCAAACTTACCGTTCTGTGATGGAGAAATTAATTGTCGCTCGTCCACTCAGTTCATTCCAAAATCTGCAACAATAGAGAGAATTAAAAAATTAAAATGGAACAGAATTTTACCTTTTTTCATATTTGCAATCAAAGTTTGAAACTAATAAATATTTATTGAAAATATTTTAATTAAAAATTATTCACTTATATATATTCTCAAAAATCTACAATATTTTAAATAAAATATTCGTAGTTTACTAAAATCAAATATGTAATAATATTTATATTCAGTTTAATTAAGTTCTTAATTTAAAATTATTTACATAAAATTATATATAAACATAGGTATAATAATCAAAGTTTTAATAAATTTTGAAATTAAATTTGTTTCTGTTGCTGAAATTATTTTTAAAAGTTTTAACTTTATTAATTTATAAAATAAAGGTAATTGGATACTGTGCTTAATATATGATAAAATTAGGAGTAATAATTAGTGTTTTTTTTAGCAAAGTTTGAATGTGTTTATTCAGAAATTAAATAATGTTTGTTTTAACCAGTAAAAAACTTTATTGAGTTTAGAATGATTATGGAATTGATCACAAACTCAGCTCAGGGGTTTCATGAATATTCCAAAAACATTATGGAAACAGGTATGGAAATTAGGCACGTGAATTTTGATTTCGTATTCATTTATAATTCAAACAAAAAAAAAAACGAAATATGAAAAATTATATGAGCGAAACGTACGTTGGCGATCATAAATTCTAAGAGGAAACGTCACGAACCACTTCATTAAGCTATTGTACGAAACTGCATTATGCGACGACGTACATGCTTTACGCGGTGTTAAATTCAAAAGACATGGCATATGGTTCTCTCGGCGATTTATGGTGGATGCGCCGGGTTCTTCGTCCGCTGTGGGGGCGGCGAGCACTGGCGGCGGAGCGCGACTGTAACATGTGGCTGTTCGGAGCCGACTGGAGGCGGCGGACGTCGCGGCGCGCACACCCACCACCCCCCACGCCAGACGTGACCACAGGCTGCGTAACAAAACCCCTCTCCACCTCTTCATGGGGAGGTGGAAGGAATGAAAGTCTCTTTTCAGAAGAGAGCAAAAAAAAATAGCTCCCCATGAAAACTCACACCGTCCTCCCCTGTACACACAAACACGCGACCCCCATAGAGTCTATAAAAGTTTTCTTTTCGAAATTCCTCACTCCCAGTGCAAACCGGAAACACATCCGTATGCCACCAATTTCGCGAAGGATAACTCCGCGCTTTACTTTACATACCGGAAACGACGAGCAAAACGTGCGGACCGTAAAACCGCATCGAGAACCGCGAGCTCATCTTCAGCATTTGAATTATAAACTATCGAGGAATAACCATCGCATTTTATATCTTTAGTATTTACGTGAATAGCGCATCAAATAATTTAAACACAACCCAACGAGAAACTCCAATATTATAAAATAATAATAGTTCAATTTACTTTACGAAATTATCCTTAAAAAATAAACAACTTTGCAATTATCGTAAAATGAATTTTCTTGATTAATTTTATGTATTTGTCAATTATTTTAAATTTATACAACAGTAGTAAACATAAATTACTCATCGTCGGAAAGTTACGTTTTCCATTTACAATAAAAACACTTTGCGCTGAAGATTAACAAAGTTGCGCGCCCTTTGCAATGCGGGATTATTTCGCGGAGAATTAAATCTCAAAGAATACAACCGTCTTCGAGCTTCACCACCAGCTTAATTACATCTGTTGGCATAAACATCTTCAGTTTATTTTACCAAATCCTCCACCTCCACTGAAACCGCAAATGCGCACCAACAAAAACTTAAAGATTCGTCAATGTTTTTTAAACATTTTGCGTTAAACTGCCCATTTGCTAAATCACCTGATCGCATGTGGAAACACAGTTTTCCGCGAGAAATAAATAAAGAAATACATAAATATTAGAGAAAATAAAACCGGCTTCTAAGTTTCATTATGCAACATAAATATCGTCGTCCATTTACATACATTTGCATGCCCGCGATGCATATTAATATAAAAATACGGCGCTTTATTGCGAACTTTATTAACGCGGCTCGCATTAAAATATGATTTTCATAAATTTTATTAATCATCCGTCAATGTGTGTGTGTTTTTCGCATTATTTCATTACAATTTTTTTTTTGTAGTTCGTTTCGTTAAAACCTCACCACGCGTATTATTATACAAATTTGAATATTTTATGCTGCAATCAACTCACCTATAAATAATCATATATTTATTATTATTAAAGTATATTCCGCAGCTAAAAAGTACATTATGTAAAGTAGTCGGCCGGATTATGTAGATGAAAAAATCGATACACACAATAATTTACATACAAGTCCAGTTAATCATTGCAATTAAATTATGTTAAACTTAACTTATTTATGATTTATTAAGATTTATAAATAATTTATTTATCCCTCACAAATATTATACTAAAATTTATTCCTAATTACGAATATAATTATTTAAAGTGGATAAATTCAAATCACTTAAATAATTCGATTGTATAAAGAGGGGGATATATTATAATTTGGACCCTAATCAATATTAGAATGGAAACGATAAAAATAGGGCATTTCACGACATCAAATTGTGATTACATCAATTCGAAAATAACATTTATTCAAATTCGTTAATTTATTGTATTGCTTTAATGATAATTTTATGATTATCTAATTACATAAATTATGATTTATTTACCATTAAATAAATTTTAAATTTAAATAAATATAAAAATATTGTTTGCATTTAAAATAAAAATGCGCTTAAAGTATGCATGGAAAATGCTGCGGTAATGGAAGCATGAGTATTTAATGTTGTGCAAAATGCGCGGACCTTTCGGCTTTCAAATGTTAATGCAATAATTAAATTAATATCCTCGGGTTATTTATATTTTTTTTTTGACCGGATAGGAAAAGCGTTTTGAATAAATAATGCGCGGAGGGAAAAATGTGTGACGAACTAGCGTTCACGAGAAAGCCCTTTTCTCTAGAATATATACACATGCAGAAGGAAAATATTATGGCAAGGAAGAAAGCACTCTGGGAAATTACTCTTGATATATCCATGCGTGCTTGGAACAACTGCTCTCTGGCTGCCGAATAAATAAATATTTTAACAACTGACCCCCCATAACCCACTCAAACTATATTGATTTATCCTCCTAATAAATGAACGAGATCGCAGGAAAAAAAAATTGGATAAAGTTTCTTCATCTTTTGGTATTAAAGCTCTACCAATTTGTTGAATGGATGAGAAGGAATGGAAGAAAAAAACGTATTGTATTTATCGATTGGTCAAAAGTGTTGGTATGAATGATGTGCAATAGACGCCACACTCAGATAATGCATGACCGAAATTTATGGACGCTTTGCGTTCTCGACGTTACACACCACCTCTTCTTTCACACCCCTCGATCACTTTTATTCACCCTTTTCCGATGCACTCAAAGCGCATGAATAGACAGTTTCTTTCCATTCATCTATACTTTCTATATATAGTAATAGCCCTGTGCATCCACCATCCGCATTGTTCTCATCCTTTCATTCAGACGATTTAATTCCTTTATTCGTTATGCACAGGTGATTCGCGCGCCATTAAAGAATATCAAATGAGGACGTGCCAAATTTAATTGGTCCTAATGGCAGCAAACCGCATCCGAAACGCGGCCGTAATTACACACAACGGCGTCCCTGTCATCATCAAAGGCCGCATCGGAGAATGCCTCTTCTGATATCTCTAAAGCAACAATAACAGTAAAAGCTCCATCTCATAAATATATTCCCTCTTGCAAGCCGAAAAAGTTTACACAACAACCATAATCTTTTTCGGTCCCTCAAAAAAATAACCTTTGACGTCATATACACAGAAAATTAAAAAACAACATAACAATTTTTTAAATTAAATATAAAAAACCTAAATTACAACAAAATGCAAAAATAAATCTAAATAATAACAGTTTTCTATAAATAATAAAATTTAAAAAATATTTTTACGATATTGAAATCAATTATTAAAAAAAAATAATAAACCGCCTTTGTATATTTGTTTCATCAATTTCGTTGTAACTTTATAAAAATAAACAAGTTTAGCATATAAAATTCCATATGATATTTGCACCACATTTGATTCAATTCACATAATCATGTTACGTATCGAATTTTCCATCATTTCTTTCTTTATCTCTACTCGACACGTGTTTTCTTTTTATTTTTTTTTGGTTATTACATGGGGACAAGATCTGAAATATTAAACGGCAATAAAAACCTTCCTGCCGGATCCGCCTTCATCCCGACGCTATAAATAATAATCTGCGTGAAGAGGACCGCTCCTCTTCCCAATTTTCTTTCCGAAAATCCCATCTCCCTGAATTATGTAAGAACGTCGAAGCGGGCAATAAACAACGGCTCAGACAATCTGGAGTGTCCTCATCCTTGAACGTTCTTTTTTTTGTATAATAATATTAGCTGCATCCACAAGAATTAATATTTATTGTATATTGTATAAGTAATTTTTTCAATCTTGAGTTAATTTTCAATTTTAATAATAATTAATATTTCTGTAGTAATAAGTCTGTCTAATTCTAAAATTATTGGAATTGATGTTACATTTTTGCTGAGCTTTTAGAAAGATGACTTATTTCCTCGTTTCTTTCTCTCAGCAAAAGGACAACAGACCCTTGATAAATATTTACGACCGCGTTATGATGAATAAGCGTGCGGCATTTTGGAGACGGTCTCCTCCGTCATAAATAGTAATTTGCGTGGATTTTCCATTTTTTTCCCCTCAACGAAAAAATTGCAACGGTCAGAAGAGGAGAAAATAATGAAATGCGGCGGACCAAAAATGAATGAAGAAGACCGAAGGAGAGAGATAAAAAAAGCGCAGACTTCGCTGAATTACGCTCTATGAATAATAAGTTAAAAAAAAAATGGGAGAGGGTGTTACGAAATTTACGCAAATTTCATTTTTGCACGAGGATAAATTCGCAGTGAAACGTTAATTTTCGTAAACCGGCGGGGCGCTTCTGTTAATTAGCTGTGCACCTCGCACCAACCCCTTTTTCTACCCCAACCAACAAACGCATTATTTTAACGAATTTATAATGGCGGATGCGCCGGGTAAATATTTATATTTTCTCGCTAATTCATTCCCGCCAGGACGATGCAAATAAGTGCGCATGCAGCGCACATAAACATATTTAAAAGAGCATTTTCGCTTCGCAAAATATTATCGTCAGCTTATGAAAATCTACTGCATTTTATTTGAATTAATTAAATAATTTATTAAAATTTAACTGACGTGCACACGATTGCTTTAAATATTAAAAACACTAATATTAATTAAAATCGATGTGAGGGATTATTGATAATTGATGTTGAAAGTGAATAATTAATATTGATTTAATATGGTGAATGCGCCGGGTTCATTAACTATTAAAACTTTATCGATATTAACAAAAAAAAAACTATTAGATATTATATTATTATAAATAAATTATTTGATTATTTTATGAAAGCTGCAGAATTCGAATCGATTGAACGCGAATAAATATTGTAAATTTTGAAAATGAATATTCATTCAAATTTAGCAATCAAAAAAAAAATGTGTACTTGTTACATTGTTGCGCAGAGATTTTTCAATTCTTCGGAATTGCGTGCAACCTAGTTCGAGTAACTCGGGTGTGCGATATATTCGATTCATTGTATCCGCGCTCTGTTGGATGGAAGTCGACTCCGTAATTATTAATAATTGATATTGAAATGGAACGTTCGCTCACCCCTCCGCATTTTCGCAACGCATTGTAATGAATTTATGGATCCACACCACCAACCCCCGCGCGCGCTTGAAACAATGTCGTTTAGTTCCCATTGTATTTCGCTAATTCATCGTCACTCCATGGCCCTACAGAAATATCGTGGAAACGCGAAATTTATCGCCGCCCTCGGCCACCTTTCATCGCTTTCAAAAACACGAAGATAAAAAAATATAATAAAAAAAACACAAATAAAAATCGTGGGAGCGGAAAGCGAAGATTACGCGCGACCCGATAACCTATGAGGCAATAAAGATGATTATCATCGTTCATGATCTAAACGGGATTTATGAAAAATGTATGGGCTATGAATGCTTATTGGGGTTTATGCCCGTGCAAGGAGTATTAAATCGTATTTGAAAAAAAATTAATAAAGTAATAATATTGGCGATGAAAAGTAGTAATTTACTTAATGTAAAGCAGTTGCAAGTTTTTGACGTTTCTCGGTGATTGTGTAATGTATTCAGAATTTGTCGAAGCTATAAACTTCTTGCGGTTTCGGGGAGCATGGAAAGTCGCGTATGTTCAAAGGGCGGGAGGGCGTAATAATTCGTTGAAAATATAGAAAGACGAGGTATTAGTTTTAATTCTTCCGCTGAAAACCTGAAGGAAAGTCTCAACTTTCTTTAGGGTGAAGAGAAGAAGAAGCGTTTTCGATGGAGGTTCAACCAGGCATGCGAATAAGTTGAATGGTTCGAAAATTGCGACCGCAAAGTCGCCGAAACTTTATATATCATCGACTCCTCTTCAACCAAAAAGGCCTGAAAGAGAGAGAAAGAGAGAGAGAGAGCGCTGAAGACAAGAGAGGATAGGAGTTCGTCGCCACCGGAAACTTTGCTAGGCTATTAAAACCAATAGAGGAAACATAGTTGCATTGTCTCTCCACCCTTTTTTATACCCTTCGTAGCCCATTAATTTGCCGCCATTTAATCACCGACGAGAGTCGAGAAAAAGTTATGTAATAAGAGGGGGTCTGTATCTATTTTTTTTTCGTGCGCTAATTATGATTCTGGCCGTACAGCTTTTCCCAAGCAGCACGCGTTTTTTTCCTCTCTTTCGCTTCATCCCTTGCCCCGATGTAATTTTCCGAGCTGGGTGGTTGTAAATGTTTTTAGTGTGCCCTCATCTTTGCGCACGAGCCACGGGGTTCGGACCCTCATCGCATGATTGGCAACTGACTGTACCAGAGAGAAGAGGAGTGCCTCCTGAATCTGCGATGATACCTGGAAATTGAATCATCAGAAATGGCCAGGCAGCACAAAATTACAGCAGTTTTTTTCTCTTTTCTTTCTTCTGCATCGGCGGAGTCAGCGATTTACCAATTTTCATCATGTCCAAAAAAAACTACATAATTCCCATGATATTACACTATTAAACTACTTTTCGTATAAAAATTTATTGAATTGTAAATTAATGATTGTTCAATGAAGTAATTACATAATTATATAGTGCATATATTACAATTTTCTATAAATATTACAAAAAAAAAACTTACAAGGATTTTATGAAAACCAAGTAAAAGCAAGGTTAAAACTCTTTTGATTCAATAATCATAAGAAACTAATCACATAGTATTTATAATTATGCTATTTTTATTGTAATTATTCTGTAAATAGGTTAAATAATTTCTTATAAATAAAAGCATTTTCAACAACAAATTTTGGAACTATCACAAAAATAATTGTAGGATTTCTAACAACAATAAAATCTGCCGTAAAATCTTTATATTTCCGGTTAAAAAATGCGATCGAAACGTTTTAATTTAATTGATTTCAGTAAATTTATTAAAGCCTTTTTTAGTTAAAAAGATAATAAATGCATAAAGGTTTCGCTTTATAAAATATTATAAAGAATCGAGGCTCGGGATAAAAGGCTGGAAAAAGTCCATGTTCAGAAAATTACCAGCGGGTCAGCTAACCCAGCGTTCTGTTCGCATGCGTATCTATATATTATGTATAAATCTGTTGCTTCGCTGGATGCAAATTACGCAGGGGCGGACGAGGCGTGAAATATCCGCGTTTATTGCCAAACAAAATAATTTCCTCGAATTTGCGCGAAAATTTAAACGCGCCAATTTAACCGCTTTGCCGGCACCCTCGTTTTGCTTTTGTGTGAAGGCAGGTAGTTCGTATGCTAATAGTGTTCTTTTCGCAGTTTATTATTAGATTTCCTGGAAGCAAAACTTGATTAAAAGGGGTCGAAAACGTCGCCAAAACGGTGGAGCTTTGTTTACCTGGAAAAGGAAAGAGAAAAGCGAATCGAATTAAGAAAGCTCTCCTGATTCTAAGCCATTGTGCACTGCCCAGAACGGAGAAATAAACCGGAAATAAAACGTAATTCCAACGGTATCAGCAATGAACGCTGCTGCAGGACAACGCTATTTCATAAACTGCGGGCGAGGATAGCATTCACCTTTAGTTTTTGCCACCCCGTTCCACCTTTCCTCTCTCCTGGGACGAAGATCACGTAATTGGATCCGGCATTTCTATTGACTTTAATTAGTTAATCAATGGATTTCCATAGCGACGCCGGTACGTGGCATAATAACATAACAAACTTACCACCCTCCGCAGGATAACAAAGCTCCAGTACCTTAATTATATTGTTAACGTTGTGGTTCTCGGCAATTTATGTAAAGCCTCATCTCTCTCTCTCTCACCCGTTCCATCGTCACCTGCAAATTGCGTATTTTGCCGCAATTTTCGCTTCATCCGAAAAATAACTGCTCCAATCTGTTTGCGTTCCATTTATTTAATTGACGCGCGATTTACGTCCGGTCCGAGCCCGAAAAAAAAAAATAAAATAAAAATATTACACGGTAATCAGTGTAAATAAATCATTACCACTGCATATAATAATTGCGTAATGCGTTTGCAAACGTAATTCAATAGTGCACGCTGCCACGCAATCCATCAACCTACTGTTTGTTCTGCAATTCGGACTAATTACATTTTTGTCAGCTGTTGCTAAATTGAAATTTAGACCAAAAACGAAGCAATTACTTTTTCGTTTAAAGTTCATTGCAATTATAATGGAAGTTATATTTATTTATTGGAAAATTATCGTTTAAATTATATCCACGCATGTTATATACAAGTATACACGATTCTCGTTATTTGTACCAATTAATATAACTATAGTTAAATAAATATAATTAATAAATGTTATAAATAGTGAAGTTTCTTTAAATTTAAATGATGTTGAAATAAAAATCCAAGTGTTGAATTTTACAATCATGTCTTTCATTAAAAAGAAGTTATGCACGTAATATCAGTACGGCTTCTAAATGAACTCGAACGTTTGAAATATTGTAGATTTATTAAAGGAAAGGGTATTATCTTTCTCGGCAGTCTGAATTCTCGTTATTATATAAATGGTGCATTTTAGATCTTTCATTCATAGAAATGCGAAACCAAACAACTTTCAGTTGCAGTGGGTATTCTGCAGTGAACATAATTCGAAGCACTTAATTCCACTTTCGGATGGGTATTCATTACGTATCGAATTACATGGAAAGATATTGATAACAATTATTATCGATGAGCAACGTTACTTATTAAAATAAATGCAATAATTTAGAAACTATAGCAACTGTGACTATGATAACAAACGAAACCATGGGTTTGTGTGGTGATAATGGTAATAAATTGAACATCAATCAAATCGGAAGTTTTACAAATTATAAACCTATTTTCCATGAAATCGTTTCCACTTATTGCGGATTAGTGTAAATGCGTTTATTATTTATTCAACCGCTTCGACAAATATGACGTAACAACATTTGTCAAACAATTCTAGTCGCGCACATGTGTTTACGTACTGTTTGGCTAGCATATACGCATATACATGCAGACAAAGGGTAACCAAAAATAGAAATACGCGTAATCAATACACTTCCAGGGCACTTCGATGTAGCCTCTGTTTATTTACCGGTTGTTGTTTTTTTTTTGTTCGCAATTTATTTTTGTTTCCTGCTCCTGCTGCTGTTGTTTCAGTAATGTTTATATAATGGGCATTGTGTTATCTCGATGAGTTCATTGGGGGTGGTTGGTTTTATATTTCATGCCATCCACCGGAACGAAATGTTTGCACGTGGGGAGGGGTGGAAAGGCGAACCTCCACAACAAACCACCGAAGATTAAATGTCACCTGCATAGAAGGGAAGTGCATCAGAGTTGATAACAACAATGGGTCCATCGGCGTGAAAGACGACCATCCCAAGAAAGCTGTGACAGCAACTGCGAACAACATCGATACGCGAAAACAAAGATGCTCCAGTACTTTCGTCTGTCGTCTAAAGTTTATCATCATTAGAAATGTATTCGATATTGCAATTAATTTCCATCGGAATCCCGCTTGCACTGAAACGTAATTTTATTCGTTGCCTTGAGTTACGCAAAACTAGTTTCGTATTATGCGAGAAATGCATTCACGTAGGTGTTCGGAATGTCGTCGAGTCCTTTACATAAGTTGTGGCCCGCCTCTGGTCCGAACCATTACACAGATACAGATTTCTGCGTGTGCATGTACACACACACACACCACATCCACACACAAATCCCAATCCGAAGGTTGCGTTCCTGTTCCCATTCGGAAAGTTTTGCGCAACCGAACTTTCGCTCATTTCCTTTAACAGTGAACCGGTTTCCTCGTTTATTATTTTCCATCGGCTAATATCATTACAACTGCTGATTATTTAATTCTATGTGAGAACATAAAAACAGCTAAACACTTCCTGCTCCAAGAAATTACTGACGCATATAAACTTTATGAGTGCATATTAAATATTTCATTTCTAAACAATTTAGCAAATTGTCTATAGTAAAATGTCTTAATTTATATTAATTAATAAATAATTTCATTTAAAATGATAGATTGTTCGAATAAATGTGATTGAAATGGTATAAAAGTGCTTACCAAAATATATCTTCCAAAATATAACTTCAAAAGTCTGTAGCCTAGTTTCGACCTGCAAAGAAATAAGTGAAAAGCATGAATATTTATACGACAATTCGCGGAGTAAATATCAATTCTCCACTGGCATAGGGTTTCATAAATATATGTTACATTCACTTCGCCACTAAAAGGGCACTCGTCGCACAGAGAGACGTAATTTGGTATTTGGTGCCCGTAATCCCACCACCCTCTATTTTCATCCATCCGGCAACTTTTGTCTTCGAGCTAAAAGAGCCCTTTGCAAACAGTAAATCATTTAAACAAATCCCATTTCTCGCGAGAGCGATCTCTTATTAAACGGGGTCGGATGGGTAAGATTTAACGGGGCGATAAGTGGAGACGAACGAAGGACGAATTTCTGCCTGACGAGAGACACGCGCGCAATAAACGAAAAATCGAATCGGCGCATAGAGAGAGAGAGAGAAGTAATTAACAATTAGTTGATTAAGCCTTCCCTCGTTTCGCTCTTAATTAGCGCAATCGATATTCAATTAAACAATGTAGAGACGAGAGCAAATGGCACCGAATCAATCGATATTCCAATTAATAGAAACTTTCCTCCCTCTCACCCTCAAAGGCGATGCCGTTTTATGATTTCTCACTTTGCCGAACCACCCCCGAATCTCTCATTAAGTTACTTCTTAAACTGTTGCAAACTTGATTCAATTTCCAATTGGACATTTCCAGCCTTCAATTAATCAAGACTTCCAATAAAGTCGAACACAATTGAAAAGAAAAACAGTGAAACTTTATATCTACACTTCGAATAAATTATTAAACGAAATTTTTCAAAGAGACGCCATCTAACAGCATAACGGATTTCGCAAAAGAAAAATGTGTGCAGAAAAAGAAAAAAAAATCTTCTTGCTACGCTTCTTATGCATATATATACTTTTTCGCTTTCACCCCACGTCGAAGTCGCACAGAAAATTATTTGCATTTGAGTGGAGAAACACTCAACTTAATCAGGTTCGCATTGTATTGGCTTCCCCCTTAAGTAGGGCTTAGCGCGAGGAAAACCCAAGTTCAGGGAAAATTGCGAATCGTTTTCCGCCTTCCCCGTCACCGCCGCAGCCTTGTTCGCACGCTAATAGTTGGCCTCCGATAAAGCTATTATTTTAAACATCCAACAGATTACCAAGGGGATAACAAACTGAAGAGTAGGTATCGCGTGCGGACCGCGCGGAAAAACCTATAATTTTCATGGGCAATTTCAATTTTGAAAATCTTGATTGCAAATAGGTAAAGTAAACGTTATTATTTTGTTATATTGCTAAACAAACGATAAACGCAGTTAGCGACATCTCTTAAACAAATTATTTTTATTAAAAAAAAAGTAATGAAGTAAAATAATTTAGAATAATAATAATAATGTAATTTCTAATAAAACAAACGTTTTAGTTACAATTAATGGAGTTTAAAATAAACGTTGACGTTGGTACTAAGTCCACAGTTTAAAATTCGATCTGCGTAAAACCGCAATAATTACAGTCAGTCGCAACAGTTATTGTTTCTACCAATTCCGCATTCCATCCGCATGGATACCATTATTTGTTCATCTCTATCAGACGCGTTCGCCGGAACAGAGGACCGAAACGAAATGCGCTTTAATTAATCCAATTATGCCGGTCGTTTGATCATAAATGGGATTTTAATCGGTCACGGGAAAGTGTGCCCTTTGATCCTACGGCTCGAAGCCTTGAAACCATCCCCATCCATCGCCGTATATTATAGTTCCAATAGAAAATAAACGGATTCATATTTTATTGAACAAATTATTTATTTTTTCCATCGACAAAGGGTGTAGTAAAACGAAACAAAAACTAATAATAATTCCACGAATATCAATTTGCATTTACGATTTTATTTCTGTTTGGAAAAATAAATAAATTGTGTTAATTTGATTTCGCACGGGCAACAATTTGATTTTCGTGTCGAATTAAATGCAGCTCGGAAATATTTGAAACGCGCACGTCATTTAACTGAGCGCAAACAGTATTTTATTATATGCTGAATACTTGAAGCAAAAAAAATAAATTCATAAAATGCAAAATAAAAACTGAAATTCTTAACAAAGAATGTTATAAATGGATATTTTTATGCTGTTTCTGGAGAATCTGTTTGAGTAGTTGGATGGTTAAGCGTGTTATTGGGTGTTGCAGAATGTCATCGTACAAATTGTCTATTAGATGACATACACACGTAACGAGGTAACGAAGTTGGGGCTGTTTAGGGCTGATTTGCATAACCTCGAGCACCTTGTACATATTACATATCATCAACACATCCTGTCGCACGACAAATTATCGATTTTACTGCACAATTTAAATATGCGAATATGAAGACTTCAATCTGTTGCCAAAAGATTGATCTCATAAAATTACAAACAGATTCACTATAAATGGTGGATGCGCCGGGTTTTTAAAAAATACCTTCTTATTTTTCTTAATTTCTAGCTTAGAATTTAACTTATAACAAAAAAACGATAATATTAAAATGTAATTATTTGATTTATTTAAATTAGTTAAATAAATACAGTTCTAAAAATAGAATTGCTTGCACAATACCGCGACTCGAACAGGATTATTTTTTATAATATAATTTGGTTCGGTTCAGTTTACATTGGAATTTAATGGTTGCTCGTAAAAATAAGCATTATTATCATAGATGTAGTATTACTAGGAGCATCTGCGCTCACCGGGAAATTTCAATAAAGCCTGCGTGTAAAACTGAAAGAGAGGAACCATCTGCTCACAAGGGCGCTCTTTGATTTTTCCACCTACTTCAAACATTATCGAACCTAATTGAAAAGAACAGAAGACAAAAAATAGAATATACGTGGAAATTCAGAATCGCTTTAAACAATGATTTAAAATTATATAATTTCCAGCGTGAATATACTTTTTTTTTTAAACCTTGTGCCTATTTCAATTACTTTTTAATGACAATAATTTCTGTATGTAATTCAGCTACGCCATTGATTTTTTAATTACGAGGAAGTGAGTTTACGATCTGCATCACCAATTACATCATATCCGATTCATTCAACATTTTTATTATTTCATTCACAGTAATATTTCATATGCATTCTCTTAATTTGATTTACAAGAACAATGTGTAAATTGTAGCGTGTGCATTATATGATTATTACATGTGCAGTTTAATTAATACTTGCGGTACGAAAATCTAAATCCGAAACAATTGTTTGTTTTGCCGCTCTTCGGGCTTATGGCGTGTTAACCTTTTCTGGGCGGTTTCTGTAGCGCAACAACATTAGTGGGTATTAGCAGTAAATGCAGGGCTGAATGCGGAAGTTTTAAATAAGATTTCGTTGATTCCACCATTATATGATGGTACGGTTTAAACTGTATTCCGGAGGAACGAGCACAGCGTGACTGCGAGATCGTTCTGCATATAATATTCTCGGGCATTGTTCCGTGCATTTGGAAACAATGCTTTTATTAAAACGGATTTCGTTATAACAATCATTACCGAATCTTCGGTTTGCAAAGAACCGGCGACGGATTGCGCAGAGCATATTCCGAATCCCCCAATTCGGAATTTGTCCACCTGGAATTCCGTTGTTCCAATTAGCAAACGTTTTCAAATTTTAGTTTGTTTCTACTATTATAATAAATACATACATACGTATTTATATAATTATACATTTTTTTAAATTTTACAAGAAAAAAGTAAAAAGTTGCATTTGAGACAGAGTTGATATGTTTGCGGTTTGAAGCAGGTCCGGATCGATTCATATCTGCACGGATCATGTAAATAATTTAGGTACGTCCGGTCTTTAAGCCAGTCCAATCAATTAATGATTAATGCAGGAAAGGGTCCACTATCCTGCAGCAAGGATCTAAGTCTCTGCGCATTCCCAGCCATTCCTCCGCATCCTGCAACACTGGTACATTGTGATACACACAGAACGACGATCGCTGGCGAACAATGGGCAATTAGCAGTAGTGAACGGTCGTAAATTAAGTTCGATTTTAATTGCCGAACTGAATATTCATATAAATCAGGAATATGATTCGATGGAAAAAAATATACACGAAATTATTCGAAAAATGTAATTATTTGCATGTCATAATGTCATAATTAAAAACGCATTCGTAGCAATAAAGAAGAACAAAAATAATTGTCTATGCAGATTGAGGGACAATTGAATTGTTCGTATGTATGTAGTTACGAGATCGTCGAGTTAACAATATTTCCTCAACTTCACGTCTGGCAAACTGAGGGGATTTCGGCTAATTCACATTTAATTGCAACTTGACGTGCTGCTCGTCGGTGTAGAAGAAGAAGTAGAAGACGGAAGAAACCTTAGAAAACACATTCGATTCCGGATGATAATAGGTTTTAAATAGCCTAGGAAGCGCGCGAAATGGAATTTCGCCAGACCAAAAATAAATTGCGTTTTAATGGGTTTTCCCTTTCTCTATTTCCATCTCCATTTTTCTCTCTATACATTCGGAGAGAGGAGAGAAAGAAAAGGGTGGTAGGAAGGAAGAGTTCATGGGAGAAATATCTATGCTCCAGATTTATGAGCTTGACCGATACAGTGAGAGGAGAGAAGAAGAGAGGAGTGTGCAGGTTGTTCCTGCGCTCAGCAGTTTTTTCGGGACGGCATGAAATAAGGTCGTCCGTCCTTTATCGTGTTGGTAAAAGGATCGCCGAGTTCAAGTACGCTCCTTTCGGAGATAGCCTCCATCCGCCCACACGCTATGCACAAAACGTGTGATACATTTTCATCCGGATGCAAATAACCGGTATTTTCTGCAATTAAAACCGGAATGAACTTCGTACAAGTACCTATTCCCTGGTTCACCGTTTTCTTTTTCACCCATCGATTTAAAATCCTTCCAGCAAACAGGCAATTCCAGTTAGAAAGTATTATCGTAAAGCAGTAAAACTCATAACATTTTAATTTAAAATTATTAATAAATCAAATATTTAATAAAGTTAATTCATAATTTATAAACTCGCCCATATATATTAACTAATTAAATATGTTTTCAGTGTATATTTGTATTGTTGTTAACTCATTGATGTTAAATTATAATTCAAAGATTTGCTAATGAATAATCATATTGTTTTACGCCAAAGTTTTTACATGTACAAAAGATATAACAAGTTAATCTTAATAATTACTTAAAGACATGAATAATTAGCGAAATTAGTCTTGTTTTATAACGTAATATCTGGTTGGTAGTTAACAAAGTTTGGGAATAATTAAAGTGAATAAATTGCAACAAAGTGGAGGAGTTACGAGGAAGCGAATTGCAACAAGTTCGTGTAAGGGATTGATAAAAATTAGTTCGAATAAATGCGAATGGATGTCCTCCGGGTTGGTAAATTCGCCGCCCCCGCTCTGTATCTATTTAGTTGAGATTTATGCGATAAGTTTAGGTTGCACGTGCGGACGATCCCGTTGACTTATATACCTGAAATACGAGAAAAAACACCGCTTGTGCAGAACAATATTACAAATTATGCAAAACAATTACCCGGAATTTCGGATTAGCACGTGCCCTTCCCGATCCTCGACCAAACCAAACCCTTTCCATACAGAAATTTCAAAAGGGTCGTGAAAGGACGTCTCTCTCACTCTCTTTCTCATCTCCAACCCCCTTCAAACCGACGCAACTATTACAAAGATCCTAATGCGGCGGTTTGTGCGACATCAAGGATGGGGTGGTCGGTTTTGGATGGAGGTGTAATGGAGCTGCACGAGATTTATCTCGTCCATCCTGCAGAACACAGACCTCACCGCTCATCTGTGTATACTATATAAAAGACGTGGGGCGAATCCGTCATTCAAATCATCTTTTGATACACACACACACACACAAGCCCTTATTCTGCAGAGATCTTCAATCCCCGCACGAACATGAATTAATTAGACCACGTTTGGGATTTGCGAGTGATCCTTTCATCAGGATCTTCGGTGGAGCGGAAAAACCTCTTGTATAAGAATATCCATTCGTTTTCCTTCGCTCTTATTTTTTATATATATACATCTTCTTCAAAATCGGGTAGAGTTTTCGAAAGACAATCAGCCTCGGTCGAGCGCGAATCCCCAAACCGTGACCATTTTCCAATATCCCCGGGCATAAAACCAAATCAAATAACTCCTTCCAAGCAAAAGATAAAACAACACGAAGAAGAGGCATAAAGATAAAAAAAACGCTGCGTGTATGTACAAGGATTCATGGAAAGAGTTGTACGAAGTGTTGCACCTGAAGACAAATTCCATATTGCATATTGATCGAGGTCCTCTTATAACGCAAACTTTCCGATCGGATTTCAAGTGTTGGGAGAAGGTTTGGTATGGAATTTTCATGAAAATTTCTGTGTATGTGTAGAAGAGGGTGCTGGTACGTGCGTTCTGAAAAGTTTTCGACGGCGCGACACGTAATGGACGATGAATACTGCGAGGGATGGAGGAGAAGGAAATTGAAGGGAAAACGTGAAAAACAAACGAAAACTGTGAGCGGTGCCAGCTTTTTCCTATACATATTTAACCAGCTCCTCCTGCTGAACACCTTTCTCCTCGTATATTGGCCCCGGTTTATCTCGAGTGCTCGGCGACGAGGAGAAAGGGGATAACTTTATTTCCGGAAGCTCGGTAATATACATTATCTTGCTTTCAAGTTTCGCAGTGTTACCTAAGTGAAAAATGAACGGCCTCAGATATTCTCGGAAACTATAAACACGTGCAGCATCCCAACAGACGAACACCGACTTACACCTGACAAACTTTACCTTCACCAAAATTAATCATTACTTAATCGTAAATTAATTTTTCACACCACTTCAATATTAATAAACTTTGCACTTAATAGCTTAATAATAAAACAATTTACCCTCTCAAAGTTGCATTGAAAATTATCTCAAACTTTTTACAGAAACATTCACACTTTCTAATTAAATTACAAAATAATAACATCAACATTAAGTGATGAACTAAGTAACTTTTACAATCAAAATATTATAAAATGAAAATCATGTAGTAAATTTGCATTGTAAGATTGTTCTCCAAAAACCTTGAATTACGTGTTTAAGCAGGCATGACGGAAATTAAACGTGAAACTATCCGAAAAAAAAAATATAATGAGTTAGCATGTTTATAAGACATCCAGTTTTCATGTGAATCGTTGAGAATGATTCAACAATAAGCATTGTCTTTAAAATTTACTGTATTTTTTTTAAACAAGAATGATATATGGATGATTAAATTATCAGTCAATGAACAGATTAATTCAAACTGAAGAACTGTCCATATTATAATATTTAAATATTTGGTATTAAAATGAAGGCTAAACCTAACAGCATTAGGTTGTTCGATAAATATGTGGTACATGCAGTACTGTTCCAGTAATTCGATGTCAAAGTTGAAATATTGTAATGCTGTTTGTCTTCTGGTGCCGAAGCGTTGACCTCATTGCATCGATTTATCGGTGTATTAATAATAAGTGATTTTCCGGGCAATATAATCTCGGTCACAGCAACGCCGACAATTAACATCGCCGGCGCGTCCGAACGCTCGCATAAATTAACCGACGGTTTGCGCGTTTTCGAATGCAATTTGTTCACGTGCAAAACGACGCTCCGTTACGTCGTTAATTTGATTCCGCGTACGCAATTTGTAATTAATATGGGATGGGATGTCCTGGCGCGGCACGTCTGTCTCCTAGTTGCAGCAGGATTCTCCATCCGCAGGACGACATCCCGGTGCATCCAGGGTCCTGCCGCACCGGCACCCATAACTCATTACTTACAACACCGCACGGTCACATAAATAATGGGTGCGCAGCGTCGGCCAATTTTGGGATTGTCCGAAATCAGCGGACAGGGAAATGGTCATCATCCCAAAATACATTTGAAAAATGAAGAGAAAACGACCGAAAAAATACATGCATAAACGAATATGCACAAAAAAAATGATGGTAACAAGCAAAACTGGCGCAGAAACGATAACGACACCGTGATTTATGTTGGGATAGCTTTTGGAAAACATTGCAATCGTCTGTACGCTCATACATCAATGCGAAAATGGACTTGCGTGTAGATATTAGCTGTAACATTAACACTGCACTTGATCCCTGTTTACCATCACAAATGATTTACGAAATCTCATATTTTTTTATTACATTCACAAATTATACAACCCACATTTATCTAATCCAATCTAATAAAGAAAACCAGATAATATGAAATTTAGTAAACAGTCATTCCATTTATGACTTTTGAATCTATTCTATTAATTAAAATGAAAATTCATAACTGAAAAAATTTGGTAAACTATGTCGGTAAATCATTATCAATTGTAGGTACATCACGTACATCTATTCAAGTAGAAAAAATAGCCTTAAATTATAGTTTGACACGTTCTATCAATGGGGGAAAAAGGGTTGAAACTTCCGCCATAAAACTGATAAATACATGGAAATGGGAACTGGGAACAAATATAAAAAAAAAATAGAAAACAGGAGCAACGAATCGTGGGTATCGGAACGGGAAAATATTTGGGTACGATCGTGGAACAAATGGACTGCAGTTAGGGGGGCGCTTTATCGTTTCAGGCAGAGGGACGAAAATATGTTTTTTCCGTTTCACGCGAGTTAAACAATTTATTGCAGGTCGGTCAATTTATCCGCGGGAAATATTCGAAATCGATATCGAACGCAAATTTGCAATATCGCATACACACTTTGTTTTACCATCCATATATCCATCCATCCATCTATCCATCGATGATAACCGAAACGAACTGCAGACCGACAAAATGTAAAATGATCAGTACTTTTGCACCTGTCGGGTGTGGTCGTGTAACTTTTCGAGGTGCCGACCCCTTTACGTATTCCTAAAGTATACCTTCGTCAAAGGCAACATAATCTATATGCAAAAATCCCTTTGTCCTCCCGCACGAAAAGACGTGCGCATTGTGGAAAACGAAAACACACACACACACCCACAACACACGTCCCGCGGATGAGGAATAACAGAAGTAATGCGCTTTGTATTCACTCCGCCTTCGATATATTCCATAGTTTATTACCGCAGCCGCAGCATTAGAGTCCTTCTGCTTCAAATGCGTTCCCATTTCCCCAACTCAAAGTGAAACTACCTACGAAGTTATGTAATTTTAATGGAAACATTACAGTTTCAACAAACGACGGATAATCCATACCAACAAACGAAAAAACGAAATTTGAAAGCATTCAGAAGCTTTGACGGAGGTGATTAGCATGAATTACAGATTAGACGTTCCTTTGCTGGAGAGGATCAAACGTAACATTTACAAATATTCAATTACCAATGAGACTATTAAATAAAATGCATTGTTGAAACTGACTGAAATAAATTAGTATTGGTTTTAGTTTTGGCATGTGTGTGTAGGTAATTAAATTGAAGCCAATCACAAAACTATAAATTTTAACGTTCTTCTGCGGATGGTCGAAATTGAGGTTACCGATGCATTCAACGTCCATAAATTACCCAAATCTAGTACTCTCTCTCTCAATATATACGTACGTACATGCACACACGAAATTTGTTGAATGGCGTTCGTAGTTTTCAGTTGAAATCCCGAATGCCGAAAATAGGAAATGGCTAATAATACCAAATGCGCCGGAGGTTAATTTTTCATTTCATCCCTCATTAGCATAATCAATAAATACAAACACACGACCCCGCATCTCTCACCGTACATACGTATAAACGATATGGGGGAGAGATATGCATCACAGATGAAAATTAATTTTAATGTGACGTGTATGTTTGTCTGTTTATAATTTACAAATTATTTTCAATTCGCGACTGTTGAAATAGTGCAAAAGCTATTTCCATATTTCAAATGTTAACGCAATTACGGATCATGAAGAGATTTACAGTTTCGAGCGAAGGTCGAAGGGGTTGTTGTTTTCGGCGTCAACGAAATAATTGGTACAGCAATTTGCTGAAAATGTTCATGAACAACGGAGTAGATCCATCCATCCCATTTAATAAGCGACTTTCGTTCGCAACAACAAGGACCGAAAAAATCGAAAGCAGAAGGAGCTTTAAAAAATAAATAAATAAATAAATAAAAGGTAAAAAAAAAACGATTCGGAATTTGAATAAAGTTTTAATTGCGCTCGCACAGCAACAAAGCATAAACACAATGGAAACAACTGAAATTATCCCAGCTGAAACATCGTAATTGGCCTTTTATCTTTCCGTCTACATTTTCCCCCCATTTCCTTCAAACCTATTTATTTATTCATTTCACTTTATTTTTTCTAAACTGCTGAACACGAATTTTACAATTAATTTTTTTGCAGATTTCAGGAACGTTTAATACCTTCCCGCATTTATTTATTTGTTCCATCGACTTGAATATATTTAGTGACTGCTTTTAGCCAAATTACATTTTCAAACACTTAAGCCTCCGTGCATTTTTTTTTCTTTTCTCGTTTTCCGCTTCTCTTGCGGAGGCTTGTCTGTTTTCTTGCATAATAAATTTAATAAGAAACGTCAATTGCGAAAAGCTGCAAAAGTTTTCTCAACTGCACGGATTTTCATTCACTCGGAATATGAAAGCAGGAAAGTGGTGGAAATTTTTATATAATTTATCCATGTGGAATGGGAGCTTAGCTTTGTGCTGTGAATTCATAACAAGTACAGAATTACAACGAAAAAAACTCATCTTATTTAGGAAATTTTACATTTTTTGACAAATTATTTATTCTTTAATTAATTGATAATTAATAAAAAACTAATAAATGTCTTAAATATAGATTAAAATTACTTGAGTTGGTTGGTTATTTTCGTTACACGGTTCTTCTGCTATAAGTAATCCGGGAATTACGACGTTCTTAATTTCATCGTTGGACGGGGACGCCCTTTATTAAATACCTAATCCTTTCGACATCCGTAACCCCCGTTGTTCTTCGTCCAAGCCTAAAACGCACATAATTCCGGACCTCCTGGACTTAATATAAATACAAGTGTTTGGCGAAGTTCGGCCATAAATTAATCTCCGCAAGAGGCGGCCCTCGAGAGCTTAACCAGCAGCATCCAGCATGGACCCGAATTCAATTTCGGCCCTTCCGGCCACCCCCATCCCATGCCAACTCTGTAAACATGCCTCTTTGTTAAACAACATTGATTAATTGAAGTATCGATGTTGGTTTGCTCTTTTTTGTTTCCCTCTTTCTCTCTCTCTCACACACTTGCATACTGTAATTTTCTAATATTAGGCGACGAGGGTTACCAGCTTTCGATTAATCATCGTCGGAAATTAAAGCAGTTTCCAATTAAAAATTATCGACATCATTAAAGATTTCACTTCGTTGCAAGTGCAGGAAGTATATATTAAGGATATAAAGATTAAACTATTTCCTGCTTGCACTGAGATTATCTTCCTAATGATTATAAATATTACACTTTATTAAAATATTAAACATTAAGTAATAATCAAAAGATGTGAAAAAATGGGTTAATATTAATTAATAGTGCAGTTATGCCATAAACTTTCTAATTATTTGTTAAAGTGTGTGAGTCAAGTGCTAGGGGAGTAGATTTTTTTTTGTATTATGACATGGCGTGTCCTGCAGAAGTTGTATGAAAAGGGCGAAAACCAAACAATAAAATCGCCCCTAACAAGCCGGAGGTTTAATGAGTTTCGTGCCGATCGTAATCATTCAATTCTCCCTTTTAAATACATGTAGCCTGAGCATGCCACGAAAGGGATCCAAACCGAAATAATAAAAAAAAGAAGCAAAAGAGGATGGCCCATAAATCTATGTGTAAATTATCCCGAAACTTTCACGGATCCTCTGAATTGTGGCCCCTTTGCGTGAGGAATGGAAGAAATTCCAATTTCCGGCCCTTGCAACATCGGAGCATTTAAAATTGATTTTCTCCCCAGTTAATGAACGGTCTCAACTCTTCGTTTTTCGGACTCGGATGGAACGGTGAGCATATGTCATGATGCTCTGTGTGTGTGAAACGCTTGTTTTATGGACGTATTCTCAAAAAATGGCAGACATTTATAACCATAAACGATAATAAGGTTTGCTCCCATTTCCTCCCATGTCTACGAATTTCAGAATGCTGCCCAACCCTCGACGTTATTTGAATAACCGACTTATACCAATTTACGGCCGCCCTTTTCAACCACCCACCACCTCACCCCATCCAAGAGGCTAGAAAAAATAGAGAAACGAATACCCAAAACCGAAGAGCAGATGGAAGCCCATTTAAATGAACGGAAACAGCTGGGAAACATGCAACTTGAATACGTGTCTAGTCACTAAATAACGAAAATATCATTGAATCCCAATTGAAAACGTAGCTAATTTACAACTTAAAATTATGAATTAACATGTAAAAAAAGGTAAAAGGAAAATATATCCAAATTACCGAGTAAAAGGAAGATAAACTTTAAAAATAAGTATATATCTCACGAATGGAATGTAACGAGCTTTTCGACTTGCAATGGCGAACGCGCCAGAGTTAAAGTAAATAATTCAAAGATAAATTTACCTTTCAAATGGGAGAACTGCGGAACTAATCCGGCAGGAACGCGGAGGTCCTGAAACAAGAAAGTGTATGTGTGAAAGAGGGAGAGAGACAGAATCAATAAAGGCAACTTTCTTCCTCCAACTATTTTGGGAAGCGAAAAAAAAAAGAACATAGAGGAAGAAGCAAAGGCATAGCAAAACTTGCTCGCGCTCTCCATTATCCATGCCTCGCTAACTACGTGGGATCAAGGGATGGATGATGGAGAGGCGCGCACCGCCGCGGCTACGTCTACTTGACTTTTAGCCGTTGTTATTATTATTTTGATAGTGCACTTCGAGTTTAGCTTTGAAAGCAAATTGGGAGCCTACAAAGGGAGGTTTGTTCCGAAGTTTTACCCCCGAAAACGGTGTTTTGCACATCATACTTGCTCGTTACGAGACGCTACTTTGAATAAGAAATTCAACAAAGCGTTAAACGCAAAATTTTGAATCGCATAGACCAAACACTTATAGATTCTTTTCATTAAGTGACAAATTTATAAAATGTTCATTTGATTAAATTTAGTTTTCATACTACAAGTTATTAACGTATGTTCGAATTAGGATAAGTAAAGTTTCGCTAACTTATAAAGAATTAAATTAAACTTTAATAATTAATTTCGTAATTACTGAATGAATATAGTTTTTATTTCTAAAATTTCGTTGTTGTTGAAAACTTACTATCTTGTATTAGATTTTGCTAAAATGTTTGCTTGAGTTTAGAAACGTATATCTGTTCAATGTTAAAAGATATTGATAAAATATTAAGGCTGTCTTTGTAACTTTGGTGTGAATTTAAATAGATATAAATCTGTTAAAGTTAAACCATAATACGAAGTGTTTACAAGAATTGTTAAATAATCTTTTCGAGCGGCGCGCAAAAAGCGGATGTAAAAGTTGTTCAAAGTTAATGAACAGGATGATCACCGCAGCAGTGATTCTCAATTAAATAGTTCTCTATACTCTGGAGAATGAACGAAAGGAAGACAATGAGGAAGAGGAGGAGGCTTGTAAACAGCTTGGGCAAAGTTTCCGTCGTGCATGATAACTAGTAGGAGGGAGCCCGAGGGAGCAGGGATTTTCGGGAATTTACGGCACCTTCCGTTCCCGGAATTCCTTCACTAATTCCCAAAACTAGATAAATTAAAAATTCTGCTAAATTCGCGCAGACTTTACTTCCTAATTGCATAATAGTCGCTAAATGAACACATCGATATGATCGGTGACGGGGTCTTAACTGCTGCATGTCGGAGGTTAAATGGATTAATTAATTTGACACTCGACATTCGAAGTACCGCGCGACGCCGAAAGGAATGTGCAGAGATGGTTTCAATTGATGCATCGCATCGGATTCTTCGATTAGCTAACGTTTGTGCAGTTCGTCTCACCTGGAGGCACCGAGAAAGCGGATGCTAATTAATCGTCTGTTTGCACCTCAATTACGTCTGAATCAATATTTATGAGGATCGACCCGAAATTGCATACGAGGCGAAATTCCCAATTGAAAACTTGAAACTTTGGCTTGCAATTGATTATTGCAAGTTCTAATTGATAATCCTCAATTACTTATTATAACAAATTAATTTGAAATATCCAAATGCGGTTGGTTTAATAACTTAAAGTAATATAAGAAAAATATCCAAGAAAACAGCTTCATTGCACCGCTGAGTGTATACAGGATAAACATTATCCTTTCTTGCAGTTTAAGGGTGTTTTTCTTACCTACAAAAGGAAAGGAGAAATGAAAGGAAATGCAACGCGCGGATCGATGCGGACCAAAAGACGTTCAAGTACATTCACATACACACATTCCATTGACTCGATCTCGGCGAAATGATAATTTAATAATGTATGGAGCCGTTACGCAAGAACCGTGGTAGAAGGAAACGAGCGGCTGGATATTTCCGGTCTGCAGTTTTGCATTATTAACAGTTCGCATCTCCGGTACGAAATTGGCTCCTCGAGCAGCAGAGAAAGTCGTCTTCTGCTCTCTCCGAAATCCTCTTCCTTTTTTCGTTGTATCTTGTACCTTGTTCCTGCTATTGTCGTGCTTTGTGTACACCCCAAGATTACCAACTTAACTGTTATATATGTATATGTATATATATAGATATATAAATGTGTGTATATCTGTTTGTATGTTTAGAGGGCAAAGGATTCGAAATCCTTTTGCGCCCTCCTTCTTCTTCACCCCCTCGATACGGATAAAGTTACTCCCGCGTACGACATCCGACCTGATTGGCCCTCGCCCTCAAAGAAACCCAATACCGGCAGCAAAATCCGCACGCAATTTATTCCATCATAAATTTACCTTTTCCTTCGTGCAGATTTCTTCTTTTTTTCTTTTTGCTCTCCTGCAACTCGTTATTTTGTTTCGTTGCTGCTCTTTTCGTTGTTGTTGTTGTTTTTCTCCATCCACCCGGCTCTCGCATTTATTCATTATTTATTTATTTATTTATTTGTCTTTTATCGATCGAGGTTTCATAAATTACCGGATTACGTTACCGGCTAATCCCTTCGTTACGCGTCCTAAGCGAAACCTTACACCTACACCATCCCAGACACGAATTTATATATTCGCAAAAACCCCTCGTTCATCATCCTCACCTCTTTTTTTTATTATTATTTATCATTGATTATCCTTGACACCAAAAACCATTGATTTATTTATTTCCTCCTTAAACCCCCCAAAAAAAATGGAGATTTAGATTTCAATGACCAAAGCGAGGACATTCTTGCTAATAATACATTAAAATTAAGCAACAATATGGTCTCCAATAATATTTTAATTATATAATCGAGTACTATTGAAATTCGTATAATTAAAGCTATAATTATAACGAATAAATGTGCGGTGAATAATTCGCAAAGTACCAATTGATGATAGAACCGGAAAACATGTCGGGTCTTCCAATTGAATTCACCGCTAATTTATTTGGCAAATGTGTATATAGTAGTTCTCTCTTCTTCTTTTTTCCCGGTGGATGGGTTGCAATTAAAATGGCGCATTCGGGGGATGATTGCGGATTTCTGGCGGTTGTTCGGTAGTATTTTAATTTAATTACCGTTTAATTGCGAACATTTTGGTGCGCGTCCACTCACTTATTATTAAACAAAACGTTCCGCAAATTAAATTTCGCGCGTCAGAATAAACTTAGGATTTCCGGTTCCGGGATTGTGCAGGTTGTATTCTACAGATGCCGTTTTACCATCATCGATTCCGACATCCTTACTCCCTGCATCACACCGCAACAAAGATGCATTGGCACAAATTGCGGGATGACCATTAACAAAATAACTTCCCTCCGTCCATCAAACGGCCATTCCGAAAGTCCAAATGAAATGGCTCCTAATTGATTCACGCCACCGCAGAAACTTTATCATCCACCCGATTGAGATGCCGCCTTTCCCAATGAATAGCACCACTTTATTTGATTCCCGGAAACTCTGATTCCCCGATTCGATCTTGACCCAGAATAGTTAATCTTTAATTGCAACGAACGATCATTGCATTACTCACTTCTCATTACCTACAATCCATACCATATTTAAAGCCTTGTTCTGTTCTTGTTAGTGTAAAAGCTAAGAATTATGTATTCAAAAAAAAAAGTAATAAATAATGTAGTGATTCCATTAAGTGTTTTGCTGGTCTAGCACCTAAGAAAATTGCATGATCCAAGTGAGAAATAATGAGAAAAAAAACGAGCTAAATCTGAATTGCAAAGGTAACATTTAAACGCTTTTCATTGAGTTCTCACAGCGAATATCGAAAGCAAACCGAATCGAAACGAAACCAAAATAAAATAAAAAAAGAATCAGCCTAGGAGTAAATAGAAATCAAACGAGTTATGAAATAAATTTGTGATCCTGTTTCGCATTATTCAAAGTGAATCACGAACCGGATTGAATCCAGCTCGAAATCGAAAACGAGACCGAATACAAATTAATCATTATCGAGACGAAGGCGCAAAGAATGAAAGTGTCCACTTCCCGATTATCTCTCTCTCTTACTCTCGCAATCCCAAACAAATCAAACACGGCCTTTTTGGTCACGGCATGCAAATTAATTCGATATTTCGTCCGGAGAAACCCATTCAACTTCCGTTCAGCGCTTCAATCGGAAAGTGAATTCCATCAGGATTTGCAGGATTCCTCCGACCATTGCCAATTAGCAAGTCAAATAAAATTAAATTATTCCATTAGCGGCTGCAAAGTGGCCCGAAATAAACAGACGTGCCCTTTTAACAACGAAAAAATATATATAGAAGATTTTTTCAAGCTGGGCGATACTTTCGCTGCGAATGCTTAGAATTTATATTAGAGTACGCACTAAACATAATCATGTGTCTCTTTTCGTTTCATCCATCCATCGCGGGTTACGTCATGCGGGTTGCGCAATGTTTTCACCGTTACGCGCGAAACTGTTACGAGATTTGAATACGTCGTGAGTAAAAATTCAATTATCGTAGAGAAGGATTGCTGCTTCTACCGTTAAGATCACTCCCATCCGCCAGTTTTCGCATCATTGGCGCACACGCATCGGAAAAAAAAATCCCACGGAATTCCATTTAATATTAAAAGTCTCGTACCAAAAGAAGAAAGAACGACAATTAGTTGAATATTGTGGAATCGCCTCGGATTTAATTAAAGTCAGCTGCTCACGAGGCAGGTTCACGCTTTACTGGCCACTCGCATTGGAGGAACTCGAATGAACAAAAAAAAAATACGAGAAAAATTGTTCAAATTAATGTTCAAGGACGAAATCCATGGATGTACAACAATGAATCGTACACTCGGATAGATCGCAATAAATTACAATTGCAACACTCATTTACAAATTAAGAAGGACACCTTTATATGGAGAATGTAAATCGAAGCAATTTAAAAAAAATACAATAACTTTTTAGGAATTTAAAATTTTAAATTTGTTATTTTTGTTCAATTTGATTTTAAGTAAATTTAAATAAAATTATGTTTGTATTTAATTAATAAAATGTTTTAATAAGTGTTTTGATGCTCTGACACGTAAGAAACTTCTAAATTAAAATTAATGAGCATGATCTAAATTGTAGAAGCAATACATCTCCATTAAGTTCTTTCATGGTAATTATAGAAAGCAATCGAAAATATAGAAATTAATTAAGTAAAGCTAAGCTAAATATAGTTTTGAAATTTTCTTCGAATTGATTGCATATTTTGTTGTTAGTTTGCGATGTAAACATAAAATATGTGGTAATGTGAAATGGCTGAATAAGCGTTTACAACTTTCAATAAAACGTCTCAAAATACAATAGTTACTGTGCAGTTGGCGTTATCCTAACTACGCCGCCACTTTCTATAACTGGACACGTTTCAAATGCAGCGCAATCGATTATTATTATTCACACGGTGCGCTGTTTGTAATGGTCGATAATTTGATAAACATACACATATTGTCGAATGTGACTCACCCAGAAACTCCTGCGATAAGCAGAATGCAAGGCTGCTCTACAACAAATACTCCTTTTTCTTTTTTGAACGATGGAATTGCTGCAAGTGCAATTCAACTGCATCGTAATATAAAATATAAATAGAAAAATAACGAATTGTATTTCGCGAAAGAAAAACCGCAATGATAAATTATCGGCGACTCCTGTTTATCTTTCTTTGTCCGGCCATCAGTTTCCTGCAAGCAATCCAATTGCTATGGTAATTCATGCAAAGAAATTAGATTGCCACGGTTTACTAATCCGCATCATTAGAAGGCGCGAGAGCAGAGGTCGAAGACCTTCCTTTTCGCAGCCAGACTCCGCTTCCCAGGTATAATCGGAATCCGATCCATCATTCGGATGCGATTAACGTGAAGCAAACATATTGATCGTAACGAACTGTTATTTTGTTAAGCGTGCAACAAAATTAAATTTAAATTTAAATTAGACAATTTTTATGTTAAGCAGGAAAGAGTGCTGGGCGATAAGAAAGGAAGGAGACATGCGTTATTATCAATCTTATCGGGGTTTCCTGCTTCGGTTCGTCCCGGACATTGTTTACAGTCTTGTTTCGAACCGCCTTTTTCGACTTGGACAATATTGAATCCCGGTTTAATGGAAGAGAGACTGCTGTAAACATCTGGTCTATCCGGCGTGTGCGTGCTACGATGATGATGATGTCGTATAGAATAAGGGCATCCGACGCAGAGATAAGGACAATGGGTCCTCTTCCTATTTATAGCACATACAGCCCTTTACTTTACTCGTCTTTTCCACTCTTCGATGGATAAAAAAAATAGAACGTTCCCAAACAAACTCCAGGGGCGAAGCCATAATTCAGGGAACGACCTCCGACATCCGCCCACTCAAACCCCGGGGGTGTCGCGCATCCAGGGATTAAATCTCAACGGATTATCGGAGGGAATACGTTCACGGGAATAACTGGATTATACGTTTCGTGGTTCCATATTAAATCTGCCCTCCCGAAATATAACGTTATTAATTATTTGCCGTCTAATGCATTACCATTGTTCTCCACAAATTGCTGTGACTTACAAATATATATATAACAATGAAGCAATTAATTAGGCAATGAGCGTAATGAGCAATCGGTCGATTTTAAGAAAGCCGAGCCATGGGAATATTCTACCGGGAATTATGTCATTCAACTTCATAAATCGCATTGCGACGCATTACTCTACTTATCCTTTTAGCATATTCGTACAGTCCACTTTTGTTTATCTCAACGTTAAGCCAACGTTCGTGCATGAACGCGTTTCCTGTTTAAAGCCATAAAATTACCATTTCTAATCCGATTTCAATCATGTTCAATATTACACAATTTAATATAAATCATAAATTTGGAACCAATCCAATAATTATGTATGTTTTTTTACAATTAATTAAATAACTTCCCATTTCATTATTCTTAAACTCGAAAATGATCTCACGTACAAACCAAAGCCCCAGACAGAACTTTCCAAGAATACCCAATGATCTAACAGCCCGACCGCCTTAGGCCACCCATTACTATTTATAACTCATTAAATGCAATCGAAAAAAACAAAATTCTAAATCCAAATTGAAACATTGGGTTAACTTAACGCATTAAAAAATGTTTACTTTAATGTTCGTTTAATGCCGGTTGACTCAACATCATCGATTCTTCTGCGAATCGAAAAATCATTAGTTTCACTTTCCATTCAGCCATATTCTTATTCTTTTGTCGCCGTGAAAATACCTTCAGCCGAACGTGACTAACCCATCAATAATTCCCGATTCTTCTTTCACATATTTTTTTCTTCTTCATTGATTTGCAAGTCGTACTGCAGCTTAGTATTCCTCTGACAGAAAAACCTGCATTATACGACGCAAAATATGTAACACCGTTAAAGACATTTTGCATGAGACTGGGTCGTGGTCAAATTCCGAGAACGCTATTTCCATTCAGGCAAACTCGGCAAAAGCCAGGTAAAAAAAAGAAAAGAAGAACGCACAAGCTGGAAGGCAATTAAATACAGACAATTCAGGTTTTTTGATGTTACAAGAAAATATCGAATATAATATAATTCAATGTATTAACTTGTACTTTTTTGTATAATATAGTAAAAGTTTATATTTAATATTTCCATTTTAGATCAAGATAATTGAATAGTCATTAATATCAACAGTAGTGTTTATATAACAAATGCGATTTTCCTTACTTATTTAATAAATGAATGTATGTTTATGGTATTTGTACTACACGTAAATATTTAGTAGTATTCAAAGTATGAATTGAAAAACTAAGAAAAAATGAGTGGAATAAAAATGATTTAAGTGTAGTTGAGTAGATAACCGCAGGTTAAAGGTTAACTGGAAAATGACGATAGTGAAGGTACGCGAGTTTAAGTATCACTTAAACAATTTAAACCAATTAAATTTGAATTGCATGAATCAATTGTAAGCATTTTGCTTTATGTGAGATAATTCCTTTTCGAGATTATGTTTTTCGAATTGTTGCGATGTTGCATAAAAAATGCTTAGTAAGAGCACAGCGTTTAAAAATAAATCGGTGCATGGAACAATGAGATTAAGATGCATCCGCAGCAGTTCTTTATTTCGGACTGTACAGAGAGAAGCTGGCGAAAGAAAAGAGATGAAAAGGTCAAGTGGTGGGGTTGGTGGTAACCTGTTACGAGAGCCATCGGAATGCTGCTGCATACCGAAATACCAATATATGCGAATGTACAACGGACTTACTTGGTTGGCAAATGCTGCGAATCTCCGACCGAATTGGTAATCCCAGTGGAAAGAACAAAGAACCGAACCAGAAGAACGAACAGCACATACACCATAAATAATTAAATTTTCAAAAAAAAAAAATAGAAATAAGAATAAGAACAAAACGAAAATCGGAAGAACAATATCACAGGAGCGCACCCGAAGGATCTACCATACCGGGAATGGCCGTGTCTCTGCTGCTCCGCAACGCGCCGAAGAGTGGTAATAACAACAACAGTTACGACCGGCCGAATGCCAAGAAATAAGAAAGGTAAACGAGAAGGTGTAGCTCGGATGGCCGCAAAGTGGGGAACGGATACTAGGCGAAGCCAGAAACAGAATATTTCGAGAGACTCGCTCCGTTGGCAAGGTCAAAACTCGACAAGATCCCAAATTCAGAACGACCACCACCAGAAAGAAGTCCACATCGTCGTGCGTGTACTAATCGACTTTGCTCTGCAATACATTGAGAACATTGAAAAGACGAAAAACTTGGATCCAATTCGAGGAATGATCGCTGCCGAGCTCCGTTCGACTCGTAAAGACTCGCCCGAGCGAGGCGAGCGCAAGTTGAGGCGGGAACATTTTGAAAACCATATGAATGAAGACCATACCATCTGCTGCTTGCTCTGCACGCGTAACCCCATTTAGGTCCATCCAACGGAGCCGTATTTAAAGAAAACTTACATTCGACGATGCACAGAGGTGTTAAGTGTTAAAAGCGCTAAAAGCAGACAAAAAATAATAATAATAATCCCGTTTACACTACCATATTTCTTTGGGTAAATAAAGTTTCTTTTTCCTCAAAAATTAACGTTCTCCCGCATCTGGCGGAAATGTGGGGCTTCGCGTAACGGATTTCGTACATGTTTCAACTAATTAACGTCTTCGTATACACTCACATTTTTTTACCGTCTTTTACAACAATGGCACGTCTTGTGTGTGCGTTAATTAAATGTGTGTGTGTTACATGAATCAAAATTATACTTATATAAGATGATATACACCGCGCGACGCGATTCATGGGAAAATCCAGTTTCTATTTCGAACCACTCTCTGGAATTGAGCTTTGTGTGTCAAAAATTACATTTTACATCAGCCTTATTACAACTATTTGCATACGAATTTCGCATCATTTCAAATAAACTTTGAATCTAATGTAACGACTTGTAAACATAATACAACGAAAAGTTAATAAATCATATCGTAATTGATGTTAACTCCAAAGTGGATGAAATATAGAAAGAAAACAAATATTTGTAAGTGATTGAAAATCAAATTTTAAGTTATTGGATTTTAAATGCAAATTATTTTATTAAAATTTTCATCTATGATTGTAAACAAACATTTTTATACATTTATTATAATCTATGTTATTGGTTAACGTAAATATAAACAACCGAAAATGAATATTATAAAATTATGGAAATTTTGTGAACGATTCAAGGTCAAAGGAAGTAAACGTGACGTGACATCACGTACGATTGATGTCGTTTAATACGATCAAATAATGTTAAATACTTTCCTGATTTCAAATTGCCCGCAGACACGAAATCTAATAGCGTGGCACTCTGGAGAATCAGAGACGCTTTGATGCGCACAATTAGCAAAACATTTATCTCCGCAAAACTAATTACATCCATAATTTTAAACAATCCCATTACCTCCGCACTTTCATTAATTACCAATTGAAAATTGCGCAATTTTTTTTTTTGGAAAGCGAAAGTTAAATTAATTATTTTTTAACTGAATTAACCAAAATGCAGTAACCAAATGGCGTAACCAATCAAAATAAATCATCATTCATGAATTAAACAAAGGTGAAAGCTAAATTAATTCAGAATTTCCAAAATGCAATATTCAAAAGGCGTAATAATTAAAAAATAATAGTTCATTAACAATATTTTAATTACGTTTGCTGATGAATCAAATGACGAAAACGGAAAGTGAACGTTGATGAAATTGGATATGCAAAAACTTTAAATTTGTATAAACACGAATTAGAGTGGATCGAAATTAAGCTTAATTTGAATAATGGAAAGGATACAAACGGAATTTCGAATTCCGGTTACAAGGTGTAGTCGAAAGTAAAAAAAAAATATAATGTAATTATTACTAACGTATGCGTATGCACGAAATTAGCGTATTAGCGATTGATTGGAATTGAATTTCTCAAATTGAAAAATAAATCTTATGATTAAGGTTTGAAGTAAATTAGGTAAAAATTTATGTGAATCATCGGAAGCGATAACTTCTAATTAGAATCGGAGTTGCGGGTGTTTCCATCTCGTAAACTAATTGCGATGTTAGATAATCGGAGGGAGTGTGCGGCGCACGCGGCGCCGTGTTATTGGAGGCAGTAATTTGCCGGGGATCGTAAAACGGCGTTCGCTGCCAAAGAGATTGAATAATTATGAATGAATATTGATGAATGGACTTGGAAAATGGATAAACGTACGCGTAATTACGGATGCAGCTTGTAGCGAAAATTTAATAAAACCATGGTAAATTCAAACCCTCTCTCATAGAACTCCACGGCAATGGAACAGAGCTCATCATCGCAGCACAATGCCACTTCCAATTCAATTATACACAGAAGCAGAGGTTCTTTGCGCCGCCAGCGCTCGAAACTCCCGGACGATTATGTAACAATGGTACATGTTCAATGGTATCGGCCCGTCGTGATCGCTCATTCAGCGAATCCGCGGAAGTAATCTCGCAGGAAACGGAGCCGAGCGCAGGGAGTGAGAGAAAGAGATTTATTTGGGACCCTTCCACAATTCCTTCAACCCTCCTAAACAAAAAAAAATATATATATACAAAAATCGAAAGGAATAAGAAACAGAGGGAGCAGAACGAAATAATATACGAAAAAAACACCCTCGGAGAGCAAACAAGCAAAAAAAACATATAATATCAAGGTGTATTATCGAGGAGGAATAAGGAAACAACCCCTAATCCGTTCGCGTGTTCCGCAAACGACCATCCATAATTTACCCAAAGAAAATTTAATAAACAACTGCAAATTACATGGCGCACGCAAAACTGATTTTTTCCTTCCCCACTTTTACACCCTTTCGTTTTCCCTTATTTTCCCTCCCGAGTATACTTTTTTTTTGCTTGTTGTTGTTGTTGTTGTATCCTTGATAAAACCGCTCTGCGGATCTACGCCCAACGGCAATAAAGAGCTTTCCGTTCGGCCCACCCTTAATTGTGGGGACGGCAGTTTAAAATCTTCACTTTTATCGTCGACAAATCCAACCCCGCTTCCACACTTATTCCATTCTCATTTCGTGGAATACACACAAAAAATAAACGTTTGCGCAAATGGAAACAAGCAATTCTAACATCCAATGCACTAACATCCCACTACCCTATTTCAAAGCAAAGAACGAAAAGAAAATCTGAACTCTGATTCTCAGTTGGCTAATACTTATTTTGTTATTTATTGCAAATCCATATTAATATTTAGAAAGAAAATTTGTAGCAACGCTTAAGTTTTCAAACAAAGTTTATAATTTTGTATCATATAATTGCAAGTAAAAGTTAAAAATAATTATTTGTATTAAATTAATTAAAATATTAATAAATAACTTGAAATTGTGAAAGTACATAACAACCCTTAAATAATCATAGCAACCATGGAGTGTTAATTGAAATATTCATAGCAACTTCAACTGTACATAGCAACGCTGAGAAATGTAATAGAATAGAATTTTGTTTAGATCCCTTTTGCGATAGTCTTAATGAAATATAAAACTCTGGGCGCATTAAGAATCTGTGTAGATTTGTATCCGGGCTGTAATTTTCTTTCATTGGCCTTTGGGAACGGCTCCGGAATAAGTTATATAATCTCGGGATCAAAGTGCTAATGCCTTTGTTGTGTGCGCGGATGGGGGGTGGAAAGCGTAATATTGGGTTGCGTTACAAAAAACAATTAATAACGCTGCGACTTCGCATTGTATCCCCGGGATCCTTGAATCGCGGCCGGCAAAGGCCCCCATCGAACCGGACTCTTTTTTTCACGTAATGCCATACATTTCGGAGCAGAATTGCAAATGGGGATGTTAATATAACTATAATTAATGCATTCATGGCGGAGAGTAATTTACCTGGTACACGCAACGGTGCCCAACAAAACCTTCCCTTCCACCCTCTCTCTCTCCTCACTCGAACGAACAAAACCAACCCAGCCCACCCATCTACACAATTGTGTTCAATGCATGTGCTTGCATACTCGTACATGTGTGCGGTCGATGTTTATATAACGAAACGTGTTTTATTATAAAATGTTAATATGTGTATATCGCCGAAACTGTTTGGAAACCGAGCTGCACAAGCCCCGGCCACTAATTAATTAATGGCATTACCTCCATCCGCAACACTGAAGTCATCCGACAACGGCGTTTCCCATTAAACCCATAGCTTATTAATTGCATCACTGCAATGAGAATATAAAGACATCCATTCTACATATCCCATATACACGCATCATCCATCCAATTCATGCATTATTCTTTCACTCTAAGAAATTCAAATATAACATTAAATTCAAATCAAATATCAAATTAATGAAATCAATGCACGGTTTGTATAAAATATGTAAATATATTTTAATGACTTTGCAGACCAACAAACAAAATATATTGGAATTTATTTAACCAAAATCACGAACAATAAAATGTAACTTCCATTAACTCGTAGAATTGTTGATCGAATTTACAATATTTATCTATTTATTTATTATATTTTATTATTAAACAAATTATACATTTTATTTTCATCCAACATTCAACAAAGTCAATCAAGTATTCATGCGTAAATGTTTTATTGCATCCTCATGCCATCATTATGGAAATTAAAAGCACTTATATTAAGTAGATTATAATTGACGCTTGGTTACGTAATGTGGGCTTTTAATGAAGCATCATGTTTCTGCTTTTGTAATTACACGATTTGATTTCAGTTAGTTTGATTTTTTTTCGATTAATTAATTATTATTATGAAAAAACAATGTTTATTAATTTATGTAGAAAATATACTTTTTGCCCAACACAAAGAATGGTTCATTCATTCATGATTTGTTGTAAAAAAAGAGGTGAGATTGGAATGCATAGTAAAATAGATAAAAAATTATAGTATTTTTATCTTTACTCAAAAAAAAAACTGTCTGCGCTGCAGAAATGTAAAAACTGCACAAAAAAGAGGCGCGACGAGCAAACACGTGCACTCGTAGACGTCTGCATTTTTTTATCGCAAGCCATTGAAAAATAATTCATTCGTTTCGTGTTTCTTGGAACTCGACACATTGAATAAGTTTTAGGCAACCAACATCGCATTTAAGTATTTACATACTTTCTAAATAATTATTATATAATTAAATGCAATATTCGGTTTGCTTATTAATTCAAATTAATTATATGAGCAATAAATATTAATTATTTAATTATAAATTCTTACAAAATAATATCAATAATGTATTTCTGAATTAATTTCAGTTTTAAATATATTAATAGTTTAGTATATTACTAAGTTTTTGATGATAAATTGTATTTAAGAGATTGTTCTTTGTGTGGGGAAAAGAAAGGAAAAGGGAAGGATAAAAATGAGCAAGTGGTTTTTCGAAGGGTGGATGTAATTCATCATCCGCGCTGTAATTAATAATGCGAATGCTGCGGCAATTTTTGTCAAATTAACGTTTAGTGACTTTATCCACGTTGGCATCTGTCGGATGTAACTAACTGGAGAGAATGCCTCCACCGTGCGTGTTTCGTTTGACGGGTGGAGTAATGAATAGAGACGGTTGGGGCGAACCGCAAACTGCAATTTGCCGAAGGGGCAAAGACCGAAGGACGCAAATCTTCGAGGCCATAATTATCACGCACGACCAGAGACACACATGAAGTACCGCCACCAACCAACCAACCAACCTACCAACCACCACCACCAAGATTAGGGAAATCTGATTATTACATACATCATCCGCATGAGCGGACACCCAACCAAATCCGGATTACATTGGATTTATACTGCTCCTAATAATTGTGAAGCAATTTTCAAGATAATTCACTGCTGCAACGAAGATTCGCATCACTTATTCAGACTCGCGAATAATTCATACGTTTCGTTGCGAGCTTCTTTTTTTTTTCGAGGAAGGGAGATTTTGGCTTTCTGGTACAAGCGGAATCCGAGGTGACAGCAGCACGCGCCGCCCTTTTGGCCCCGTCGGTGGTTTGCGGAAAAGCGGATGAATATTTCACAACTTCTTCGAAGAAATCTCCTATCTTCTCCGGGTCTCCCTCAACCGCACGTCCGCATGGGAAATACTTTGGCTGAGATACGTACATACATACACCTGTACATTTCGAATCGATGTGTCCGTCGCGAAACTGGAGGGATTCCATTTCGGTTATGTTAATAATCAACGGCGACAACTTGTCGACCCGATTACGTAATACAATCACTGTTTGAAAGGACTCCAGATATTTGCAGTGGAGACGAATGGTACTTCTTCAAACTAGAAATACCTTTCATCCAAGATCCACGCAATTGATTGCACGCATTCCGATCCATCCAAACACGCAATGTTTCCATTTGATGATGTGCAATTACCGAAACGCACACCGATCTAATTGAATTCGATGCTTCGCAGTTGTCAGCAATAACTTGCTAACAACCACCCACATTTACGATTTAATCCTAATCTTCAGATCTCCTCTCAATCATCAAATATGTGATAATCTTACTCCCTGAATTATAGTAATTAAAAATCATGTTAGATGAACATATCTAATATAATGATTATTATTAACTGAAATTTAATTATATTTTTATCTATTGAAATTTTTGTTTGTTGCAAACCTTTGTATGCAGCTATTCATATTTTGTTCTGTTAAAATGACGCATATTCTGTTCATTAAACATCAAACAAATAGTTGAAATTTTTAAACATATATTTGGGGAGTAGAGTAAATTTCGCGTAAATTTCAATTTCCACGTTTTTAACAGTGTCGCTATTTATGAAGCGAAACAAAGAATACATTTTTCGAGGTTGAGATTTTTGGGGATGTTGAAAATAAAATGCGAAACAGGAATACATCCTCATCCGCGATGTCAGCTGCAGACCTGGATGGAGTGAGTGCGAGAGAGAGGAGTGCGTTATAAATGGCCCGTGCGCACTCACTTTACAAAAGACATCTTTATCAGGTCTACTTTATTTGCCATCCCTTTTCCTTCTGCTCCCCAGACCCATATTAGATACTTTAAAAGCCATCCCTTTCTTTCCTTTCCATATACTTTTTTTGTTCATCCCCCAAAAAATCGACTCGGAAACTTATAATGCGACGATCTAAAAGCTTAATGCCGCCGCGCTAGATGAACCGTATCTTCACGAGAATTAGGATGATTTTTCACCCGCAATTTTATCCGATGAATATTGGTTGCGAGGACAAAAAGATCGCAAAGTGGAAGCCGAAAAACTTTGTTTCCGCTTCTTTAACTTCTTCCCGGACCAACCGTGGCACTAAATTCTCATCAGAGGCCCAGACGAAACATTAAAATTCAAGCTCTGTTTGTCTTCCGCACAGGTTTTTTTAAAACCAAACCTTCCTTTCCTTTTCTCTGCTCATCCGCAACAAAACGTGAAATAATAAAAGTACTAAGTGGAAAGGGCGTCTGAAACCATATATTACCAATCCTCAGCATCATTAAAATTTACTGATTTTTTCATTCTTTTCCAAACGTGAAAACCGGTGATTTTGCGAACGCCAACGACGTCGGAAAGTTAAATTGCTTTGTATCATATATAACAAGTTTAAACTTACCCAATCCGAATTCAGTCAATTTACATGTAAATTTCACAAACAAACGACTAAACGAACCGAACCATCAATTGAATAATAATATTAGTTAGTTACGCAGATTAGAACCTATTAAATTATTAAGTTAATTGTAAAGAAAACGGAATTGAATTTAAAAGGAAAATTACATTTGGAGCTCAAAATGAGATTAGTTTTTCAAACTGAAGCCGGAAGATGGTCCTGCCGTCGTTGTCTTTAATTCTCAATTTTCTCGGGCCATTCAGGATCTGATTGAAGTTTTGCCGACGCCGTTTCCGGATTTTTGATGAGATCACAGGCACCAGGTGCCATATGATGAGACTTTTTCAGTCTCTTATTGCAAAGTCCGTAAAGAAAACGAAATGTTTGCAGTTATTTAAAAAAAAATATTTGAATGGATCTGTCAATGGGATTTTCAGCTTTAATTTTAAGTTTTTGATAAAAAATGAAGACATTTAAAAATATTTTCTTATTATTCATACTGAATAGATTGAAAATACGAGATGAAAATGAAAGAAAAATCCCATTAAGGAAGCAAACAGGTAACGATAATTTATCGCTCGATGTACGTGTATTGCACAAAGTGGATGCGCCGGGTTAACAACAATTTTCGACGCTCACGAAGGAATATAAATTGCTGCGCGTATATTTCATCTGGCATCCAATTATATAATTCCGGCATCCAACAAAGGCCACCTAATTATTTATACGGTGCAGTGAGCAATTGAAGTGCAATATTTTCGTTTAATTGCTCAAAGCCTTGGCGGCACTTAAAACCGCGCGAACTGCTTTCACGATTCTAATGCGTTCCCATTTATTTATTCATATATATACGAATTTTCTTCCGTTTCTTATTCTCGTCGAAATTAGCGGATGCATCTCGAGGGGATTCCCCTTGAGGACAGCACATTCGGATTAATAATTGATAAAAATTAAATAAAGGATTAGTTTTGTGATAAATGCTCGAATTGCTTTAATCGATTGCGAGAAGGGGATAAACAATAATCGCTAATTAATTATGTAAGGGGCGGAAGAGAGAAACGGATTACTTTACTCGTCCGACGGTGCGAAGCCATCATTTGTCAAAAGTTTTTTTTCATAATAGTCCTCCTTTGTAATTAGTCTCGCGTAATGGGTTCGTTATAAAACTTGCTCGAACTTGCGGCGAACAAAAAGGGAACTCAAGACAAAGTGTTAACGTTCAATGGAACGAGCTCCACCGCTCTTTGCCGATGAGCTTATCAAATTTCCGAAAGATACACCAGAGCAGGATTAAAGCAACTTCCTTTTTTTTTCACCAATTTTAAAGCGTCTGGACAACAGTGAAGCAAACGAGACCGAAAAATAAAGCAGCAAAGCTCTTTCTTTGCTTTCCTTGAGAGGACAGAGGGACGAAAGTTTTGCGACTTTTATCTTTCATCCCGACTTTCCTTTTTCCACGCTGCCAATTTGAGAGATTGCAGCGCTTAATTGCATTTGATCCTTTCCACGGCGAAATATAAAATTCCCTCAGTCCAAACTTTAGTTAGTCCTCGATTCTGTTGTTCCACTTCCAATTTCACCGCCAGAGTAATTGAAATAAAATTCTCTGCTTTCCTTTTAGATAAATAACAAAAAAACTCGCCACAACAAATATCAATTTTATCCTTACAATATCATAAATTAAAACTTACATTTATTTAAATTTATCTCCAATTGCTATTCTTAAGTTTAAAAAAACGTAATATAAAATGTACCGTTATTTTCTTGATATTGGTATAGTATTTGCTATAAAAAGTTAGTGTATATACAGATTGTAAGTGTATGTATCATAAGGAAAATCCGCGAAAACTAGAAAACTTGGATTGCGGGGCTTTGATATTTACGATATCCAAGTTTCTTCGAAGTTTTGTATACAGCGAAAAAGGTGGAAATCCTCTCGAGGATTTTTATAAACTATAGCGAGAGTGAGAGAGGAATAACTACAAATCATTTGTATCGGTCGCGTTAATGCTGCACGTTGTCACGGAACGCGGGTAATTTGAATATGAAATGGCCGTGAGCGATGCGCGAGGTTTAATTAAAATAAGTATGATGAATATGTTCGTCGGCGATGGTGGTGGTGCGACGTCGGAAAAGAACGGCGCCGGAGACGTTGGCGTTAATAAATCAGGGGGAGAAGAACTCCATCGTGTGATGGATAGCTTTTCCCATGGAAAAGGCTGCCGAGATGCGGAGGAACCTGTGCTTTAATTGAGCCGTGGCGTGTCCAATTTTGAAGCACCATTAGGACCGTTATGTTACTCTGTTCATTATCGGCCTTTCTTGCGGTTCATCCCTATACCGAAATCAACCCCCGTTGGAATGCAACGAGAAATATTTTATTGCCTGAGGAAAGGAAATTGCGCACCCGCAAAACGCTCGACCGGAAATAGCGTGAAATGAAGCCACAGATATCTCGTTACGAGATAGCATTAAGATGGCCGTTGCGTCATGAGCTACGTCGTTTTTATGGTAATCAAAGGGACGATCATAATTTTACAGCTGCAAGAAAAAAAAATACCTTATGCAATATTCAGGACCACATCTGTACCGAGCAAATCGCAGAAATAATCAGGAACATCCATTTCCTTTCGGTCATTACTTTAATTTATTGCGATAAAAAAATTGCATTTTATATATTAAAATCACTTCGTATTTGCCAAGTTACATGTATAAACATTCTAATTATTAACATAGAAATTATAAAATATTTCTTGTATTTACAGACTATTTAATATTCATTTATTAAATTCTTAAATAATTTGTGCACAAAAATAATGCGTTTCGCGTATTCGATAAAAGTAAGTAATAATAATTAATTAAAAAATGATAAAATTCCAAATTTGTATGACAGTAAGAATATTTAATTTTTGAAAAAGTATACATTATATTAAAATAAAATTATAATACAAATAAACCAATAGTTACATTTATAAATATTGAAATTATGTTCTTTAGAAATACTTATGATTTATTAGTAGACTATATTAAAATACGAAAATTGTAATCAAATAATAAATATTTTAATTATTGATTTCATGTATTTAAAAATTATTTTAATTATATATTCATTTAGTGGATTTTGATTTAAACAAAACCGACATAAAATTTGTGAATTTGATAAGAAAGCAATAAAAATTAGGACAGCTCATCGCAATAAAACACCTGCACCTGCACACGATTAAAAATCCTTATTTGGGCACAAAAATAGTGAGTATCGCACATTTTGCTATAAGAGTAAGTAATAAAAATTAACAAACGCACGAAACGTCGCGAATCGTCACGAAGAATCAGCTGCAGCTGCAAATCACAAAATTTAATTAAAAAGTGATAACATTTTAAATTTTCTATATGAAAAAGTGTACATTATATTACAATGAAATTATAATATAAATAAACCTATAGTTACATTTATAAATATTGAAATTATATTCCTTAGAAAATTCTCTGCTTGCAAATATTTTTTGAGCGAATTAATTCGAATTTATTCATATCAACTTTTATACACTTTTAACGTTTTTCTACATTTTATAATATTATACATATTTTATTGAAAAAGAAAACGTCTCTCATATACGTTTCTTGAAAAATAAAAATACTTTTAATATATTAGTAGCATACATTAAAATATAAAATTTATTTAGAAACAAAAATTGTAATCAAATAATAAAAATTCTAATTATTAATTTCATATATTTAGAAACTATTTAAATTATATATTAATTTAGTAGATTTTTATTTAAACAAATCCATAAAGTTCGATAAGAAAGTAATAAAATTTAGGACTGAGTCACAGGCGAACACCTGCAGCAGCACACGATTAATCAATCCTTATTTGGGCACAAAAATAGTGCGTTTCGCACATTTTGCAATAATAGTAAGTAATAAAAATTAACGAACACACGAAACGTCGCGAATCGTCACGAAAAATGCAGCTGCATGTATGAATTGCAAACGATAAAATTATGTTTATATATTATTATTCGAATATATTGAAATGACAATAAATTATTATAGAAGCATTTTTTCAAATACAATATTTTTTATAATTAATACATTTTTATACTTTAAAATTATGATTAAGTAAAAATTAAAAGTGCTGTTGCATTGATGTTAATATTGATATTAATATATGTATCGAGAAGTTCGAAGTTCAAAACTAAAGCGAATTCGAGTGACATTTCTGAGGCTGAAACAAGCAACAAGAATCTCTAGTTTCCCAAAAGCGTCGAGAGACGCGGACTCAAAGAGCTACAGTGCACAAAGCGACGTCCCGCAATTTCATGAATTCCTGCTGCTCCCAGGGCCGCAACATGTCCGTGCGGCATTAACGAAATTGAAAGCTTTCAGCAGAAAAATTAATCGTTTTCCAACTGAAAATAGCTGGAAGTAATCCGAAGGAGGTTGGAGAAAGATGAACCGAGGTAAGAGCGGAAAACTCCAAAATAAATTAAGTCGATGCATTTCCTTCGGGGGTTTTCCACTGAATAAGCGGAGACCGGTGCAGCGCATTCAGCTGATTGAATTTTCCCGTCTCTCTCTTTATACACGGTTCCACTATTTTTTCGAATTTTGTTTGGTTTTCTTTTTTGCTTTACGTTTGAATTATTTCCATTTCCCGATGGATTTCCCATTCCGTTCGACGCATATGCCCAATCCCGATTTTAAATAATATCATAACCGTTTGTCAATAGAAGACCATGCACGTCCGTGCGCTTCTCATGAAATCCCATTCAATTGCAACTGCAAACTCTTTGCGAAACTTATCTAAAATTGATGCAATTTATATCTAATAATTTAAAATCATTGAAGAAATCATTAAATTAAATAATAACAAGAAATAATATACATATTTGAAAAAATATTCCATATTTTCATGCATTATTTCCAATATTAATTTTGATGCGAACGTATATCGAAATCGGAAGCGCTTTTCGCGGACCGGATTTAATTACATTTTGATTTATTCATGGTCAGGGAGAAAAATAAAATAAATAGACGAGCAGTATAGATATAATATATAAATTGAACATGTTTGAAAACGCAGCGGCCGGGTTAATTAAAATTTATGCGAAAATATTTACATTTAGGTTTCGGAATTACGTGTTTATGTTTTATATATCATCATCATCATCATATGGTGTATATATTTTTGTAATCTGTTTCATTACGTTTTCTGACCTACAATTTCCATTTAAATTACCGCATTTCGTTGTGTTTAATTATTCAATTGCACTAATTATTATGCACTGGCTTTGTGTAAAAAGGAATTAGCAGCAATAATTGTACACATTTATCAAAAAATAAATTGATAATTTATGTTGCAAGCAAGGATTATTATTACATTAATTTTGTATATTTATAATTACAAAGTTAAAATTTATTATTTTAAAAAGGATTAATTAAAGCTTAAACTATAGAGAATCTAAAATTGCTTTCTTGTTTAATTTATTTTTTTTCAATATTACGGTTAATTCTATTTCACTTAAAATATTATTGTACAATTACGTTTGTTCAATCTTAATTTAAATAAAATACGAAAGAATAATAGAAGTAAATAGGGTGAAAGAGGATCCATCAAACGTTCGCACTTGGCCTCGAGGAATTAATCCCTGCCAATGAATTTACATAACTACACAATATCAATACCATTTGTCTCTAGTCCAATTTCCGGCCGTAAACAACCTGCCGTTCCCGTCTCCTCCATCCTCTGTAGACGATGCATCCCATTTACATTATTGCCAATAGCTCCGAGCTGAAATTCCATCACATCCGACACATTCATTTTTTTACACTTCAAAGAGCCAATTCGTATTTTTAATGATCATTGCTTTAATCGGAATGCTCAGAAGTCATTAAAAAATTAACGCAATTGCTTTCACCACCTGTAGGAGCTGGACGCAAATGAAAAGTTTATTAATATTAATTGAAATTATAATTGAGTGAATATTATTAATTTAATAAATGCAATTGATTTGAAGAATGTGAACGTAACATATTTTTTTTCTCTGCGGTGAAATTGAGTGAGGATATTTACTGGAGACAGGCGAGAATGAAAATATAGTTTGGTTTCGCGAAAAAATAAAGAATCGCTTCGGCCCGTGCGGATGACAGGCTGATTGCCAATACATTGGCAGATATTTACTTCCCTCCTTTCAGCGACGCGTCTTCTATTTTCGCTATTTTCTTTCCATTTTTTTCCCATTCTATTTTTGTTTCTACCCTCAATTGTCATCACCAACTGCTTTTCCCGCAGGAAGGAATAAAAAAGGGAAGCCAATTATCGGCGCATAATTGGATAGTAACAATTCTTACCAAAAAATTATTAATACTTGATGGTTCAATGTGTAATTCGTGGGAAATAAACGGTGGAATCAACAATCAACTTTGGCACCCTTTAATTTTTATTTTTTCTCTTCATAATTATACCGCATCGCTAATATCTGAATCGAAATTGCCTCATTAAAACGATCCTTTCTGTTCCCGAATTTATTATTCATAGGGCCCGAGCGTCGAGAATTCTGGACGGAATCCTTTTCGTTGGCGGCCACTAAATCCATTCGGATTTCCATCAAAATTTATAGAAATATTATCCCATCATTATCTATACAATAAAACTAATTTTAATTGTATATTAATTATAATATCTAATTAATATTAATTGAACAATCTAAAAAAATAATTAATATTTATAAATTAAAATTGTTACATTTTCAATCAATATAGGATAAAAAGAATAATATAAATAAAAGTGATAAAACGTTAAGAAAGTAATAAAATCTAAGAGTTAAAAAATCGCCTTATATAGATACGAAAACGCGACATGAAAAATTATGCATTTTTATTTAAAATTTATTGAAAAAAAATAGAAATGTCTAAGACATCAATACTGTGAATGCGTCGGGTATTTATTTGTGCAAAAAATAATTAAAATTGTCTATAGAAAATGCTTTAATTGTGAAACTAAACCTTTGAACTTTAATTTAAACTAGAGTTAAGTATTAAAGCATTTACATTATATTATAATTTTACTGTGCGTTCGGCTTTAATATACATTCATGATAATGCTGAAAGGCGAAAGTCGTTAAAGGGCGACGAAAAGGAACCCGCAATTAATTAGTATTTAGTACGTTTCTTTTTTTCAGAGATTTCCTGCGGCGTGCGAAGAATAAAAGGAATTAAATAAATAAAACATTAATCCGTCCACGCGAAAACAGAGGGTTAGGGAATAAAAAAAATAGGATGAGAAGCATTGTTCCAGTCCCATAATGGAGCCGGCAAACTGGGCGGAAAATTTTCGAGGGATTGTTTGGTGATATACACATTTTTTCTCGCTTTCACTTCGTACGCGTCTGGTAATCCCTTAGACCTTTGAGTGTTGTCAGTTTATTTACTTTTTTTGTCTCCCTTTCATCCTGCCAACATTAATTCCTGCTACAAACGATATCCGGTGTTAATTAATCCTTCACACTTTGTCATTCGCAGGATCCTCAATACAAAACTGAATTTATGAAACAGAGTTTCGATTGGCTTGAATTCGCAAAAGAAAGAGAGATGCAAAAATATTTCACTTGTTGATAATTGAGTTTTTTTTTTCTAATGTAGTAGACGTGCATGTGCTTATGGATTTTCGCCGGGCGCAACCGGAAATTATACTTCCTGTTTCCGGACCGGACTGGACACTGGCTGGCACCGTAAATCATTCAGAGCGGAGGCAGCTCGTGCATACGCGGTTCACTTGCAATTCGGTGGGTTTTGATCTATGCATTTAATTATTTCAGGACTAAATTGGAAATGCTGCGAAACAATTTTTCGATGATTCCCTTCCATTTAGCGAAGGCTTTTCGAGGTACAATTGGCCTTTTTCCGTTGAGCGAGAAATTTCCGCATTTTCCGTTTCTCTCTCTCCATCTGTAATAGTGTAATGTGTGACCGTAAATCACCACCTTAAGTGTGTCTACTTGAGTTATTTAAAGGGTAGTGGAAAAATCCTCCCTCCTTTCGTTTCGAACGAGCGCACCAACGTTCGCCGCAGTTGCCAATCTAAGCTACGATTTTCTCACAAAATTACACAATTTTTACAATTTAAAAAAATGCAATCTATACTATCTATTAAAGTTAGAAAGAAACATAAAAAAAATATAGATACTGTTAGGAATAATATAAATTCCAGCTACAAATATTATGACATTTTAAACGTCACAGAAATACGTAGATAAATCTCTCTTTTATTTTTCCTATCAAAACTGAAACTCTACAAACTTTTATAAAGCATCGAAAAAAATCTTGTATGAGTGAGAGAGTGTGAGAAAATGAATTACATAATGTGTTTACTCTGTGGATGAAAGTAATTAGCAAGTGTGAAGTTACAAAACGAGTGTTCAATTTGGTATGAAATGTGTTTGTGCGGGCGCGAGAGTAGGCTTTGGCGGATGGCCCGAGGGGCCGTAAAATATTTGTTTAATTAAAACGCAGGAACGTAATGGCCGGAGGTGTTTTTCGTGCACCCGCAAAAATAAATTAAGATAACGAACTCACCCCCATCCTGCAAAATCCTGGCAAATCTCCTTTCACCTCCGCCTCAGCTCATTCATTAATTTATTACTTTTCTCTCTTTTTTTTCAGCGCAATCTGAATACGTTTCATTTCGTAATTTATGTGCATGCGGCAACTAATATTTTATTACGTTTTCCGCAACATTTACGATAAATACAGGGTCCGTCCAAAAATCGAGCGAGAAAGTTTATTAGCTCATTTTTCCTCTTTCTCACTAAACGCATTTGTCTCCACGAGTGTCCAGTTTGCAGTCCTGCTGTTCCCTGCTGTTTCGCTTCTTTTTATCTTCTTTTTGGCGTCCGTTCGTTTTGCATCCGTTTTGGCTTCGCTGCATAAGCCCCGCTGCCTCCATTTGGAATTGCATTAATCCCGAAGAGTCATAGTCCTGACTACGCGATTCCAAAAACCACCCCAAATGCCAATTACACTTTATACCATTCCCAATCTAATCCAAATTTATTAAATCGCACATACACCACACATGTTCGATCCGACCCGAAAAAATCCGCAGAAAATAGAAGATTATCCATTTTCATTTCCAATTATCTATGCAATTCACAAATCCACTACAATTAACCTCAATCTTTGATGTATATTATATTCATTTGAATGACACTTTAATTATTTTTTTGACATTTATCAAAACATAACAAAAATGTTATTACATGGACTCTTAGATTTTTTTTTGTAAATCCTTTAGTCGTTATTTTCAGCACTTTTTTTCTGTGAATTGCTGAAATTAAATTTCCAAGAACTCCTCTTGAAGTAAAACTTTAAATTCAAACCATACATCTCTTTGCTATACGCTCATTCGAACAGCAAATAAGAAATTCTCCTGAAACATTCTCCATTTATCTATAATGAATACATCATTATTGAGTTCACCAAATACAGTTATTATTATCCTCGAGAATCCTGGGAAAATCGTCTGCAAAAGGAAAGAAAGCAGACAAACAGACAGAGCGAGATAATCACGAACTGCAGGATTTTCTCGGTGATTATTAAAGGCTTCCGCTCCAGTTCGCAAACCGGATGCAGCGGCATTAGCGAATCAAAAGATACATCTTGAATCGGTAACATCGGCCATCGATGATGATGGAATACGGTAGAGAGGGTTTGAACCATTATTCCGATCGATGAACGACGAACGGTTTCATAAAACTGCAATATTACGTTTGTTCTGTTTACCCCTTTGCAAAAGCACCAACAATATTTCGATGAATAACGAGCAAATGATGTAATTGGCAATTTAAATGTTCCTCTGTAGTTTTTTTTTTTTCACAATTAAAATGCAAGTTTTTAATTATGTTTTCATTTCAAATGAAAAGCTAAATATAATATTATTCGTGTTCCGTGCAATTAGTGACATCGGAAAGTACGTTTAATGTGACTTTGCACAACGGTTAAGTGAATGAAGCGGGCGAAAGTAATTACTTTGGAGTTTCAGTGAAGAAAACCCCCTGAGATTAGTATCAGGATGGTAGAAAAATAATGTAATCAATTCAGGGGTTGGGTCAATTAATCTTGGCAAGATTTCGAGCGAAGACTAAGTGAAGAACTTGTGCTTGCATCATTTTTTTTTCTTTGTTCGTGTGGACGCGTACACATTGTTGTTTTTAATTAATTTAAAAGCCAATTTAATTAATAAGTTTTCGGCAGATTGGACCCACCGGTTTTTGTGTTAAAGGGGACTAATTAGAAAATGGATGTGAAACCGGTAAAGTAAATTCAATGTGCTTGGATTCATACGAAGATCCTCGAAAGAAGATAACTCGTTTGGATGATTTCTCCGCACACTAACTGACTGACTGACATTCATGTAACTAGGCTCGAGGGGAGGTGTCCTTATCAGAAAATGATAGAAATTTCGCTTCGGGCATGTTTCGTATTGAATTTAAACCTGGATGGTATTTTCTTCATTTTTATTTTTTTTTTGTATTTCTCGAGGAACTTGGATCCTAATAAAATTTGCAGCTCGATAAGGAGGAGACGGCCCAATCCCCTCGTCCGCAGGATTGTGTCCGCTTTTTCCCTGCTGCATTTGTTTTGTTCCCTTCATTCTATCTCGCCTGATGTACTTTCCAGCTTATCCTTATCTTCCGGCTTCTTCGCTAGTTTGTTTCCTTTATTTATTTTTTTGACTCTTCTGTCTCCTTCAGCTTTTGTCCTTCCTCGAATCCTGTCGCTTATCTCCTCCTAAATGCACAACAATTATAATGCTTTAGTTAAACTGTGAATAAATTTAACACTAATCTTGGACTAAAAAAACTAATTATTAGTTTTTTTTTACAATATTAGAATTATTCATACTTATATTTTATAAAATTTCACCAATTATATTTCAACATTTATTCGAAGACTCAGACAATTAATTTATTTGTATTAATTGAAAATCATTTTTCATATCCTTTTATATATATATTTTCTTTTTCAGTTTCCTCTTGTTACCGCTGCACTCCTCCTTTTATTTTCCCCATTATCTCTACCCCCTGCTTTCCATTTTCCGGTGTGAAAATGACATCAAAAGATCGACACTCGCATACACAACACACACGCGAATTCGGTTTCCACTTTGTTTCTTGGCTCGGTTTAGTCAAGTGCGAGTCCTTTCTTGTGCGTTCTTCGCTATCGAACAGTTTCCAGGTAGTTGCCTCGCATGAATCCCGCCGTTCCTCTTCTCGTTCCATTAGTGTAGCAGAAAGGATAGAGCGGAGGGGTGAGAGGCATCGGTTTGGAATGGAGGAAGAGGATGGGAATATCCACGAAAGCGTGCGAAATAATTTTTGGAATCCGCCGAGGCGAGACTAAATTATTGTTAAAACTGGGTTATTAGTACTATTAAGCGGTCGTAATTCAGCTTTATGGATCCAAGAATAGCGGACGAAGGGCGAAGAATTAAATGCAAATGTTACAACACGCGGAATAAGTGAATTCTCTCGGTTATTTATCGGATCTGCTGATAACGCAAAGTGCCTGTATTTCCAACGTCTCGTTAAGCACGAGTTTATCCTACTTTTCGAAACATGTTTTTCGTTTAACTTTCACCATAAACACCATAAAATCACACAAAAACATGACAATAAAATAATAACATATACTTTTATTAAAAAATCGTATAAAATGTAAAAAAATTCAAGAATATGATAATCTGCAGGAAATCAAATATAATTTGGTGGATGCGCCGGGTTATTTAAAATAAAATACAAAGTTATTTTTTTTTAAATTCATAAAAATTAATTAAATTTTTGAATATATTTCAAAATTTAATATATATTGAAAATGTTTAAAGTGAAATTAACGATAATATAATGGAAAACGTACATGAAAAAATTAATATGGATTTAGTGAGGTTTTCGTAAAGTGCATTTGCATGATTAAAAATTTAGTAATTATAAAATTAGCACCGTCGAGTGGGTAATAAAATTAACGAAAAAAAAATAAAGAAAATACGAAGCGGAACATCTGCTTTGCATAAAAGAAATTAAGAGGTGAAATGGAAGAACAGAAAGAACAGAGTTTCTCTTTTAATTTTATAGTGGGAGTGCCGAGCTGATCTCTCCCCGTTCCTAATTCGCACCTTTTTCCCCACTCGTTTCTTCTTTCGATGGAATTGCCAAACGGAATTAAACTTCTTCTCCTCCCCTCGCACACACCGAGAGGTCAAAACCGCCCTCCGCAGAGAAACGGAATAATCATTAGGTCACCACTTCATTCTTTCCTCGACTAAACTATATTGCGAATACTTTATAAAAATTTAACTAATTAAAATGTTCGGGTTTGAACAATTTTAGTGAACAATGAAAATTTGCAACTATGCATGGTAATAGTTTTCGTGGGAAATCGCCGCAACACATGGCAACATTTCCAAAACTTCTTTACGACGCAATCCTCGTGATTCTGACCTATAGCAAATCTCAATTAACCTTAAACCGAGGCAAAGGTTAAGGGCTTCGTAACAGGTAACAAGAATTATCGAACCGGAATGCATGAAAAAAATTAGAGAAGAGAGGAAAGTTAGACGAAATTAAAACGAGATTCTTATACGGTGTCAAGCTTATTTTCGCGAGGCGCGTCCCTTCACCCGGAAAATGCACCTTTTCCACCGTCGCGCACAAAACATTTTCATGGCATTACCTTAACGACTACACATTTATCTAACGAAACTTCTTTTTATATGCACTGATCCTCCCTGATTAAATACACGTTCTAAAAACCCTCCTCCTCCTCCTCTTCATCCTTGCCACCACCCAACAGACCGTTCCTACAGTTTCGTATCCTCTTTTTCCGCCATCCTTCATCCTGCTGCTGCTGCTGCGACTATAACTCACGGAACCCATTATGTTACAGCATTAAACCACGAGGAACATATTCGCACCACATTATAATAATAAGCATGCAAAAGCATATACACTCACACAGAGAAAAAAATATATAGAGAAGCCGTGCGTGTTTACGGGTATTTTCATAAATTAGATCCGCGGAAATTTATCGCCCGACAACCTTTCAGCATTCCGCAATTTAAGTTCACACTGGCTTCGCACCGGAACGTGCATGAACATCATCATCAACATCTCCCGCAAAACACATTTTTTCTCTCTCAAGAAACTAAAAACATTATTAATGTTATTAACAGAAAACGTGATAATCAAATTCGAATCGAATCCAATTACGAAAAGTAAACTTTCCATTGATCGTTTTCCGATCTAATTACGCTGCAGTTTTGATTCGCGATCATCGAAACGCGATAATTAGATTTGCATTTATTAATGGCCGTGCGTTTTAATTAAAATCCTGCTGGCGGATGGATGGTGCTGAAAACCTCGCAGTTTTCATCGTCCGCTGAATTAATGGTGATGATGCTGCTCCCTCCTGAAATGTTAATATTTACGGTATTTCCATACACTCCGCAGCTTTCCAGAAATTAATCAAAATACAATACGCACGCTTCGAAACAATTGCATTTCAAGTGCTTCATTGCACAACAGTCGATGATAATGAATTTTTTTTTTCTTCTTTTCAAATGCTCGCAGCGCAATGCAATTACAGCGCAAATCTATTTCCATCTCCTTGAAATATTGTAACGATACTCGAACATTCTGTTTGAAATTACACATTTACATTTCAAAACAAATTAGTTATTGAAGCAATCGAATAAATATTTTAGTTGTTTACTTAACTAATGCAGATTTCAGGATGAAAAGATAAAATTTTTTCTAGTTATTTCACTGTTTCTGCTGTGGCAGAGTTCAATTCTAATTTGAAAAGTTCTTGACGATCGACGGAACTTTCGCGGTGCATGAAATTCGTCAAACATAAAATTTAAATTAACAGAAAAAAATAAAATAGAAAGGCAAACACATAACAGCGGCGAAACTAAAAATTAAAAAAACGGTACGTGCAGACGCGACTGATGTATGTGAAAACTTTAAATTAAAACGTATTATTTGCTTCAGCTTTTGTATTTCCTGTTTTTTTTTTTGTGTAACGTAAGAGAATAGTCACATTTTTTTGATTGGATCTAAACTAATCTAATCTATGTTATGCAATGAATATTTTGAAATGAATCCTTGGGAAAAGTTTTTCGTCCTGGTAATTAGAATGAATACAGTGCATGCACGTAACGCTCATCGGTTAATCGTACTTTCATGTGGCAATTTGCATGCTGCAAAATTTGCATGAACCCGATACTTAAGAGGCTCTAAACTTGCAGTCGCTAACAACAAAACGACAAGAACGAAGAAAAATAATTAATAAAGTTTACGTAACAGTTTATTGGAGCCGGTTAGTTATCATCCGGCGGCGATTTAATTACACCTATATCAATGGAATTATGATTACGTAATGGTTGCCGCTGAGGAAAGGTGCGACCCTTTCGTCGGTTTGCGCCGGGGTAAACGTGTGCGACCGCTGATAAGAAAATTGTGTGCACCCTTCGAGCATTAAGCGCAATAAACTTTCGATAATTACCATATTTTTGGGGGTGCTTTCAATTACCCAATGTATGGGTGGCTGCAATTACGCAGCTTCAGGCGATTGGATATTATGCAAATCCTGGAGGAAAGAAGTCGTCGAAGTGGCTGCACTTTGCGTTCGTTTTCTCGGCAGGCAATTAAGAAAATGAAGTGCGGAGAACCGCGACGGGAAATGGAAAATATGGGGAGATGAGGAGGAGCAGACGAAATATTAATCAGCTTTCAGAAACTGAAACGTTGATAACATGTATAAACTGTTTATTGTACAGGGTTTTGGGGAAGCAGGCTCTCGTTTAATTGAAAATGGGCGCTCATAAATTACGCGAATAAAAATGAAAAAAAAAATATAGAAGAATGAAGCGGAGCTTAAATCGATCTATTAATCTTGGATAGGACTGTTTTGTTTTTCTTGAGCTGCTTAACGGTCTTCCGAGGAACCAAACACAGATGTAAACCTCCCAACGGTTTCCACAGTTATTAGACAAGGTTTATTAGAGTTTATTGTGTGCCGGAAAGCTGAGCAAACTTTCCCGGAGATTCTCTCTCCTTTGGAAATTAATATAATATCGAGCTACGAAACCGCCGGCCGCCCCTCGCGCAACTCAAAATCAAGGGGGAATTGTTGTTCGACTTCGACTTTCCGCTTGAGTCCACACGAAACAATGACTTTAAAGTCTTAACTTAAGAGATAGTCGATAATTCCAATAATTTTTATTCTCAATAATAATCTGAATAATTAACAAAAACTTACATTACAATAAATAAAATCCATAATAATTAAAACGTAATCGAGCTGTAAATCAACATAATGATTAATCTAATGCAATAAATTTAGTTTATTCAAATACACAAATTATTGAAATGTAAACTGTAGAATTTGTAATAATTTATGATCAAAGCTTTTACCACTCCGAATTCAACTATTCAAAAATAATTAAATTGGTGAATTAATTTATAAATTATATTCATATTTAATTTAAAGTTAATTATTATATAATTAGGAAACTTAAATGGAAAATAAAAAAAGGCTCGAAAATTGCATTTGCTTAACGAAAACAAAAAGGAGGAACGGCGAAATCGAATTTCACGACAGGTGATATAATTGGAATTCGAAGGGAATGCCACTACCGCCTCCCGCTGCGGAGACCCGGAGTCAAGTTTTCGGAAATTTAATTACACCAGACGCGGAGAAGAGGACCAAGTGCAAAGCAGGGCCAGACTTATCGTCGTGTGTTCTCGTACGCGGAAATTACTCGAAAAGTTAAATTGAATCCAAGGTGTGTTGCAGCGCGCACTTCTCCTTCTTCTTCTCGCTGCGAATCTCCTGTTGGTAATTTTCCAGTTTAATTATCCGCTAAAGATGTGATTAATCGCGATTAAAATTTCTACATAATTATCCGGCGCGAAAAAGAAAAGTTAAAAGAGTTTAGAAGAAGAAAATAGGGGATCTAGGATAGCGGAGGGCACAGCAAATTACGCGCTTTCCCGCGGAATAATTACGACGCCGAGGTGTTCGTCTTAATTAAAGAAAATTTATATATTTTTCTCCCGGAGCAATTTAATTTTCCTCTCTTCTTTCGCGCGCAGTTTCCAATTCCTTTCCTGTTACCATACACACACACACACACTAACAATTCCTGTAGATTCGTCCTTTGTGCTTTCCCACTCGCAGGATCTGCTTATTTACTCGGACCTCGAGTTCGTGATTTTATTGAAACATTCGGTATAATCCACACACTCGCACACAAAAACCGAAATAGTTTCCATCCTCCCCCTTGCAACATAAAATTGGAATGCTTTTACCGAAGGGAAATGGGAACCGTAATAAAAAAAAACGAAAATGAATCGATTAAACGAAAAGAGAAAGGAGCGAAAACGAAAACTTTTCCGAACGCGCATTTCCACACAACTATCTATCCCTCAAACTCGCGTTCGCGTAATCCCCAGTACGAACAACAAGGATTTTCCTCCCCCCAGGGGTAAAATTGAAATTATTATTGCCTTGCACCATCCTGAAAAGTCGCCGCTTCATAATCACTGCAAAAATAAAAACGCAGTCTGAAACAACGTCGAATTCGTATCTTTTTCATGCCAAATTTTATTTTTATTTTATTTTTTCTGAAAAGAAAAATAATAATAATAATAACGTAAGCAAGAAGCTCCTGGCTTCGCGTTTTAATTAAAATTTAATGTAAATTATTTACTAGGGACAGAGAGAGAGTAAAAAATACGGTCGCCATTTAATTAAGAAGGGAAGCGCGAGACCGATTCGTTTTCGATTCAATTAATTTTAATTTCAAACTCATTAATTCTTCGCCCGGTTCTTTTCTTTCTTTCTTTTTACGTATTTTTTATTTTTGCTGCTGTCTGTAAGTGCGGGAGAAACTAAATTGCTGCAACAAATTATAAGCTTTTAATACCGGCTTCAACTTCAATTTAAATTTCTTGCAGCAGCACCTAGCAAGATCAAATCTGTAATGTAAAATTATTTATTTCCTTTACAATATTTAAAAGGATGATTTTTAATATTACACTTTTAAAATGTAATGGTTAAATAAATGTTTCTAAATGTATTATGCAGGAAAATTGATTTGCCAAAAGTTATCCAACAGTTTGGGTTTCATGCAGAAAGGGTAATTCGCTATACTGAATTTCCATTAAACGTCCTTCTAATTAAATAACAGCAGGAAATCGCATGCAAGTCAACGTTGGCATGTCGTGAAAAGGGTTCTTTTTTACTCGAGTTCAACCACACACGAAGTTTCCCGTTCGTTGCTGGGCCATAAGCGAAACACCTTAAATATACATATTTTACATACACAGTCTCCGCAATATTAGCCTTTCAAAAACCGGAAGTTATGGCCGACCATAAAAAAATCATTACAGATTATTTCTATTCGCGCGTCTCGCTCGGAACGCGTGTTTCTGAACACACACACACACACATTAGACCCATTTATTCTTCTCGCTTTACCCTCGTTGATGGCTCCAAAAGAAAAAAGTAGCATATAAAGTGAACTCCGACCTTTTAAAGTAAGCTCAGATCAGGTGAGCAGCGGCTTTAACGATCGACTAAACTTGGATGACTTATTAAAAGTTTCGAGTTTAATTTCTAATTTATATGAAGATTTTTCGTATCCGGTTCGCGGATATGTTTTTCCAGCGGGTCGTTTAGATCAGGCGCGACCCTAATGCGCCCTCAAGGCCCTTACATCCAACTGACGACGCACAATATATAATATAAACAGGAATAAATCACCGGCGCCTTTCTTTCATATAGGAAATTACATTGATATATAAATATTGTTCGTGCGGGATGAAGTGCCGAGCATTACGCTTAATCCCCGCAGAAATTGCCTTTGGTTGTTTATTTTTATTTATTTTTTTTGGACACTGAGCATAATCTAATGGTTTTATATAAATCTGTGCACGTTTGCATATAAAGTGGACGATTTTCTAGAATTCGGTCATTTTGTTTATCCTTCTTCCATAAAGTTTAAATTATTTTAAGCCTGAATTTAGTTAACAAAAAAATAATATTACATTTGATTAGCACTGAAATCTGTATGTGAATTCCAAATGAAAAGAAATTAAATTCTGAATTCTCTATGCATGAAAAATTGCAAATATATTTCCGATTGGAAACCGCTGATCCGGAAGGTTTCCTTCCTACAGTTTAAGCAATTGCAAAATGCCTTTTTGAATTTGCAAATTTATAGAGAGAAAGAAAAACGGAGATGAATGCAGTTACTGGTTGAATGGAGCCGCTTTAATTAAAGACGGGCGAAAATAAAGGAGGGAAGGTTTTGAATAAATAGCCGCAAAGCATACATTTTTCCGCATATTATTATTTTTAATTAAGTTTTCCCTCCACGTTCATCTCAATATTTGTTTGTAAATAACTCAAAAAAATAAATATAATTACACAAAAATAACGTACGTATTTTCTAACGCGCGTGTCTTCTGTAGTTTATCGCAAATATTTACTTGAATCGAATTAAACCAGGGAATTTAATTAAATTTAACTGCGAAAAAAAAACAGAAGTATATTGAAAACGTGCTTTAATTGCAGCAGAATTACAGTTTTTTTCGTAATTTTGATATTTCCAGACAATAGAATTTCAAACAAAATCCTTATATTATTAGTAAAATCCTAATATTATTAGTAAAGAATTTTCTATTGAAGAATTAAGATTTATCTGCAATTCATGTGCCTCTTTAAAAAATACAGAAAGATTAAATTTCACCCCTTGCATTCTTTATAGTGGAAAAGCGAGTAAAAATAGGTTTCGACATCTGAGAAAGGGGTGGAAGCAATTTGTCGTTGGACCGTTTTTCATAGGGCATAAAATATTAGGCAAATGGGAAGCAGAAGGATATCTATTGGAATCCTCCTCTTTTTCCTTTCTCGTTTCTTGTTTTTATTCTCTCTTTTTTCTTTTTCTTGGAAAGACAACGGGAACAGATCGGTTGCGATAAATTAAAATCCGACACGTTCCTGTGGAATCTCCAATAGGCACGTGTGGGCTGGCATAGGGGTATGCGTGCAACACATTGTAGGATGTGTTATTGTTTGTGCGAAGCTCACGCTTCCGGAATTAAGGGCAGCATTTGATAGCTTTCCATTTGGTTTATTAATATTCAGCGCAACCATCAATTTAATGTCGCTAATATTTGTATTCACAAATTGCAATCTGATATGTAATGGCTAAAAGTACATCGATCCCATTCTAATTTTGAATTACTAAAGACTACAAAAGCTCTCGCAAAACAAACAATCAAATTCATCATTAGCAATAACAATTTTAATCACACCCAAGAATCTATTTTTGTTTCCCACATGATCTCTAGTCACAGTATAACATATCTGACTGCCAGTTGCAATGAAAATACTGATTGCCAGTTGAAATGAAAATTCAAATAGTATAACAACTATCATAGTATTACAGTTATATATAAGCAAATAGCTTATATACTTTTTCCTTTAAATTTTCAAATAGTTATTGATTTATTAAAGAAAAAACATGTACCGAATAGAAAAATTTCTAAATAAATGGTAATTTTCTTATTTCTTAGAAAATATTTATTTATAGTTGTTAAGACTGATCCTTTCCCTTTCGATTGCTACCAAATTCATTAATATTGGTCAACTAATAAGAAAGTTATCAAACTTTTTTGTGACGACGGTTTACGCTCATCTCATCAAAAACTGATTTCTCTAAATTTCTTTTAAACTACGTGCATATTTGGTTACATAATATCCTATACCTATATACTCTTACATTCTCCATTTATCATTAATAGAATATCATTTATTTGTTTCATAACAAATGTTTATGTGTATTATTAATTTTATTACAATTACATTAATTTGCAATATTGCTTTGATGAAACTTTAACAAAGTAATATTATTTCTTAGGTGAATGGTGAAAAATAAAAATATTAATTAATTATTTAGACTTTACTTATTATTATTATTTATAAATTTATTAAATAAAATAGATTTTTTAAATAATTATTTTACAAGATTTGATACATGCACTGCCATCTATATTTTTTTCCCCAAAGTTATTAATGCGCATCTGTCAGTGGTCACTATTGTCACATTTGACAGAAAAACGGACGTACCAAATATTTTGTTTTGAAAACAAAGTATTTTTGATGAGAGCACGCAGTAGAGTTGCAACGGCCAGAAGAGCTTTAATTGAAAGTGACCTGGCTTCCTGAGAAGATGTCATTCAACAATCATGTCAACAGCATCAGATTCAATCAAGATCAAGGTAAGATTTTAATATTCCCAGCACATGATGATAAACAATATGCTAAATATACCTTGTTGTTGCTGTTATGTTCATCACAGGCTGCTTTGCAAGTTCCATGGAAACAGGACTACGTATTTATAATGTAGAACCACTGGTAGAGAAAGCACATTTTGGTAAGGTAATCAAATTGTTAATTTTGCACACTTTGCTGATTGATAATTTTTGAAGATGTGGAATTGATGGGGAGCGTTTCACAATGTGAGATGCTGCACAGATCCAATATCATAGCTATTGTGTCTGGTGGATCCAGGCCCAAATTTCCAGACAACACCCTGCTGATATACGATGATTCTGCAAAGAAGTTTAAATTGGAGTTGACTTTTAGCTCATCAATCAGAGCAGTTCGTTTGAGGAGAGACAAGTAATCATTAATTGTTATTTTTCAATGAACATTATTATTAATTATTAATTATCGTTTTAGATTAGTTGTAGTATTACAGACTGAGATACACGTGTTTTCGTTTCCTTCGCCCACCCAACGCTTATTTTCGCTAGAAACCAGAGATAATCCAAGGGGTCTCTGTGAAATGAGCCCACTATCATCTGCTGAGAAGCAAATTCTCATCTTCCCTGGTCACAAAATGGGTAGTGTGCAGATTGTGGTAAATCTTATATATTTATTTGATCATGCATTTCTTAATACATTGTATGTAGGACTTATTGAACACTGAAATTGGCGTATCAAGTGCCCCCATTTGGATAGACGCGCACAGAAACGATTTAGGTTGTTTGGCTATAAACCAGCAAGGTACAAGGATTGCAACTGCGTCCATTAAAGGCACCTTGATTAGAGTCTGGGATTCGACCAACAAGAAGCTTTTGGTGGAGCTTAGGAGAGGCACTGATCCTGCAACAGTTTATTGGTAAAAGAAAGAAACTAATTTAAACATGAATTTATTATTAATTTAAAAATATATTTCAGCATCAATTTCAGCTGCGATTCGGACTTCTTGTGCTGTTCCAGTGATAAAGGAACTGTGCACATATTTGCCATTAAAGATACTAATCTGAATAAGAAAATGACGTGAGTTTTCGATGCTGAATGCATTTATTTAATATTTTAAAAATATCTATTACGGTTTAAATTTAACAAAATCATTTTTAGGTTTTCTAATTTAAAAATCTTGGGTAATTACGGAGACTCGCAGTGGGCTTTAGCCAATTTCACAGTACCACCCGAGTGTGCTTGCGTTTGTGCCTTTGGCCCCAATCGCGCCGTTTATGGTATAACATTCATTAATTATTAACAGCAAATTATTTACTTTAATGTTTTCTTTTTTTTTCTTAATAAATTACAGCAATCTGTGTAGATGGAACCTTCCACAAATACGTGTTCAATTCGGATGGGAATTGCAACCGGGAGGCTTACGATGTTTTTCTAGATGTCTGTGATGATGATGATGATAATTTTCACTGATTGTGCAATTTATTATAATTTTATCATTTCTTGAATGTACATATGTTATTATGTAAGGGTAAAAATGATGTACTGAATTTTTATACATTTTAATCTTTTTTATTCTATTTAACAAAGGACTATATAACTATATTTAAGTTAATAAAATCGTAATTATTAATATAACTCTTCAGTTGCTTTTATTTCTGTCGAATGGGTCTGACCATATTTTCATGTCTGAAATAAAATTAGTGTTAATTTTGTATAAAATTTGTTATTACCAATGTAGATTTACTTCCAGGCTGCACTTCTTCCTGCCTAATATCCCTTCTTGTATGCTTTTGAAGTTGCTCTGGAAAACATTTATAATTGTACCTTTTTCATTGTTCAAAAATGTGAATAATTACTGTAGTCTTCAATATGGGTCATTGGGTATATGACAATTGGGTAAATCGTGATGCCGATTGCACTCACTATACCTCCAATTAAGGCCCCGTAACGCCAACCAGTCCAGCGAGCCATCTCTCACCCTTCTCAACAATCGTAAAGATAGGTTATGTTTAACGTCAGAGCGAAGGGATACATTTTAGGTTAAGACGATCAGCTGTTTGTTCATTTTTTCATTTATTGTTTACAAATTATTTATAAAAAAATAAAAACTATTCTTTGTTCTCAATTAAATACTATAAACATAGCTCTGCAGACTTGAACAGACTTATGGAGACGTCGATGATGACGAGTGGCAGCAGGATCCAAAACGGGATAAATACATGATAGATTTCCAGATTCAAGGCTCTGTACTCGAGCTTCAGGCAGATCAAAATTTGCGTGGCGATCTTCAGCAGCACCACAATCAAAATGTAGTTGTTCTTATTCATCAGAACATTCTTCAGCACTTTGTGCTTGCAATGTATGATGATGTTGACGAGCGCATCCACGAACACGATCACGTCAAACACCCACATAGGGATGAAGATGAGGAACCAGTTCCAGTGGATGCGGGCCTCGAGCCTCACGCAGAGAAACACAAAGAATATCAGCAGGAGGAACCATGTGAAGAGAGCCCGGTGCATCACCATCTTGAATGCTCACATTGTACGCTGCTCCTGCTGAAAAAGATTTTTCACTCTGAAAGAAATTTGAGTTTTAATTAAGTTACTTAAAGTTTGTTTATTAATAAGAGCACTCACTAATTTTGAGGTTAACGAATAGTCAACAAATCGCTGTCAATGTCAAAGTCATATTAAATTTGTTTTTTTTCTCATTTAACCCTATATTTCAATTAATTAAAAACGTTTTAAGAAAACTTTACGAATCAATAATATATAGATAAATTAATTTAAAACCATTTATTAATTGCATGTGTTGCTAATTTCAGAGAGTTTCAGCTGTTATCTGCAACTGACAGTGACAGAAGAGAATATCTGAAGATTGATAACAATAGGATGTGTTAGTGCCTGCTGTGATATTAATTTTTAAATAAATTCTAACAAAATGATATGGACTTTTTCTGTACTTATATCATGCATCAAGCTGCTACTTTTACCTGCCTAGTAAGTGTATGTTCTAATTAATTATTCAATTTGTTAATATTTTTCAATCGGTTGCAGCCGATCTACTGACTTTGAGGTGCACAGAAATTGGCTGGCAATAACGCATAGCTTACCATTGAATCAATGGTACTTTGAGGATACTTCAGAATGGACACTGGATTATCCCCCACTCTTTGCTTGGTTTGAATATATTCTCTCACAAATTGCTCAATTCTTCGATCATCAAATGCTTAACTTGAACAACTTTAATCATGCCTCTTTTAATACTATCCTCTTCCAAAAACTCTCAGTCATTGTCACTGATTTCACCTACATATATGGGACATATCAGTAAGTATTGCTATTGCAAATTATGATACAATGTGTTAACACAGTTGCCTCTTAATTGCAGATGTTGCAAAGCGTTACCAAAAGGAAAGAGAGCAGAAATAATACTTCCTATTCTACTGATTGGAAATGTGGGACTTTTAATGGTGGATCACATACACTTTCAGTATAATGGATTTTTGTATGGAGTGTTTCTTATATCCATTTCTAACATAATACGGGTAATTTATTAATATTGACATTTAATCATTGATTTCACTTAATGTCTTTTAGGGGAAATATCTGCATGCTGCATTCTGGTTCACAATTTTACTTAATTTGAAGCATATCTACTTATATGTGGCTCCTGCCTTTTTTGTATATTTACTGAGAATCTGCTTTCATAAAAGAAGTATCAGAATCTTCCTGCGCCTGGCTTTTATAGTGATTACCACGTTTATAGTTGCGTACTTACCATTCATAGATCACATGGATCAGGTAATATAAATGTTAATTGAGATTAACTAACTTACTGAGAGAGTCAACAATTGCAGATTTTACGTCGCCTGTTTCCGTTCCAAAGGGGACTATGCCATGCCTATTGGGCTCCGAACTTTTGGGCCCTCTACACAGGCGTGGATAAATTTGCGATAGTGATTGGTAAGTTATTTATTTGCATTAAAGAAGTATCTAAAATGTGTTCGAGTAGCTGCTCGTATGGGTATCGGGAATATCAGCAGTGCAGCTACGATGACCGGGGGATTGGTGCAAGAGTCCGCACATGTAATCTTACCTAACGTAACACCTACGTTGACCTTTGCTCTCATCATAACCACGATGATACCGGCCTTGATAAAGCTGTGGTCTTCGGGAGGCAAGCCTAGTCACTTTATTAGGTGCATAGTTTTATGCGCATTGACATCGTTCATGTTCGGTTGGCACGTCCACGAGAAGGCTATCTTAATGGCCATCATTCCATTGAGGTACGTTAAAATATTATTTGAAATTAAATTTAAATTACAATTTTCATTTAGCATTCTAGCTGTTATGGAGCCGGCGGATGCCAACGTTTTCTTAATTCTATCCACGGTGGGACACTACTCGTTATTCCCGCTGCTATTCCCGAACAATCTTATGCTGGTTAAGTTGTTGTTCTTGTTGATTTACAGCTGCTACGCCTTCTACAGCCTATACAGCATATATCCGTTCCAATTCTGCAAGTATTCCATTCCACTGCTCAGCAATTCAGAAAGCACCTATGTCCTCGGTTTCGCTCCTCTTTTCCTCTACACGGAAGTCCTCTTCAGGTTTACAGCTCTCAGTACAGTCCTGCCTTTTCTCCCGCTCATGATGACCTCCATATACTGCGCTATGGGTGTCTCCTACTGCTGGTTCAAGTACTACACCTACTTCATCCTGCACAAGACCTAATTCCAAACAAGGTAGCGTAATTTATGTAATATTTATTATTATATATATATATATATATATACATTTACTATGAATAAATTTTATATCTCAAGGCTACAATATTATAAATTGCATATACTCAAATTGATATTTCATTAAAGATAGGAAAGCTTTGCAGCGATGCGTTTTGTTGTATCGTCGACCTATTTGAAATCTCCTCGAATCCGTGTTTGTTGTGTCCTGTTAAATTATAGGTAATTCGTATATCGTTTGTTGGTGGGACAGTACTCTGCGTACTCCTCCCACGTGCAACCTTTCCTGCTACAGCATTCCGCGGTGATGGAACTTCCGCCGTTCCTGTTTGCTGCACGCTTCGTCCTCACCATGAAGTGAGCCTCCTCGTCGCTGATCCAAGGGAAACTCACTGCAAAAACAAAGAGAGGTGTCAACGAGGTGATTTGTGCGCTCCACGAAATTGCCATCGATCCACATACGCGACTCTAAATCTTCATTTGCCAGCTGCATCGGTTGCTCGCTTCTTCGCGTGATTCTGTATATGTCCTTCTCGCAGGCCCAATACAAGTGTCTGATTAGGGTCTCCCTGCAGCGAGTGTATCTCTCCTTATGCCAGGCCTCCTTCCATTCAGTATTCGACCTACACACATAATCATTATTTCATTACTGAAACCTATCAATTACATCAGGTGAGTTTTACTTATTAAGATATAATTAAATCTACAAAGAATCTAAATACGTTTATTTAATCGAAACGAATTAATAATATAATTTCATAAGTTATTGATGTTGCAAGCACCTTATTAAATTAATTTAGTTTTAGTATTAGTGCGCTACAGATAACTTTATAAAGTACAAGCACAAAGTGATTGGATTGGATCAGCTTATTTGCTGATTAGAACTTGGTTTTCAGTGATATTAAGCTTCTGACCTACATGATTTTAACGTCCTGACGGGATAAGGAACTTGCACCAAGTGGATTACGAGCGCAAATCAAATCATTTTCTTCCCGATTTCAACTAACTACATGGGACGTAACCGATTTACACTAACGATGGAAAATAAAATTCTAATCGTAATTGAACATTAATAATATTAAGAGCATTATTACATGCATACAGTTTCTACTTTTTTTTTTCAGGTAACACTAATTATAATTATACCTGTCTCTGAAAATGAGATCCATCTCTTTGTCCATGCCTCTTGCTTTCGCACCATCGAAGAGGAGCCAAAGCGCTGCGACCGTCGACACCGGTAACCACATCACCCTCTTCTTCTACAAGAATCTTCGTTGCTATATCTGAACTCCAGAAGAGGACACACACACACTTAATTATGAAGAGTGCGGGATGCCTGGATGAGGAAGAGTTTGTACTCTTATAAGGAATGCGGACCCGGCGCGTCCACTCTTGGAAGTCTTCAGGCGCAGCCGCCCTCCACCCTCTCGACACTCACGCAACAGTCACACATCCCAATAAATTGAATTGTAAACACCGCACGATTAATACTATAAATTATGTGTGGCCAGAACATTTACGACTTCTTCCGAGAAAGATCATCAATGAGGGCTTCATTGGAAACGCTGTTTTAACAAGATCAAGTTAAGAACCCGAAAAGCCCACACGCGCCACTCTTTTTATTCCATAATAATATTGCAGTTTTATAGATCTGCCAGAGATTTAAACGCGATTAATGATTGCTCAATAGGCGTTCCGCCCTTTCAATCGGAAGATTTATGTCATGCAATAGACTAGCCTCTCATAGAAATTAACGCAAAGTAAAACAAATAGTGATTTCTATTTAAAGATCATCTATATTAATTTAAATATTTAGAACGGATTGTATTTGTCTGTTGCGTATAAAATGTCCAAAGCTTTTATGAAAGCCCTGTAATCAATCTCGTCGCGGAGACCTCTCTCGAAACTGAAGCATTTGCAGATCATGTCGAATTCCGTCCTGGAGATCAGGTTGTACATTCCTCGCAGCGACAGCGCCTTCAAGAAGTGCTCTTGCGATATCGTTCCGCAATTAGTACGATCGTAATCCTAGGAAAATCGTAAAATTTAAGTAAAAAAAGACAAGTTGTGTGTGTATGTATGTGTATACGAGCATCCCAATTATGTCGAGGGCGCCATAAAATCGCCGTTTCATCCGGTTTATTTCATTTTTGTTTCACCCTCGACCGCCTCGTAACTTTTAATAAGGATGAGACGAGAGCAACAAGTGATCGCTTCCCACGTGTTACTGTAATTTAATACAATTTCGAGCGACGATTCACCTTAAATATAGACATCAGGTTCATCTGCAGGTCAGGCTTCTTCGAGAGCTTCTGGATGCCTATGGAGAAGGTGCGTCTCTCGTCAAAGTTCAAGAAGTTCCTGGCGCAATCCTTCGTCGGTACGTGCTGTTTAGGCATCAGCAGAGGGGCCCTCTCCATGCAAGCCTGCGTGAAGGCCTCCTCCACCACCTCAGAGAATCTCTTATAGTCTACACATCCAGGCCTCAAAGGCGATGAAAATCTTCAAAAAAAAAAAGTAATAATTTAAGAAACAGTATTCTTGAATATTCTAAAAGTCATCTTACACATCCATTAGAGTTCCTACTTCGGCATCTGAGAGCGAGAGATGTTACCGTTGTTGTGCCTGAATATTTGTTATTATTAGAAGACGTTATTGATTCTCGAAAGAGAATTACTTGTCGTACTTCCTAAAGACGGGGCATTCAGCGCCGGATGGAAGATGCTTTGTTTGCCGAAGACGCTGGCCGCCATTATCTTGCCGATTTCGGGACGCGGCAGTTTAGGTAACTCGGCGTTTATGACCCTTCCAGTAAATTGGCTCATCATGTCCTAAAAACTCCTCAACCGTATATACCGCGAACCATCCAGTGCCATGGGTGTATGCGTTATGGACACCCTAAAAAAAATGCAAAAATAGTAAAATAAGATGTCCAGCTTGCGTCTATAATCACGATTTACAAGAATGCCCCAATAAAGACAACCCAACATGCCTCTTCTGTGGCGGAAACCACATCACCACGGAATTCAACAAGAGGTTATCGGAAAGAGTATGCCCAGAATACCATAAGCAGAAAGAAATAAAGGAAACAATGATTCAGCACAACTACTCCTTTCATGAGGCAGCGAGCATCCATAAATCCGCTCCTATGGAGGCGGTGTATGACAGGGATTTTCCTAGAGTTACTCAGTCAGCTGAGGGCTCCTTGTCTGATATACTGCCAAATTATTTGCAGACAATGAAGCATTCATTTGCCAAAACAGTAGAAAATCAAAGGAAACACAAAGTAAAATCTTTCCCCAAAAAAAGCCACGCAACAGAAGAAATATCTCCGAAACGGAAGAAAGCGCGTACGTTGGATGCATCCAAACAAAGACAATTTGGTAGAGAAACAACTGAGACGAAGAAACTAGCGTTTATTCCCCCCAGATCAGAAGAAGAGGCAAGAGGTAACACGATGAGGAAGCTAATTGGAATACTCCGGCAAGCCCTGGAGGTGTCATCTGTATTTCAGGACCCGGACTGCGCGTTAGCAGTCGACGCTATTATTAATTCTATAGACATGCTCCAGTCGAGGAGCAATTATTTAAACCTTACAAACGAATCAAACACAACCACCTGTTAAGAAGAAGTCAGATAGGAAAATAGAATAATTTGATAAAATATGAGAATTTTAAGCTGGAACATTAGAGCCTTTCGCTCTAATTCTCCAGACTTATTTAATTTAGCGATCAACGAAAATGTTGACATTATAGCATTATCGGAGACATGGATTAAACCGGGGATGGTAGTGTCCACCCCTGGCTATAATGGACAAGGAGGGGTGTCCATTCTCTCTAAAAAAGGAATCCAGATGAAGAAAGTAGAGCTAGATTTTGATTGATCACCCACCAGGAGCTCAGTTCCTGGCAGGGAAAATAGGTGCGGTCACCTTCGTGTCTGGATATGTCCCACCGGGTGTGAAAATGACAAGGAATCACTGGAGGAATTTATTTTCAATTTTAGAGGAGCCGTATATCTTGATGGGTGACTTCAATGGACATCACCCACTGAGAGCATATGACAGGGAAAATGCTAATGGGAGGGAAATGGAAAGTCAAATTGACCAGAATAATCTTATTATCACATGACTTACAAAATCGAGCATTCTGGACCTCGTGGTGGCAACATCGAACATAGCCCTGACATGTCATTCCACTTCACTGTTGAACACCTTTGGAAGCGACTATTACCCATTGATTACTGATGTTCAGATTACCCCTGATCCTCAAAAATGGAACTACTATCCAGGCCAGAAGTTGCGAAGCAGCAAAACAATTGGGGCGAATACAAAGCTCGGCTGGAAGGCGCCACGGTTGAGGTTTCTGGCTATGATGAACTGCAAAAGTTAATTCTGAGCACAGCCATGGATTGTCACAGACCTACTCCATCAGCCTCGAGTCCTCCATGTCCTTGGTGGGATGTCGAGTATAGTAAAGCGGTATCCAAAAGGAAGCGTTGGATTGCCATTTCTCATAAGACGGTTCGAGCATTTCATAGAGGAAAAAAAACAGATGGCCATAACGAAGAAATTATTAAAAACTAAAAAGAGGCAAAGTTTTAGGGAGTTCTGTCGATCTCTAAACAGAGAATCCAACCCTTCAGAGGTTTGGAGAAGGATCAGGTGAAAGCCCTTTTCAGACGGACGGCGAGGGGGTTCATCCTTTAACCCGGACTGGTCTGAGGAGTTAGGAGACAAACTAGTCAGTAGGAATTCGTATATTGGTTTACCACAAGGAAGCCCGTTAAGTCCCCTTCTTTTTAACTTATACATTAGTGATATCGAAGTGACAAAGGTGGAGGATGTAGATATGCTGGTATACGCTCATGACATTGTCATATATGGGAGTGGCCCAAATGTCTACAGCGTCACGACCAAGGTAGAGAGATGCCTGAAGAACCTGGTATCCTATTTAAGAAGTAAAAATCCTATCTATGGAGAAAACCAAGGGAATTTATTTTCTCAAGAAGTATATGCAATTATTGTATACTAACATTTCTTTTTAAAAGAAAATATTGCAAAAATCATAAGAAATTGAAAGAAATAAATAAATATGATTGGAATAATTAAAATATGGGGAATGTAATTAATATTAATATTAATTAGTTTGAAGAAAACGTATATTTAAATAGTACACGTTTTAATAATATTGTAATGATTTTATGTTAATGTCTTGTTGATTCAAAGATGAATTGTATAGCTGGCAGACATGTTATGCGGAGGGCCATCGACCGCGTTCTTTTCTTTTTTCCCGGTCTTTTGGCGTGCCTAGAAGTTCATCGAAGGGATTTCATTTAGGAAATAGCAGTGAAAATTCCACATCAGAGTAGAAAGTTTTCCCGGTATTGGAGGGAAAATCGTCTACCTGAATTGAAAACAAATCGTTTATGGTGTTTTAACGATTCGAAATTCCCTTCGAAAGTTGGAACGGGAGAACGCATGCGCACCCACACCCACATCCGCCCGATACTTAAATGCGATTGGTCGAGCCAGCAAACGCCATTCAACTCCCAGAAGTCAGTTCAAGTGTGTTCCGGGTGTCTCTTCGCTTTTTGCTATGGTCAGGAGTAGACGTTTCTCAGCGTTTTTACTCTAGGTTAAATTTGGTACATTTTTGGCATAAGGGAGTAGAGAACGAAAAGTAGCAGGTCGGACGTATTTTATCTAACGAACAGTAAAGTAGATATGGCTAAAGTAGATGAACGAACAACAACAAAACGGTGGAGGCGGCGGAAACGCACCTCCGGCGGACAGCGGCAGTGCCGACGCCCCGTGCCGCGACGACGATAGGTAAATCACTTTTTACAATTATGTTATTATATTTGTTTATATTTTGAGTTTTGTTGAATAAACTACAAAATTGTTAGTGAACAAAACAATACTTATGTCTCTAATTTCCTTTTTATTCCGGAATATAATATGTTTGTGTTCCTTGAGTCGTACGTAGGGATGAAACGATACCATTGAGGTATCGATACTGTATCGGTCGTCAAGTATCGATACTTGTATCAAATCGTTTTTGGAAGTAAAACTTTAAAAAGTATGGGTATTCTTTATTGATAAGTACAAAATTATAACAATTTATGAAAAAAAAGTCTGTTTTTGCAGTGCTTCCCAAAAATATTAATTTTTCCAAATTAAAGGTCAGGATTAAAGAACATGGGAGGAATAAGAACGAACGAAAACAATGTCAATGATTACAAAATATGGCGGCGCTGACTGTTTTTTTTTCGGGCATAGACAAACAAACTTGCCAAGCCAACTACACAAACCGCAGACTAGGTAGGATATGTTCAAAAACTTCAATTTAAGATATGCAATTTTTTTTTATCAATATTAAAATTAAATAGTGACATTGGCATACTTTTGACCGATACCTACTCGATACTTAATTTCAAAGTATCGATACTAAAAGTACTTGGTATCGGAGAAAAGTATCGAGTATGTACTTTCGTATCGTATCGTTTCGTCCCTAGAGTTAAGCAGATCCAAGCGACAGTTGTGGCTCGCGCACCGATTATAACACAACTATAGCGTGCTCTGCCAACGATACCACTTACTATTGAAGCAATACAATGTTCCATATGAGAGTTATTTTATTCGACATCCTGACCATATTTCTAACAATAATCGCTCCAGCATCGAAATAGCGGTCTGAATAAACATTGCCTGTTTCATCTTCTTCGTCTGAATAAGAATTACTAAAACCGCATTCAGTATCGCTAGGAGACGGGGTCCCGTGTCAGTTGTCCACTCCACCAAGAGAATCATCATCAGGCAATCTTGTTCCAGGTTCTGTATTGCTTCGTCTTCTGAATACTCCTCGTCTTCGCTTGAAAGAATCTGAGGCTTCTTCCTCTTCGCGGAAGTAGTAGCTTTCTTCCTCGCTGGTACTGGACTCGGTCTCTGCACTTTCCTAGCAAGTAGTTTAGAGGGGTATTTGGTAATGGGGGAGAATTCGGGGGGCAGGTTCAAGAATCTGCCCCAATGAAAGTGGAAGCGACGAAGATGAAAAGGCAGCAGCAAACATACAGGAACAAAGACAGAGGACCGTACATTGTGCTTCTGGAACGTGCAGAAGATATCAATGAACAGATCAGATCAATGGCAACAGGTAGCAAATTGAAAGTTAACAAAGTAAGCAAGGTTATGAAAGTAGAGAGCAAGGGGAGGAACAGAGTGGAGAAGCTGCCAACATATTTATCAGATCTAACTTTACTCGCAAAGAGAAACTGAACAGCTTCATCCCAGCGCACCTAATAAGTTGCAAAGCTATCATACGAGACATTGACAAGAACTGGACAGAGCAAGAAATAACCGAAAATTTATTATGTGAAGAGGGAAGGGCAATACTTAGGGTGGAAAGAATTAACAGGAGAACTACAGATGATCTAGGAAATCCAGCGTATGTCCCAACAAACTCCATTCTGGTAACATTTAGAGGCAAGGTCATACCAGCACGGGTTCATATGTTCTACAATTATAGGACACCGGAAGTCTACACACCCAAAGTTATACAATGCTTCGACTGTCTGCGATATGGACACACTAAAAAACTCTGTAAGAACAATCTCACAAGATGTCCAGCGTGTGCTGAACTGCACCATCTACAAGACTGTCCAAGTAAAGACTCGCCGATCTGTCTGCACTGTAAGGGTCCTCACTACACGAACGCACTAGGCACAAAGTTGTCCAGCAGGATATGCCCAGAGTACGTCAGACAGTGGAAGATCAAAGAAGCTATGGTAAAGTGCAATAACTCCTTCTTCGAAGATTCCAATTTATTTAAAGGAAAGACTATTCAAATAAACTCCAACAGAGACTTCCCTGCATTGAACAGGAATCCGTAAATAGCGATATTTTCCCCGGAACAGAAAATCGCAATACCTACGCTGATACAACAGCTAGACCTCGCTCGCCTTCCCCCACAGCTGTGCAGTGGACATCGTCGGTCCGCAGCCTCATGTGGGATCACTCCTACACCGCGGCGAGTCAGCCAACAAAGAGGAAACGAGTAATGGGCAACTCCCATATCAGCTATCCCAAGTCAAAAACAAGAAACCGTCAACAGAGACCCAAAGAGGCGAGGCCTCAAGCATATCCGCAACATTCTACAGACGAAGAAAAAGAGAAAGAGGTGTTAGCGTCGCTACTACGTCAACTGGCCGACGCAATCTGCAGAAAAGGAAACAAAAAAACATCAAGATTAGCTCCTACTATTAAAATCTTAGTAGAAACTCTAAAAAACCTAAAAGAACCGAATGACTCTATGGAATCTGAATCTTCTGAGCTGGAACGCTAGGTCGCGCCAAACGAAATACTTAGAGATTCTAAAGTTAGCACACGAAAATGAGATAGACATTATTACCATCTGCGAGACCTGGATCCGACCAGGATCTAGGGTCTCAACTCCGGTTATAATGCTTTATATAACCGAAGAGATGATGGCAAGGGTGGAGTCTCCATCCTTCTGAACAAAGCCAGGAAAGGAGATATGTCAGTGCTCGACTTTGTGCACCCTGTTAGATCTCAATTCGTGAGGTTAGAAATATCCGGCATCTCGATATACATTCATATCAACACAGCATGTTGGGATCGGTTAATAGACCTCCTTGAACCACCCTTCATATTAACGGGAGACGTCAATGCCCACCACCTGGACTGGGGACACAATGAGGAAAATCGGAACGGAAGGGATCTGGCGAGCACAATAGATATACTTAATTTAGTCATTGTCAATGATATGAGTCTCACTAGAATGTCCTTTCCGACCTCCAGTGTATTAGATCTGGTGTTAGTGTCTGCAGATCTAGCTACGTCTGTCTCCTCTCGGACCCTGGAGGTCTCGATGGGAAGTGATCACTATCCCATTATGACGGAGATCATTCTGCGCCTTTCCCAAACTGCCGACAACAACAGTAAATGTGTACCAGACATTGGTCGCGGAGGAGATGAATAAGGCATCAACAGAACCATAATTGGAAGAGTAGCGAGACAGCCACAGACAACCTTGCCCGTGGTGGGACTCAGAGTGTAGCGACGCTGTGGCTAAAAGGAGACGCTACCTGCGGATCTTCCACTGTATTGGCAGGATAGAACATTTAATAACAGCCAAGAGGGTTATGGCAGAAACTAGACGCCTACTGAAACAAAAGAAGAGATCAAGTTTTGTGGAATTCTGCGAATCTCTTGGAAAGGAGTCGTCCCCTTCGATGGTATGGAGGAAGATTAAAAAGTTCAGTGGAAAGGATGTCCGTCTTGGCACCACAAACAACGCAAGAAATGGTTGGAGAGAATTTCCTCAGAAATCTCGCTCCGGAGGAACCACAGGAGATTTGGAAAAATTGACCCTTTCCCATCCGGATAACGACTTAAACAATAGCATCAAAACACTGGAACTGGTGTGAAAGTAGAAAGATCTTAACCCCTAACGTTACCGGATTTCGGAAGGGAAGAGGAGCAGTGGATAATATCTACACCCTCACTGCGTCTTTATACAGAGCCTTGGCTAGAAAAGAACATACCCTAGTCTGCTTCATTGATCTTAAAGCGGCTTATGATAACGTATCCATGCAAGCACTACAGGAATCGCTCGTGGAAATGCGGCTGCCCTCCCGGCTGATCAATATGCTGATTGCATTAGCCGCGGTAAAAAAACTGCATCTCAGAAGAAGGCGAATCTTACAGATGTAACGGCCCTAGAGATGATGGATCTGGTCGCGGATTTGGCCCAAGGAGGTACGATGATAGCAATGGAGGAAGGCGCGATGATGAAAGACAATCAGACCGCGAGTCGCGTATTCAACCGAAATTGAATTTGGCTCCAAGAACTAAGCCTATCGAGAATCCGTTGCCGTCGCCTCCAGAAAAAGAAACAGAACCACTGCCAAAAGTAGCTCCAGTTCCAGCCGCTTCCATCTTCGGAAGCGCCAAACCAGTGGACACCAGCGCCAGAGAAAGGCAGATCGAGGAACGTTTAGCAAAGCAGGTCGGCGATGGACATGAGAAAGATGATAGGAAACGTGACGATTACAGGGGGAGAAGATCACCGGATGGTGGTAGGAGATATTCTCCGGATCGTAAGCGCGATTCTTCAAGAGGCTCACCCGATCGTAACCGAGGAGGACAGCGCAAAGGTAAATTCAATTTTACTCATCTAAAGTTTGTTGCTTTTCTCATTACTATTTAGCGGCAATCTTGCATCTGGGACTCACGTCCATAGTATAGATTAATTACTAATCTCTAGTCTCGGGAAGGTCTGAGAAAGGCTGTTATGCTCTAGAAGGGCGCCTGTCTATGCACAGGATGGGCGAACCAGAAATTTGCGACGGTATCGTTTATGCCCAGGATGGTTCTTATTCAAATGACCGGAGGCGTCCGATTTCCGTGCGTTGGAAACTCCCATGGCCGGCAATTTTAGTACAATGTGCGAGCGTGATAATTAACAATCCAGAACTCGATTCAGTCTAATCTACCGCTAATTGACTATAATACCCAAATGAAAAAACCGAATGGAAGATGATTTTTCTTGCTTTTTGTTTCACAGATGACCGAAGGGCTTCTCCGCCGAAGTCTGACAAACCGATTAATAGGGAGTAAACAGAGAATAAACCCGCAAGGTAATATATATGCATTAATCATGCTAAACATAATTACATTTTATTTATTTTAAAACAGATCTGGTGAATACACTGAAAAGGATATGCCAAAGTTGAAGACGCCTGAGCCGGTGAACATTGTCGCTAAAAATCAGTATTCGTATTTGTCCGAAGGATCGGAAGATTGAGATTTTTTTGCATTTTTTTTACATGTGCGGTTTCATCTCGTCGCTGGATGGTCAGGGACTGCACATTAACAACTATCACATAAAACAAATGATATACATATTTATATATGTAATTGGTTGGATAACTTTTTTGGGGAAGGAAAACGGTAATTATTAATTATTGAAGGATTATATAAATATTTAAGCGCAACGTGGATTGATCGCACTACTCTATCGATTATTTTGTAAGATTTTGTTTCGTTAAAGGATTATTATATGCGTGCAGTGCATATCTAGTCCAGTATAATTTATATATATATATAATTTATATGTATATACATTTTACATAATACGTTTATCCTGTCCCACTTCGAGTTGTATGTGTTTGTATTCTTAAGACTAGTTTTTTTAATTATTATATCGATTTTGACATTAGTTAGATTAATTATATTGGACTAGCTTCGGACTCCTTGTTGTTGAAGACGTCATCATCTATAAATATTGTTAGTTCTGAAAAGGATCGATTATTACATATTATTTTTTTAAGTATTTCGATTTACGTAGGTTTAAGATTTAGCTAAAAAAGATTCAATAAAATACACAAAATGCACACATTTTTCAATTTCGCCAATTTTATTATTCGTCTTTCACATCTAAAACATGTGTTTTGCTAGATGCATGCAATGTATGAATAATTTCAGGAAATTAATCTGTTCTAGTTAATTGATAAATACAGAAATCTAATTATTTATTTAAACAAAACATCTTAGCGTAGTTCATTGCAATATTCCTTTTTTTTAGTACCGTGTTTCTTCCTTAATGGATGAGCTTTCCTCATTTAGCTGCGTCCTGTCGACGCCATACGCCAGTCACAATCGGTATCCTATAGAATAGGATTTTTAAAGCTTAAAATGAATTACGGGGAAACGTTTTTCTTTAAAATTTTTGGTTAACTATAGGGATGTGTGGGTGGCGAATACAAAGTTGGCTAAAGCTGGACGATTCTCTGCCAGAAGGGCGTCAATGGAAGTAGGCAACTGTATGCTGATTGATACTAGCGAAGCTAGAAGAGTGTAGGTGGCCGCTGCGTGTTCTGGGCACTCAAACAGGACGTGGTTCACTGTTCCCGTCTCTCCACAGGAGCAGCAATCGGTGTTGGAGAGTCCAACTCTGTGGAGATGCGTTGGAGCAAGGGTATGTCCAGAGCGAAGCCTCGAGAGGCAACAAACCTGGACCTTTTTGAAAAGGCCAGTACTTGCAAACCAAGGCTTTGGAGTAATTTGCCTATTAAACGAATTGCGCGATTTAAAGAAGCATAGAGTTTTCCAGGTTGAAATGGCTTGGTCATTTCAGCATCGATAGTTGGAGACATAGATGAGAGGAAGTGTTGTTGAGTGCGAGCAGAGTCGGGAGCCAATTTTCGAAGGAACTCCTCATGCCATTCCATATTAGCATGTGCTTTTATTGAAGATGACTTCCTGTTGTGGCGATTGATCTTCCTCACTTTCTTCCACACATAAGAAATTGGTGAGTCTCTGCTTAGTGTTTTGCAAAAGGCTCTGAAATGTGCTCTCTTCTTTGATTTTAAAAGTCTCTTGGTTTCCGCGATGGCTCGTTTAGCCGCAATAAGATGTGACATTCTTCCAGTGTTATGGTATATCTTCAGGAGCCTTTTTCGTTTAGCAACAGCAATCGAGCATTCGTCATCCCACCAGGGGGCAAGGATTATGTTGCCTATTTACTACTACAGATCTCGAGTTATCCGTGGCTGCCTTGATGACGGTAGATGTCAAGCAACACAAGTCCACGTCCGTATTGGTGTCGAACTTGCTTTTCAGATCAGCAGTGTACTTCTCCCAGCGGATATTCTTGAGATTCAACCGAGACATCGGGAGAAGCGAGCAGCAGGTCCAAGGTGGAAGGAGAACCGTGTGCGAGTCTTGTAGGCTGCATATCGTTCAGCAGAACCAAACTATGTGCATCGATTGCCGCTATCAGCTCCCTAACATTGACGTTGTCTCTATTATGACCCCAGTGCGAATGGTGAGCATTGATGTCACCCATGATGATGTATGCACTCGCAAGGAGACGATCCCAAGCATCCCTTCTCATTGTGACATTTGGAGGGATGTAAGCTGCTATCACATGCAAGCCGTTGACTTTAACTTGCGCAAATTAGGCGTGCGTGGGGTGTCTGAAATTGGGAATGGCCATCTTCACGTCTATTGTGAAAAGCTCTGTAGTTGGGGACAGAGCATCGATCCCCTGGGTTAAGCCAGGTTTCATTCAATAAAACGATATCAATGTCGTTTGTGTTGAACATTCTGATTAGATCTGTATGATTGGAATGAATGGATCTGATATTCCAACTAAGGACTCTCAGTGTCTAGTCCATTTTCGACAAGCGTATTGGTTAGAGCCTTAATTACATTTTGAAGAGCATCTGCTGCCTTCGGATTAAACCGGGAACGCCCTTCTTTTATTTTGTTCACCAGAACTTGTAAAAGGGAAATTATCTCCTGCTCTGTATCATCTGCATCATTTGGTGTGTCTGTATGAATGGGTTTGGATGGGTGCTCAAATACAGGAGAAGATCTTTCTCGTAGAGGAATTGTACTGTCTTGTTCTCTTTATGTATGCACATTTTGAGGTGTTAATATTTTTCAATTGTTGCAGCCGATCTACTGACTTTGAGTTGCACAGAAATTGGCTGGCAATAATGCATAGCTTGGTACTTTGAGGATACTTCAGAATGGACACTGGATTATTCCCCATTCTTTGCTTGGTTTGAATATATACTCTCACAAATTGCACAATTCTTCGATCATTGAATGCTCATCTTGAACAACTTTAATCATGCCTCTTTTAATATCCTCTTCCAAAAACTCTCAGTCATTATCACTGATTTCACCTACATATATGGGACTTATCAGTAAGTATTGATATTGCAAATTCTGATGCAGTGTTAACACAGTTGCCTCTTAATTGCAGATGTTGTAAAGCGTTACCAAAAGGGAAAAGATCAGAGATAATACATTCATAGATCACATGGATCAGGTAATATAAATGTTAATTGAGATTAATTAACTTACTGAGAGAGTCAACAATTGCAGATTTTACGTCGCCTGTTTCCGTTCCAAAGGGGACTATGCCATGCCTATTGGGCTCCGAACTTTTAGGCCCTCTACACAATCATGGATAAATTTGCGATAGTGATTGATAAGTTATTTATTTGCATTAAAGAAGTATCTAACATTTGTTCGGTTGGCACGTCCACGAGAAGGCTATCTTAATGGCCATCATTCCATTGAGGTACGTTAAAATATTATTTGAAATTAAATTTAAATTACAATTTTCATTTAGCATTCTAGCGGTTATGGAGCCGGCGGATGCCAACGTTTTCTTAATTCTATCCACGGTGGGACACTACTCGTTATTCCCGCTGCTATTCCCGAACAATCTTATGCTGGTTAAGTTGTTGTTCTTGTTGATTTACAGCTGCTACGCCTTCTACAGCATATATCCGTTCCAATTCTGCAAGTATTCCATTCCACTGCTCAGCAATTCAGAAAACACCTATGTCCTCGGTTTCGCTCCTCTTTTCCTCTACACGGAAGTCCTCTTCAGGTTTACAGCTCTCAGTACAGTCCTGCCTTTTCTCCCGCTCATGATGACCTCCATATACTGCGCTATGGGTGTCTCCTACTGCTGGTTCAAGTACTACACCTACTTCATCCTGCACAAGACCTAATTCCAAACAAGGTAGCGTAATTTATGTAATATTTATTATTATATATATATATACATTTACTATGAATAAATTTTATATCTCAAGGCTACAATATTATAAATTGCATATACTCAAATTGATATTTCATTAAAGATAGGAAAGCTTTGCAGCGATGCGTTTTGTTGTATCGTCGACCTATTTGAAATCTCCTCGAATCCGTGTTTGTTGTGTCCTGTTAAATTATAGGTAATTCGTATATCGTTTGTTGGTGGGACAGTACTCTGCGTACTCCTCCCACGTGCAACCTTTCCTGCTACAGCATTCCGCGGTGATGGAACTTCCGCCGTTCCTGTTTGCTGCACGCTTCGTCCTCACCATGAAGTGAGCCTCCTCGTCGCTGATCCAAGGGAAACTCACTGCAAAAACAAAGAGAGGTGTCAACGAGGTGATTTGTGCGCTCCACGAAATTGCCATCGATCCACATACGCGACTCTAAATCTTCATTTGCCAGCTGCATCGGTTGCTCGCTTCTTCGCGTGATTCTGTATATGTCCTTCTCGCAGGCCCAATACAAGTGTCTGATTAGGGTCTCCCTGCAGCGAGTGTATCTCTCCTTATGCCAGGCCTCCTTCCATTCAGTATTCGACCTACACACATAATCATTATTTCATTACTGAAACCTATCAATTACATCAGGTGAGTTTTACTTATTAAGATATAATTAAATCTACAAAGAATCTAAATACGTTTATTTAATCGAAACGAATTAATAATATAATTTCATAAGTTATTGATGTTGCAAGCACCTTATTAAATTAATTTAGTTTTAGTATTAGTGCGCTACAGATAACTTTATAAAGTACAAGCACAAAGTGATTGGATTGGATCAGCTTATTTGCTGATTAGAACTTGGTTTTCAGTGATATTAAGCTTCTGACCTACATGATTTTAACGTCCTGACGGGATAAGGAACTTGCACCAAGTGGATTACGAGCGCAAATCAAATCATTTTCTTCCCGATTTCAACTAACTACATGGGACGTAACCGATTTACACTAACGATGGAAAATAAAATTCTAATCGTAATTGAACATTAATAATATTAAGAGCATTATTACATGCATACAGTTTCTACTTTTTTTTTTCAGGTAACACTAATTATAATTATACCTGTCTCTGAAAATGAGATCCATCTCTTTGTCCATGCCTCTTGCTTTCGCACCATCGAAGAGGAGCCAAAGCGCTGCGACCGTCGACACCGGTAACCACATCACCCTCTTCTTCTACAAGAATCTTCGTTGCTATATCTGAACTCCAGAAGAGGACACACACACACTTAATTATGAAGAGTGCGGGATGCCTGGATGAGGAAGAGTTTGTACTCTTATAAGGAATGCGGACCCGGCGCGTCCACTCTTGGAAGTCTTCAGGCGCAGCCGCCCTCCACCCTCTCGACACTCACGCAACAGTCACACATCCCAATAAATTGAATTGTAAACACCGCACGATTAATACTATAAATTATGTGTGGCCAGAACATTTACGACTTCTTCCGAGAAAGATCATCAATGAGGGCTTCATTGGAAACGCTGTTTTAACAAGATCAAGTTAAGAACCCGAAAAGCCCACACGCGCCTCTCTTTTTATTCCATAATAATATTGCAGTTTTATAGATCTGCCAGAGATTTAAACGCGATTAATGATTGCTCAATAGGCGTTCCGCCCTTTCAATCGGAAGATTTATGTCATGCAATAGACTAGCCTCTCATAGAAAATCAAATTAACGCAAAGAAAAACAAATAGTGATTTCTATTTAAAGATCGTCTATATTAATTTAAATATTTAGAACGGATTGTATTTGTCTGTTGCGTATAAAATGTCCAAAGCTTTTATGAAAGCCCTGTAATCAATCTCGTCGCGGAGACCTCTCTCGAAACTGAAGCATTTGCAGATCATGTCGAATTCCGTCCTGGAGATCAGGTTGTACATTCCTCGCAGCGACAGCGCCTTCAAGAAGTGCTCTTGCGATATCGTTCCGCAATTAGTACGATCGTAATCCTAGGAAAATCGTAAAATTTAAGTAAAAAAAAGACAAGTTGTGTGTGTATGTATGTGTATACGAGCATCCCAATTATGTCGAGGGCGCCATAAAATCGCCGTTTCATCCGGTTTATTTCATTTTTGTTTCACCCTCGACCGCCTCGTAACTTTTAATAAGGATGAGACGAGAGCAACAAGTGATCGCTTCCCACGTGTTACTGTAATTTTATACAATTTCGAGCGACGATTCACCTTAAATATAGACATCAGGTTCATCTGCAGGTCAGGCTTCTTCGAGAGCTTCTGGATGCCTATGGAGAAGGTGCGTCTCTCGTCAAAGTTCAAGAAGTTCCTGGCGCAATCCTTCGTCGGTACGTGCTGTTTAGGCATCAGCAGAGGGGCCCTCTCCATGCAAGCCTGCGTGAAGGCCTCCTCCACCACTTCAGAGAATCTCTTATAGTCTACACATCCAGGCCTCAAAGGCGATGAAAATCTTCAAAAAAAAAAGTAATAATTTAAGAAACAGTATTCTTGAATATTCTAAAAGTCATCTTACACATCCATTAGAGTTTCTACTTCGGTTTCGGACAAATCGAAACGACAATTGGAAAGACCTCTCTTGAAGTTCTCTCGACTTATAACTTGCTGATTACAGAGGTCATAATCCTGCAGAAACTCTATAACCCGAATGCGTTCTCTGACCACCTTCCCCTTGATCTTAGCCAATATTAGGATGATATCCTTTTCGCTCCTATCCACTGGTTTGCACGGTTTCTCCGCGTTCACCTTTTCCATTGCCTCGAGGAAGCCGGTGTACTACGGATTCAAAGATAAATAAACACAAATTCATCGTCTAGAAATAGCAGTACGCATACGAGAGCTTCCTCGTGCGGTTTCGGTTCGGCCTCTTTCAAGAACCAGAAGTAATTGAATCCCATATCATCGTTGAAGCGCTCCTCCAAGGCGTAAAGCTCTTCGTCGGACAGAAGAATGCCGTTGGATAATAGAGATTGCCGCATCTGAGAGCGAGAGACGTGACCGTTGTTGTGCCTGAATATTTGTTATTATTAGAAGACGTTATTGATTCTCGAAAGAGAATTACTTGTCGTAATTCCTAAAGACGGGCTTCAGCAAGATGCGTCTTCGCATGATGCGATTTTTGACTTTCTCAACAGTTTCCTCGCAGAGATCCCTCATGCTTGGGTTCACGTTATCCCATGATTTGGTGCCCCTTTTAGGCAACTCCTTTACCTCCCTCGGCGGACTCACCACTTGCAGCATTGGCGCCCTTTCCAAATTCTTCAAATTCAATTTATGATATTAAATCTACATTTCTAATTCATTCGCAGATGAATACTTTGACCGTGAAGACTTGATCTATATCATCGGCGAAAGTTTTCCAGCAAACTCGCGTCGGATCGATGGGATCTTGGTACTGTATGGAAATGGTCTTCACTTCCGGTAGGGAAATGTAGAGACGCTGAAGGCCGCTTATACCGACGGCGTCCAAGCCGCGATGAAATTGTGATGCCGTTATTTTACCTGAACCCAAAGAATCGAACCCCTGCAACACACAACCACAACGGAGGGACGAGAAAAGGGCGCGCCCTTTTCTCTTTTAGTTTCGGGGAAAATACCAATGGAATGCGGGTATTATCACTTCGAAAAAGTCGCTGATCCTGATGCGGTTCTCGAGAACGTGCCTCTGGATTCGTCTGATGATTTCCAATAGGCTTTGCCGTTGCGATGGGGCATTCAGCGCCGGATGGAAGATGCTTTGTTTGCCGAAGACGCTGGCCGCCATTATCTTGCCAATTTCGGGACGCGGCAGTTTAGGTAACTCGGCGTTTATGACCCTTCCAGGAAATTGGCTCATCATGTCCTAAAAACAAACTGCAATTGTGGGCCCAAAATCTTAGAAGACGAGGAAAGAAGAAAAGAAAATGGACAATCCGCTTACGCCTCCAAGATCCAAGCAACCGTGACGCTCCAAGTAATCTACGGTCGCCTCAATGTCGGCAACGAAAGCCACGTAGTTCAGCGTGTACGAGTCTTTCATGTACTTCTTCACCAACAAATTGAAATCGTCCGAGGACACTGTTATATCCAGATACGCCAAGACTCTTGCAAAATGCGCTATTGTTACAGTCCCATTGTTTTTAGCCACCTAGAACACACGCATAGAATCAAACAAATTTCGATAAAAATTCCACAATTGAACTAATAAATATTCCAATCATCTAAACATATTGAATAATCTACAGAACAGGATATGAGGCATATTCAGTCATCTGTTATTATCAATAAAGATAAGTAGCTAACGAATTATTTTAAAATTATCAAGTGCAAAGGGAGGGAAATACTTGTTAGCATTATCTAATAAGATTTACTTGTTTCAAATGCATATCTGAAAAAATATCGTCAGTCAGACGAATAAAACAAAATTACCAATTCGTAATCTTGAAAGAACGGCCTCAAAACCAATTTCCTCAGGTTCACTTGAACCGAGATTTTCGTTATCAGAAGACTCAGCCTTCGCTCTTCGCTGGTGCTCAAACGGTTCACGTGGAGAGGATCCTCCCATTCCAAGCCGGTCACCAGATTTGCGTTCTTTGAAAACTCAGGTACTATTAAGGGCGAGAAAATGATTGTAAAGAGTAGACAATTATCGAAATTTTCCGGTTGCTCATTTTACTGCTGTCGTGGATGACCTCGCAGAACTGCGTATAAAAGATCCTTCCATCCTGTACACGGAAATAATCGGTCAGCTCACCAATCTCGTAGTCCGATAGGCCGATCGTCGAACGCAACGGTCCAGAAAGAACCGAAACGAATGCAGATTCTGCAAATGAAATCATGCATTTTATTTACATAAATTCGAGCATTTGGAATTAAATTCTAAATGAATTAATTTAAAAAAATAATTAACGTTTCTATTTTGTACAAAACACAATTAATTTTCTTTTCCATTTCGTTAGAAAAATTTGCAAGTGATCGCTACATAATTGAAACATCATACTTTTTCAGCGCGATTCTTAAACAAGTTATTTAATTGCTTCTCGCAATTTGCGTAATTAAAACTGCGACTGCGAAGATTGCGCTCGTTAGCAAAAAAAAATACGGATAAGGCGCGAACATGTTTTGTAATGTTATACAAGCGCAGATAAGATATTGACCTGAAATCAGACAATTTTTGTGCGGGTCCAGCGGCAGATAGTAGTCCCACAAATTGAATCCCACACGGAAGATCGCGGACCGGATTTTGTTGCAAATCCGCCACACGTCCAACAGTTTCATTTGCTGCAATGAATAGAGAAAAAAAATAGATTAAAATAAAGCAAAAATTATTGTCTTATTTATTTAAATTTTCGAATATCTACCTTGCAATGCATTTTGAATGGTACAAAAATTTCCACCAATTCTCTCCTCAAAGTTTCCTTCAATTTAATCCAACGTCAATTTGACAACAAAATAACAGTTAGTTATTTTGCAAGGAGACACCTTGGATTCTATTTCTCCTCGAATACCTGCGTTTAGCTTTATCAAATGCACACTGTATACAATGGTTTTTCGATCACCTACTTTAAATAATCTATATATAATCAAGTTTCGGTAAACGAGTTTAAAATCACCTTGTAAGTAACGTTTAATTACATTATTTGCAAATTTTTCATTTATAAAAGAAGGGAATTGTTAGATTTTACAGGGTAGAACAATAGTATGTGGAACTGAGATTATATTGCAATACGGATTGAGAGGAGGCCTATTTATAGAGTAAGTATTGATTTTAACTCGCTGGAAATCAGAGAACAGTCTCGTCAAAAACAGATTAATTCGTTACATTTTTAACTGAAAACGTTTTGTTTATTAAAAAATAATAAAATAATGCACATTTTCGTCCTTGAATTCCAAATCATTATTAATAATTTAATATATATATTTATATATAATATATATTAAACAAATAATCAAAGTAATATAATTGTTTAATACTTTTATTAAATATTTTTTTTGTATAGAAGAAATAAACGTATTTGAAAATTAATTTTTATTACAAAATTAATAATTTAAATTATAATTTTATTACCTCAAATTTATCAAAATACTTGTATTTTTTAATATACAAACTAATGTAAATACTTGAATTTTGTAATTTTATACAAATAAATATTAAAAATGATATTGAAAATGCTTATTTTTTATAAATTACTGCGTGGAATAAAATGAACTTTTGATATTGCATTATTTAAAATATGGCTTCTAACGCTTCGTCCGTGCGAAGGGGAGAAAGTGTACACGCAGTATTGATTTTCTAACCCCTCGCGGCAATGCCGAGATCTGCTTTAATCTACCCAACAGAAACCTCTTTTAAACTGGCTTAAAAATGCATCTCATCATTCGTATATTTTTAATTTCTCTGTAATCAATTCTATTTTTCAGCTTCTATTTCCATACATTTTTAAACTTTACTCAAATTGCATGAAAATTGTAAACAGAATCTTCTGGTAAATTAAATAAAATTTTCCAATTAACATTCAAACAATTACATTTAATTAAATAATATGATTTTTATTTAAAATTTGATACATTGTAATTATAAAATTAAACTATTTCGAAGAAAAATCTTGTGTAATTTAGCTAATTAGCTATTTGAATTACACATATCTAGTTAACTTAATTTCATTTCCTCTCTACATATATAAATTGAAATTATATAGAAATTTATGATAAATATAAATTGTGTTATGTAACCATGAATATGCAGTATATGCAATTATTGTATACTAACATTTATTTTTAAAATATTGAAAAAATTATAACAAATTGAAAGAAATAAATAATTATATTTGAAATAATTAAAATATTGGGATTTTAATTAATATTATGTGCGAACTTATATCGAGTTAGTTTTCAAGTTTGTTGATTGTGAATGTTACAAAATTGATAAATATTCATAAAATCAAAGACAGGTCGTTGATCCGTGACCTTGAAGAAAACGTATATTTAAATGGTACACGTTTTAATAATATTCTAATGATTTTATGTTAAAGTCTTGTTGATATAAAGAAGAATTATTTAGCTGGCAGACATGTTATGCGGAGGGCCATCGACCGCGTTCTTTTCTTTTTTCCCGGTCTTTTGGCGTCCCTACAAATTCATGGAAGGGATTTCATTTAGGGAATATCAGTGAAAATTCCACATCAGTGTAGAAAGTTTTCCCGGTAATGGAGGGAAAATCGTCTACCTGAATTGAAAACAAATCGTTTATGGTGTTTTAACGATTCGAAATTCCCTCCGAAAGTGGGAGCGAGAGAACGCATGCGCGCCCACACCCACATCCGCCCGATACTTAAATACGATTGGTCGAGCCAGCAAACGCCATTCAACTCCCAGAAGTCAGTTCGAGTGTGTTCCGGGTGTCTCTTCGCTTTTTGCTACGGTCGAGAGTAGACGTGTCTCAGCGTTTTTACTCTTTTGGTTAAATTTGGTACATTTTTGGCAGAAGGGAGTAGAGAGCGAAAAGTAGCAGGTCGGACGTATTTTATCTAACGAACAGTAAAGTAGATATGGCTAACAATCAGGAAACCAAGATGGAAAACGGTGGTGAGGACTTCTCACAGGACGTGAACACTGATCAAAACTTTGCCCAAGACGAACAGATGAACGGACAACAACAAAACGGTGGAGGCGGCGGAGACGCACCTCCGGCGGACAGCGGCAGTGCCGACGCCCCGGGCCGCGACGACGACAGGTAAATCACTTTTTACAATTATGTTATTATACTTGTTTATATTTTGAGTTTTGTTGAATAAACTACAAAATTGTTAGTGAACAAAACAAAGCGAAAGTAAGTTTTCATATACACAAGTACATATAGATCTTTGTGTTGTTTTGTTTGTCTCTCTCTGAAACTAAAATGCCGGCCGCATTCTCGCTCTGAATCTGCTCGCATCACTGAAATAACGATGGAAATCAATCAGTAATTCAGTTAGTTCAGCGCAAACGACTTCATTTGATTCGAGACCATTTCGATTTTTACCGTAAATTAGGGTTCGCTACTCCAAAAAAAACATAGCAAAAGACCGACGCTATTTATGATGCTTCGGCTCTGAAGAAAATGGCGGCACCTCAAGCGGTTATTTTCGATCGCTGTAGCCGACTTTGTTTTTCTCTTTATATATACTTATTATTTGCCTCTTTGAATGTACATAATTTACTGGTTTTATAATTGTAATATCGATTAGTTTAATTATTAGTAGTTCTGTAATTATTTCCCTCCATTTTTTTTTAATATCGATGCGTTCTATCCCCCTAAGCGCAAAACTGTTCAGTCATAGATAAACCTGAAAAACACTCATTGATAAACAATCTTAACCAAAACAAATTTATATAAACATAACAATTATATTTATCAACAAATTCACAAGATCTTCCATATACAAGTATAAAGCAATTTAAATCAAGCCCCGTTGTTTCCTATTTAATTTACCATTGTAATTGTTAGGTGTTTATATTATTGAAATTACTCTTGTAAACAGCTTCATTTAATCGAGACCGAGGAGTTTGCCCCCACAATAAAAAAAATCACAATTTCTCTCTAGGTTGTTTTCCCTTCTTATCAATTTTAATCACTAGCATTTCTTTTCAGCTTCGATTTTGGTATTATTCTTTTCTCTCTCTGAACATTGTAAACTTTGTAATCTTAATGATAATCCACACTATGATTGATTTAAATTGCTTCACTTACCGGAAACTTGATACTTAACTTAATTCACAATGAGACAGTTTTGTGCCAAGGGGGCTAATTTTTAAGTAAATTTATTGTAAAATGATCTCTTGACTCATTGATTAATGGTTAATTGTAAATAAAGTCGTAACGATTTTTCTTTATTTTTTAGAACTTTTCAGCATTTTTTCAGTGATTTTTATATATATATTCAAAAAGCATTTCTTATAATTATTGATTGAAAAATTTGTAAATGTAATTCTGTAACAATTTTAAAAAATCGGATCGTTCAATGGGCGGTGTAGGCTGGCAGGGTTAATTAGCGATGTCTATGAATTAACCAGGATTCCTTTCCGACAGGTGTATGCTGTTATCCTAGAAAGGAAGGACAGACGAGGGGGACGAGGACTTCTTGGGACCCATGGTATTTATCCTTGGGCACCTCCACTGCCAACCCTATCTAGTAACAACAATAGTTACATTAACATACAGAAATCTCAATAATTGGGCTCTCAAGCCAAACATATATATATATTTAAATATCACTTTTTATTTTATTTATAATTATTATTTTTCTAAAAGAGTTTTTGTCACTTTGGAATTATTACCTTTTCTCTCTTGTAAAATTTTTGCAGATCACTTCTAAACTTACAGATTCACATTCAAAGATTGCAGATCCATTTGATTGAACTAGGATCAGTTCACTTTGCCGTTGCTAATATTTTTTTTGTAATTTTGTATTTTTTTGAACTAGTTTAAAAATGTAATTTATTCTATTCAGAGCATTATTCTTATAAAATTATATTATATCCAAGTAATGCCTCCTAAAAAGATAAATACAACAACTTCTTTTAGTGGTTCTTCTTAACTTTGATATTAATTTCTTGCATTTTTGTTCACAGGAAATTGTTTGTTGGAGGTTTGAGCTGGGAGACCACAGACAGTGAGTATTCATTTCTATATAATCCAATTATCATCTCTTCTGATATTTTCATCATTGGGCAAATATTATATAAGAAATATTTGCCAGTTTTTTTTAATGTACATGAAATATCAATTGAGTGGAGTTATATGTTTATTATATTTTACTAATATTGTTTGAACTTTCGCAGAGGAACTTAGAGATCATTTTGGCACATACGGTGATATTGAAAGTATTAATGTAAAAACTGATCCTACGACGGGAAGGTCCCGTGGATTTGCCTTTATTGTTTTCAATAACGCAGAGGCCATTGACAAAGTTGTCGCAGCTGGTGATCACGTAATTAATGGCAAGAAAGTTGACCCAAAGAAAGCCAAAGCTAGACACGGTAAAATATTTGTCGGAGGTTTAACGACAGAAATCAGCGATGATGATATCAAAAATTATTTCAATCAGTTTGGAACTGTAAGTTTTTGCTATTGGATTGTCTAAACCCTTTGCTAATTGTGAACTTGTTTATTTTCTGTTTGTGTTCAGATCATCGAAGTCGAGATGCCATTCGACAAGACTAAGAATCAACGCAAGGGATTCTGCTTTATCACCTTCGAATCTGAGCAAGTTGTCAACGAGCTGCTGAAGGCTCCCAAACAGACCATCAATGATAAAGAGGTAATTATTGCTGGATTTGTTAGTTTGGAAGATGTCTTATATGTGTATTTGCTTTTTGTTGTTGTAGGTCGATGTGAAAAAAGCTACACCAAAACCTGATGCCATGGGAAACATGCGCGGAGGTGGACGTATGGCCCGCGGAGGCGGTCGTGGCCGCGGAAGGGGTAACTACGGTGGCAACCAGAACTGGGGCAACCAAGGAGGATATGGTGCATACGGCGGTTATGGCCAGGGATATGGTAGTGGCTATGACGGCTACGGAGGAGGCTATGATTATTACGGAGGTGGATATGGTGGATACGGAGGCTACGACTACTCAAGCTATGGCAATTATGGTAAATACTCTAACAGGCATTAAGTTATATAAGTAGCGTTGGCGTTCAGTAGGACATTTGCGTGATACAACTTCTTGATATATATACAAAACATTTAAAAATAATAATGAAAAATTTAAGAACAAAAGATATTTTTTCCACATTTTTTTTTCAAATAATATGAACATACACATAAATATAGTGAGTGCTGCCGTCATCTGCCGTTACTGCATGCCAACGTAGATTTTGTAATTAAGCCAACAGCAGAGTATTTGCACATACATATACAATATTTAAAAAAAAACAAAACATGTTTTGTTCCTATATAATAACTATTATTTTTGCATGTTGACCTTTATATGGAAAGACATTGTGAAATATCTAAGCTTGAATAAAGCATTTGTTGAAACCAATTTCATAATGTGTTTTCCATTCATTTTTTTTACCTAAAACAACCCTTCGGCATGGATTTAGTTTTTCACATATATATATATCTCATTATGATTTTCAATTTCAAGCTTCTCATATATATATATATATATTTAATTTTTTTGTTTTTATTCCATTATTTATTTTTTCTTTTTCGTTTATTTGAAAATCAACCTAATTAATTTTGTTGTGCGGATGCAGATTGTGGCTACGGTAACTATGATGGCGGCTACGGAGGTGGACGCAGTGGCAATCGCGTCAAAGGTATTGAAATCATTTAAAAATGTGCTCGTGATTTCTCCTTAGAATTATTATTTTTATTTACTTTAATTTATTTACATTATTATTATTTTTTTAACTTTATTTTTGTTTCCACAAACCTACCTTATTACACATATACACACACTATACACAGAAAAAAAATGAAACAAGTAGCTTCTAAAATAAAAAGGAAACGATGAAACCAATTCTCTCTCATAATAATAATAACCTCCTCTGCCTTATTATAATAATAATATAATACTGTAAATATTTTTGTTTCTAGTTTACAATACATTTTATATGTGCTTAACCCAATTGAACTCGTGCAGTGCATGGTAGTAACGTTTGTTCTTTTTTCTTTGATTTTTCAGGATCTGGGAACGGCGGTGGTAGCGGTTACACAGGCGGCAAGCAGAGGGGTGGCGGCGGCGGCGGTGGTGGCGGCGGTCGCAGACACCAGCCCTATTAATAAATTTGTGATCAGTACTTGGTAAGTTCGATATCATCGGATCAAACGCCAAAAAAAAAAAAGAAAATCCTCTGTGGACAAATTTCGCTGACGTATTCCCTTTTCTCGATTTTTGCAGAATTCATCTCATCCTTCAAAATAAAATTCAATTCAATACGAAAATAGTTTAATTTAAGTCATTCCATTATAAAAAAATTAAAAAACAAAGAAAGAAAAATGCGAACGAGCGGCGCTGAGCTGCTACTACTGCTGCTAAACATTTAGCAGGGAGGATCGACCGCCCACCCCCAGTCGCCGCTGCCTCCGTTTCTCGTTCTCTCTTAGTATATTTATCTTTTCACTTTTGTTTTTGAAGATAACCAACACAACACTAAAGAATAATAACAACAAAGCAAACGGCTAAACGATGAAAAAGAATTGTCTTTTAGTTTAATTTTGATATTTATAATAGTTTTTTCGCATTATCATGATATCGGACATCTTCCTTAATATTATTAATTTTAGTTATTATCTTAATGACTAGTGTTTAAGTGATTATTTGTATTTTGTACAAGTGCTGAGAGATTTTTTGCACTTCTTCCGTGTTTAATTAAAAAAAATATTTTGTATATATTACATCTATTATTGTGTGTTTATTTCTTTTAATTTATATAATTCTTTAATTTTGTATTCTTTACATATTTTTGTTTTTTTTTCTTTTCTCTCTTTTTCTCAAATTTCATTGAATAAATAAAGTATGCAAGTTATTGTAATGCCAATGTACAAAAAAATATGAAAGAAAAATAATAAAACTGATTTTTTCAATATAAATAAATATCTATCTGTATACACACATAATTTCTTTTTTGGGGTGTGGTGATGGGAAAATCCCCTTTTGCAAAATACAAATACCTCACGCATATAAAAAGGATTCATTCAATTCTATTTATTTATTTTTTTTTCAAAAATTGTTTTCATATTTCAGGAGTCGGAATTTATTTTGTTCACTGAAAACGAAATAATGAAGAGGTAATTAGAACAATTTTACTTTTTATATAAATCCAGTTTTGATTCAGACTAACTTTTTTCCTCTAAATTTCGTCTGAATCAAAAGAAAATATCTGCTGGGACATTTATTATATATTGCAGGTTTTTATAATCAAAAGTGAAATGAAACTTACTTAAAAAGGTAATATACATATATACTTTTTAAGATTATTTTCTTATTATAATATTAAATGATGTTGTTCATCCAGTTCTGCTTCTGATTATCATTGAAGATACTTTATACCATTTTTATCTGATTAAATTATTACCTCAATTTAATATGATGAAGATATTAATTAAAAAGTTATAATAAACCTTTTTTTATTGCAGATTTAGAAATTATCCATGCTTACAGAAGTGTGCAATCTTGTGTAGATGGACGAATTTATAAATAAATAGATCAATACTTGCTAGAAAGGTAATCATTTTTAGTTATTTAAATATTTATTTTAAAATATTTGTTAAATGATGTTGTTCATCCAGTTCTGCTTCTGATTATCATTGAAGATATTCTATACCAATTTTGTCTGATTTATATTTGACTCAATATTAAGAAAAATATTAAGAATTCAGCAGTTTTACAATATGTTTTTTTGAATTGCAGATTCTGAAATTTCATTTTCGATCTTGATCTAGACCAAAAAGATCTGTGTTTAATTCTTTAAAAGGTAATTATAATATATTTCTAGTTTAAATAATTAATGATTCTTAAATGATGTTGTTCATCCAGTTCTGCTTCTGATTATCATTGAAGATATTCTATACCAATTTTGTCTGATTCAATCAAATATAAATAGAAAAGAAGAAATAAATTTGATATCATTTTATTAAAGGATTTTTGTATTTTAGATTCGACAACTATCTTGGCCTAAAGACTTTTACTTACTATGATAAATCTAGAATAGGTAATTATATTTTTATAAACTCTCTTAAAACTAAAATATTTGTTAAATGATGTTGTTCATCCAGTTCTGCTTCTGATTATCATTGAAGATACTTTATACCATTTTTATCTGATTCAATCAAATATAAATAGAAAAGAAGAAATAAATTTGATATCATTTTATTAAAGGATTTTTGTATTTTAGATTCGACAACTATCTTGGCCTAAAGACTTGCACAAGAATAGGTAATTATATTTTTATATTCTCTTAAAACTAAAATAATACTAAATGATGTTGTTCATCCAGTTCTGCTTCTGATTATCATTGAAGATATTCTATACCAAACTTTTCTGATTAAATTCACTTGGAAATCAATATGAATTAGCAAAAATGAAATATATTTCTAATCGATTATTTCTCATTTAGCCTGCGCACAAACACTGAAGCACCACATATGGAAAATGAAATGGCCAAGGAGGATTAGGTAATAATTATGACCATGTTAAAATATTCAATATAATACCTTTTACTAAATGATGTTGTTCATCCAGTTCTGCTTCTGATTATCATTGAAGATATTCTATACCAAACTTTTCTGATTAAATTTACTTGAAATCAATATAAATTAGCAAAAGAGGAATATATTTCTAATCGATTATTTCTTTTTTAGCTTGCGCACAAACTGAAGCACCACATATGGAAAATGAACTCAAGGCAAAAGAGGTATTAGGTAATAATTAACATATGTTTATTTTAAAATATTCAATATAATAACTTTTATTAAATGATGTTGTTCATCCAGTTCTGCTTCTGATTATTATTGAAGATGCTTTATACCAAATTTGTCTGATTTAAATTACTCAAATTTAACAAATATAAATAAAATTTGAATATGTTTCTAATTATTACCTCTTTCTTTTATAGACGTTGGAGAAAAAAAATACGTGAAGCATTAAATAAATTCCAATGAAAAGGTAATATTCGTAAATTTTGTATTAAAATTTACTACAAAATAATTTATTAAATGATGTTGTTCATCCAGTTCTGCTTCTGATTATCATTGAAGATATTCTATACCAAACTTTTCTGATTAAATTTACTTGAAATCAATATAAATTAGCAAAAGAGGAATATATTTCTAATCGATTATTTCTTTTTTTTTAGCTTGCGCACAAACTGAAGCACCACATATGGAAAATGAACTCGAGGCAAAAGAGGTATTAGGTAATAATTAACATATGTTTATTTTAAAATATTCAATATAATAACTTTTATTAAATGATGTTGTTCATCCAGTTCTGCTTCTGATTATTATTGAAGATGCTTTATACCAAATTTGTCTGATTTAAATTACTCAAATTTAACAAATATAAATAAAATTTGAATATGTTTCTAATTATTACCTCTTTTTTTTATAGACATTGGAGAAAAAAATTACGTGAAGCATTAAATAAATTCCAATGAAAAGGTAATACTCGTAAATTTTGTATTAAAATTTACTACAAAATAATTTATTAAATGATGTTGTTCATCCAGTTCTGCTTCTGATTATCATTGAAGATATTCTATACCAAATTTGTCTGATTCAATTTTAATACAATTAAAAACTAATTAGAAATAACCCAGAAGATATTAATTATTAATTTATTTTTACAGATTTTGCATCATCGGATTCATGAATTACAATTAATTAATTTTGAAAAGGTAAATTTCATTTCATAATTATTACAATATAATCAAATCTAAATGATGTTGTTCATCCAGTTCTGCTTCTGATTATCATTGAAGATGCTTTATACCAATTTTGTCTGATATTTCTTTATAAAAGACATTCCATTAAATAAATATCGAAAGGAGAAATTAAAAATGATTTTTTCGTTTCAGAATTCTATTCGTCTTTCTATCACGAGGATTCTATATTTCACTGAAGGTAATTTTTGTTGTACATTGTATAACAATAACAACTTTGTTAAGAAAAGCAAATGATGCTGTTCATCCAGTTCTGCTTCTGATTATTATTGAAGATATTCTATACCAAATTTAACTGATGTTTTTCTTTAATGATTTCTTAACAAGATGTTTAATTAAAAAATATCTAAATAACACAAGTTTTTTTTTTAATTACAGAAAAATACCAAGGAATCGTCAACGGATGAAGTATAATACACTATAATATTGATATTACATTTTCAGGAAGATTAAATATGAATAAAAATAAATTAATTGCATAATCACTATGTCTTGTTGTATATCTGTCGACACATGCGGTCGCCGCAATCTCGCATTTCCCAAAACCTTGATCCCCAACCCACGAACAAGTTGAATAATTATTGGACCTAATTTGATTACTCGCTATACATTGCATCAAAGAGCAATCAAGTACAATTACCACTTTTGAAAATCACATGCAGTGAATTCATTTGAATAAACTTGATCACAATTATAATTATAACTCTTTCGAAATTGATTTGCAAACTTTATTTTGTATGACAAATTTATATATTCACTATTGTTCAATGTATAAATAAATTTAATAAATGTGTTGAAAGCTTAAAGAGTTGTATCTTATTCGGAATGCATTGACCTTTTCGTAGGTATTTTTAGAATCGATAAAATCAATTCGTTTTGGCCGTACTTCCTGGAAATGGTTAAAGAATTTTCTTACAAAGTTGAATTATTTTCTTGAATCCAGATTTCTGTAAAATCTATTGAATTTAGCTGAAAAGACAATCTCCTAACTTCCATTGTGTATAGGAGTGCAAATATTTTCAGAAATGTAGGTAGAAAATTGGTTTTAAATTTCAATAGAACCCTATTAACAACTATAGATAAAAATAAATTTATCCTTAACTTAGGTAGAAACATCGAAAAAGAAAAGCTTAGGTAGAAACCTTATTTTAAATTTCTCTTACGACAATGGAGAAAAGATTTTTCCTTAAGTTAGGTAAAATATATTTTATTATTTCTACGAATTATGCACAATACGAATACATATTTGATTACATTTTAAATGTCCGTTAAGTTAATATTAAAAGCAACAATACTACGCAATGCGTAATGAAATGAAAACAATAGCTTTCGTTTATAGAAGAATTCAATTATTCTGCATTTTATTACTGTGACATGAATTTAATATTTTCATGCAATTCTTTCAATAACAATAATGAATCAATAATAATTTATTTATAGTAAAGTTTGCTTATGGAAAAATAACCATTAAGTTTATTTAATTTGGTGTACATAATTCATTGATTTTTAAATAACGATGTTCAATCTGTTTCCTATTATTGTAAAAACGAAAAGACTTATGTACTTTTATTTAAAATATGCATATTAAAAAGAGAATTATTACATAAGGCTATTTATTTAGGCATGAGTTTAAGAATTTGTATTATTTTTAATGATGTTATTTTAATACTGAATTGAAGTATCAGATGTAAATAATAAATAGTAAATCATGTAATAATACTGTTTTTATTTTTGAAGGAATAGTTGATGTAAATCTATATTACAAATATGTTTTCGTAAGAAACTATTAAAAGAAGATAATGTTATTTGCTGTTTGTCATTAAGTCTGTAATAATTTGTAAATAATACTTTTCGCGGGATTTCATTCAAACATCTGGCGGAAATATCGTTGGTGGCGCAAGCGCTGTATTCTGTATTTAGCCTCGCAGTCGGAAGTTTGGGGGTGTGTCGAGGCTAACAAAATGGCAGTAGAGTGACGGTAGCGCCGCAGTGGTAGAGTATCGCATCAGAAACGACAGAAAATATATGAAGTGTACACCCTGTGCTGTTCACTTGCGGCGATTCCTGAATACCATTTTCCGTTCGACGTTTCAGTGCATTTCTCAGTGCCGGTGGAAGCAGTTGATGTTCTACGATACCGTCCATTGATCTAAGAGGTAAGTCCAATTCTCTATTCAAAAGCGCCAGCAATTTCCATCCGCAATGTAGGATGGATGTGTTGTGCCATGGGCATTCTCATGCTTGGGGTTTGTCCAACCGCTGCAGAGGTGGCGGCGGCGGTGATCCTGTTGTGATGAAGGGGAAAAAGAAAAAAAAGAGGATGAGAAAAGGAGCAAAAGCCTTTCGAAGGTCCCCCCTCATCGATTGGGCTCTCCTGGGAGCAGCGTTCGCGATTCTCCACAGATCCGCGCTTCCTCCATGTGCTGAGAGACCGCTATCAAGAGGTGTCTTAACCTCCCCCCCATTGTTTGCAAATACAGCCGAAATAATGGTACCTAGGAATTCCCGAATCTCAAAACAGAAGATCATCACTTGCAGATATCTGGACCCAAGAGATGCTAAATTAATCATTATAATCACCTCTGATCTTCCCTTTTTTGAAGCTAGTAAAAAAAAAAGAAACGGATACAATTGGTTGGAAGCAAACCGATGCCTTTAATGCGGTCGTCTTTCCTTTTGGGCCCACTCGCAGAGAGAACAAAACTGTTGTTGTTTGTTGTCTCCCTCATCTGGTGTTATTGAATTTGCATTGTGCAACAATGCCTCAATTGCAATTGCAAAACTTCATTTGAATCACAATGCATGCAATTGGCAAATGCACCTCTCATGACCATCTCTCCCCTTGGATATTTGCACGCCCGGCTCGAGAGAAGATCAAATTATTGTAGCATATAAAAATGTTCACCACTGTAATTCACACAAGATGGTGGTGCAAATTTTAGCCGCATCCGCCATTTTGATTTTTATTTTTTCTCTTCAGGGGGTTACCTGATCTTGTTTACTTCCGGACCACCCCCGCATCCGAAACCCTAATAGTTTCTCCCGTTCATCTCTGTTGCCTTTTTATTTTATGAAAATATTTTTTCACCTTTTATCAGCTGCAATCTTAATCGGTTTATTTCGAGACGCAAACAAAAACAATGTTAACAATGCAATTCGGTGCAGATGGGCGGGGTTTGAAGAGGCGATTTGTTTACGCCTCTGGTGCGTTGACTTTTCCTTGCGAAGTGTGGGTGGAGGCACTGGATGCACAATTAACGATTTTAATATTGATGCAATACGTGCCTTTTTTTATTTGAATTGTAGCCAAAAGAATGTATTGGGTCAGATCTGCTTTTTTAGGCTAGCGAGAGAGTGACAAATAGCATGACATCATCTCGATAAACAGGTAGTTTCTGCAATAGTAAACATGCCGCATGAATGGCCTCTCTTATTGCCGATGAATCGGTACCTCGTCAGGTCTGATATGCTATCAATTAGACGCATTAAAAGTCAGCAATTTCGAGTAGAAAATAATTCGGAAAGTTATTGCAGACTGTTTCGCTGATCTTGAACGCCGCACGATCTGACCTTGGTGCGGGTCCTTAAAAAATGTAACAATCTGAGCTACCTTTAGTTACCTACACTTTACGAAGCATTTTACGATACTTTTCTATGTTTACATATCTATTTCACATTCTTCTTCAGGATAACATTTACATGATTCAAATGTAAAACCAACTTTGTGAACACCAACTGTTTACGTATGTAATTATTGATTTGGCCAATCTCAACTCAACCTAAGGAAATACCTATATTTGGCCTTTGAAGAGAACCTTGATCTTGGAACTCGTCTTTTAGATTTTTGCGAGACAATGAAATAGCACGCTAGATCTATTGATAAGAATTACATCATTTGATAAGCTTTTTCATTTGTAAGTTAATTATGTTCAGGCAAATAATTTTAAATGTAATTAATCACATGTGCTTCTATAACTAAAGCTTTTCTTGGAGATGATTTTAAGGGATTTTGGAATAACTTCTTTAGATGGAGGAAATTGAAAATGTTTTTATTTAATATTTGATAGATAAATTAAACTACCTGATTAATTGTCTACTCAATTAAGGTTGATTAAAACGGATTTAAATTGAATTAAACATTACATTGCTTAACGTTACAATTAGTTCATTACTAATTGTCTGAGGCACCACGTGTTTGGGCTATATAAATCTATATTTGGGAGTCTGCGAAATTGATTTTAATGAATGGTTGTATTTGTTTTGTTGCAGGTATCAAAGTGCACCGAATAATTCTTCTGCGAGTATTTACATTTGATACATAATCATTTCGCAATCAGGAATGGTAATGGAGGCCCCCCCATCTCCCGATAGCGTTGGACGGGAGTTTGTCCGACAGTACTATACCCTGTTGAACAGGGCGCCAGAGCATCTGCACCGTTTTTACAACAACCAATCCTCTTTCGTCCATGGAGGTTTGGACCCGCCCAACCGCGAGACCAGTCCTATGATTGGACAGAAGCAAATTCACCACAAGATTCAACAATTGAACTTCCAAGATTGTCACGCCAAAATCGCTCAAGTGGATTCGCAATCCACTCTTGGAAACGGCGTGGTCGTGCAGGTGACCGGGGAGCTGTCCAACGCCGGGCAACCCATGAGGAGGTTTACTCAGACCTTCGTCTTGGCCGCGCAGAGCCCCAAGAAGTACTACGTACACAATGATATCTTTCGCTATCAGGATGAAATCATCTCCGACGAGGAGTGCGAGAACGAGAACCGTTCAGATACGGAAGAGGAGCTGAGCCAGGAGAGACCCGCTCTGAACGAGATGCCTCAAATCAATCAGCAACCGATTCCGTACCCCTACAGTCCGAATAACGCTCCATTGCCTGGTAACATCGCTCCAGTTCCACAGCATCACCATGCCCAACCTGCTCCGCATGTTATGCAGCCACCACAGCCGATGCCGACGGTTAACGGAGCTGTTCATCCTGATGAGATGACCGTTATGGCTCCGAATATGCCGCCGCAGCACGTCCCCGCCGGTCAATCGCCACCGATGAACGCCGCCCCGATGTCTGCTTTGCAACCTGTACCCATGAACCCTGGACAAGTGCCTGCTCCTGTACCCGCCGCCCCTATTGAGGAAATTCCTCAACCCATCGAGGAGGGTGCTGGTGACAACGCCGACAACTACGTAGAGAGTCAGACCGTGGAAATGGAACAGATGGATATTATCACCGAGCCCACTTCAAATGAACCAAAAACCTATGCGAATTTGCTGAAGACCGGAAGCAGCGTGGGTTACGCCGCAGCTACACAGATCAACGTGACCCAGACGACCCAACCACCGAAGTCCATATCGCCGGTATGTACAAATAACTCCATTAAATTCAGGTCATTAATCTAAAGGTTTACATTCACAGCCCTCAGTAACTCGTTTCGAGAATCGTGAGGTACAACAGGGTGTCGTTAATAATATGAACCAGCCTAGGAACAATAGGGGCGACAATAATCGCAACCCACGCCCGGGTCAACCTCAACAACGCGTGCCACGCCCTGATGCCCGCGGTCTACCAATCAGGAATAATATTAACGAAGATGGCAATAACTTTGGTATGTTTCAATTTCTATTTAATTTGTCAGCACATTGAATACCTACAAAAATCTCATCTGCAAAACATTTACCTTTCACTATTCGTGCATATAATCTAATCTAATAATTGATATTTGCAGAGGAACGCAGGCGTTCGCAAGGTAACTTCTCAGATAGCAACCAACTGTTCTTGGGAAATCTGCCGCACAACGCCACCGAGGACGATCTAAGAGAAATTTTCTCGAGCTTTGGAAACATCCTCGACTTGCGCATCCACAGCAAACCTAACTCCAAGGCTGGACCTCCCGGATCCCGTGCTCCACCAAACTACGGCTTTATCACATATGAAACTCAAAACAACGTTCAAAATTGTTTGGCGGCTAAGGTATGTAATTTCAAAAGAATATTTGTTGTATGATGCTAATTTTTTTTGTTGTTTCTTTGTATTTTAGCCCATTTACTTATCGACGGGCGACAAAAACAGCGTGATCCTGAATGTCGAAGAGAAAAAGGTCAAGGATCGCACACCGTACGGTGGCGGTCGGGTCGGAGGTGGCATGGACAACAACATGGGACCTAGGCCGAGGGACAATAATGGACCCAGGCCAAGGGTGGGCGGTATGCCCGGCGGACCACCGAGAGGCGGTGGCGCCGCCGGCGGAGGACCGATGGGCGGCGGGGGCGCCTCCACCGGAGGCGGCAACAGACCAAACAACCGGGGGGCACCGAACCGCGGCCCAAACAACACATACACCACCCGTCGCTAGCCCATCAAATTCTTCAGCTGCCTCTGGTGGACACAAACACTTATCATTCTAGTTCGTGTGGACGGATAGTGTGTGGGATGTGTACAGTGTTCTCTTAAGTCGGTTGGAATAGAGCTGTTTAATGGATACATTGGTGCCAATAGTGACTTGCGAAACAAAACATAAAACAAACAAACAACAACAACAAAAAAGAAGTAATAATAATAATAAAAATGAGAATATTTACGTTTTTAAGGGGGGATGATGAGATTGATTAATTCAGTTACAGAAAATGTAGATTTCAGGGATTCTATTTATTTTTTTCTCTTCTCCGTATATTTTTTTAATTAATCAAGTATTTTCCTTGTTTTTTTTTAATTTAGAGAAAAAAAAGAATACACATACACAAACACACGTAAATGGGTTCTCTCCATTTAATTAGATAAGTCTACTTTACCTATTATACAAAGTTTTGTATTCAGACCATAGTTGGTTCTTATGGGATAACTTTATTTTTTGTTTTCTTATATACATATATTCTTATAGAGCATGCACGGCAATTCGACTTTCTTTCCTCTCTCTCGGCTGTGCTCGATTATTATTTTTTTCTGGAAATTTTCACGAATTGAAACTTGTATTCTCTTTTTTAAGAGACAGTACATTGATTTTCCTGTGTGTGCATTTATGTAAATTTGGATAATTATGATTTTCTTTTATTATTTGAAAAAAGAATGTAACGAACGGAATACATTTTGTTTCTCTGGATATTTGTATAGTTGGAAAGCGAAGTGTGTACGCGAGAATAGCATGTTTTCCATGACCAGGCAGGCAAATGAGAAAATGATGAATGGAGAGAGAAAAACAAAACAAAAAGTGAAAATCTATAAGGAGTAATAAAACAATAATAATAATGATAATATACGGAAAACGAAAATGATTTGTGTGTACGAAGTGATTGATGCTGGTCATATTTTACATTACCTGTGCAACAACAAAAACAACAAAAAAAAATCAATTTTTATTCTTTGAAATAATTTGTTTATTATTATCCACCCTTCTTTTTCTTTATTGATTATTTTTTGCATCGAAAATAGGGAGGGGGGAGGATACAGGAACAAATATATCAAGAAGAAAAAAAATCCGCAATTAATATATTTTTTTCTATTCTCAACTATCTTGTTATCTTTTTTTAAAAATTAATTACACATCATCTTCTGTTTTATGTGGCTTAAAGTTTTCCCTAACCACTGCGCCTATTGTATTATTTATAATATTATTTTTTTTGTAATATACATGTTTTATATGAATATTTAATTATTATGTTCTTTTTTTTTAATTATTATTTTCGACGGCAGTGGTTAAGTTTTACTTTTTACACGCAACTGTTGAATTTATCGATCGAAACGATTCGTCATCCCCCTCAAAATGTTCGTAACAATTTTCCACATTAATAAAACGAAGAGATTTACAATAAAAAAATAATGAACGGAAACTACTAATGAATGGCCAATCCAGTGACTTAAGCTACATTTGTTTTGCTTATTAAAACAAAATAAATATTTATAATATTTTTTCCCCACTCAAACAACCGAAATGTGTCGAAAGTTGAGATAATTTACCTTCCCCCCCCTTCATTGAAAATATTTTGTTCCACCGTACGGTTTAATACTATTTAAATAACTCTACTATTATTTTAATAATTTTCTGTCGATTTTTTTTGTTTAGAAAAAAATGTAAATTTAGTTTTTACTGACTTTGTAGCATTGTTCTTACCACCCAAGTACGAACCGGCAATGCGCGGAAATTTAGTTCAAGTTTAAGTGAACAACGGACAGACACCAAACAACTATTAACAACAACAAGAACAACGGATGAAGAAGAAGGAAAAAAAATGAGAAAACAAACTTATTGCAAAATGAAACACAAAAAAAGAAGATATGAGCATGATGAAGATGAAAAAAAAAACTATTTCCATTAAGGCTGAAACTAATTCGTTTCTTTGATAATAAATGATAGAAATTTGCAATTCTTATTTTCTTGGTGTTTCTTTTATTTCTTTCGTTTCACTTAAACTTATGCAATTCATATTTTATTTGCATTTACTCGCATTAGATAATTCCAAACTTAAAAAAAAATCTGAATTTGGCTTTTCATTCACATACTTAATGTTTTGTCTCCTTATTTATTATCCTAGTAGATTTTATTAATTGATTTCCACTCGATTTTTTCTTAATAAATCGAACTAAGTTTGTAGGTCGTAAGATACTCGTCGCTCTATATTCTCGAATTGAGGTGTAAGTTTGCGATTTAAATTGAAGTGCACGATAAATGGGACACGCGAAGAGATTTATCGCGCCTGAATTGGACATGTGTAAAGTCCATTTGGTCGGCCTTTATTGCATTATCCATTAAAAATTGGGACGCGCTGGAATCACATTCGAGGCGAAAAAAAAATAATCTGAACTTGTGCATTCATAAATTGTTAGAGAAGAGGAGGAATGATACATTATGATCACGCCTTTGTGCACAAGATTTTCAGCATCTACCATTGGCGTAACTTTTATTATTGATTTAAATTCATGTTTCTTAAGTAGTTAAAATTCACATTAAAAACTTTATTTAGAATAACTTCAACTTTTCATATAATAATCCTACTTTTGATACGCAGATAATATTCATACAAATTTCACCGTTTATTGACTTAATTATTACCGAAACAACTTTTTAACAATCTGTAAGTTTGGATACGAAGTTTGTACGTAACCTTGCAGAACGAAGATTTCTAGAAGTATTCGAGAATGAGTGTTTTATCAATTTTCTTTATAGATTGATGAGACTTACGTAATGGCACGCCACTGATAGGATTGATTTGCGAAGGAGGATGAGGAGGTGGAGGAGGAAGAAGGAGGAGAGTAATGTATGTTGCGTATGCATTTGGTTGCTGTATGTATGACCTGAGCTCGCATCCAGAAGTAATCAGTTTTCTGTGAGCTGGTAAGGAGCAAAGTAGCAGCAGAAGTCGGCGCACAGTTGAAGAGAAGGAAGCAGCAGGGAACTTGCTTGACTGGTAAGTCATTGCAGACTTAATTACAGAGATTTTTCTTTTAAGAATTTCACATTCCAAAACCCAAAGAATTAATATTATAAAAGTGATCGAAAATAGTTTTAAGGCATTCTCTTCAAAAAATATATAAATAATTAAATTAATAATTATATAATTGAAAAATCCATTAGCATTGATTTTTCATAAACTTACTTTAAATTCATATTCATACTTAATTAAGACATATTTAAGAATATTTAACAATTCAAAAATTAATTGTAAAAAAGATTTACCTATCTCATTTAACGAATTAAATTATGTTTTTTTAAATAATTGAAAATATTATTTTTGTAACGAAAATTTTCAGGAAAATCATCAAAAATTTTCAAATAATATTTTTTTTATATAAAAATTCTCAAGAAAATTATTGCTAGTAATATAGTAAGTTTGTGGTAATGAAAAGCTCATTCTTATTTGAAACATGATAATGTTCGAATTTTGCTGATGAAGCACAAGCGCTTCAGTAAAATAGTCATATTTGCAAAATATTAGTTTTAACTCTTAGTTAAATTAACGAACCAGAAAATATTTTTTTATATTTATTTAAGTGTGTTTTATTAAAGTTGCTAAGTAACAATATTGTTTGACAAATGAACGTTTTTACGATACAATTCTAAACGTGGGCCGCACTCACGCAGTTTACTTCTATTTTAATGCAATTGTTTCATAGCATGCTTTGCAATTCAATTGACATTCATTTGTTAGTCACTACTTTATAGCGTTTTTAATTAATGCAGTTTTATTAATGTTCAGTATATTATACAAATTGTTGTTGAGTTATTAATTACGTAATCTTTTTAAAATTTTGAATTTACTGTCGATTTGCTTATGAGTTAAGTAAATTAAATAAATCTTTAAATTGTACAGACTCTGTAAATAATTACGTAAACCGTCTGGAATAGATGTTATTCGTTGCTGTTGATAAACAAACGCCTATTTTGGGTAAACCGTTCCAGAAACGCGCTGCTTACGTAACGTTTGTATTTGTTGCTTATGCATTTGATGGATTGATATGAGGAACGTTGGAAAAAAAATAAGGCTTCAGCGCGTATTTTTAGATTGGTTTTGATGTTGTGAGTCCCTGAACGGTCGTTACTGCAGATGCAATAATAACAATTACCGAGGCGAGAGAAGCAGTAAAGCAGCCGCAAATAGAAATTCGCAAGAGCCTCCAGCTTGCTGCTGCTGCTACAGCAAACGCTTTTTTTTTATCAAAGTATGAAAATGCACATAAAGGAAAGGATTGTTGCACGGTGTGGGCGACGAATGTTTGCCATGCCATCCGTTCCTTCTATCGGATCGGACAGGAAACCTGCAACGATAATCATCCGATGACACCATTCTTTATTTTTACATATTTCATCTATTATTATTATGATGATGATGAGGATTGGATCTTTCTGGATTTCGATAACCCCTTTTTCGTGATTACAAAATCAGATGTTGCCTCAATGCCACATGCGGTCGTTTTCTGTCGCTCCAATTTACTTAGGCGATTGTTTTCGTTTCATTTATTATTATTATTTCTTTACCCATTGCGACCTATTGGGTGGCAATAATTGCAGTCAATTGAACCATCTGCGCCTCGACCATAGGAATGATGTCACGTCCCATATTTTAGAGCGAAAAAAAACCTGTTTCGAAAGCCCGACGACGACGATTTTAATCCGAATCTCCCTGCAAGCGATTCATAAACTCTCTTTGCAATAATTCTTACCATACGCAATTTCTTAAAATATATACACAGGCATATAAAGAAACGCAAAAGGCTTATCGGTTTATTAATGGAGTTGTTTTTGGTTAACATGTAACCAGTTCGAATGATAACGAGGCAAAATCCGGAACGGATTGCACAAAAAAAATTAATAACATTCCCATATAACAAAAAAAAAGATTAAGTAATTAAGCTTTCAACTAAACACTTATCGCAAGTGTTGTCGTCGACGACATTCTCCTTGGATACATAAAAATTGTTTCGTAATCCAACAACTACCATTATTGGTATCCTAGTAACCAATAAATTTAATCCATTTTTTGTTATTGGTAACTAAGGTAATATTTTCTATATTCGCAAATATTAATGCAATGCGAGCGTAAATATTTAAAGGATATCTAATAATTTGTGGATAGTTAAATATCAACAAAAACATAGAACAAAGGCGGACTTATCGCTTGGTACACTTGCTTCATTTTTTTACAGGAAATTGCATAATATGTATCTGGAATAACTCTAAAATAAACAATGATATAATAACAACTTTCATGAAATCGCTATGATAAATATTATTTTAAACAATTTTTTAGTAATATATAATATCAACAGAAAATGAAAGCATATAACTAAACTCAATAGTTCTGAAGAAAATCTCTATATTTTTTAAAATTAATTTTCAGTTTTTCAGACACATGGCTCACACATGTTTCGGATTTTCTAAATTTGAGCGGTAGCTGTTGTAAAGTAGCTTCTAGAGAGACCAAATTTATAAATTATTTGATTATTTCTTATAGTAAATTTATTATTATTTATTATTAATTGTTGTGATTTTTTCTTGTGCAGCAAAAATGAAGTACCGCACTTTGGTCCTGGTGCTCGTTTTGGCCGCCATCCTTTGCGATGTGCAGGCATCCAAACAGGTAAGTTTTCTCTTTTATTTACTGAAAAGTTTTATTGAATTGTGATGCAATTTTTTTGTTCAGGAGAAGAGGAAACACAAGAAGATTCGTCGCATGCCCGGCACCAAGATCGAATCTTTGCCTGCAGACTTGACCCACGCCGACGGTGATGACCTTTTCAAAATGATGGAGGTCGATGAGGAATTCGACAATCAGAAGAAGTCCGACGAATACAACGAGGAAATCCCGCCAGAGGATGATCTCGTCCCTAAAATATTGAGTACGAATTCTTTAAAAGAACTGTTGCAATTTATGTGAAAGTGCGAATTTCTAATTGTTTGAATTTACAGATCCTTGCGCTAATGTCCACTGCAGTGCAGGAAGAGTCTGCGAAGTGGATGATTCAGGAGAAGCTGAATGCGTTTGCATCAAGAGTTGTCCGGTGGAGACGGAATCCCGCAGGAAGGTTTGCACGAACCACAACGAAACCTGGACTTCCGATTGCTCCGTTTACCAGCAGAGATGTTGGTGCGACAGGGCCGATGAGAGGTGCAAGGGAGATGAATACAAGCACATCCATATCGAGTACTACGGAGAATGCAAGGATATGCCGGTAATAAACAATTTAAAGATTTTTTTTTTTGTTGTGGTTGAAACTATATTATTTTTTTTTGGTATTCAGAGCTGCCGCAAAGAGGAGATGGCCGATTTCCCACGCAGAATGAGGGATTGGCTTTTCAACATCATGAGGGATTTGGCCGACAGGAAGGAGCTGCCCGAACACTACCTGCAGATGGAAAGGGAAGCCGAGACGAACATGACCAGAAGGTGGACCAATGCTGCAATCTGGAAGTGGTGCGATTTGGATGGTCATCCTCATGATAGGTCAGTTTAAGCCTAACTCATTATAATTTCTTCAGCTTCAGCACCATCACAACAGCTATTGTAATTGTATATATTCGTTGCAGATCCGTATCTCGTCACGAACTGTTCCCAATCAAGGCTCCACTCATGGCTTTGGAACATTGCATCGCTCCGTTCTTCGATCAATGCGACACCGATAACAACCATCGCATCACCCTGAGCGAATGGGCCTCTTGCTTGGAACTCGACGAGGTTTGATCTGCCAGAAGAATGTACGAAGGAAATCAATTAACAACATTTCTCTTTGCAGACCGACATCGAAGAGAGATGCGACAGACTCGAGGACAACATGAACGAGATCGATTCCGTTTAGATTCGATCGAGAGTCCCAAAGCTTTTTATTTTTTTATAATTATACATATTTTTTCCTACTACTTCTAACGAAATCCTTAGTTTAATACGTACACTTGGAGCCGAATGCGATGGTGCTATATGAAACTTAACAATAATAACGGATACAATTTGCGGATCCGAAACAAGTCCACTGCCTTATTTTTCTATTTCTATAATTATTGTTTCCTTTCAAAATCCGAAGCAAATAACAAATTTGTAAATAATATATAAATATACATAAATAAATGATATGCTTGTTTTTTTTTGATAAATATTATATTAATTAGTTTAATGTTCTTTGTATAAAACACGAAACATTAAATATTACTTTAATTTATGTATTTATTACTTTTATCCAACTCCACATAAAACGGTAATTACTACTTAATTATCAAGTAACTTGTACAAGTACTTAGGAAAACTTGCTCATTAAACAAGTACATTGTTCATTAAAATAATTATTAAATAGTGATAATTGGGATGCAAAGTTAGCTATGAAACATTTGAATTTAAACAGAAGCACTTCTACAAGTACATTGTAAAATATAAAAAAGTATGAAAGTTTGAAAATTAAATGTATGAAAATACAAGTAATTTTTTGATACTAAACTATAAATAAATGGAGAACAGTAGTGGAGACTGTGTAAATCAAAGATAAGTGCATATTAAATGTAACATTTCACATTTAGTTTTACTATCTGCAGCATTGCACGGCAGCGCATTTTTCTCTGCAATTCCGATAAACGATTGCGGAGTATAGAAATTGCTGCAAGTAACGAGAGATTTGTTCGGGAAAATCATAACTAAAAATAGAGCAACATACTTAACGATTCAAACCGTCGGCAATTTGTATGGAAGTTTATTAAAATCTCGCTCTCGCTCAGTTTCTGCATTCTCTCTTTCTGTATAAATGTGGGTTCAAATTAAACAATCCAAGTGCATTAATGAATTTCATGTGCACGAACTTGTCGAGACGTGAACTCGTATTTGCAAATGAATGTTGCGATCAATCATCATCAAATGGACGAGAAACATTTTGCGATAATCGTTTTTTTTAATTATTATTTCTTTCGAGCACACAAATTCGTTTCGGTTATGTGAGTCTATGCACGTATTGATTTTACCAAATTTGGCCGCAGTGCATATAATTCAACATTTCGTTTGGGAGAGGAAAAGTTGCATACAATAAAACTTTAAAAAAATCTATTCACAAAAATACTTTATTTTAGCAATTTATTAATATGCAAAGAGTTTCTTATAAAATTACAAATAATTAAAATCAAAATTTACAACTGTAAATAATAAAATTGAAGAAAATAAGTAATTATTTAATATATCAAAGATCAACCAATATTCTCATTCTAAAAGACAATAAATAAGTTATATTCCAATTGTATTTTTAAAATAAATTCAAATTATTCAATTTAGATATAATTTTAATTTCATCATTTACTTGTTCTGTATTAATTACATGATGTATTTTATCGTGGTTATTATAATATTATTAATGAAAATACATAATTAGTAAATTCAAATTATTAAACACGCTTCATTGCACGTAACTGTTTCTGCTTGTTTTTTTTTAAATTTGATACTTTTATTTAAACTTGTATGAAACAGCAATTATTGAATGAAACTAAAGTAAATTAACAAAATAAGAAGTTTTAAAACTAAAGAGATATCAAGATGTGATTTGTTGATTTATGTTCAAATATTATAAACATCCAGTAATTATAATTAAGGTATGTGCAATATTGTTAATGAAAGTATGGAATAAAATTTGCTCTTGTTTATACTGACATTTAGATTCGTATTTAAAGTTTAATTATTTTGAGTAATTATTTCATTCAAATGTAGGAAGTTTTAAATTTGATTAGAAGGAAGTGATGTGTTTATTTATATTTAAATATGATACAAAAACGATTTATGCAGTAATAAAAGCGGCGTGTTATTAATAATGAAAGTATAGAACAATATTTCCTCTCATTGCAAGTAACGGTTTTCATTTGTTTTCAAATTGTAATCGCTATGGGCTTTGTTTGGAAACATAAGGCGAGTTATCCCAGAGAAATTATTAGTTTCGTTTTCCCTACAATTCATACAATTACGGCAATGACACGTAATATAATTTTTAATTTATTTTTTGTTCATTATTATTTTTTTTGCGAAACTGATAAAGGTGATAATTAGAACTGGATCTGTTACGTATGGAGTCTCGGGCCGGGCAATTTATTCGGAATTTAACCCAAATATCAAATGGCTCGTGCATTATTGTTTGAATTCATTTTTTTCTCTTTTACTCGACTCGGCTCTCTGGCATTTTGAAAACCCGACATTGTTGTTTAATTAATCATCGCGCTGATGGACATTTCAGACGGATGCGAGGGGTGCGGGAGGCAGCCGTAGGACGATGCTTTAGTCCTTCGTCCACCTCCCATTCTTGGTTGCGTTTTTCGGGCGCGTTTCCGCCGTTGCCGTTCGTCGTTTTCCCTCCAATTTTTGTCAGCGTAGAAAACGAAAACAGTTACATATGGAACAATCGATAACGGCCATATTAGCGTCTGTCGAAATCGCCGCGTGTCATTGGATCGAAGAGGTCACGTGACGGCAGTGCGCAGACGCGATAGAGGCCAACGGCAGTTTGGCGCGCGTAGCGTACTTTGTTGAAGCTGTTTGTGAGTGTAGCATCACGTAGTAAACAACGCGTATAAAATGGTAAGTTTTGAGGCGGACGGAACGCTCGGATCCCGCTGAAAGTGACGTCGATCGAAGCGGAACACTTCGATCCGTGTGCGGACGAATTTTCGCGACATTACATGAAGTATTGTCAGAGTTATATCGAATTTGGTTTCAGGCTGGTGGAAAAGCAGGCAAAGATTCTGGCAAGGCAAAGGCCAAAGCTGTGTCGCGATCGGCCCGTGCTGGACTCCAGGTAATTATCGTTAGACGTGCCGCTGCGTGCCACCGTTTCCTGCGGGAAACGCTTCGGATCGTGCATACCTATCTACTAGGTTATCTATGCTAATTGTTGGTTATGTTTTTGTTTAGTTTCCAGTCGGTAGGATCCATAGACACCTTAAAAATCGCACGACAAGCCACGGTCGTGTCGGCGCCACGGCTGCCGTCTACTCCGCTGCTATACTCGAATACCTGACCGCCGAGGTGAGTCCTACAATTTCTAATCTTTTAGGTTATGTTGATACAGTGCAAGCTCACCAAAATGCATTGCAAAAATCATAACTGAAATGCCCCAGCTCGAATACTAAACCTACTGTCATACAGGTGCTGGAATTGGCTGGCAATGCCTCGAAGGATTTGAAGGTGAAGCGTATTACTCCTCGTCACTTGCAGTTGGCCATTCGTGGAGATGAAGAGTTGGACAGCCTCATCAAGGCAACCATTGCTGGTGGTGGTGTGATTCCCCACATCCACAAATCCCTTATCGGCAAGAAAGGAGGCACACACTCCCAGCCAGCTTAGAGTAATTCAAATTAGAGTAATTACAATGTACAAAATTTATGTTTAATCTAATGTGTCGATGATGTGTTTTAATATTGTTTGGCACATTACAATGCCATACAAGAAATGAGAAGAAAAAAAACAACTACATCAACAACATCTTAATATATATTATATGAATAACATACGGAGCCAAGTAATATCCAATATTGCATTTTTCACACTCCAATAATTTAGATTTTGTTTGTTTTCAATTCTGTATTTTTCTCATTAACTCATTAATTTCTTGTTTCTATTCAAGCCCTCTTTATATTCATTTCTGTTCAACTAAATGTTAGATTATTTTTAATTCATTGGACAAAGTTTTTTGTTTGTTATTTCATTTTCGAGAATGAAAGAAAACTACTTCTGTTTAAATGTGCCTTCATCTCCCCACTATCACCACTCGCACAGTTTCATGTACTTTTCATTATTTTTTAAATTTTGTTTCCTTGTGAATGAAGAGAACACACCCTCCAAAAAATATATGAAATAATGATACAAAAAAAATGATATGTTTAGATTAATAGTTATTATTATATATATATATTAAAAATATAATGAAGAAACATGTTTGTTGTTGGAACAAAACGAAAAAGAATTTACTGCTAATTAATATTAGACAAAAATAAGTTTTTTTTTTCAATGTGTAATATTTAGTATTTAGCTTGTATTCATATTTTCTTTTATAATCTATATTAATGATATATATATATATACTGAAAAAAAAAACGTGAAAAATATGTATAATTTTTGTTCATAAGATCATTTCATAATAAAGTAATTTTCATACAATATTTATTTTTTATTATTTTAATTAGTGTTTAGAAATCGTGCGCTTTCGAAAGAACCATTGTTAAAGGCAAGGTTTCTTAAACTATGCTTTAAAATTGTAACATAATATGTATAATTGGAAACAATTAAAGCATTACTTTCTTTAGTTGCGAAATTAAATAAATATCTTAAATAATAATTGATTTTAAAAATAAACTGTTATTATAATTTTCGATAATTAATTCTAATATAGTTATTAATAAGTTCTTACATTGCACCTGTATATTTTTTCAATTTATCGGAGGATTATTATATTTCTTTAGCGATTGTTTACATATAATTCACTAATGTGATAATTCTTGTCTGTTATTTAACCTTTAAACATTTATTCCAATAGGATTTAGCAAATACAATTAACATTGGTGAAGAACTTTATACCGTTTTAAAATATGCTGTACTTTATTGAAAACTTACTATAGTCTACAATTTAAGTAGTGATTTTTACTTCAGAATGTTACAGAAATAGGTAAGTTTGAATTTTATATTGATTGAAATAGGACGATTGCTGTAATTATCGATTATGATTAATCATTTGTTACGTAATGTATCCATTCTATCAATCACGAGTTAGAATGTTAATTCGAGTATAGCTTTTTCACGAGTTGATTTATGAGTGAAAAACTTGATTTGTTTAATCTTTAGATTATGAATTATAAAGGTTGAATAGTTGGATTTTAACTATTGTTTCTATATTGATTAAAAATTCAAGTGGGACATGATCAGCCATATTTGAGGTTGTTAAGAAGATCTTAAGATTTACAACAAATATTCAAGTTTCAATCTAAAATTAAATGTTTGTGGGCCATTTACAAAAAGTCTAGGGTATTATATAATTGCACAGACAAAAAATTAGAAATAATTGGAATATTTTTTGAATTTGCAGATTCCTGCAGCCGGCTGTAAGAGGTGAGGACACGCAAGCGCTCTTCGCCTCGACCGTTCTTTTAATCCACTTTGCGCATGTCCTCGCGTTTCGTGTCAGTCACTCACGAATTACACATTCCGTACGCTGGGTCATCCATCCCGACAACTGTTCTCTGGTAAGTCGGCGATTCCATCGCGCTCTCTCAAAGACCACAAAAAAAAATCGTAGGCAAAATTTGCATCCTCAAGGTATCCGCGATCAGCGCCCCATCGGCTCAAGAAAAGTGCACGATTCCAAGCCCCAACGTCTTCCGGATTCATCTTCCAAGTTATTTTCGCGAGTTTTCCAACGGGAAACCGAGAAAAATGGATCGGCCATTACACAACAGCCGCGTCTCGAGTGATTACTTAACCAAAATCCAATTGGATTCTAACTCGAACGATGTTGGCTATGGAATCGATGCGCTTTTCTTTCGGCAAAATTGTTTTGTTTTTTCATTCGTTTCATCCCTCCATCCGTTAAAATTTCCACCGATTTTCGTTACGTAACCGGGGCAACCTCTGTTGGCTGTCAAAAATTCTGATCGAAGAATCGTTACGTTTATGTAACGACTGTCAGTGGTCCGAGAGAAACCTCCCAGCGAACGTTATTTTATACCATTCTCGTTTGATTCTCTTTGCAGGTTTAGTTCGCTACCGAAACACAAAAAACACAAAATGTTCGCCTGTGCAAGATTGATCGCCCCAGCTGCCTTCAGGAGCGCCGTAAGTATTTCTTTAATTTTTTGCATTCCAATCCCTCGGGTGTCTTGCACCTTCGCCCCCTTTTTAATGCTGCGTTTGCGTTTTAATTCCGCAAATCGCGGTTATGTAACGCCCAAGATCGGCCTCAACTTATTGATTTTTCGGCAACTCTGATTACCTAACCACTTCAGCCATGTTTGAATGGAATTGTAACCTGTCCTAAACTGTTCATTCTAATTGCATTATATTTCCTAGCTTCTCCATTCAATTGGATATAACAAGCTTTAAGGAATCATTGGAATTAACATTAAATAAAAGGTTATAATTTTTTATCATTGCATAATTGATCTTGGCCTAATATCTCATTGAACTTGAACAAGCAATTATGCAATAAGCTTTTAGTCTTTACAATTAAAGAGAATCATTAACAATTGCTATAATAAAAGTCAAAATTTAGGTGAGTTTCAGATTGTATGAGTGTGTGTGTGTGCCATGTTACATAACCATTCAACTTGCACAGCACACTCAAGTTCATATCTCAGAATCCAATTGGATTTTAGACATTGCTCTTTTCTCTCTTCCTTTTTCTTTTTTGTTGCTTTGATTTTTCTTAAAACATTTCTTGATAATATTTGATCCACATAACAAGCAATTGAGGCCCAAGTAGTCACATGTCTGTGATTACATAATTTTATTATGCAATTTTTTTTTCAAATATTATATTTGTTAACTTTGCAGCTCATCAACAACTCCAAACAATACTTGAGACCGCTCAGCAGTGTTGTCAGCCAGAGCCAATCTTTAGTCCAAAGCCCAGTTGTCCAACAACACCAGAAACCAACTTTCTTACCGGCTGTCCGCAGTTTCCAAACCACCCCAGTCACCAGGGACATTGACTCTGCTGCCAAGTTCATTGGTGCTGGCGCCGCCACAGTAGGAGTAGCTGGATCCGGTTAGTACCTATATTTCTTTATTGATTAAAACTTTCAGATTGTCCCATTCTTAATTCTGTTTTCTGCAATGCATTAACCCATCCTGGATTGATCCTTTTTCAGGTATCGGAATCGGCGTAGTGTTCGGTTGCCTCATAATCGGTTACGCAAGAAACCCGTCGCTGAAACAGCAACTGTTCTCCTATGCGATCCTGGGCTTTGCGCTCTCCGAGGCCATGGGACTCTTCTGTCTCATGATTGCCTTCCTGATGCTGTTCGCCCTTTAATCCACCACACCCATATTCCTATGTGTTCTACATGTGTTTAAGTTCTTGTAACATAAGACAAATATTAATTACAAGTTATATTTTTTTTTGTGGAATATCTGATGTAATTATTGTCATATCTATTCGTCATATTTTGAATTATTGATTGGTAATTTTTCGTTTGATTTCGCTCTGCAGGTGCTGGTATTGGATCAGTCTTCGGTTCTCTCATCATTGGTTATGCCAGGAATCCATCCCTCAAGCAGCAATTGTTCTCATACGCCATCTTGGGCTTCGCCCTTTCCGAGGCTATGGGTCTCTTCTGTCTTATGATGGCTTTCTTGCTCCTCTTCGCCTTCTAAATCACTGCCATCCAGAAGGGCGTAATTAAATTAATTAAGGAAAATTAATTTTTAAACACCACCACCTCATTGTTAAAAAACAGAACATCAAAAATATTTCTTCGGTGATTCCAGTTGCAGACCATCTGAGCAACGGCAGCATTAATTCAACAACAACAACAAAACCATAAATTATGTGTTTTTTAATTAATTCTTTAAATATAATTCAGCAATAGAGCGGACTTTATAATTTTATTATTTGTTTATTATTATTTTTGGTTTCTCGCGTAGAAAGGCTCTGAATATATACGGTGGCCAAAGGGAAAGAAAACGAAAAGTGTTGAAACCTATTTGTAGAAAGTTGCATCCAGTGATTTTGGGCTTAGGTGTTGTGTAGTAGGTTCAACGAATATTCAACCATTTTTTTTCCTTCTTTTTTAATCTTGGCGTGTATTTACAAGGAGTTTTCGACTGTAACTATGTGTAAAATGGGAAGAACAGCAGCTCATACATATTGTACAGCGTTAGAAATAAAATAAAAATAAAGTAGTTGGGAATATTTTCTTGCTAGTAGGATTACAGTGACAATATTTCTAGAGTATTTAAAGAGCATTTCAATAATGCAAGTAACGATATTGCAGGAAGTGGTAATATTGTAAGTATAGTAAAGGTAGGTGTATACTTATATAGGTTAATTGTATAATAAAATAATCAATTTTATAGATTACATTAAAGCGTTTTATACTTTATCTGAAAGAAATATCAATAACCGCGAATGCATGTTATAATTATGAATAACCTTGTTACAGGTATTAAGGTAAGTATATAGAAAAATGAATTAATAATTTCCTGCAATTGACAAATAAGTAATAAAATGTAATTATCTTAATAACTAATTATCAGATTGCAGAGCCCCTTACTGAGGAGATAATTATTGAATGTTAATAAGCTTAATGTTTATATAAATATTGCATTTTTAAAGAAAGGATTTTTTGCAGCGCCATAATGGCTGAACTATAAACTTTGACCGATCGTCCATAGGTGTCTGAAAGTTTGATCACTAATTATTGTTATTGCAATTAGGAATAGATTAAGACTAAATAATCTACCATGGTCAATGAGTTATTAAATTAAATGTCTTAAAGCTCTTGGTAATACACCAAAGGTTGTAGTTCAACGATTTTTGCTTATTTCTCGAAAAGTATGCACGACAAATTGATTGTTAAGCAACCGAATTAAAGATAAATGTACACTCTTTGTACACACATAAACTTTGTTTTAAAATTGTCCCTTTTTTGTTAGAAAAGTGTAATATGTATAAGTACCTTTCAGTATCTGAAAATAAATTTATAGATATTCAATGAATTTATTTCTTTGAGATAGTCTCACCTGCACGTATGTAGTTAAATTGAGTGGTGCAAATTTACCAACGGTGAATTCAATATTTCTTTGCATTCTCATCAAATTAATCAACAGAGTAGATTTGATCGATTTCGTACAAGAATACCATTTCATAGCATATATACCATCGGTGACCATCAAAGCCTAAAAGAAAGAGAAGTAAAAACTATTCAATTTTAACGGTTTATGCAAAATTTATTTACAGCGTGTGTAATTTCGCATCCGTAGAAGCTGTACAAACTCAATTGACAAAAAAGTCCCATCGCGTATTGGAAACGACCGTAAGCCTCGACGCTCAGAAGAGGTTCCTAAAAACAAAGCAAACATTATGCAAATACATTTTGACTTGTGAAAAAGGAAATTTTACTAAAGAGATGACGTAAAGGCAACTTATCAATATGCCTATAACAGAAACAGCCTGAAATAATAGGGGAAATGAGTTGAACTCTTTCAGAGCTTCGCAAATTCTAAAAGAAATAATAATATTGAAAAAGATGTTGACAAATCCATTTGTAAATCACCTTATTATAGTTTGTAAATCTTTGGTAACTTTGTACACTTCCTTTTGAATTTCCGCTTCCAACTTGGGATTCTCCGAATCTTCGATGGTTTCATAATTTTCGGGTAAACCCAAGTGCCTCAAACATCGTTCCCTTAAGGTCTCGAAAGACCCTCGGATGCAGAGGAAATGCGCTCGCAGATAAGCCAATAAAAATACGAAACTTATATCGAATGCTGAAGCGTGAATCAGTTAGAAACAAGTCATTTATATATTTGATAAATACCTCCAATTATGTAAACGTATATAATCATGGGAATGCTTTGGACGACAAACTCTACTATACACCAATTCAATGTAGAAGATCCGAAGAGGAATAACGAGTAGTAGGGCAGGATTTCTTGGCACGTAATGTTTCCGTCTGCCAATTGATTTCTGTTCTGAATGAATTTAACACTAGCTTTCAGTTGATTGACTATAGGTACCATTGTGCCTACAACAACGTAAAACCAACAAATTCTATTGGTGAATTTGTAATGGGCGAGGAATATATTTCCCGGTTTAAAATTGCCATAACTCTCGTATTTCTTGTCTTTGATTATCCTAATCACCGTCTTGATCAGCTTCATATTCTTAAGCAAAAATAATAATTTAATCGTTCCAACGACGTGCACCAAGATCATGCCAAGATGGTCCATGAACTCGTACAAGCTTGATCTGCTCGTGTAGTAGAGCATGAGCAGTTCCATGCTGCCATAATAAATAGGAGAAGAGGCGTACACGAACGCATTGTATGCTCGATACAATCTACGTTGGAAATCGCTTTTCGCTAAATCCGGATCGTAAAGACCACCAATTTTGAACATTAATAGGGCGAGTTGGAAATACCGTTTCGGATACATTTTTCTCTACTCAAATGCATCGAAGTGCAACAATATTTGTTTTTATATTTACCAACAGTCATTACACTATGCATGTTTGATGAGATCAAATTACAAAGCCGCACGTTAATATAATGAAATGTTGAAAAAGGTGCAATTAACATTTTTTTTATTATTATTTCATGCCTTTGTGTTACATTAATAATATAGAAACTAATATTATTCGATCGTTCGCAGAAGAAGTTATTATAACTCAAAGAATATTCATGAACTCCTAATGAATACTAATTTATCTTCTTTTGACTCAGAAAAGTGTAATACGTGTATGATCCTTTCAAAATCTGTAAAAAAATGTTTTTTAGTGAATATCTAATTTCGCTTCTCAATGCATACTTTAACGTAAGTCGACATGTTGAGAGGAGCAAATTTCCCGACGGTAAACTCTACTTTTCTTTGCATCCTCATCATGTTAATCATCAGCGTCGTTTTCACCGATTTCGTGCAAGAATACCAATTGGCTTCGTAAATACCATCCGCCACGCTCAAAGCCTATAACAAAACGAAAATATATAATCATATTTTTCGTTGTTTCTTCACTTACAGCATTGGTGATTTCCGATCCTTGGAAACAATACATACTCAATTGGAAGAACAATCCAAGGGCGTATTGAAAACGCGCGTATGCTTCTGCACTGAAGAGAGGTTCCTAAAAATAATAATTATTATTGGTATTCTATTATAAAGCACATTATTGTTATTTACCAATGATATGATATAAAGACAGCTAATTAAGATCCCCACAATGGATATGGCTTGTATCAGCAGAGGTATGGAATAGAACGATTTCAATTCCTCGTGCAGCCTAAAATCAAATATGCAATTAGTTGAAATCTGAGATTCCGCTGAGGATTATTACCTGATTATTACTTCGAGATGGTGGGTGATTTTGCGGACCTCTGTTTTAATCTCCATCTCAAGTTTAAGATTTTGAGAGTCTTTGAGAAGTTCGTAATCGGTTGGTAAATTGAGCTTCACCAGACACCTCTCTCTGACGGTGCTGAAGGCACCTCGGATGCAGAGGAAATGCGCTCGAAGATACGAGGCGAAGTAGGAAAAGGCGATGTCGAAAGCTTGAATATAAATAAAGATTAAATTTGATAATTTTAGATTGTAAATGAATACTTCACCTGTGATGAGATACACGAATAGGATCATGGGGACGGTTTGGAAGAGGAAGGCGTATCCGCAGGATTCGTAAGTTTCTGTTTCGAATGGAAACCAGCAGTAGTACGGGAGAATATCTTGGCAGGTCATCTTTCCGGCGTCCATTGAATGCCCTTCGATGATGAAGAGCTTCAAAGCGGATATCTGGTTCGAGATTGGGACGAGCGTGGCCGTAAACATGAAGATCCTGCAAACGATCTCGTTGAACTTGAAATGGTTTCGGATGATTTTTCCCGGTTTGAAATCTCCGAAATCCTCGTAATGAAAACGTTCGTCTTTCAGGATACCCATCACGTCTTTAATCTTCTGGCGATTCAACAGCAACAACACTGTCTTCATGTTTCCAGCCCAATGTACGAACATCATACCTATGTGATCTATGAACATGTACAGGCTACTCCTTGTGTAATGTAGCATTACTAATTCCACGATGGAATAGTAGATCGGGCATAGCAGAAACAAAAAGACGTTGTAGAATTTGAAGAAGTATTTCCAAAGTCCATTTGTATGATCAGAATCGTAGACTCCGCCTAGCTTAAAAGCGGTTATCACGAACGGGAAATATCGTTTCGGATACATTTTACTCGAAGGAGCAGAAAAAAACCTGAAATTTTTTAGCTTCCTAATATATACTCACCTCAAGATCCGTTTCCTCAATACATTATTAATGAATCTCCTAATTATCTTTCTCTTAATTAAAAGGTCCTCTCACTTAATACAAAGCGAAACTAATTGCGCCGTCCTCAATTATGGATTAAAAAAAAATAAAAATAAAAAATAAAAAACATTTTTCAGTTCACAAGCACATTTTTTATTCTCCTTCATCATATGACTTTCTTAATATTTTTCAGCATCGACGACCTCACCAGAGCGCTCAACTTGACGCTGTCCTTATTTTTTGCGTACCACTTCAACCATTCGTTCACCTTGGCGTTGCTCTTGTCTCCGTGCGTTTCCATCTGCTGATAGTATGTTTCCCTAATTAATTTAAAGCATCTGCTGTTGTGATATGGCAGACAGGTCAATGGGTCTATGTACTTGGCAGGCATATTCGTGATGGTGCACTTGACCTTCGGAGCGGGTCGCAGTTTCACCCGTTTCTTCATGAACTTGTCGAACACCTCGTCGTTGGGATCGTTCAGGAACGAGATGAGAGTTCGTTCATAATACTTCTTTTCCTCGCCATCTTTAGTATTTGTCCTGTAAAGAATAATAAATAATAATAAATAAATATTCGAAAACAAATGAAAAAAAACATACACTTCTTTTTCCTTAACGTTTTCCAATTCCTCGATCAGCGGCATCCTCAACGATTGATACTTGATTATTGGTCCATTATAAGTTTTCTTGGATATTTTTTTCGTTTTCTTTTCATTTTCAAGTTTCTGATATTTCTCTAAAAAGTAAAAATCAAAATATCACATTTAACTGATTATTTTCAAACTTTACCTAAAGACTGTAGATTTTCTTCTTCTGTAATTTTAGCCTCCTCCAACAACTCTTCCTGAGTTGGAATCCATTCCTCCTCTCTGGCTCTTTTCGGTCTCCTCTTCTGCTCCAAATTCCGAACTTTAACCCTCTGTGCGGTCGCCGCAGTTTTCGCCGCCGTCGATTTTCGTATCGATTTACGTTCTACAAACAATCTCAATCAATAATTTCGAAAAACAAACAACGCGAATTGAAATAAATACCACTTATTTCTATGGAAAGTGAATGGTCCTTTCTTGGTGGTCGAGGAGTGCTGACTTTCGGCCTAGGTGGCTTCACTTTAGGTTTTTGCTTATCTTGTTTCTGCACTGGTTCCTAAATAAATTTTAATTCTTGAAAATTCCTTTCAATAATTTATTTTAAATACCTTGTAAGAGCCTGTGACCACCCTCCTTTTTTTCTTCTGCCCATCAGCCTCTTCATTATCAGAAATGGGTTCATCATTTTCATCTATACTGAAATCTGAATCAACAATATCCTCATCTTCTCCTTCAGCCCTGGATTATAACAGAATTAATATTATGGTTTCCATAAATTTTATAACATTCTTACTCATATTCATTATCAGTTTCAGTTTCCTCAAAGCCACCATAGTTGGTTTTATAAAACTCATCTTTGCACTCCTCCTCGTCATCTAGAAGCTTTGACATCCGGTTACCAGCATTGTTTCTCCTTTCCCTGTTCATTTTGTCTGTAAATTCACAAATAAATAAGAAAGCTTTGGATGTCAATACTATTTTGAAAACAAACAAAAACAAATTGAAGAGCCAAAACAGAGCAAAAATCACCTCGTGATCATATATATTTTATTGTGGCAATGTAATTGTGTCAGCTGTATTTTCATCCAGTAAGTAACTAAACTTGTATTTATTTAGCAAACGATAAAGCAAGACCAGACAAATATATTCAAATCTTCAAAAGTACTTAGAAACTTACCTATTTTAAAAAAATTAAATTAATTGAACACCTCAAACACAAACATAAACAAGGAATGATTACAACTGTTTGACAGACACTGAAGCCAATACCCAAAATTGGTGCAAATTAAGTTGCATACATCCGCTCTTTTCAGAGTTGAAGCAACAAAATAGAACTGATTCTATTGAACAAACATTAATATAATTACAAAAATATAAGTATAAAACTACTTAAATTAACATTAATTAAAGATTTATAAATAAATTTACACATTTATATTTCTTTTTTGTTTTGGTAGCAATGTTATATTGCTTTTTATTTATTTTTGTTGCCATCTTTGTTGTTATTAGTCTGAACTAGCCTGAACTCTAAATAAATATTAGTTGTGTAAGCGTTAATTGATTGTTACATAAATCAATTGATAAATTAATATTATTGTATCTCTGCTTAAGCTTTCTGCGTGTTATCAAGAATGTCACTACCTGGGATTGGATTTGTGTTCGTCGTCGGTGCTGCGTTAGCCAGCATTGCTTATGCTGTATATTATCAATCGTCTAGGCGACCACAGGCCTATAGCAACTGCAACAAAACCTATTATTATGCAGGTTATGATACTAAGGATACTAAGTATAAAACTCCTAAAGTCCTTTATGAGAATTTTTAATAACCTCAATATTAATTTCAGTGCAGCATACAAAAGTGATGAAAATAATTGTGCAATTTGCCTTAATGAATTGGTTTCCAATTTGAGGCAATTGCCCTGTTTGCACATCTTCCATGTGAAATGCATTGACAGCTGGGCTGAAAGGAGCAGGAACTGTCCAATATGTCGGAAGCCGCTTTGAGGGTGACACATGAATATGTTTACACCAAATCAATTTTTATTTTTATTTTACAATTGTAAGCTAGATGGTATATAAAGTGCCAGAATCATATATTAGCAATACATTTACAATTAATTATAATGTTGGTTGGCACATTTCTATTTGTGCCTAGAAATATTTGTTTCATAATGTAACTAATAGGAATGTTCTGTTGATTTCGTTTTTGATATTCTAACTATTTGACTGTGAGTGTCTTAGAACTGATCTCTGACAAAGGAAATTTATGATAATAAGAGGTCGTTCAGAAATTTAATTGTAGGTAATAATGATAATTGTGAGTAAAGTGCACTTGAGAATGCATGTTTGTCTGAAAACTAGTTTATTTTGTGATATGACTGTTTCATTTTGTTAACAAACGTGATAAATAAATGGCAAATTCTTTATTTTACTTTTGTTTCTTTTTTTTTCAGTATTGTACTGTTTTATAAGATTTTTGAATTACATCAATCTCTTAATAAAATATGAAGAGTAATATGTTCTGTTTCTTCTTCCCAACTCCTCTCTCACATAGCTTGTGTACTTCGCCACTATCTTCTGTTTTTTCCACCGTATTTAAAACGTTTTTGAATTTAAAAATTATGTAGTTGCTTTGGAAGAGTATTGCGATGATAGAATTGCGTCCATCACACTTTTAGAGTCAGAAAATATGACGATCTTCCTCCAACCATATGTCTCGCTTATTTTTAAAGCTATGCTGTAGAAATCAATGATACTACTGGTTTCTGTCCACTCGGATAAACCTCGCTGTTCTACAAAAATCCAATAGGCAGATGATTTTGAGTTATATACATGATCAAACTAAAATAAATTAATAAAAAGACTTTATAAAATTGGAGTTTTACAGATCGTAATAAACGAATGGATTATGTTGCGTAAATCATCGTCGCTTGAAAGTTAAATTACTTTCTTATTAATTGACCAAAATAACAACTACAAAAAATTATTTCGTTAAAACGAAAATAACCATTTATTTAGCATTCAGTTTTTTTTTAAATTATCGATAAGCTCTCGCTTTAATTAAATCATCGAAAATGCAAATTTAAAGGAAAAAATATGGCTCATCCAATGAACCAATTGGCACGTTAGTGACGCAAGCCATACGTCATTTACGAGCTAAATTCGTGACCCAATCGAAAATTGTCAGTTTTAATATATTTGTCAGAACGATATCAGTTCCATTAAGTAATTTTTTTTTGTGGTTGTCCTGTAATCAAAAAGAACATGAGTCAAAGTATAACAGCTTGTAATAGACGACTAGCTTACATCACGAATATATCAATGGGCTCATTGGATGTGTTCCATACTTTTTCCTTTAAATTTGCACGTCAGATGATCAATTAAAACAAATATTTATCGATTTATTAAAAAAACATGCTTGAATTGTACCGACTTGTAAAAATTGCTAAATAAATGGGAATTTTCTTATTTCTTTGAAAATATTTATTTATAGTTCTTAAGACTGATCCTTTCCCTTTCCATCGCTACCAAATTCATTAATATTTGTCAACTAATAAGAAAGTTAATAAACTTTTTTGCGACGACGGTTTACGCTCATCGCATCGCATCGCATGTCTCCAATCATATCATAGTATTAAACCTTTTTTAGGCGAAAAGCTTACGTCACAAGTCTACCAATAGGCTCATTGGATGGGCCATACTTTTACCTTTAAAATTGCATATTCGCTGATCAATTGCCAGGAATAGTTATCTATTAATTAAAGAAAACTTAATTGTATTGTACCAATTCATAAAAGTTGCTAAATAAATAGTAATTTACAAATTTTATTGAAAATATTTATTAATCGTCTTAAAGAATGATTCTTTCACTTTCCATCGCTACCAAATTCATTAATATTGGTCAACTAATAAGAAAGTTATTAAACTTTAATGCGACGACGGTTTACGCTCATCGCATCACAAGTCCCCCCCCCCCTGAATTGCGAAAATTCCAGAAAATTTCGATTTACACTAGGAGACTAGGAGTAGCGAGGAGGTATATGGGATTTATGTTGGTAATAAAAAAATATGAGAAGATACGGATTTAAGTTGGCAGTACCTAAGAATGAGAATGTGTGAGTGAATGTGTGAGAACTGTCATACTTGTCAGTGAGTTGTCACAAATTAAGGACAAGTGCCTTTATTGGATTTCTTCATCATTCTGCAATGTCCTGAATGCAGACTGAATGAAAAACGTGCTTCATTGCTTCCTCCTTGTGTTTCCTTGCATGGCAGACTTTTCTTTGAACGCTTCATTTCACTTCAGGTAAGTACTACTCCAACATGTAAACAACCATCGGTCACTAAAGTTGTTTGCTTTTCTAATAGATACACAGATGCTGTGCTGTGGATAATGCTTCAAATACTTTTTGGTAAAAATACATCAAAGACAATTCATTCAGGTACCTGCATTAATTGATAGTAGCCAAAAGGTAAATAGTCAACTTGCCATCAAGCGATTGCTGAACATGTTATTGTTATAGGAGAGACTCCAGCAGCCAAGAGATGTGCATAGTTGACTTTCTTTAATTACAAAGTAAGTGTAAGAGATTACAAAATGCTAGTTGCAGTGAAAATACTAGAAAAAACAAAAATATGCATTTTCACCAAAAACCCAAATAAACTAAAAGTATTTCTTCCTTCAAGAGGACCCAGCAACACACAATAATCTATTCTTGCATTCTACATGATCCTTAGAGATAGTATAACACATTTGAGTACTAGTTGCAGTGAAAATACTTGAAAAAGTAAAAATACCATTTCTCATCCATAACTCGGAGAGACTAAAAGTATTTCTTTTTTCAGGAGGACCCAGCAAAACCCAATAATCTATTCTTGCTTTCTACATGATCCTTAGGGATAGTATAACACATCTGAGTGTCAGTAGCAGTGAATCTCCTGGAAAAAGTAAAATACATATTTTCTGCAAAAACTCAATGACACTATAAGTACTTCTTCTTTCAGGAGGACCCAATAACACACAACAATCAATTGTTGTTTCCTACATATCCTTAGAGATTGTATAACACATCTGAGTGTTAGTAATATTGAAAATGCTGGATAAAGTAAAAATACAATTTTTCATCCAAAACCCAGAGACTAAAAGTATTTTTTCTCTCAGGAGGAGCCAGCAACACCTAAGCATCTATTATTGTTTCCTGAATAATCTTTAGAGATAGCATAACACATTTGAGTACCAGTTGCTGTGAAAGTACTTGAAAAAGTAAAAATACCATTTTTTACCAAAAACTCAAACAGACTAAATGTATGTCTTCTTTCAGGAGGACCAAGCAACAGCCAAGAATCTATTCTTGCTTGCTACATGATCCTAAGGGATAGTATAACATATTTGAGTACCAATTACAGTGAAAGTACTTGAAAAAGTAAAAATACCATATATAGCATTTTTCATAAATAACCTAGACTAATAGTATATCTTTATCAGGAGCACCAGCAACACCCAAGAATCTATTTTTACATTCTACATGATCCTTAAGTATACTATAACACATCTGAATGTCAGAAACAAAGAAAATAGTAAAAATACAATTTTCACCAAAAACCCTTGAGACTAAAAGTATTTCTTATTTCAGGAGGACCCAGCAATACTCGAGAATCTATTTTTGCACTCTACATGATCCTTAGGGATAGTATAACACATTTGAGTACTAGTTGTAGTGTAAGTATTTAAATAAATAAAAAATAGAATTTTTCATCATAAGCCCGGAGAGACTAAAAGTATTTCTTTTTTCAGGTGAACCCAGCAAGTCGCAAGTATATATTTTTGCAATCTACATGATCATTAGAGATAGTGTAACACATTTGAGTACTAGTTGCAGTGAAAATACTTGAAAAAGTAAAAATACCATTTCTCATCCATAACTCGGAGAGACTAAAAGTATTTCTTCTCTCAGGAGGACCCAGCAACACCCAAGAATCTATTGTTGTTTCCTGCATAATCTTTACAAATAGTATAACACATATAAGTGACAATAGTAATGAAAATACTGGTAAAAATACAACTACAAATTTTCATAAAAAAAAAATGAGAAATGAGAAACTAAAATTATTTCTTCTTTCAGGAGGACCCAGCAAAACCTAGGAATCTATTCTTGCTTTCTACATGATCCTAAGGGATAGTATAATATATTTGAATGTCATAAGCAAAGAAAATACTATATATACAATTTTTACCACTAACCCCCGGAGAGACTAAAAGTATTTCTTTTTTCAGAACAACCCAGCAACACCCAAGAATCTATTTTTGCATTCTACATGTTGCTTAGAGATAGTATAGTACATCTGAGTGTTAGTTGCTGTAACAATACTTGAAAAAGTAAAATTACCATTTTTCATCAAAAACTTCGGAGAGACTAAAAGTATATCTTTTTTTTAGGAGAACCCAGCAACACCCAAGAACCTATTCTTCCATTCTACATGATCCTTAGGGATAGTATAACACATCTGATGACCAGTTGCAGTGAAACTGCTGAAAACTCTAACATACAAATAGCATAACAGCTAGCATAGTATATGAGCTTGTTATAGACGAATGGCTTTACTTTTTCCTTTAAATTTGCATATTCGCTGATCAATTAATTTTCCGGTGTTATGTTTTTTTTTTAAATACAGGAAGCCACGTGTTTTTTTTTAATTTCATCTTGAGTTTCAACATTTTCTCATCGACAAGAAAATATAAATGTACAAAGCATATCATATTACATAACTATATATACAGGAAAAAATAAAAGTACGAAAAGGAAACATTGGATAATAATAATAATGTATATACAAATAGAATCAAAATAAAAGAATCTATGTACACAAGTAAATATAAATATAATAAATATAAATAAAAACATAACACCGGAAAATCAAAAAAAAAACACTACGTAACTACAGAACAAATCCAGTTGTTTCATTTGATCACCTTTCTTATCCTTGATTTTTTTGAGCGTAAAGTTAAGCAAAGCGTGTATAGATCCCTTCTTTAATGGGTGATTTATCAGTCAGTAAAGTGTAAATATTCTAAGAACATCTTCATTAATATCACATTAAAGTATTCAAGCTATTAAACAATATCATTTAATACAAATTATTAATTTATGTAACTTGTTTAAAGTAGTTTATCGAAAAATTAAACTTTTATAACTTTTTAAATTCAAATTTTTAAATTACATTTTTCAGCTGTCGATCTATAAGATAATTCGAACGTCTATAACTCCATAATAAGGTAATTATAAATATACTATTTATATAATTTGCACCACAAATCTAGAATTAACGTTTTAGTAAATGAGAAATTCTAATTAAGGTGATAATTAAAAAATCAAGATTTTTACAGGCTGAACCAGACTATATTATAGTCTAGTTGCAAACCCATCAAGTTGGTTTGTTACTTAACTAATGAATTCATTGAAGATTATAGTTCAGCACTTTTGGTGCTGTTCCAAATCGAATTATGTAATTAGAGCAATAATTAGAATTACCTATTAATTAAAATAAAGGTTACTTCATTGCTTATCGATTAGTAATATTTATTTGCACTTAACTCACTTAATTATTGAATTATTAATGATTTAATATTTTGTCAAAGCGCCACCTACTGTAATACAATTTATTTAATCTATATAATTAACAGATATTATGTTTTATAATATAAATAGGTGTCACTGCGTAACGTAATTTAAACGTCTATAACTCCATTAGTAAGGCAATTACAAATCAACTATTTATATAATTAGTTTGCTAAATCTATAATGAATACTTTAGTAAATAAGAATTTCTAATTACGGTTCTAATTAAAAAGTCAAGATTGGAACAGCGCCAAAATGGCTGAACTATACGCTTTGATATATAATCTGCAGAGGGCCTAAAAAAATATATTATAGTCTAGTTACCAACCCCTTCCATGTTGGTTTGTTACTGAGCTAATAATATCCATATTTTGTCCTTCTATTGGTGATCGCGAGAAGGTTATAGTTCAGTACTTTTAGCGCTGTTTCAAATCGAAGTTTTTAATTAGAGCATTAATTAGGATTACTTATTAATTAAAATAAAGGTTAATTCATTGTTTATCGACCAGTAATATTTATTTGCACTTAATTCAATTAATTATTGAATTATTAATGATTTAATATTTTATCAAAGGGCCATCTACTGTAATACAATTTATTTAATCTATATAATTAACAGATATTATGTTTTATAATATAAGTAGGTGTCACTGCGTAAGGTAATTTAAACGTCTATAACTCCATTAGTAAGGCAATTACAAATCAACTATTTATATAATTAGCTTGCTAAATCTATAATGAATACTTTAGTAAATAAGAATTTCTAATTAAGGTTGTAATTATAAAGTCAAGATTGGAACAGCGCCAAAATGGCTGAACTATACGCTTTGATATATAATCTGCAGAGGGCCTAAAAAAATATATTATAGTCTAGTTACCAACCCCTTCCATTATTATTATAAAATTTGTAAATTACTATTTATTTATTCTTTAATTAATAGATAACTATTCCTGGCAATTGATCAGCGAATATGCAATTTTAAAGGTAAAAGTATGGCCCATCCAATGAGCCTATTGGTAGACTTGTGACGTAAGCTTTTCGCCTAAAAAAGGTTTAATACTATGATATGATTGGGAACATGCGATGCGATGAGCGTAAACCGTCGTCGCATAAAAGTTTAATAACTTTCTTATTAGTACACCAATATTGATGAATTTGGAAGCAACCGAAAGGGAAAGGATCATTCTTTAAGACTATAAATAAATATTTTCAAACAAGTTTGTAAATTATCATTTATTTAGCAATTTTTATAAGTCGGTACAATACAAGCATGTTTTCTCTTAAGTAATCGATAAATATTCGTGTTAATTGATCAGCGAATATGCAAATTTAAAGGAAAAAGTATGGCCTATCCAATGAGCCCACTGGTAAATTCGCGCCTTAAGCCATTCGTCTATAACAAGCTCATATACTATGCTAGCTGTTATACTATTTGTATGTTAGAGTTTTCAGCAGTTTCACTGCAACTGGTCATCAGATGTGTTATACTATCCCTAAGGATCATGTAGAATGAAAGAATAGGTTCTTGGGTGTTGCTGGGTTCTCCTAAAAAAAGATATACTTTTAGTCTCTCCGAAGTTTTTGATGCAAAAATTGGTAATTTTACTTTTTCAAGTATTGTTACAGCAACTAACACTCAGATGTACTATACTATCTCTAAGCAACATGTAGAATGCAAAAATAGATTCTTGGGTGTTGCTGGGTTGTTCTGAAAAAAGAAATACTTTTAGTCTCTCCGGGGGTTATTGGTAAAAATTGTATATATAGTATTTTCTTTGCTTATGACATTCTCAAATATATTATACTATCCCTTAGGATCATGTAGAAAGCAAGAATAGATTCCTAGGTTTTGCTGGGTCCTCCTGAAAGAAGAAATAATTTTAGTTTCTCATTTCTCATTTTTTTTTTATGAAAATTTGTAGTTGTATTTTTACCAGTATTTTCATTACTATTGTCACTTATATGTGTTATACTATCTGTAAAGATTATGCAGGAAACAACAATAGATTCTTGGGTGTTGCTGGGTCCTCCTGAGAGAAGAAATACTTTTAGTCTCTCCAGGTTTTTGGTGAAAAATGGAATTTTTACTTTTTCAAGTATTTTCACTGCTACTGGTACTCAAATGTGTTACACTATCTCTAATGATCATGTAGATTGCAAAAATATATACTTGCGACGTGCTGGGTTCACCTGAAAAAAGAAATACTTTTAGTCTCTCCGGGCTTATGATGAAAAATAGTATTTTTACTTTTTGAAGTATTTTCACTGTAACTGACACTCAGATGTGTAATACTATGCCTATGTATCATGTAGAATGCAAGAATAGATGCTTGGGTGTTGCTGGGTGCTGTTGAAAAAAGAAATACTTTTAGTCTCTCCGGGCTTATGATGAAAAATAGTATTTTTACTTTTTGAAGTATTTTCACTGTAACTGACACTCAGATGTGTAATACTATGCCTATGTATCATGTAGATTGCAAGAATAGATGCTTGGGTGTTGCTGGGTGCTGTTGAAAAAAGAAATACTTCTAGTCTCTCCGGGCTTATGATGAAAAATAGTATTTTTACTTTTTGAAGTATTTTCACTGTAACTGACACTCAGATGTGTAATACTATGCCTATGTATCATGTAGAATGCAAGAATAGATGCTTGGGTGTTGCTGGGTCCTGTTGAAAAAAAAAATACTTTTAGTCCCTCCGGGCTTATGATGAAAAATAGTATTTTTACTTTTTGAAGTATTTTCACTGTAACTGACACTCAGATGTGTAATACTATGCCTATGTATCATGTAGAATGCAAGAATAGATGCTTGGGTGTTGCTGGGTCCTGTTGAAAAAAGAAATACTTTTAGTCTCTCCAGGTTTTTGGTGACAAATGGAATTTTTACTTTTTCAAGTATTTTCACTGCTACTGGTACTCAAATGTGTTACACTATCTCAAATGATCATGTAGATTGCAAAAATATATACTTGCGACTTGCTGGGTCCTCCTGAAAGAAGAAATACTTTTAGTCTCTCCGGGCTTATGATGAAAAATAGTATTTTTACTTTTTGAAGTATTTTCACTGTAACTGACACTCAGATGTGTAATACTATGCCTATGTATCATGTAGAATGCAAGAATAGATGCTTGGGTGTTGCTGGGTGCTGTTGAAAAAAGAAATACTTCTAGTCTCTCCGGGCTTATGATGAAAAATAGTATTTTTACTTTTTGAAGTATTTTCACTGTAACTGACACTCAGATGTGTAATACTATGCCTATGTATCATGTAGAATGCAAGAATAGATTCTTGGATGTTGCTGGCTCCTCCTGAAAGAAGAAATACTTTTAGTCTCTTTGAGATTTTGGTGAAAAATGGTATTTTTACTTTTTCTAGTATTTGCACTGCAAACATGATTTAATTTCTAGGTTTTTTCGCGATTTTCAGGAAAATTATTATAATTTTTTTATTTTTCACTAATGCTTATGAAAGAGCAATGGAATACGCAACTAATGACGTATTGAACGTTATTCAATCTTAAGCGGTTATCGAGATATTTGACAAAAATGATTTAATTTCTAGGTTTTTCGCGATTTTCAGGAAAACTATTACAATTTTTTTTTTAATTTTCACTAATGCTTATGAAAGAGCAATGGAATACGCTACTAATGACGTATTGAACGTTATTCAATCTTAAGCGGTTATCGAGATATTTGACAAAAATGATGTAATTTTTAGGTTTTTCGCGATTTTCAGGAAAACTATTACAATTTTTTTAATATTCACTAATGCTTATGAAAGAGCAATGGAGTACGCAACTAATGACGTATTGATCGTTATTCAATCTTACCTGGTTCTCGAGTTATAAGCGAAAATTAAGAGTTTGGCCAAATCCTATTAACTTTTATTTTTTGAAAAATCGCTATAAATTTTAGCACCGTAGTTTTAGTTTTTTGCAATTTTCAGGAAAACCGTAACACTTTATGTAATTTTCTCAACTGCTTATGAAAGAGCATTGGAATACGCAACTAATGACGTATTGATCATTATTCAATCTTACCTGGTTCGCGAGATATTAGCGAAAATTAAGAGTTTGGCCAAATCCTATTAACTTTTTTTTTTTTCGTTTTTTGCAATTTTCAGGAAAACTGTAACACTTTATGCAATTTTCTCAACTGCTTATGAAAGAGCATTGGAATACGCAACTAATGACGTATTGATCGTTATTCAATCTTACCTGGTTCGCGAGATATAAGCGAAAATTTCGTAATTTTAGCACCGTAGTTTTCGTTTTTTGCTATTTTCAGGAAAACCGTAAGACTTTATGTAATTCTCTCAACTGCTTATGAAAGAGCACTAGAATACGCAACAAATGACGTATTGAACGTTATTCAATCTTGTCTGGTTTTCGAGTTATAAGCGAAAATTAAGTTTTTTTTTAGTTTTTTGCAATTTACAGGAAAACCGTAAGACTTTATGTAATTCTCTCAACTGCTTATGAAAGAGCACTAGAATACGCAACAAATGACGTATTGAACGTTATTCAATCTTGTCTGGTTTTCGAGTTATAAGCGAAAATTAAGTTTTTTTAAATTTTTTGCAATTTACAGGAAAACCGTAAGACTTTACGTAATTCTCTCAACTGCTTATGAAAGAGCACTAGAATACGCAACAAATGACGTATTGAACGTTATTCAATCTTGTCTGGTTTTCGAGTTATAAGCGAAAATTAAGTTTTTTTTTAGTTTTTTGCAATTTACAGGAAAACCGTAAGACTTTACGTAATTCTCTCAACTGCTTATGAAAGAGCACTAGAATACGCAACAAATGACGTATTGAACGTTATTCAATCTTGTCTGGTTTTCGAGTTATAAGCGAAAATTAAGTTTTTTTTTTAGTTTTTTGCAATTTACGGGAAAACCGTAAGACATTATATAATTATCTCAACTGCTTATGAAAGAGCACTAGAATACGCAACAAATGACGTATTGAACGTTATTCAATCTTATATGGTTTTCGAGTTATAAGCGAAAATTAAGTTTTTTTTTAGTTTTTTGCAATTTACAGGAAAACCGTAAGACTTTATATAATTCTCTCAACTGCTTATGAAAGAGCACTAGAATACGCAACAAATGACGTATTGAACGTTATTCAATCTTGTCTGGTTTTCGAGTTGTAGCGAAAATTAAGTTTTTTTTTAGTTTTTTGCAATTTACAGGAAAACCGTAAGACTTTACGTAATTCTCTCAACTGCTTATGAAAGAGCACTAGAATACGCAACAAATGACGTATTGAACGTTATTCAATCTTATCTGGTTATCGAGTTATAAGCGAAAATTAAATTTTTTTAGTAGTTTTGTGCAATTTACAGGAAAACCGTAAGACTTTATGTAATTCTCTCAACTGCTTATGAAAGAGCACTAGAATACGCAACAAATGACGTATTGAACGTTATTCAATCTTATCTGGTTTTCGAGTTATAAGCGAAAATTAAGTTTTTTTTAGTTTTTTGCAATTTACAGGAAAACCGTAAGCCTTTATGTAATTCTCTCAACTGCTTATGAAAGAGCACTAGAATACGCAACAAATGACGTATCGAACGTTATTCAATCTTATCTGGTTTTCGAGTTATAAGCGAAAATTAAGTTTTTTTTTAGTTTTTTGCAATTTACAGGAAAACCGTAAGACTTTATGTAATTCTCTCAACTGCTTATGAAAGAGCACTAGAATACGCAACAAATGACGTATTGAACGTTATTCAATCTTATCTGGTTTTCGAGTTATAAGCGAAAATTAAGTTTTTTTTAGTTTTTTGCAATTTACAGGAAAACCGTAAGCCTTTATGTAATTCTCTCAACTGCTTATGAAAGAGCACTAGAATACGCAACAAATGACGTATCGAACGTTATTCAATCTTATCTGGTTTTCGAGTTATAAGCGAAAATTAAGTTTTTTTTTAGTTTTTTGCAATTTACAGGAAAACCGTAAGACTTTATGTAATTCTCTCAACTGCTTATGAAAGAGCACTAGAATACGCAACAAATGACGTATTGAACGTTATTCAATCTTGTCTGGTTTTCGAGTTATAAGCGAAAATTAAGTTTTTTTTTAGTTTTTTGCAATTTACAGGAAAACCGTAAGACTTTATATAATTCTCTCAACTGCTTATGAAAGAGCACTAGAATACGCAACAAATGACGTATTGAACGTTATTCAATCTTATCTGGTTTTCGAGTTATAAGCGAAAATTAAGTTTTTTTTTAGTTTTTTGCAATTTACAGGAAAACCGTAAGACTTTATGTAATTCTCTCAACTGCTTATGAAAGAGCACTAGAATACGCAACAAATGACGTATTGAACGTTATTCAATCTTATCTAGTTTTCGAGTTATAAGCGAAAATTAAGTTTTTTTTAAGTTTTTTGCAATTTACAGGAAAACCGTAAGACTTTATGTAATTCTCTCAACTGCTTATGAAAGAGCACTAGAATTCGCAACAAATGACGTATTGAACGTTATTCAATCTTGTCTGGTTTTCGAGTTATAAGCGAAAATTAAGTTTTTTTTTAGTTTTTTGCAATTTACAGGAAAACCGTAAGACTTTATATAATTCTCTTAACTGCTTATGAAAGAGCACTAGAATACGCAAGAAATGACGTATTGAACGTTATTCAATCTTATCTGGTTTTCGAGTTATAAGCGCAAATTAAGTTTTTTTTTAGTTTTTTGCAATTTACAGGAAAACCGTAAGACTTTATGTAATTTTCTCAACTGCTTATGAAAGAGCACTGGAATACGCAACAAATGACGTATTGAACGTTATTCAATCTTGTCTGGTTTTCGAGTTATAAGCGAAAATTAAGTTTTTTTTTAGTTTTTTGCAATTTACAGGAAAACCGTAAGACTTTATGTAATTTTCTCAACTGCTTATGAAAGAGCACTAGAATACGCAACAAATGACGTATTGAACGTTATTCAATCTTGTCTGGTTTTCGAGTTATAAGCGAAAATTAAGTTTTTTTTTAGTTTTTTGCAATTTACAGGAAAACCGTAAGACTTTACGTAATTCTCTCAACTGCTTATGAAAGAGCACTAGAATACACAACAAATGACGTATTGAACGTTATGCAATCTTATCTGGTTTTCGAGTTATAAGCGAAAATTAAGTTTTTTTTTAGTTTTTTGCAATTTACAGGAAAACCATAAGACTTTATGTAATTCCCTCAACTGCTTATGAAAGAGCACTAGAATACGCAACAAATGACGTATTGAACGTTATTCAATCTTGTCTGGTTTTCGAGTTATAAGCGAAAATTAAGTTTTTTTTTAGTTTTTTGCAATTTACAGGAAAACCGTAAGACTTGATATAATTCTCTCAACTGCTTATGAAAGAGCACTAGAATACGCAACAAATGACGTATTGAACGTTATTCAATCTTATCTGGTTTTCGAGTTATAAGCGAAAATTAAGTTTTTTTTTAGTTTTTTGCAATTTACAGGAAAACCGTAAGACTTTATATAATTCTCTCAACTGTTTATGAAAGAGCAATACAATACGCAACAAATGACGTATTGAACGTTATTCAATCTTGTATGGTTTTCGAGTTATAAGCGAAAATTAAGTTTTTTTTTAGTTTTTTGCAATTTACAGGAAAACCGTAAGACTTTATGTAATTCTCTCAACTGCTTATGAAAGAGCACTAGAATACGCAACAAATGACGTATTGAACGTTATTCAATCTTATCTGGTTTTCGAGTTATAAGCGAAAATTAAGTTTTTTTTAGTTTTTTGCAATTTACAGGAAAACCGTAAGACTTTACGTAATTCTCTCAACTGCTTATGAAAGAGCACTAGAATACGCAACAAATGACGTATTGAACGTTATTCAATCTTGTCTGGTTTTCGAGTTATAAGCGAAAATTAAGTTTTTTTTTAGTTTTTCGCAATTTACAGGAAAACCGTAAGACTTTATGTAATTCTCTCAACTGCTTATGAAAGAGCACTAGAATACGCAACAAATGACGTATTGAACGTTATTCAATCTTATCTGGTTTTCGAGTTATAAGCGAAAATTAAGTTTTTTTTAGTTTTTTGCAATTTACAGGAAAACCGTAAGACTTTATGTAATTCTCTCAACTGCTTATGAAAGAGCACTAGAATACGCAACAAATGACGTATTGAACGTTATTCAATCTTATCTGGTTTTCGAGTTATAAGCGAAAATTAAGTTTTTTTTAGTTTTTTGCAATTTACAGGAAAACCGTAAGACTTTACGTAATTCTCTCAACTGCTTATGAAAGAGCACTAGAATACGCAACAAATGACGTATTGAACGTTATTCAATCTTGTCTGGTTTTCGAGTTATAAGCGAAAATTAAGTTTTTTTTTAGTTTTTCGCAATTTACAGGAAAACCGTAAGACTTTATGTAATTCTCTCAACTGCTTATGAAAGAGCACTAGAATACGCAACAAATGACGTATTGAACGTTATTCAATCTTATCTGGTTTTCGAGTTATAAGCGAAAATTAAGTTTTTTTTAGTTTTTTGCAATTTACAGGAAAACCGTAAGACTTTATGTAATTCTCTCAACTGCTTATGAAAGAGCACTAGAATACGCAACAAATGACGTATTGAACGTTATTCAATCTTATCTGGTTTTCGAGTTATAAGCGAAAATTAAGTTTTTTTTTAGTTTTTTGCAATTTACAGGAAAACCGTAAGACTTTATGTAATTCTCTCAACTGCTTATGAAAGAGCACTAGAATACGCAACAAATGACGTATTGAACGTTATTCAATCTTATCTGGTTTTCGAGTTATAAGCGAAAATTAAGTTTTTTTTTAGTTTTTTGCAATTTACAGGAAAACCGTAAGACTTTATATAATTCTCTCAACTGCTTATGAAAGAGCAATAGAATACGCAACAAATGACGTATTGAACGTTATTCAATCTTATATGGTTTTCGAGTTATAAGCGAAAATTAAGTTTTTTTTTAGTTTTTTGCAATTTACGGGAAAACCGTAAGACTTTATATAATTCTCTCAACTGCTTATGAAAGAGCACTAGAATACGCAACAAATGACGTATTGAACGTTATTCAATCTTATCTGGTTTTCGAGTTATAAGCGAAAATTAAGTTTTTTTTTAGTTTTTTGCAATTTACAGGAAAACCGTAAGACTTTATATAATTCTCTCAACTGCTTATGAAAGAGCAATAGAATACGCAACAAATGACGTATTGAACGTTATTCATTCTTATATGGTTTTCGAGTTATAAGCGAAAATTAAGTTTTTTTTTAGTTTTTTGCAATTTACAGGAAAACCGTAAGACTTTATGTAATTCTCTCAACTGCTTATGAAAGAGCACTAGAATACGCAACAAATGACGTATTGAACGTTATTCAATCTTATCTGGTTTTCGAGTTATAAGCGAAAATTATGTTTTTTTTAGTTTTTTGCAATTTACAGGAAAACCGTAAGACTTTATGTAATTCTCTCAACTGCTTATGAAAGAGCACTAGAATACGCAACAAATGACGTATTGAACGTTATTCAATCTTGTCTGGTTTTCGAGTTATAAGCGAAAATTAAGTTTTTTTTTAGTTTTTTGCAATTTACAGGAAAACCGTAAGACTTTATATAATTCTCTCAACTGCTTATGAAAGAGCACTAGAATACGCAACAAATGACGTATTGAACGATATTCAATCTTATCTGGTTTTCGAGTTATAAGCGAAAATTAAGTTTTTTTTTTAGTTTTTTGCAATTTACAGGAAAACCGTAAGACTTTACGTAATTCTCTCAACTGCTTATGAAAGAGCACTAGAATACGCAACAAATGACGTATTGAACGTTATTCAATCTTATCTGGTTTTCGAGTTATAAGCGAAAATTAAGTTTTTTTTTAGTTTTTTGCAATTTACAGGAAAACCGTAAGACTTTATGTAATTCTCTCAACTGCTTATGAAAGAGCACTAGAATACGCAACAAATGACGTATTGAACGTTATTCAATCTTGTCTGGTTTTCGAGTTATAAGCGAAAATTAAGTTTTTTTTTAGTTTTTTGCAATTTACGGGAAAACCGTAAGACTTTATATAATTTTCTCAACTGCTTATGAAAGAGCACTAGAATACGCAACAAATGACGTATTGAACGTTATTCAATCTTATCTGGTTTTCGAGTTATAAGCGAAAATTTAGTTTTTTTTTAGTTTTTTGCAATTTACTGGAAAACCGTAAGACTTTATATAATTCTCTCAACTGCTTATGAAAGAGCAATAGAATACGCAACAAATGACGTATTGAACGTTATTCAATCTTATATGGTTTTCGAGTTATAAGCGAAAATTAAGTTTTTTTTTAGTTTTTTGCAATTTACAGGAAAACCGTAAGACTTTATGTAATTCTCTCAACTGCTTATGAAAGAGCACTAGAATACGCAACAAATGACGTATTGAACGATATTCAATATTATCTGGTTTTCGAGTTATAAGCGAAAATTAAGTTTTTTTTTTAGTTTTTTGCAATTTACAGGAAAACCGTAAGACTTTACGTAATTCTCTCAACTGCTTATGAAAGAGCACTAGAATACGCAACAAATGACGTATTGAACGTTATTCAATCTTGTCTGGTTTTCGAGTTATAAGCGAAAATTAAGTTTTTTTTAGTTTTTTGCAATTTACAGGAAAACCGTAAGACTTTATGTAATTCTCTCAACTGCTTATGAAAGAGCACTAGAATACGCAACAAATGACGTATTGAACGTTATTCAATCTTGTCTGGTTTTCGAGTTATAAGCGAAAATTAAGTTTTTTTTTAGTTTTTTGCAATTTACGGGAAAACCGTAAGACTTTATATAATTCTCTCAACTGCTTATGAAAGAGCAATAGAATACGCAACAAATGACGTATTGAACGTTATTCAATCTTGTCTGGTTTTCGAGTTATAAGCGAAAATTAAGTTTTTTTAGTGTTTTGCAATTTACAGGAAAACCGTATGACTTTATATAATTCTCTCAACTGCTTATGAAAGAGCAATAGAATACGCAACAAATGACGTATTGAACGTTATTCAATCTTATCTGGTTTTCGAGTTATAAGCGAAAATTAAGTTTTTTTTTAGTTTTTTGCAATTTACAGGAAAACCGTAAGACTTTACGTAATTCTCTCAACTGCTTATGAAAGAGCACTAGAATACGCAACAAATGACGTATTGAACGTTATTCAATCTTATCTGGTTTTCGAGTTATAAGCGAAAATTAAGTTTTTTTTTAGTGTTTTGCAATTTACAGGAAAACCGTAAGACTTTATGTAATTCCCTCAACTGCTTATGAAAGAGCACTAGAATACGCAACAAATGACGTATTGAACGTTATTCAATCTTATCTGGTTTTCGAGTTATAAGCGAAAATTAAGTTTTTTTTTAGTTTTTTGCAATTTACGGGAAAACCGTAAGACTTTATATAATTCTCTCAACTGCTTATGAAAGAGCACTAGAATACGCAACAAATGACGTATTGAACGTTATTCAATCTTGTCTGGTTTTCGAGTTATAAGCGAAAATTAAGTTTTTTTTTAGTTTTTTGCAATTTAGTTTTTTTTGTAGAATACGCAACAAATGACGTATTGAACGTTATTCAATCTTGTCTGGTTTTCGAGTTATAAGCGAAAATTAAGTTTTTTTTAGTTTTTTGCAATTTACAGGAAAACCGTAAGACTTTATGTAATTCTCTCAACTGCTTATGAAAGAGCACTAGAATACGCAACAAATGACGTATTGAACGTTATTCAATCTTGTCTGGTTTTCGAGTTATAAGCGAAAATTAAGTTTTTTTTTAGTTTTTTGCAATTTACGGGAAAACCGTAAGACTTTATATAATTCTCTCAACTGCTTATGAAAGAGCAATAGAATACGCAACAAATGACGTATTGAACGTTATTCAATCTTGTCTGGTTTTCGAGTTATAAGCGAAAATTAAGTTTTTTTAGTGTTTTGCAATTTACAGGAAAACCGTAAGACTTTATATAATTCTCTCAACTGCTTATGAAAGAGCAATAGAATACGCAACAAATGACGTATTGAACGTTATTCAATCTTATCTGGTTTTCGAGTTATAAGCGAAAATTAAGTTTTTTTTTAGTTTTTTGCAATTTACAGGAAAACCGTAAGACTTTACGTAATTCTCTCAACTGCTTATGAAAGAGCACTAGAATACGCAACAAATGACGTATTGAACGTTATTCAATCTTTTCTGGTTTTCGAGTTATAAGCGAAAATTAAGTTTTTTTAGTGTTTTGCAATTTACAGGAAAACCGTAAGACTTTATGTAATTCCCTCAACTGCTTATGAAAGAGCACTAGAATACGCAACAAATGACGTATTGAACGTTATTCAATCTTATCTGGTTTTCGAGTTATAAGCGAAAATTAAGTTTTTTTTTAGTTTTTTGCAATTTACGGGAAAACCGTAAGACTTTATATAATTCTCTCAACTGCTTATGAAAGAGCACTAGAATACGCAACAAATGACGTATTGAACGTTATTCAATCTTATCTGGTTTTCGAGTTATAAGCGAAAATTAAGTTTTTTTTTAGTTTTTTGCAATTTACAGGAAAACCGTAAGACTTTACGTAATTCTCTCAACTGCTTATGAAAGAGCACTAGAATACGCAACAAATGACGTATTGAACGTTATTCAATCTTATATGGTTTTCGAGTTATAAGCGAAAATTAAGTTTTTTTTTAGTTTTTTGCAATTTACGGGAAAACCGTAAGACTTTATATAATTCTCTCAACTGCTTATGAAAGAGCACTAGAATACGCAACAAATGACGTATTGAACGTTATTCAATCTTATCTGGTTTTCGAGTTATAAGCGAAAATTAAGTTTTTTTTTAGTTTTTTGCAATTTACGGGAAAACCGTAAGACTTTATATAATTCTCTCAACTGCTTATGAAAGAGCACTAGAATACGCAACAAATGACGTATTGAACGTTATTCAATCTTGTCTGGTTTTCGAGTTATAAGCGAAAATTAAGTTTTTTTTAGTTTTTTGCAATTTACAGGAAAACCGTAAGACTTTATGTAATTCTCTCAACTGCTTATGAAAGAGCACTAGAATACGCAACAAATGACGTATTGAACGTTATTCAATCTTGTCTGGTTTTCGAGTTATAAGCGAAAATTAAGTTTTTTTTTAGTTTTTTGCAATTTACGGGAAAACCGTAAGACTTTATATAATTCTCTCAACTGCTTATGAAAGAGCAATAGAATACGCAACAAATGACGTATTGAACGTTATTCAATCTTGTCTGGTTTTCGAGTTATAAGCGAAAATTAAGTTTTTTTAGTGTTTTGCAATTTACAGGAAAACCGTAAGACTTTATATAATTCTCTCAACTGCTTATGAAAGAGCAATAGAATACGCAACAAATGACGTATTGAACGTTATTCAATCTTATCTGGTTTTCGAGTTATAAGCGAAAATTAAGTTTTTTTTTAGTTTTTTGCAATTTACAGGAAAACCGTAAGACTTTACGTAATTCTCTCAACTGCTTATGAAAGAGCACTAGAATACGCAACAAATGACGTATTGAACGTTATTCAATCTTTTCTGGTTTTCGAGTTATAAGCGAAAATTAAGTTTTTTTAGTGTTTTGCAATTTACAGGAAAACCGTAAGACTTTATGTAATTCCCTCAACTGCTTATGAAAGAGCACTAGAATACGCAACAAATGACGTATTGAACGTTATTCAATCTTATCTGGTTTTCGAGTTATAAGCGAAAATTAAGTTTTTTTTTAGTTTTTTGCAATTTACGGGAAAACCGTAAGACTTTATATAATTCTCTCAACTGCTTATGAAAGAGCACTAGAATACGCAACAAATGACGTATTGAACGTTATTCAATCTTATCTGGTTTTCGAGTTATAAGCGAAAATTAAGTTTTTTTTTAGTTTTTTGCAATTTACAGGAAAACCGTAAGACTTTATATAATTCTCTCAACTGCTTATGAAAGAGCAATAGAATACGCAACAAATGACGTATTGAACGTTATTCAATCTTATATGGTTTTCGAGTTATAAGCGAAAATTAAGTTTTTTTTTAGTTTTTTGCAATTTACAGGAAAACCGTAAGACTTTATGTAATTCTCTCAACTGCTTATGAAAGAACACTAGAATACGCAACAAATGACGTATTGAACGTTATTCAATCTTTTCTGGTTTTCGAGTTATAAGCGAAAATTAAGTTTTTTTAGTGTTTTGCAATTTACAGGAAAACCGTAAGACTTTATGTAATTCCCTCAACTGCTTATGAAAGAGCACTAGAATACGCAACAAATGACGTATTGAACGTTATTCAATCTTATCTGGTTTTCGAGTTATAAGCGAAAATTAAGTTTTTTTTTAGTTTTTTGCAATTTACGGGAAAACCGTAAGACTTTATATAATTCTCTCAACTGCTTATGAAAGAGCACTAGAATACGCAACAAATGACGTATTGAACGTTATTTAATCTTATCTGGTTTTCGAGTTATAAGCGAAAATTAAGTTTTTTTTTAGTTTTTTGCAATTTACAGGAAAACCGTAAGACTTTATATAATTCTCTCAACTGCTTATGAAAGAGCAATAGAATACGCAACAAATGACGTATTGAACGTTATTCAATCTTATATGGTTTTCGAGTTATAAGCGAAAATTAAGTTTTTTTTTAGTTTTTTGCAATTTACAGGAAAACCGTAAGACTTTATATAATTCTCTCAACTGCTTATGAAAGAGCACTAGAATACGCAACAAATGACGTATTGAACGTTATTCAATCTTATCTGGTTTTCGAGTTATAAGCGAAAATTAAGTTTTTTTTTAGTTTTTTGCAATTTATAGGAAAACCGTAAGACTTTATGTAATTCTCTCAACTGCTTATGAAAGAGCACTAGAATACGCAACAAATGACGTATTGAACGTTATTCAATCTTGTCTGGTTTTCGAGTTATAAGCGAAAATTAAGTTTTTTTTTAGTTTTTTGCAATTTACGGGAAAACCGTAAGACTTTATATAATTCTCTCAACTGCTTATGAAAGAGCACTAGAATACGCAACAAATGACGTATTGAACGTTATTCAATCTTATCTGGTTTTCGAGTTATAAGCGAAAATTAGGTTTTTTTTTAGTTTTTTGCAATTTACAGGAAAACCGTAAGACTTTATGTAATTCTCTCAACTGCTTATGAAAGAGCACTAGAATATGCAACAAATGACATATTGAACGTTATTCAATCTTATCTGGTTTTCGAGTTATAAGCGAAAATTAAGTTTTTTTTAGTTTTTTGCAATTTACAGGAAAACCGTAAGACTTTATGTAATTCTCTCAACTGCTTATGAAAGAGCACTAGAATACGCAACAAATGACGTATTGAACGTTATTCAATCTTGTCTGGTTTTCGAGTTATAAGCGAAAATTAAGTTTTTTTTTAGTTTTTTGCAATTTACAGGAAAACCCTAAGACTTTACGTAATTCTCTCAACTGCTTATGAAAGAGCACTAGAATACGCAACAAATGACGTATTGAACGTTATTTAATCTTGTCTGGTTTTCGAGTTATAAGCGAAAATTAAGTTTTTTTTTAGTTTTTTGCAATTTACGGGAAAACCGTAAGACTTTATATAATTCTCTCAACTGCTTATGAAAGAGCACTAGAATACGCAACAAATGACGTATTGAACGTTATTCAATCTTATCTGGTTTTCGAGTTATAAGCGAAAATTAAGTTTTTTTTAGTTTTTTGCAATTTACAGGAAAACCGTAAGACTTTATGTAATTCTCTCAACTGCTTATGAAAGAGCACTAGAATACGCAACAAATGACGTATTGAACGTTATTCAATCTTGTCTGGTTTTCGAGTTATAAGCGAAAATTAAGTTTTTTTTTAGTTTTTTGCAATTTACGGGAAAACCGTAAGACTTTATATAATTCTCTCAACTGCTTATGAAAGAGCACTAGAATACGCAACAAATGACGTATTGAACGTTATTCAATCTTATCTGGTTTTCGAGTTATAAGCGAAAATTAGGTTTTTTTTTAGTTTTTTGCAATTTACAGGAAAACCGTAAGACTTTATGTAATTCTCTCAACTGCTTATGAAAGAGCACTAGAATACGCAACAAATGACGTATTGAACGTTATTCAATCTTATCTGGTTTTCGAGTTATAAGCGAAAATTAAGTTTTTTTTAGTTTTTTGCAATTTACAGGAAAACCGTAAGACTTTATGTAATTCTCTCAACTGCTTATGAAAGAGCACTAGAATACGCAACAAATGACGTATTGAACGTTATTCAATCTTGTCTGGTTTTCGAGTTATAAGCGAAAATTAAGTTTTTTTTTAGTTTTTTGCAATTTACGGGAAAACCGTAAGACTTTATATAATTCTCTCAACTGCTTATGAAAGAGCACTAGAATACGCAACAAATGACGTATTGAACGTTATTCAATCTTATCTGGTTTTCGAGTTATTAGCGAAAATTAGGTTTTTTTTTAGTTTTTTGCAATTTACAGGAAAACCGTAAGACTTTATGTAATTCTCTCAACTGCTTATGAAAGAGCACTAGAATACGCAACAAATGACGTATTGAACGTTATTCAATCTTATCTGGTTTTCGAGTTATAAGCGAAAATTAAGTTTTTTTTAGTTTTTTGCAATTTACAGGAAAACCGTAAGACTTTATGTAATTCTGTCAACTGCTTATGAAAGAGCACTAGAATACGCAACAAATGACGTATTGAACGTTATTCAATCTTGTCTGGTTTTCGAGTTATAAGCGAAAATTAAGTTTTTTTTTAGTTTTTTGCAATTTACAGGAAAACCGTAAGACTTTACGTAATTCTCTCAACTGCTTATGAAAGAGCACTAGAATACGCAACAAATGACGTATTGAACGTTATTTAATCTTGTCTGGTTTTCGAGTTATAAGCGAAAATTAAGTTTTTTTTTAGTTTTTTGCAATTTACGGGAAAACCGTAAGACTTGATATAATTCTCTCAACTGCTTATGAAAGAGCACTAGAATACGCAACAAATGACGTATTGAACGTTATTCAATCTTATATCGTTTTCGAGTTATAAGCGAAAATTAAGTTTTTTTTTAGTTTTTTGCAATTTACAGGAAAACCGTAAGACTTTATGTAATTCTCTCAACTGCTTATGAAAGAGCACTAGAATACGCAACAAATGACGTATTGAACGTTATTCAATCTTATCTGGTTTTCGAGTTATAAGCGAAAATTAAGTTTTTTTTAGTGTTTTGCAATTTACAGGAAAACCGTAAGACTTTATGTAATTCCCTCAACTGCTTATGAAAGAGCACTAGAATACGCAACAAATGACGTATTGAACGTTATTCAATCTTATCTGGTTTTCGAGTTATAAGCGAAAATTAAGTTTTTTTTTAGTTTTTTGCAATTTACAGGAAAACCGTAAGACTTTATGTAATTTTCTCAACTGCTTATGAAAGAGCACTAGAATACGCAACAAATGACGTATTGAACGTTATTCAATCTTGTCTGGTTTTCGAGTTATAAGCGAAAATTAAGTTTTTTTTTAGTTTTTTGCAATTTACAGGAAAACCGTAAGACTTTATATAATTCTCTCAACTGCTTATGAAAGAGCACTAGAATACGCAACAAATGACGTATTGAACGTTATTCAATCTTATCTGGTTTTCGAGTTATAAGCGAAAATTAAGTTTTTTTTTAGTTTTTTGCAATTTACAGGAAAACCGTAAAACTTTACGTAATTCTCTCAACTGCTTATGAAAGAGCACTAGAATACGCAACAAATGACGTATTGAACGTTATTCAATCTTATCTGGTTTTCGAGTTACAAGCGAAAATTAAGTTTTTTTTTAGTTTTTTGCAATTTACAGGAAAACCGTAAGACTTTACGTAATTCTCTCAACTGCTTATGAAAGAGCACTAGAATACGCAACAAATGACGTATTGAACGTTATTCAATCTTATCTGGTTTTCGAGTTATAAGCGAAAATTAAGTTTTTTTTTAGTTTTTTGCAATTTACGGGAAAACCGTAAGACTTTATATAATTCTCTCAACTGCTTATGAAAGAGCACTAGAATACGCAACAAATGACGTATTGAACGTTATTCAATCTTGTCTGGTTTTCGAGTTATAAGCGAAAATTAAGTTTTTTTTTAGTTTTTTGCAATTTACGGGAAAACCGTAAGACTTTATATAATTCTCTCAACTGCTTATGAAAGAGCACTAGAATACGCAACAAATGACGTATTGAACGTTATTCAATCTTATCTGGTTTTCGAGTTATAAGCGAAAATTAGGTTTTTTTTTAGTTTTTTGCAATTTACAGGAAAACCGTAAGACTTTATGTAATTCTCTCAACTGCTTATGAAAGAGCACTAGAATATGCAACAAATGACGTATTGAACGTTATTCAATCTTATCTGGTTTTCGAGTTATAAGCGAAAATTAAGTTTTTTTTAGTTTTTTGCAATTTACAGGAAAACCGTAAGACTTTATGTAATTCTCTCAACTGCTTATGAAAGAGCACTAGAATACGCAACAAATGACGTATTGAACGTTATTCAATCTTGTCTGGTTTTCGAGTTATAAGCGAAAATTAAGTTTTTTTTTAGTTTTTTGCAATTTACAGGAAAACCCTAAGACTTTACGTAATTCTCTCAACTGCTTATGAAAGAGCACTAGAATACGCAACAAATGACGTATTGAACGTTATTTAATCTTGTCTGGTTTTCGAGTTATAAGCGAAAATTAAGTTTTTTTTTAGTTTTTTGCAATTTACGGGAAAACCGTAAGACTTTATATAATTCTCTCAACTGCTTATGAAAGAGCACTAGAATACGCAACAAATGACGTATTGAACGTTATTCAATCTTATCTGGTTTTCGAGTTATAAGCGAAAATTAAGTTTTTTTTAGTTTTTTGCAATTTACAGGAAAACCGTAAGACTTTATGTAATTCTCTCAACTGCTTATGAAAGAGCACTAGAATACGCAACAAATGACGTATTGAACGTTATTCAATCTTGTCTGGTTTTCGAGTTATAAGCGAAAATTAAGTTTTTTTTTAGTTTTTTGCAATTTACGGGAAAACCGTAAGACTTTATATAATTCTCTCAACTGCTTATGAAAGAGCACTAGAATACGCAACAAATGACGTATTGAACGTTATTCAATCTTATCTGGTTTTCGAGTTATAAGCGAAAATTAGGTTTTTTTTTAGTTTTTTGCAATTTACAGGAAAACCGTAAGACTTTATGTAATTCTCTCAACTGCTTATGAAAGAGCACTAGAATACGCAACAAATGACGTATTGAACGTTATTCAATCTTATCTGGTTTTCGAGTTATAAGCGAAAATTAAGTTTTTTTTAGTTTTTTGCAATTTACAGGAAAACCGTAAGACTTTATGTAATTCTCTCAACTGCTTATGAAAGAGCACTAGAATACGCAACAAATGACGTATTGAACGTTATTCAATCTTGTCTGGTTTTCGAGTTATAAGCGATAATTAAGTTTTTTTTTAGTTTTTTGCAATTTACGGGAAAACCGTAAGACTTTATATAATTCTCTCAACTGCTTATGAAAGAGCACTAGAATACGCAACAAATGACGTATTGAACGTTATTCAATCTTATCTGGTTTTCGAGTTATAAGCGAAAATTAGGTTTTTTTTTTAGTTTTTTGCAATTTACAGGAAAACCGTAAGACTTTATGTAATTCTCTCAACTGCTTATGAAAGAGCACTAGAATACGCAACAAATGACGTATTGAACGTTATTCAATCTTATCTGGTTTTCGAGTTATAAGCGAAAATTAAGTTTTTTTTTAGTTTTTTGCAATTTACAGGAAAACCGTAAGACTTTATGTAATTCTCTCAACTGCTTATGAAAGAGCACTAGAATACGCAACAAATGACGTATTGAACGTTATTCAATCTTGTCTGGTTTTCGAGTTATAAGCGAAAATTAAGTTTTTTTTTAGTTTTTTGCAATTTACAGGAAAACCGTAAGACTTTACGTAATTCTCTCAACTGCTTATGAAAGAGCACTAGAATACGCAACAAATGACGTATTGAACGTTATTTAATCTTGTCTGGTTTTCGAGTTATAAGCGAAAATTAAGTTTTTTTTTAGTTTTTTGCAATTTACAGGAAAACCGTAAGACTTTATGTAATTCTCTCAACTGCTTATGAAAGAGCACTAGAATACGCAACAAATGACGTATTGAACGTTATTCAATCTTATCTGGTTTTCGAGTTATAAGCGAAAATTAAGTTTTTTTTAGTTTTTTGCAATTTACAGGAAAACCGTAAGACTTTATGTAATTCTCTCAACTGCTTATGAAAGAGCACTAGAATACGCAACAAATGACGTATTGAACGTTATTCAATCTTGTCTGGTTTTCGAGTTATAAGCGATAATTAAGTTTTTTTTTAGTTTTTTGCAATTTACGGGAAAACCGTAAGACTTTATATAATTCTCTCAACTGCTTATGAAAGAGCACTAGAATACGCAACAAATGACGTATTGAACGTTATTCAATCTTATCTGGTTTTCGAGTTATAAGCGAAAATTAGGTTTTTTTTTAGTTTTTTGCAATTTACAGGAAAACCGTAAGACTTTATGTAATTCTCTCAACTGCTTATGAAAGAGCACTAGAATACGCAACAAATGACGTATTGAACGTTATTCAATCTTATCTGGTTTTCGAGTTATAAGCGAAAATTAAGTTTTTTTTTAGTTTTTTGCAATTTACAGGAAAACCGTAAGACTTTATGTAATTCTCTCAACTGCTTATGAAAGAGCACTAGAATACGCAACAAATGACGTATTGAACGTTATTCAATCTTGTCTGGTTTTCGAGTTATAAGCGAAAATTAAGTTTTTTTTTAGTTTTTTGCAATTTACAGGAAAACCGTAAGACTTTACGTAATTCTCTCAACTGCTTATGAAAGAGCACTAGAATACGCAACAAATGACGTATTGAACGTTATTTAATCTTGTCTGGTTTTCGAGTTATAAGCGAAAATTAAGTTTTTTTTTAGTTTTTTGCAATTTACGGGAAAACCGTAAGACTTGATATAATTCTCTCAACTGCTTATGAAAGAGCACTAGAATACGCAACAAATGACGTATTGAACGTTATTCAATCTTATCTGGTTTTCGAGTTATAAGCGAAAATTAAGTTTTTTTTTAGTTTTTTGCAATTTACAGGAAAACCGTAAGACTTTATATAATTCTCTCAACTGTTTATGAAAGAGCAATAGAATACGCTACAAATGACGTATTGAACGTTATTCAATCTTATATGGTTTTCGAGTTATAAGCGAAAATTAAGTTTCTTTTAGTTTTTTGCAATTTACAGGAAAACCGTAAGACTTTATGTAATTCTCTCAACTGCTTATGAAAGAGCACTAGAATACGCAACAAATGACGTATTGAACGTTATTCAATATTGTCTGGTTTTCGAGTTATAAGCGAAAATTAAGTTTTTTTTTAGTTTTTTGCAATTTACAGGAAAACCGTAAGACTTTATGTAATTCTCTCAACTGCTTATGAAAGAGCACTAGAATACGCAACAAATGACGTATTGAACGTTATTCAATCTTATCTGGTTTTCGAGTTATAAGCGAAAATTAAGTTTTTTTTAGTTTTTTGCAATTTACAGGAAAACCGTAAGACTTTATGTAATTCTCTCAACTGCTTATGAAAGAGCACTAGAATACGCAACAAATGACGTATTAAACGTTATTCAATCTTGTCTGGTTTTCGAGTTATAAGCGAAAATTAAGTTTTTTTTTAGTTTTTTGCAATTTACGGGAAAACCGTAAGACTTGATATAATTCTCTCAACTGCTTATGAAAGAGCACTAGAATACGCAACAAATGACGTATTGAACGTTATTCAATCTTATCTGGTTTTCGAGTTATAAGCGAAAATTAAGTTTTTTTTTAGTTTTTTGCAATTTACAGGAAAACCGTAAGACTTTATGTAATTCTCTCAACTGCTTATGAAAGAGCACTAGAATACGCAACAAATGACGTATTGAACGTTATTCAATATTGTCTGGTTTTCGAGTTATAAGCGAAAATTAAGTTTTTTTTAGTTTTTTGCAATTTACAGGAAAACCGTAAGACTTTATGTAATTCTCTCAACTGCTTATGAAAGAGCACTAGAATACGCAACAAATGACGTATTGAACGTTATTCAATCTTGTCTGGTTTTCGAGTTATAAGCGAAAATTAAGTTTTTTTTTAGTTTTTTGCAATTTACGGGAAAACCGTAAGACTTGATATAATTCTCTCAACTGCTTATGAAAGAGCACTAGAATACGCAACAAATGACGTATTGAACGTTATTCAATCTTGTCTGGTTTTCGAGTTATAAGCGAAAATTAAGTTTTTTTTTAGTTTTTTGCAATTTACAGGAAAACCCTAAGACTTTACGTAATTCTCTCAACTGCTTATGAAAGAGCACTAGAATACGCAACAAATGACGTATTGAACGTTATTTAATCTTGTCTGGTTTTCGAGTTATAAGCGAAAATTAAGTTTTTTTTTAGTTTTTTGCAATTTACGGGAAAACCGTAAGACTTTATATAATTCTCTCAACTGCTTATGAAAGAGCACTAGAATACGCAACAAATGACGTATTGAACGATATTCAATCTTATCTGGTTTTCGAGTTATAAGCGAAAATTAAGTTTTTTTTAGTTTTTTGCAATTTACAGGAAAACCGTAAGACTTTATGTAATTCTCTCAACTGCTTATGAAAGAGCACTAGAATACGCAACAAATGACGTATTGAACGTTATTCAATCTTGTCTGGTTTTCGAGTTATAAGCGAAAATTAAGTTTTTTTTTAGTTTTTTGCAATTTACGGGAAAACCGTAAGACTTTATATAATTCTCTCAACTGCTTATGAAAGAGCACTAGAATACGCAACAAATGACGTATTGAACGTTATTCAATCTTATCTGGTTTTCGAGTTATAAGCGAAAATTAGGTTTTTTTTTAGTTTTTTGCAATTTACAGGAAAACCGTAAGACTTTATGTAATTCTCTCAACTGCTTATGAAAGTGCACTAGAATACGCAACAAATGACGTATTGAACGTTATTCAATCTTGTCTGGTTTTCGAGTTATAAGCGAAAATTAAGTTTTTTTTTAGTTTTTTGCAATTTACGGGAAAACCGTAAGACTTTATATAATTCTCTCAACTGCTTATGAAAGAGCACTAGAATACGCAACAAATGACGTATTGAACGTTATTCAATCTTATCTGGTTTTCGAGTTATAAGCGAAAATTAAGTTTTTTTTAGTTTTTTGCAATTTACAGGAAAACCGTAAGACTTTATGTAATTCTCTCAACTGCTTATGAAAGAGCACTAGAATACGCAACAAATGACGTATTGAACGTTATTCAATCTTGTCTGGTTTTCGAGTTATAAGCGAAAATTAAGTTTTTTTTTAGTTTTTTGCAATTTACGGGAAAACCGTAAGACTTTATATAATTCTCTCAACTGCTTATGAAAGAGCACTAGAATACGCAACAAATGACGTATTGAACGTTATTCAATCTTATCTGGTTTTCGAGTTATAAGCGAAAATTAAGTTTTTTTTAGTTTTTTGCAATTTACAGGAAAACCGTAAGACTTTATGTAATTCTCTCAACTGCTTATGAAAGAGCACTAGAATACGCAACAAATGACGTATTGAACGTTATTCAATCTTGTCTGGTTTTCGAGTTATAAGCGAAAATTAAGTTTTTTTTTAGTTTTTTGCAATTTACGGGAAAACCGTAAGACTTTATATAATTCTCTCAACTGCTTATGAAAGAGCACTAGAATACGCAACAAATGACGTATTGAACGTTATTCAATCTTATCTGGTTTTCGAGTTATAAGCGAAAATTAGGTTTTTTTTTAGTTTTTTGCAATTTACAGGAAAACCGTAAGACTTTATGTAATTCTCTCAACTGCTTATGAAAAAGCACTAGAATACGCAACAAATGACGTATTGAACGTTATTCAATCTTGTCTGGTTTTCGAGTTATAAGCGAAAATTAAGTTTTTTTTTAGTTTTTTGCAATTTACGGGAAAACCGTAAGACTTTATATAATTCTCTCAACTGCTTATGAAAGAGCACTAGAATACGCAACAAATGACGTATTGAACGTTATTCAATCTTATCTGGTTTTCGAGTTATAAGCGAAAATTAAGTTTTTTTTAGTTTTTTGCAATTTACAGGAAAACCGTAAGACTTTATGTAATTCTCTCAACTGCTTATGAAAGAGCACTAGAATACGCAACAAATGACGTATTGAACGTTATTCAATCTTGTCTGGTTTTCGAGTTATAAGCGAAAATTAAGTTTTTTTTTAGTTTTTTGCAATTTACGGGAAAACCGTAAGACTTTATATAATTCTCTCAACTGCTTATGAAAGAGCACTAGAATACGCAACAAATGACGTATTGAACGTTATTCAATCTTATCTGGTTTTCGAGTTATAAGCGAAAATTAGGTTTTTTTTTAGTTTTTTGCAATTTACAGGAAAACCGTAAGACTTTATGTAATTCTCTCAACTGCTTATGAAAGAGCACTAGAATACGCAACAAATGACGTATTGAACGTTATTCAATCTTATCTGGTTTTCGAGTTATAAGCGAAAATTAAGTTTTTTTTAGTTTTTTGCAATTTACAGGAAAACCGTAAGACTTTATGCAATTCTCTCAACTGCTTATGAAAGAGCACTAGAATACGCAACAAATGACGTATTGAACGTTATTCAATCTTGTCTGGTTTTCGAGTTATAAGCGAAAATAAGTTTTTTTTTAGTTTTTTGCAATTTACAGGAAAACCGTAAGACTTTACGTAATTCTCTCAACTGCTTATGAAAGAGCACTAGAATACGCAACAAATGACGTATTGAACGTTATTTAATCTTGTCTGGTTTTCGAGTTATAAGCAAAAATTAAGTTTTTTTTTAGTTTTTTGCAATTTACGGGAAAACCGTAAGACTTGATATAATTCTCTCAACTGCTTATAAAAGAGCACTAGAATACGCAACAAATGACGTATTGAACGTTATTCAATCTTATCTGGTTTTCGAGTTATAAGCGAAAATTAAGTTTTTTTTTAGTTTTTTGCAATTTACAGGAAAACCGTAAGACTTTATATAATTCTCTCAACTGTTTATGAAAGAGCAATAGAATACGCAACAAATGACGTATTGAACGTTATTCAATCTTATATGGTTTTCGAGTTATAAGAGAAAATTAAGTTTTTTTTTAGTTTTTTGCAATTTACAGGAAAACCGTAAGACTTTATGTAATTCTCTCAACTGCTTATGAAAGAGCACTAGAATACGCAACAAATGACGTATTGAACGTTATTCAATATTGTCTGGTTTTCGAGTTATAAGCGAAAATTAAGTTTTTTTTTAGTTTTTTGCAATTTACAGGAAAACCGTAAGACTTTATGTAATTCTCTCAACTGCTTATGAAAGAGCACTAGAATACGCAACAAATGACGTATTGAACGTTATTCAATCTTGTCTGGTTTTCGAGTTATAAGCGAAAATTAAGTTTTTTTTTAGTTTTTTGCAATTTACAGGAAAACCGTAAGACTTTATGTAATTCTCTCAACTGCTTATGAAAGAGCACTAGAATACGCAACAAATTACGTATTGAACGTTATTTAATCTTGTCTGGTTTTCGAGTTATAAGCGAAAATTAAGTTTTTTTTTAGTTTTTTGCAATTTACGGGAAAACCGTAAGACTTTATATAATTCTCTCAACTGCTTATGAAAGAGCACTAGAATACGCAACAAATGACGTATTGAACGTTATTCAATCTTATCTGGTTTTCGAGTTATAAGCGAAAATTAAGTTTTTTTTTAGTTTTTTGCAATTTACAGGAAAACCGTAAGACTTTATATAATTCTCTCAACTGCTTATGAAAGAGCAATAGAATACGCAACAAATGACGTATTGAACGTTATTCAATCTTATATGGTTTTCGAGTTATAAGCGAAAATTAAGTTTTTTTTTAGTTTTTTGCAATTTACAGGAAAACCGTAAGACTTTATGTAATTCTCTCAACTGCTTATGAAAGAGCACTAGAATACGCAACAAATGACGTATTGAACGTTATTCAATCTTATCTGGTTTTCGAGTTATAAGCGAAAATTAAGTTTTTTTTAGTTTTTTGCAATTTACAGGAAAACCGTAAGACTTTATGTAATTCTCTCAACTGCTTATGAAAGAGCACTAGAATACGCAACAAATGACGTATTGAACGTTATTCAATCTTGTCTGGTTTTCGAGTTATAAGCGAAAATTAAGTTTTTTTTTAGTTTTTTGCAATTTACAGGAAAACCGTAAGACTTTACGTAATTCTCTCAACTGCTTATGAAAGAGCACTAGAATACGCAACAAATGACGTATTGAACGTTATTCAATATTGTCTGGTTTTCGAGTTATAAGCGAAAATTAAGTTTTTTTTTAGTTTTTTGCAATTTACAGGAAAACCGTAAGACTTTATGTAATTCTCTCAACTGCTTATGAAAGAGCACTAGAATACGCAACAAATGACGTATTGAACGTTATTCAATATTGTCTGGTTTTCGAGTTATAAGCGAAAATTAAGTTTTTTTTTAGTTTTTTGCAATTTACAGGAAAACCGTAAGACTTTATGTAATTCTCTCAACTGCTTATGAAAGAGCACTAGAATACGCAACAAATGACGTATTGAACGTTATTCAATATTGTCTGGTTTTCGAGTTATAAGCGAAAATTAAGTTTTTTTTTAGTTTTTTGCAATTTACAGGAAAACCGTAAGACTTTATGTAATTCTCTCAACTGCTTATGAAAGAGCACTAGAATACGCAACAAATTACGTATTGAACGTTATTTAATCTTGTCTGGTTTTCGAGTTATAAGCGAAAATTAAGTTTTTTTTTAGTTTTTTGCAATTTACGGGAAAACCGTAAGACTTTATATAATTCTCTCAACTGCTTATGAAAGAGCACTAGAATACGCAACAAATGACGTATTGAACGTTATTCAATCTTATCTGGTTTTCGAGTTATAAGCGAAAATTAAGTTTTTTTTTAGTTTTTTGCAATTTACAGGAAAACCGTAAGACTTTATATAATTCTCTCAACTGCTTATGAAAGAGCAATAGAATACGCAACAAATGACGTATTGAACGTTATTCAATCTTATATGGTTTTCGAGTTATAAGCGAAAATTAAGTTTTTTTTTAGTTTTTTGCAATTTACAGGAAAACCGTAAGACTTTATGTAATTCTCTCAACTGCTTATGAAAGAGCACTAGAATACGCAACAAATGACGTATTGAACGTTATTCAATCTTATCTGGTTTTCGAGTTATAAGCGAAAATTAAGTTTTTTTTAGTTTTTTGCAATTTACAGGAAAACCGTAAGACTTTATGTAATTCTCTCAACTGCTTATGAAAGAGCACTAGAATACGCAACAAATGACGTATTGAACGTTATTCAATCTTGTCTGGTTTTCGAGTTATAAGCGAAAATTAAGTTTTTTTTTAGTTTTTTGCAATTTACAGGAAAACCGTAAGACTTTACGTAATTCTCTCAACTGCTTATGAAAGAGCACTGGAATACGCAACAAATGACGTATTGAACGTTATTTAATCTTGTCTGGTTTTCGAGTTATAAGCGAAAATTAAGTTTTTTTTTAGTTTTTTGCAATTTACGGGAAAACCGTAAGACTTTATATAATTCTCTCAACTGCTTATGAAAGAGCACTAGAATACGCAACAAATGACGTATTGAACGTTATTCAATCTTATCTGGTTTTCGAGTTATAAGCGAAAATTAAGTTTTTTTTAGTTTTTTGCAATTTACAGGAAAACCGTAAGACTTTATTTAATTCTCTCAACTGCTTATGAAAGAGCACTAGAATACGCAACAAATGACGTATTGAACGTTATTCAATCTTGTCTGGTTTTCGAGTTATAAGCGAAAATTAAGTTTTTTTTTAGTTTTTTGCAATTTACGGGAAAACCGTAAGACTTTATATAATTCTCTCAACTGCTTATGAAAGAGCACTAGAATACGCAACAAATGACGTATTGAACGTTATTCAATCTTATCTGGTTTTCGAGTTATAAGCGAAAATTAGGTTTTTTTTTAGTTTTTTGCAATTTACAGGAAAACCGTAAGACTTTATGTAATTCTCTCAACTGCTTATGAAAGAGCACTAGAATACGCAACAAATGACGTATTGAACGTTATTCAATCTTATCTGGTTTTCGAGTTATAAGCGAAAATTAAGTTTTTTTTAGTTTTTTGCAATTTACAGGAAAACCGTAAGACTTTATGTAATTCTCTCAACTGCTTATGAAAGAGCACTAGAATACGCAACAAATGACGTATTGAACGTTATTCAATCTTGTCTGGTTTTCGAGTTATAAGCGAAAATTAAGTTTTTTTTTAGTTTTTTGCAATTTACGGGAAAACCGTAAGACTTTATATAATTCTCTCAACTGCTTATGAAAGAGCACTAGAATACGCAACAAATGACGTATTGAACGTTATTCAATCTTATCTGGTTTTCGAGTTATAAGCGAAAATTAGGTTTTTTTTTAGTTTTTTGCAATTTACAGGAAAACCGTAAGACTTTATGTAATTCTCTCAACTGCTTATGAAAGAGCACTAGAATACGCAACAAATGACGTATTGAACGTTATTCAATCTTATCTGGTTTTCGAGTTATAAGCGAAAATTAAGTTTTTTTTAGTTTTTTGCAATTTACAGGAAAACCGTAAGACTTTATGCAATTCTCTCAACTGCTTATGAAAGAGCACTAGAATACGCAACAAATGACGTATTGAACGTTATTCAATCTTGTCTGGTTTTCGAGTTATAAGCGAAAATAAGTTTTTTTTTAGTTTTTTGCAATTTACAGGAAAACCGTAAGACTTTACGTAATTCTCTCAACTGCTTATGAAAGAGCACTAGAATACGCAACAAATGACGTATTGAACGTTATTTAATCTTGTCTGGTTTTCGAGTTATAAGCAAAAATTAAGTTTTTTTTTAGTTTTTTGCAATTTACGGGAAAACCGTAAGACTTGATATAATTCTCTCAACTGCTTATAAAAGAGCACTAGAATACGCAACAAATGACGTATTGAACGTTATTCAATCTTATCTGGTTTTCGAGTTATAAGCGAAAATTAAGTTTTTTTTTAGTTTTTTGCAATTTACAGGAAAACCGTAAGACTTTATATAATTCTCTCAACTGTTTATGAAAGAGCAATAGAATACGCAACAAATGACGTATTGAACGTTATTCAATCTTATATGGTTTTCGAGTTATAAGAGAAAATTAAGTTTTTTTTTAGTTTTTTGCAATTTACAGGAAAACCGTAAGACTTTATGTAATTCTCTCAACTGCTTATGAAAGAGCACTAGAATACGCAACAAATGACGTATTGAACGTTATTCAATATTGTCTGGTTTTCGAGTTATAAGCGAAAATTAAGTTTTTTTTTAGTTTTTTGCAATTTACAGGAAAACCGTAAGACTTTATGTAATTCTCTCAACTGCTTATGAAAGAGCACTAGAATACGCAACAAATGACGTATTGAACGTTATTTAATCTTGTCTGGTTTTCGAGTTATAAGCGAAAATTAAGTTTTTTTTTAGTTTTTTGCAATTTACGGGAAAACCGTAAGACTTTATATAATTCTCTCAACTGCTTATGAAAGAGCACTAGAATACGCAACAAATGACGTATTGAACGTTATTCAATCTTATCTGGTTTTCGAGTTATAAGCGAAAATTAAGTTTTTTTTTAGTTTTTTGCAATTTACAGGAAAACCGTAAGACTTTATATAATTCTCTCAACTGCTTATGAAAGAGCAATAGAATACGCAACAAATGACGTATTGAACGTTATTCAATCTTATATGGTTTTCGAGTTATAAGAGAAAATTAAGTTTTTTTTTAGTTTTTTGCAATTTACAGGAAAACCGTAAGACTTTACGTAATTCTCTCAACTGCTTATGAAAGAGCACTAGTATACGCAACAAATGACGTATTGAACGTTATTCAATCTTGTCTGGTTTTCGAGTTATAAGCGAAAATTAAGTTTTTTTTTAGTTTTTTGCAATTTACAGGAAAACAGTAAGACTTTACGTAATTCTCTCAACTGCTTAGGAAAGAGCAATAGATACGCAACAAATGACGTATTGAACGTTATTTAATCTTGTCTGGTTTTCGAGTTATAAGCGAAAATTAAGTTTTTTTTTAGTTTTTTGCAATTTACGGGAAAACCGTAAGACTTTATATAATTCTCTCAACAGCTTATGAAAGAGCACTAGAATACGCAACAAATGACGTATTGAACGTTATACAATCTTGTCTGGTTTTCGAGTTATAAGCGAAAATTAAGTTTTTTTTTAGTTTTTTGCAATTTACAGGAAAACCGTAAGACTTTATATAATTCTCTCAACTGCTTATGAAAGAGCACTAGAATATGCAACAAATGACGTATTGAACGTTATTCAATCTTATATGGTTTTCGAGTTATAAGCGAAAATTAAGTTTTTTTTTAGTTTTTTGCAATTTACAGGAAAACCGTAAGACTTTATGTAATTCTCTCAACTGCTTATGAAAGAGCACTAGAATATGCAACAAATGACGTATTGAACGTTATTCAATCTTATCTGGTTTTCGAGTTATAAGCGAAAATTAAGTTTTTTTTAGTTTTTTGCAATTTACAGGAAAACCGTAAGACTTTATGTAATTCTCTCAACTGCTTATGAAAGAGCACTAGAATATGCAACAAATGACGTATTGAACGTTATTCAATCTTATATGGTTTTCGAGTTATAAGCGAAAATTAAGTTTTTTTTAGTTTTTTGCAATTTACAGGAAAACCGTAAGACTTTATATAATTCTGTCAACTGCTTATGAAAGAGCACTAGAATATGCAACAAATGACGTATTGAACGTTATTCAATCTTATATGGTTTTCGAGTTATAAGCGAAAATTAAGTTTTTTTTAGTTTTTTGCAATTTACAGGAAAACCGTAAGACTTTATGTAATTCTCTCAACTGCTTATGAAAGAGCACTAGAATATGCAACAAATGACGTATTGAACGTTATTCAATCTTATATGGTTTTCGAGTTATAAGCGAAAATTAAGTTTTTTTTAGTTTTTTGCAATTTACAGGAAAACCGTAAGACTTTATGTAATTCCCTCAACTGCTTATGAAAGAGCACTAGAATACGCAACAAATGACGTATTGAACGTTATTCAATCTTGTCTGGTTTTCGAGTTATAAGCGAAAATTAAGTTTTTTTTTAGTTTTTTGCAATTTACAGGAAAACCGTAAGACTTTATGTAATTCTCTCAACTGCTTATGAAAGAGCACTAGAATACGCAACAAATGACGTATTGAACGTTATTCAATCTTGTCTGGTTTTCGAGTTATAAGCGAAAATTAAGTTTTTTTTTAGTTTTTTGCAATTTACAGGAAAACCGTAAGACTTTATGTAATTCTCTCAACTGCTTATGAAAGAGCACTAGAATACGCAACAAATGACGTATTGAACGTTATTCAATCTTATCTGGTTTTCGAGTTATAAGCGAAAATTAAGTTTTTTTTAGTTTTTTGCAATTTACAGGAAAACCGTAAGACTTTATGTAATTCTCTCAACTGCTTATGAAAGAGCACTAGAATACGCAACAAATGACGTATTGAACGTTATTCAATCTTATCTGGTTTTCGAGTTATAAGCGAAAATTAAGTTTTTTTTTAGTTTTTTGCAATTTACAGGAAAACCGTAAGACTTTATGTAATTCTCTCAACTGCTTATGAAAGAGCACTAGATACGCAACAAATGACGTATTGAACGTTATTCAATCTTGTCTGGTTTTCGAGTTATAAGCGAAAATTAAGTTTTTTTTTAGTTTTTTGCAATTTACAGGAAAACCGTAAGACTTTATATAATTCTCTCAACTGCTTATGAAAGAGCACTAGAATACGCAACAAATGACGTATTGAACGTTATTCAATCTTATCTGGTTTTCGAGTTATAAGCGAAAATTAAGTTTTTTTTAGTTTTTTGCAATTTACAGGAAAACCGTAAGACTTTATGTAATTCTCTCAACTGCTTATGAAAGAGCACTAGAATACGCAACAAATGACGTATTGAACGTTATTCAATCTTATCTGGTTTTCGAGTTATAAGCGAAAATTAAGTTTTTTTTTAGTTTTTTGCAATTTACAGGAAAACCGTAAGACTTTATGTAATTCTCTCAACTGCTTATGAAAGAGCACTAGATACGCAACAAATGACGTATTGAACGTTATTCAATCTTGTCTGGTTTTCGAGTTATAAGCGAAAATTAAGTTTTTTTTTAGTTTTTTGCAATTTACAGGAAAACCGTAAGACTTTATGTAATTCTCTCAACTGCTTATGAAAGAGCACTAGAATACGCAACAAATGACGTATTGAACGTTATTCAATCTTGTCTGGTTTTCGAGTTAAAAGCGAAAATTAAGTTTTTTTTAGTTTTTTTGCAATTTACAGGAAAACCGTAAGACTTTATATAATTCTCTCAACTGCTTATGAAAGAGCACTAGAATACGCAACAAATGACGTATTGAACGTTATTCAATCTTATCTGGTTTTCGAGTTACAAGCGAAAATTAAGTTTTTTTTTAGTTTTTTGCAATTTACAGGAAAACCGTAAGACTTTATGTAATTCTCTCAACTGCTTATGAAAGAGCACTAGAATACGCAACAAATGACGTATTGAACGTTATTCAATCTTGTCTGGTTTTCGAGTTATAAGCGAAAATTAAGTTTTTTTTTAGTTTTTTGCAATTTACAGGAAAACCGTAAGACTTTATATAATTCTCTCAACTGCTTATGAAAGAGCAATAGAATACGCAACAAATGACGTATTGAACGTTATTCAATCTTATATGGTTTTCGAGTTATAAGCGAAAATTAAGTTTTTTTTTAGTTTTTTGCAATTTACAGGAAAACCGTAAGACTTTATGTAATTCTCTCAACTGCTTATGAAAGAGCACTAGAATACGCAACAAATGACGTATTGAACGTTATTCAATCTTATCTGGTTTTCGAGTTACAAGCGAAAATTAAGTTTTTTTTTTAGTTTTTTGCAATTTACAGGAAAACCGTAAGACTTTATGTAATTCTCTCAACTGCTTATGAAAGAGCACTAGAATACGCAACAAATGACGTATTGAACGTTATTCAATCTTGTCTGGTTTTCGAGTTATAAGCGAAAATTAAGTTTTTTTTTAGTTTTTTGCAATTTACGGGAAAACCGTAAGACTTTATATAATTCTCTCAACTGCTAATGAAAGAGCAATAGAATACGCAACAAATGACGTATTGAACGTTATTCAATCTTATCTGGTTTTCGAGTTATAAGCGAAAATTAAGTTTTTTTTTAGTTTTTTGCAATTTACAGGAAAACCGTAAGACTTTATATAATTCTCTCAACTGTTTATGAAAGAGCAATAGAATACGCAACAAATGACGTATTGAACGTTATTCAATCTTATATGGTTTTCGAGTTATAAGAGAAAATTAAGTTTTTTTTTAGTTTTTTGCAATTTACAGGAAAACCGTAAGACTTTATGTAATTCTCTCAACTGCTTATGAAAGAGCACTAGAATACGCAACAAATGACGTATTGAACGTTATTCAATATTGTCTGGTTTTCGAGTTATAAGCGAAAATTAAGTTTTTTTTTAGTTTTTTGCAATTTACAGGAAAACCGTAAGACTTTATGTAATTCTCTCAACTGCTTATGAAAGAGCACTAGAATACGCAACAAATGACGTATTGAACGTTATTTAATCTTGTCTGGTTTTCGAGTTATAAGCGAAAATTAAGTTTTTTTTTAGTTTTTTGCAATTTACGGGAAAACCGTAAGACTTTATATAATTCTCTCAACTGCTTATGAAAGAGCACTAGAATACGCAACAAATGACGTATTGAACGTTATTCAATCTTATCTGGTTTTCGAGTTATAAGCGAAAATTAAGTTTTTTTTTAGTTTTTTGCAATTTACAGGAAAACCGTAAGACTTTATATAATTCTCTCAACTGCTTATGAAAGAGCAATAGAATACGCAACAAATGACGTATTGAACGTTATTCAATCTTATATGGTTTTCGAGTTATAAGAGAAAATTAAGTTTTTTTTTAGTTTTTTGCAATTTACAGGAAAACCGTAAGACTTTACGTAATTCTCTCAACTGCTTATGAAAGAGCACTAGTATACGCAACAAATGACGTATTGAACGTTATTCAATCTTGTCTGGTTTTCGAGTTATAAGCGAAAATTAAGTTTTTTTTTAGTTTTTTGCAATTTACAGGAAAACAGTAAGACTTTACGTAATTCTCTCAACTGCTTAGGAAAGAGCAATAGATACGCAACAAATGACGTATTGAACGTTATTTAATCTTGTCTGGTTTTCGAGTTATAAGCGAAAATTAAGTTTTTTTTTAGTTTTTTGCAATTTACGGGAAAACCGTAAGACTTTATATAATTCTCTCAACAGCTTATGAAAGAGCACTAGAATACGCAACAAATGACGTATTGAACGTTATACAATCTTGTCTGGTTTTCGAGTTATAAGCGAAAATTAAGTTTTTTTTTAGTTTTTTGCAATTTACAGGAAAACCGTAAGACTTTATATAATTCTCTCAACTGCTTATGAAAGAGCACTAGAATATGCAACAAATGACGTATTGAACGTTATTCAATCTTATATGGTTTTCGAGTTATAAGCGAAAATTAAGTTTTTTTTTAGTTTTTTGCAATTTACAGGAAAACCGTAAGACTTTATGTAATTCTCTCAACTGCTTATGAAAGAGCACTAGAATATGCAACAAATGACGTATTGAACGTTATTCAATCTTATCTGGTTTTCGAGTTATAAGCGAAAATTAAGTTTTTTTTAGTTTTTTGCAATTTACAGGAAAACCGTAAGACTTTATGTAATTCTCTCAACTGCTTATGAAAGAGCACTAGAATATGCAACAAATGACGTATTGAACGTTATTCAATCTTATATGGTTTTCGAGTTATAAGCGAAAATTAAGTTTTTTTTTAGTTTTTTGCAATTTACAGGAAAACCGTAAGACTTTATATAATTCTGTCAACTGCTTATGAAAGAGCACTAGAATATGCAACAAATGACGTATTGAACGTTATTCAATCTTATATGGTTTTCGAGTTATAAGCGAAAATTAAGTTTTTTTTAGTTTTTTGCAATTTACAGGAAAACCGTAAGACTTTATGTAATTCTCTCAACTGCTTATGAAAGAGCACTAGAATATGCAACAAATGACGTATTGAACGTTATTCAATCTTATATGGTTTTCGAGTTATAAGCGAAAATTAAGTTTTTTTTAGTTTTTTGCAATTTACAGGAAAACCGTAAGACTTTATGTAATTCCCTCAACTGCTTATGAAAGAGCACTAGAATACGCAACAAATGACGTATTGAACGTTATTCAATCTTGTCTGGTTTTCGAGTTATAAGCGAAAATTAAGTTTTTTTTTAGTTTTTTGCAATTTACAGGAAAACCGTAAGACTTTATGTAATTCTCTCAACTGCTTATGAAAGAGCACTAGAATACGCAACAAATGACGTATTGAACGTTATTCAATCTTGTCTGGTTTTCGAGTTATAAGCGAAAATTAAGTTTTTTTTTAGTTTTTTGCAATTTACAGGAAAACCGTAAGACTTTATGTAATTCTCTCAACTGCTTATGAAAGAGCACTAGAATACGCAACAAATGACGTATTGAACGTTATTCAATCTTATCTGGTTTTCGAGTTATAAGCGAAAATTAAGTTTTTTTTAGTTTTTTGCAATTTACAGGAAAACCGTAAGACTTTATGTAATTCTCTCAACTGCTTATGAAAGAGCACTAGAATACGCAACAAATGACGTATTGAACGTTATTCAATCTTATCTGGTTTTCGAGTTATAAGCGAAAATTAAGTTTTTTTTTAGTTTTTTGCAATTTACAGGAAAACCGTAAGACTTTATGTAATTCTCTCAACTGCTTATGAAAGAGCACTAGATACGCAACAAATGACGTATTGAACGTTATTCAATCTTGTCTGGTTTTCGAGTTATAAGCGAAAATTAAGTTTTTTTTTAGTTTTTTGCAATTTACAGGAAAACCGTAAGACTTTATATAATTCTCTCAACTGCTTATGAAAGAGCACTAGAATACGCAACAAATGACGTATTGAACGTTATTCAATCTTATCTGGTTTTCGAGTTATAAGCGAAAATTAAGTTTTTTTTAGTTTTTTGCAATTTACAGGAAAACCGTAAGACTTTATGTAATTCTCTCAACTGCTTATGAAAGAGCACTAGAATACGCAACAAATGACGTATTGAACGTTATTCAATCTTATCTGGTTTTCGAGTTATAAGCGAAAATTAAGTTTTTTTTTAGTTTTTTGCAATTTACAGGAAAACCGTAAGACTTTATGTAATTCTCTCAACTGCTTATGAAAGAGCACTAGATACGCAACAAATGACGTATTGAACGTTATTCAATCTTGTCTGGTTTTCGAGTTATAAGCGAAAATTAAGTTTTTTTTTAGTTTTTTGCAATTTACAGGAAAACCGTAAGACTTTATGTAATTCTCTCAACTGCTTATGAAAGAGCACTAGAATACGCAACAAATGACGTATTGAACGTTATTCAATCTTGTCTGGTTTTCGAGTTAAAAGCGAAAATTAAGTTTTTTTTAGTTTTTTTGCAATTTACAGGAAAACCGTAAGACTTTATATAATTCTCTCAACTGCTTATGAAAGAGCACTAGAATACGCAACAAATGACGTATTGAACGTTATTCAATCTTATCTGGTTTTCGAGTTACAAGCGAAAATTAAGTTTTTTTTTAGTTTTTTGCAATTTACAGGAAAACCGTAAGACTTTATGTAATTCTCTCAACTGCTTATGAAAGAGCACTAGAATACGCAACAAATGACGTATTGAACGTTATTCAATCTTGTCTGGTTTTCGAGTTATAAGCGAAAATTAAGTTTTTTTTTAGTTTTTTGCAATTTACAGGAAAACCGTAAGACTTTATATAATTCTCTCAACTGCTTATGAAAGAGCAATAGAATACGCAACAAATGACGTATTGAACGTTATTCAATCTTATATGGTTTTCGAGTTATAAGCGAAAATTAAGTTTTTTTTTAGTTTTTTGCAATTTACAGGAAAACCGTAAGACTTTATGTAATTCTCTCAACTGCTTATGAAAGAGCACTAGAATACGCAACAAATGACGTATTGAACGTTATTCAATCTTATCTGGTTTTCGAGTTACAAGCGAAAATTAAGTTTTTTTTTTAGTTTTTTGCAATTTACAGGAAAACCGTAAGACTTTATGTAATTCTCTCAACTGCTTATGAAAGAGCACTAGAATACGCAACAAATGACGTATTGAACGTTATTCAATCTTGTCTGGTTTTCGAGTTATAAGCGAAAATTAAGTTTTTTTTTAGTTTTTTGCAATTTACGGGAAAATCGTAAGACTTTATATAATTCTCTCAACTGCTAATGAAAGAGCAATAGAATACGCAACAAATGACGTATTGAACGTTATTCAATCTTATATGGTTTTCGAGTTATAAGAGAAAATTAAGTTTTTTTTTAGTTTTTTGCAATTTACAGGAAAACCGTAAGACTTTATGTAATTCTCTCAACTGCTTATGAAAGAGCACTAGAATACGCAACAAATGACGTATTGGACGTTATTCAATCTTATCTGGTTTTCGAGTTATAAGCGAAAATTAAGTTTTTTTTTAGTTTTTTGCAATTTACGGGAAAACCGTAAGACTTTATATAATTCTCTCAACTGCTTATGAAAGAGCACTAGAATACGCAACAAATGACGTATTGAACGTTATTCAATCTTATATGGTTTTCGAGTTATAAGCGAAAATTAAGTTTTTTTTTAGTTTTTTGCAATTTACAGGAAAACCGTAAGACTTTATGTAATTCTCTCAACTGCTTATGAAAGAGCACTAGAATACGCAACAAATGACGTATTGAACGTCATTCAATCTTGTCTGGTTTTCGAGTTATAAGCGAAAATTAAGTTTTTTTTTAGTTTTTTGCAATTTACAGGAAAACCGTAAGACTTTATATAATTCTCTCAACTGCTTATGAAAGAGCACTAGAATACGCAACAAATGACGTATTGAACGTTATTCAATCTTATCTGGTTTTCGAGTTATAAGCGAAAATTAAGTTTTTTTTTAGTTTTTTGCAATTTACAGGAAAACCGTAAGACTTTATGTAATTCTTTCAACTGCTTATGAAAGAGCAATAGAATACGCAACAAATGACGTATTGAACGTTATTCAATCTTATCTGGTTTTCGAGTTATAAGCGAAAATTAAGTTTTTTTTTAGTTTTTTGCAATTTACAGGAAAACCGTAAGACTTTATGTAATTCTTTCAACTGCTTATGAAAGAGCAATAGAATACGCAACAAATGACGTATTGAACGTTATTCAATCTTATCTGGTTTTCGAGTTATAAGCGAAATTTAAGTTTTTTTTTAGTTTTTTGCAATTTACAGGAAAACCGTAAGACTTTATGTAATTCTCTCAACTGCTTATGAAAGAGCACTAGAATACGCAACAAATGACGTATTGAACGTTATTCAATCTTATCTGGTTTTCGAGTTATAAGCGAAAATTAAGTTTTTTTTAGTTTTTTGCAATTTACAGGAAAACCGTAAGACTTTATGTAATTCTCTCAACTGCTTATGAAAGAGCACTAGAATACGCAACAAATGACGTATTGAACGTTATTCAATCTTATCTGGTTTTCGAGTTATAAGCGAAAATTAAGTTTTTTTTTAGTTTTTTGCAATTTACAGGAAAACCGTAAGACTTTATGTAATTCTCTCAACTGCTTATGAAAGAGCACTAGAATACGCAACAAATGACGTATTGAACGTTATTCAATCTTATCTGGTTTTCGAGTTATAAGCGAAAATTAAGTTTTTTTTTAGTTTTTTGCAATTTACAGGAAAACCGTAAGACTTTATGTAATTCTCTCAACTGCTTATGAAAGAGCACTAGAATACGCAACAAATGACGTATTGAACGTCATTCAATCTTGTCTGGTTTTCGAGTTATAAGCGAAAATTAAGTTTTTTTTTAGTTTTTTGCAATTTACAGGAAAACCGTAAGACTTTATATAATTCTCTCAACTGCTTATGAAAGAGCACTAGAATACGCAACAAATGACGTATTGAACGTTATTCAATCTTATCTGGTTTTCGAGTTATAAGCGAAAATTAAGTTTTTTTTTAGTTTTTTGCAATTTACAGGAAAACCGTAAGACTTTATGTAATTCTTTCAACTGCTTATGAAAGAGCAATAGAATACGCAACAAATGACGTATTGAACGTTATTCAATCTTATCTGGTTTTCGAGTTATAAGCGAAATTTAAGTTTTTTTTTAGTTTTTTGCAATTTACAGGAAAACCGTAAGACTTTATGTAATTCTCTCAACTGCTTATGAAAGAGCACTAGAATACGCAACAAATGACGTATTGAACGTTATTCAATCTTATCTGGTTTTCGAGTTATAAGCGAAAATTAAGTTTTTTTTAGTTTTTTGCAATTTACAGGAAAACCGTAAGACTTTATGTAATTCTCTCAACTGCTTATGAAAGAGCACTAGAATACGCAACAAATGACGTATTGAACGTTATTCAATCTTATCTGGTTTTCGAGTTATAAGCGAAAATTAAGTTTTTTTTTAGTTTTTTGCAATTTACAGGAAAACCGTAAGACTTTATGTAATTCTCTCAACTGCTTATGAAAGAGCACTAGAATACGCAACAAATGACGTATTGAACGTTATTCAATCTTATCTGGTTTTCGAGTTATAAGCGAAAATTAAGTTTTTTTTTAGTTTTTTGCAATTTACAGGAAAACCGTAAGACTTTATGTAATTCTCTCAACTGCTTATGAAAGAGCACTAGAATACGCAACAAATGACGTATTGAACGTTATTCAATCTTGTCTGGTTTTCGAGTTATAAGCGAAAATTAAGTTTTTTCTAGTTTTTTGCAATTTACAGGAAAACCGTAAGACTTTATGTAATTCTGTCAACTGCTTATGAAAGAGCACTAGAATACGCAACAAATGACGTATTGAACGTTATTCAATCTTGTCTGGTTTTCGAGTTATAAGCGAAAATTAAGTTTTTTTTTAGTTTTTTGCAATTTACAGGAAAACCGTAAGACTTTATGTAATTCTCTCAACTGCTTATGAAAGAGCACTAGAATACGCAACAAATGACGTATTGAACGTTATTCAATCTTATCTGGTTTTCGAGTTATAAGCGAAAATTAAGTTTTTTTTTAGTTTTTTGCAATTTACAGGAAAACCGTAAGACTTTATGTAATTCTCTCAACTGCTTATGAAAGAGCACTAGAATACGCAACAAATGACGTATTGAACGTTATTCAATCTTGTCTGGTTTTCGAGTTATAAGCGAAAATTAAGTTTTTTTTTAGTTTTTTGCAATTTACAGGAAAACCGTAAGACTTTACGTAATTCTCTCAACTACTTATGGAAGAGCACTAGAATACGCAACAAATGACGTATTGAACGTTATTCAATCTTATCTGGTTTTCGAGTTATAAGCGAAAATTAAGTTTTTTTTTAGTTTTTTGCAATTTACAGGAAAACCGTAAGACTTTATGTAATTCTTTCAAGTGCTTATGAAAGAGTAATAGAATACGCAACAAATGACGTATTGAACGTTATTCAATCTTATCTGGTTTTCGAGTTATAAGCGAAAATTAAGTTTTTTTTTAGTTTTTTGCAATTTACAGGAAAACCGTAAGACTTTACGTAATTCTCTCAACTGCTTATGAAAGAGCAATAGAATACGCAACAAATGACGTATTGAACGTTATTCAATCTTATCTGGTTTTCGAGTTATAAGCGAAAATTAAGTTTTTTTTTAGTTTTTTGCAATTTACAGGAAAACCGTAAGACTTTACGTAATTCTCTCAACTGCTTATGAAAGAGCAATAGAATACGCAACAAATGACGTATTGAACGTTATTCAATCTTATCTGGTTTTCGAGTTATAAGCGAAAATTAAGTTTTTTTTTAGTTTTTTGCAATTTACAGGAAAACCGTAAGACTTTATGTAATTCTTTCAAGTGCTTATGAAAGAGTAATAGAATACGCAACAAATGACGTATTGAACGTTATTCAATCTTATCTGGTTTTCGAGTTATAAGCGAAAATTAAGTTTTTTTTTAGTTTTTTGCAATTTACAGGAAAACCGTAAGACTTTATGTAATTCTTTCAAGTGCTTATGAAAGAGTAATAGAATACGCAACAAATGACGTATTGAACGTTATTCAATCTTATCTGGTTTTCGAGTTATAAGCGAAAATTAAGTTTTTTTTTAGTTTTTTGCAATTTACAGGAAAACCGTAAGACTTTACGTAATTCTCTCAACTGCTTATGAAAGAGCAATAGAATACGCAACAAATGACGTATTGAACGTTATTCAATCTTATCTGGTTTTCGAGTTATAAGCGAAAATTAAGTTTTTTTTTAGTTTTTTGCAATTTACAGGAAAACCGTAAGACTTTACGTAATTCTCTCAACTGCTTATGAAAGAGCAATAGAATACGCAACAAATGACGTATTGAACGTTATTCAATCTTATCTGGTTTTCGAGTTATAAGCGAAAATTAAGTTTTTTTTTAGTTTTTTGCAATTTACAGGAAAACCGTAAGACTTTATGTAATTCTCTCAACTGCTTATGAAAGAGCACTAAAATACGCAACAAATGACGTATTGAACGTTATTCAATCTTATCTGGTTTTCGAGTTATAAGCGAAAATTAAGTTTTTTTTAGTTTTTTGCAATTTACAGGAAAACCGTAAGACTTTACGTAATTCTCTCAACTGCTTATGAAAGAGCACTAGAATACGCAACAAATGACGTATTGAACGTTATTCAATCTTATCTGGTTTTCGAGTTATAAGCGAAAATTAAGTTTTTTTTAGTTTTTTGCAATTTATAGGAAAACCGTAAGACTTTACGTAATTCTCTCAACTACTTATGAAAGAGCAATAGAATACGCAACAAATGACGTATTGAACGTTATTCAATCTTATCTGGTTTTCGAGTTATAAGCGAAAATTAAGTTTTTTTTAGTTTTTTGCAATTTACAGGAAAACCGTAGGACTTTATGTAATTCTTTCAACTGCTTATGAAAGAGCAATAGAATACGCAACAAATGACGTATTGAACGTTATTCAATCTTATCTGGTTTTCGAGTTATAAGCGAAAATTAAGTTTTTTTTTAGTTTTTTGCAATTTACAGGAAAACCGTAAGACTTTACGTAATTCTCTCAACTGCTTATGAAAGAGCAATAGAATACGCAACAAATGACGTATTGAACGTTAGTCAATCTTATCTGGTTTTCGAGTTATAAGCGAAAATTAAGTTTTTTTTTAGTTTTTTGCAATTTACAGGAAAACCGTAAGACTTTATATAATTCTCTCAACTACTTATGAAAGAGCACTAGAATACGCAACAAATGACGTATTGAACGTTATTCAATCTTGTCTGGTTTTCGAGTTATAAGCGAAAATTAAGTTTTTTTTTAGTTTTTTGCAATTTACAGGAAAACCGTAAGACTTTATGTAATTATCTCAACTGCTTATGAAAGAGCACTAGAATACGCAACAAATGACGTATTGAACGTTATTCAATCTTATCTGGTTTTCGAGTTATAAGCGAAAATTAAGTTTTTTTTTAGTTTTTTGCAATTTACAGGAAAACCGTAAAACTTTATGTAATTCTCTCAACTGCTTATGAAAGAGCACTAAAATTCGCAACAAATGACGTATTGAACGTTATTCAATCTTATCTGGTTTTCGAGTTATAAGCGTAAATTAAGTTTTTTTTAGTTTTTTGCAATTTACAGGAAAACCGTAAGACTTTACGTAATTCTCTCAACTACTTATGAAAGAGCACTAGAATACGCAACAAATGACGTATTGAACGTTATTCAATCTTATCTGGTTTTCGAGTTATAAGCGAAAATTAAGTTTTTTTTAGTTTTTTGCAATTTATAGGAAAACCGTAAGACTTTACGTAATTCTCTCAACTACTTATGAAAGAGCAATAGAATACGCAACAAATGACGTATTGAACGTTATTCAATCTTATCTGGTTTTCGAGTTATAAGCGAAAATTAAGTTTTTTTTAGTTTTTTGCAATTTACAGGAAAACCGTAAGACTTTATGTAATTCTTTCAACTGCTTATGAAAGAGCAATAGAATACGCAACAAATGACGTATTGAACGTTATTCAATCTTATCTGGTTTTCGAGTTATAAGCGAAAATTAAGTTTTTTTTTAGTTTTTTGCAATTTACAGGAAAACCGTAAGACTTTACGTAATTCTCTCAACTGCTTATGAAAGAGCAATAGAATACGCAACAAATGACGTATTGAACGTTAGTCAATCTTATCTGGTTTTCGAGTTATAAGCGAAAATTAAGTTTTTTTTTAGTTTTTTGCAATTTACAGGAAAACCGTAAGACTTTATATAATTCTCTCAACTACTTATGAAAGAGCACTAGAATACGCAACAAATGACGTATTGAACGTTATTCAATCTTGTCTGGTTTTCGAGTTATAAGCGAAAATTAAGTTTTTTTTTAGTTTTTTGCAATTTACAGGAAAACCGTAAGACTTTATGTAATTCTCTCAACTGCTTATGAAAGAGCACTAGAATACGCAACAAATGACGTATTGAACGTTATTCAATCTTATCTGGTTTTCGAGTTATAAGCGAAAATTAAGTTTTTTTTTAGTTTTTTGCAATTTACAGGAAAATCGTAAGACTTTATGTAATTCTCTCAACTGCTTATGAAAGAGCACTAGAATACGCAACAAATGACGTATTGAACGTTATTCAATCTTGTCTGGTTTTCGAGTTATAAGCGAAAATTAAGTTTTTTTTTAGTTTTTTGCAATTTACAGGAAAACCGTAAGACTTTATGTAATTCTCTCAACTGCTTATGAAAGAGCACTAAAATACGCAACAAATGACGTATTGAACGTTATTCAATCTTATCTGGTTTTCGAGTTATAAGCGAAAATTAAGTTTTTTTTAGTTTTTTGCAATTTACAGGAAAACCGTAAGACTTTACGTAATTCTCTCAACTGCTTATGAAAGAGCAATAGAATACGCAACAAATGACGTATTGAACGTTATTCAATCTTATCTGGTTTTCGAGTTATAAGCGAAAATTAAAGTCTTACGGTTTTCCTGTAAATTGCAAAAAACTAAAAAAAAACTTAATTTTCGCTTATAACTCGAAAACCAGATAAGATTGAATAACGTTCAATACGTCATTAGTTGCGTATTCCATTGCTCTTTCATAAGCATTAGTGAAAAATAAAAAAATTGTAACAGTTTTCCTGAAAATCGCAAAAAACCTAAAAATTACATCATTTTTGTCAAATATCTCGATAACCGCTTAAGATTGAATAACGTTCAATACGTCATTTGTTGCGTATTCCATTGCTCTTTCATAAGCATTAGTAAAAATTGAAAAAATTGTAATACTTTTCCTAGAAATCGCAAAAAACCTAAAAATCACATCATTTTTGTCAAATATCTCGATAACCGCTTAAGATTGAATAACGTTCAATACGTCATTAGTTGCGTATTCCATTGCTCTTTCATAATAATTTGTCAAAATTAAAAAAATTGTAATACTTTTCCTGAAAATCGCGAAAAACCTAAAAATTACATCATTTTTGTCAAATATCTCCATAACCCCTTACGATTGAATAACGTTCAATACGTCATTAGTTGCGTATTCCATTGCTCTTTCATAAGCATTAGTAAAAATTGAAAAAATTGTAATACATTTCCTGGAAATCGCGAAAATCCTAAAAATTACATCATTTTTGTAAAATATCTCGATAACCGCTTAAGATTGAATAACGATCAATACGTCATTAGTTGCGTATTCAAATGCTCTTTCATAGGCAGTTGAGAAAATTGCATAAAGTGTTACAGTTTTCCTGAAAATTGCAAAAAACGAAAACTACGGTGCTAAAATTACGAAATTTTCGCTTATATCTCGCGAACCAGGTAAGATTGAATAACGATCAATACGTCATTAGTTGCGTATTCCAATGCTCTTTCATAAGCAGTTGAGAAAATTGCATAAAGTGTTACAGTTTTCCTGAAAATTGCAAAAAACGAAAAAAAAAAAAGTTAATAGGATTTGGCCAAACTCTTAATTTTCGCTAATATCTCGCGAACCAGGTAAGATTGAATAATGATCAATACGTCATTAGTTGCGTATTCCAATGCTCTTTCATAAGCAGTTGAGAAAATTGCATAAAGTGTTACGGTTTTCCTGAAAATTGCAAAAAACTAAAACTACGGTGCTAAAATTTATAGCGATTTTTCAAAAAATAAAAGTTAATAGGATTTGGCCAAACTCTTAATTTTCGCTTATAACTCGAGAACCAGGTAAGATTGAATAACGATCAATACGTCATTAGTTGCGTACTCCATTGCTCTTTCATAAGCATTAGTGAATATTAAAAAAATTGTAATAGTTTTCCTGAAAATCGCGAAAAACCTAAAAATTACATCATTTTTGTCAAATATCTCGATAACCGCTTAAGATTGAATAACGATCAATACGTCATTAGTTGCGTATTCCAATGCTCTTTCATAAGCAGTTGAGAAAATTGCATAAAGTGTTACAGTTTTTCTGAAAATTGCAAAAAACGAAAACTACGGTGCTAAAATTACGAAATTTTCTGAAAATTGCAAAAAACTAAAAAAACTACGGTAATATCTCGCGAACCAGGTAAGATTGAATAATGATCAATACGTCATTAGTTGCGTATTCCAATGCTCTTTCATAAGCAGTTGAGAAAATTGCATAAAGTGTTACGGTTTTCCTGAAAATTGCAAAAAACTAAAACTACGGTGCTAAAATTTATAGCGATTTTTCAAAAAATAAAAGTTAATAGGATTTGGCCAAACTCTTAATTTTCGCTTATAACTCGAGAACCAGGTAAGATTGAATAACGATCAATACGTCATTAGTTGCGTACTCCATTGCTCTTTCATAAGCATTAGTGAATATTAAAAAAATTGTAATAGTTTTCCTGAAAATCGCGAAAAACCTAAAAATTACATCATTTTTGTCAAATATCTCGATAACCGCTTAAGATTGAATAACGATCAATACGTCATTAGTTGCGTATTCCAATGCTCTTTCATAAGCAGTTGAGAAAATTGCATAAAGTGTTACAGTTTTTCTGAAAATTGCAAAAAACGAAAACTACGGTGCTAAAATTACGAAATTTTCTGAAAATTGCAAAAAACTAAAAAAACTACGGTGCTAAAATTTATAGCGATTTTTGAAAAATCAAAAGTTAATAGGATTCGGCCAAAGTCTTGATTTTCGCTTATATCTCGAGAACCACTTAAGATTGAATAACGATCAATACGTCATTAGTTGAGTATTCCAATGCTCTTTCATAAGCAAAAGAGAAAAATACATAAAGTGTTACGGTTTTCCTGAAAATTGTAAAAAAACTAAAACTACGGTGCTAAAATTTATAGCAATTTTTGAAAAATAAAAAGTTAATAGGATTCGGCCAAAGTTTTAATTTTCGTGTGGAATTCCTCTAAAAAATGTGTGGAATTTCTGTAAAAAATGTGTGGAATTTCAGTGAAAAATAGGTGGAATTTCAGTATAACATATGTGGAATTGCAGTAAAATATGTGTGGAATTTCGTGCAAAAGTAATGGAATTTTTACATTGCGGAATGTGAAAAATGTGTGGAATGTCGGGGCAAAATCTGTGGTATTTCGTGCAAAATGAATGGAATTTTTGTATATAGGAATGTAAGCAATTCGTCGATTTTTTGGAAAAATGTGTGGAATTTTTGAGGTCGTCGTCTAGCTGTCAGAGTGACAGTCTCTGAGCTAAACACGTGCTTCTGGCGGATGCAACCAAACATACACCTGTGTGTATCAGGTTGCCTATAATAAAAAGTTATGAATATGAATTTGTCTAAATAACTCGATAACCGAGCGAGATAAATACATCATCTTATACTCAAATTAAATCTAAAAGTCTTAGCTTTCGAACTGTTGCAGTAGCATGTTGTTGCTGCTACGCAATCGTCTGCTATGAACTGCCAAAGTACCATTTCTCACTTTCAGTTTTTTATTTAATTTCAGGACAACCAATTAATATAATTACATAATTCAACAGGAATTATTTAAATGAAGTTTTTTCCTTTCGAATGAGACCATCCACGTAGCGCTAGCATCAATATTTCTATTTTGAGAGCACCTATAAATTGGTAAAACCTAATAGGATTCGGGTATATCCGTGCTTTTCTCTCAATAACTCGAGAAGCAAGTAGCTGGCAACTTGATGATGGTTGACCAATCATAGCGGGCTCATTGGAAAGAGGAGATTTTTGTCTTTAATTTGCATCTTTCATGATCTACTTATCTTGTGGTTGTTGTGTTATGCTAGAATATAGAATCATTAATAAAGTAATATTTGGCTGATGGTGCTGTACTTTACTGATTACCATACTTTACATCAAAGAATAAGCATCAATATATTTATTTAAGTGTTGTTGGTTGTTCCTACAAAAATAAACAGTTTAAATCTGTCCCATTGGTAAAGATAAAAATTTACCTTTCTTATTTCTCTGTAATTTCTTTGAACCTGGTACTTAGAAAAGTTACAATACTTTCTATGATGTTATTCACTCCAAATTATCAAGAAAATAGTTTTGGCATCTAACTTCTCGATTAAGTTGAAAAATCTGCATACTAATTTTCTCAAATTATTAATGCAACATCTAAGGAACATGTAGGAGTCTCAGGTCATTCTGAAACTATCTGCAATTAAACTGAAAATTTACCTTTTTTCATGTACTAAATGTATCTGGCAATCATAATGCTATGCAGTCCGTAAGGATCGGGTGATAGTAACAATATATTCAAAATTGATGTAAATTGTTCCTTAAAGAAGTAACACATATAAACTCTATACTGTAATTGTAATACCTACAACAGATTACATTTAGAAGATGGTCCTTTCCGAAAGAAACTGAAGATTCGAAAGAAATGTTTGTATGCTAGGGAATACTAGCAGAAAGCAGCGAAGGACATTCTTATTCTGTCTGGAATCAGAAAATTATAGAATTAAAAGTGAATGCAAAGAAAGCACCACAATTGTAAATTCTTGCAAGACATACCACCCAGTCGCCCCTATTGTCTGCAACCAAACATACATGAATTACGTTTCCTTAAAAATGTAATAATATAATTAAGGAAAATATTAAATTGAAGATGGGTAAACTCGAATAGTTTTACTTTAATAACCAAACTGAAATATTAATTACCTTGCAAGTTCGGAATGTGTTGAGCTTTGCAATCAATGCCATCTGATGAACAGTGGATAATCGATACTTATAAGTCGTGCACGTTGATGCTGCACAAAACCCATTTTCCTAACAACGTACTTATATATTTAAATAAATAGTTTATTTTGAATATTGATCAGTTCTAATTATAATTTTTCTACTGCTAAATGTAAATATTTATTATTTATCAAGTTATAAACATTTTAAGGAATTGAAACAGCGCCATCTTCCGTCCACTAGCGTAGCCCAAAATCGACAACGAATTTCCAAACCTATTTTGGTGGACAACCAATGTTGATAGTTCAGGCGTTTTGGCGCTGCTCAAAACTCATTTCCTTAAAAACGCATAAAAATGATTAAACAATTATTGTGAGTTGACGTTTATTTAATTCTAATTGTGGTAAACTTATCAACGAATATAAATATTAATTGGTTTGCAAGATATGCACGCTTTAATTAATGAAATCATCGCCATCCATTAGCAATTACAATATCTATAGTTTGTGCTCCATTTTTGTTACACCTGCTGGTTGGAAATGGAAGGTTATAGTTCAAGCATTTCTGCGCTGCTCAAAACTCATTTCCTTAAAAACGCATAAAAATGATTAAACAATTATTGTGAGTTGACGTTTATTTAATTCTAATTGTGGTAAACTTATCAACGAATATAAATATTAATTGGTTTGCAAGATATGCACGCTTTAATTAATGAAATCAGCGCCATCCATTAGCAGCTACAATATCTATAGTTTGTGCTCCATTTTCGTTACACCTGCTGGTTGGAAATGGAAGGTTATAGTTCAAGCATTTCTGCGCTGTTCGAAATCCATTTCCTGAAAAACTATGATTTATATATAAAAGATAATCTAATTAATATTATATATTTGTATATTTTATAATGATGTATGTGGTTATGCAATCTGTTCATTAGTTAATGAGATATCTGCTTTTGAATATTTTCAATAATTGCCATCTAGTGTTATATTTACGTAATGCTAATTTTAATTTGAATTTGTTTAAGTTTCATTAAATATTAATTAATTGAATGCTAATTATTGGACTAAATAATATTCATTACGTGTAACCACACAATCATTCTTATAAATACTCAAAATTTTCGAGTAGTTGAAAATAAAAAACGCCTAATATTTATTATATAACGAGTTATACGTTATTTGCTGAACTGAATATGCAATAAAATGTGATCAAGCGTTACGTAACTCAGAAATTACTGGTCAATTCAATACATTTGCTCGTGGATGTGGATATAGATGGGTACTGGTAATTAAAACTGCCAATTCAAATACAATTTGTTATAATATACAAACACGTTCTGTTGTCTTACTTGAAGTAACTTACTTCACTAATTATTGAAAGTTATCAGATTTCTCCTAGTAGTAATTAAGAGAAGATATAAGATATATAGAAGAAAAATATTTTAATATTTCTATAAAAAAAAATATGTTTTTCTCTTTAAATATTACTCTGTTTCATGTTTCCATTATCAATTAAATAAAAATTGTAAAAAAAACTAAAACTACGGTGCTAAGTTTTATAGCGATTTTTTGAAAAATAAAAAGTTAATAGGATTCGGCCAAAGTCTTGATTTTCGCTTATATCTCGAGAACCACACAAGATTGAATAACGATCAATACGTCATTAGTTGCGTATTCCAATGCTCTTTCATAAGCAGTTGAGAAAATTACAAAAATTACATCATTTTTGTCAAATATCTCGATAACCGCTTAAGATTGAATAACATTCAATACGTCATTAGTTGCGTATTCCATTGCTCTTTCATAAGCATTAGTGAAAATTGAAAAAATTGTAATAGTTTACCTGAAAATCGCGAAAAACCTAAAAATTACATCATTTTTGTCAAATATCTCGATAACCGCTTAAGATTGAATAACGTTCAATACGTCATTAGTAGCGTATTCCATTGCTCTTTCATAAGCATTAGTGAAAATTAAAAAAAAAAATTGTAATAGTTTTCCTGAAAATCGCGAAAAACCTAGAAATTAAATCATTTTTGTCAAATATCTCGATAACCGCTTAAGATTGAATAACGTTCAATACGTCATTAGTTGCGTATTCCATTGCTCTTTCATAAGCATTAGTGAAAAATAAAAAAATTATAATAATTTTCCTGAAAATCGCGAAAAAACCTAGAAATTAAATCATGTTTGCAGTGCAAATACTAGAAAAAGTAAAAATACCATTTTTCACCAAAATCTCAAAGAGACTAAAAGTATTTCTTCTTTCAGGAGGAGCCAGCAACATCCAAGAATCTATTCTTGCATTCTACATGATACATAGGCATAGTATTACACATCTGAGTGTCAGTTACAGTGAAAATACTTCAAAAAGTAAAAATACTATTTTTCATCATAAGCCCGGAGAGACTAAAAGTATTTCTTTTTTCAACAGGACCCAGCAACACCCAAGCATCTATTCTTGCATTCTACATGATACATAGGCATAGTATTACACATCTGAGTGTCAGTTACAGTGAAAATACTTCAAAAAGTAAAAATACTATTTTTCATCATAAGCCCGGAGAGACTAGAAGTATTTCTTTTTTCAACAGCACCCAGCAACACCCAAGCATCTATTCTTGCATTCTACATGATACATAGGCATAGTATTACACATCTGAGTGTCAGTTACAGTGAAAATACTTCAAAAAGTAAAAATACTATTTTTCATCATAAGCCCGGAGAGACTAAAAGTATTTCTTCTTTCAGGAGGACCCAGCAAGTCGCAAGTATATATTTTTGCAATCTACATGATCATTTGAGATAGTGTAACACATTTGAGTACCAGTAGCAGTGAAAATACTTGAAAAAGTAAAAATTCCATTTTTCACCAAAAACCTGGAGAGACTAAAAGTATTTCTTTTTTCAACAGCACCCAGCAACACCCAAGCATCTATTCTTGCATTCTACATGATACATAGGCATAGTATTACACATCTGAGTGTCAGTTACAGTGAAAATACTTCAAAAAGTAAAAATACTATTTTTCATCATAAGCCCGGAGAGACTAAAAGTATTTCTTTTTTCAACAGGACCCAGCAACACCCAAGCATCTATTCTTGCATTCTACATGATACATAGGCATAGTATTACACATCTGAGTGTCAGTTACAGTGAAAATACTTCAAAAAGTAAAAATACTATTTTTCATCATAAGCCCGGAGAGACTAAAAGTATTTCTTTTTTCAACAGCACCCAGCAACACCCAAGCATCTATTCTTGCATTCTACATGATACATAGGCATAGTATTACACATCTGAGTGTCAGTTACAGTGAAAATACTTCAAAAAGTAAAAATACTATTTTTCATCATAAGCCCGGAGAGACTAAAAGTATTTCTTTTTTCAGGTGAACCCAGCACGTCGCAAGTATATATTTTTGCAATCTACATGATCATTAGAGATAGTGTAACACATTTGAGTACCAGTAGCAGTGAAAATACTTGAAAAAGTAAAAATTCCATTTTTCACCAAAAACCTGGAGAGACTAAAAGTATTTCTTCTCTCAGGAGGACCCAGCAACACCCAAGTATCTATTGTTGTTTCCTGCATAATCTTTACAGATAGTATAACACATATAAGTGACAATAGTAATGAAAATACTGGTAAAAATACAACTACAAATTTTCATAAAAAAAAAATGAGAAATGAGAAACTAAAATTATTTCTTCTTTCAGGAGGACCCAGCAAAACCTAGGAATCTATTCTTGCTTTCTACATGATCCTAAGGGATAGTATAATATATTTGAGAATGTCATAGGCAAAGAAAATACTATATATACAATTTTTACCAATAACCCCCGGAGAGACTAAAAGTATTTCTTTTTTCAGAACAACCCAGCAACACCCAAGAATCTATTTTTGCATTCTACATGTTGCTTAGAGATAGTATAGTACATCTGAGTGTTAGTTGCTGTAACAATACTTGAAAAAGTAAAATTACCAATTTTTGCATCAAAAACTTCGGAGAGACTAAAAGTATATCTTTTTTTAGGAGAACCCAGCAACACCCAAGAACCTATTCTTCCATTCTACATGATCCTTAGGGATAGTATAACACATCTGATGACCAGTTGCAGTGAAACTGCTGAAAACTCTAACATACAAATAGTATAACAGCTAGCATAGTATATGAGCTTGTTATAGACGAATGGCTTAAGGCGCGAATTTACCAGTGGGCTCATTGGATAGGCCATACTTTTTCCTTTAAATTTGCATATTCGCTGATCAATTAACACGAATATTTATCGATTACTTAAGAGAAAACATGCTTGTATTGTACCGACTTGTAAAAATTGCTAAATAAATGATAATTTACAAACTTGTTTGAAAATATTTATTTATAGTCTTAAAGAATGATCCTTTCCCTTTCGGTTGCTTCCAAATTCATCAATATTGGTGTACTAATAAGAAAGTTATTAAACTTTTATGCGACGACGGTTTACGCTCATCGCATCGCATGTTCCCAATCATATCATAGTATTAAACCTTTTTTAGGCGAAAAGCTTACGTCACAAGTCTACCAATAGGCTCATTGGATGGGCCATACTTTTACCTTTAAAATTGCATATTCGCTGATCAATTGCCAGGAATAGTTATCTATTAATTAAAGAATAAATAAATAGTAATTTACAAATTTTATAATAATAATGGAAGGGGTTGGTAACTAGACTATAATATATTTTTTTAGGCCCTCTGCAGATTATATATCAAAGCGTATAGTTCAGCCATTTTGGCGCTGTTCCAATCTTGACTTTATAATTACAACCTTAATTAGAAATTCTTATTTACTAAAGTATTCATTATAGATTTAGCAAGCTAATTATATAAATAGTTGATTTGTAATTGCCTTACTAATGGAGTTATAGACGTTTAAATTACCTTACGCAGTGACACCTACTTATATTATAAAACACAATATCTGTTAATTATATAGATTAAATAAATTGTATTACAGTAGATGGCCCTTTGATAAAATATTAAATCATTAATAATTCAATAATTAATTGAATTAAGTGCAAATAAATATTACTGGTCGATAAACAATGAATTAACCTTTATTTTAATTAATAAGTAATCCTAATTAATGCTCTAATTAAAAACTTCGATTTGAAACAGCGCTAAAAGTACTGAACTATAACCTTCTCGCGATCACCAATAGATGGACAAAAAATGGATATTATTAGCTCAGTAACAAACCAACATGGAAGGGGTTGGTAACTAGACTATAATATATTTTTTTAGGCCCTCTGCAGATTATATATCAAAGCGTATAGTTCAGCCATTTTGGCGCTGTTCCAATCTTGACTTTTTAATTAGAACCGTAATTAGAAATTCTTATTTACTAAAGTATTCATTATAGATTTAGCAAACTAATTATATAAATAGTTGATTTGTAATTGCCTTACTAATGGAGTTATAGACGTTTAAATTACGTTACGCAGTGACACCTATTTATATTATAAAACATAATATCTGTTAATTATATAGATTAAATAAATTGTATTACAGTAGGTGGCGCTTTGACAAAATATTAAATCATTAATAATTCAATAATTAAGTGAGTTAAGTGCAAATAAATATTACTAATCGATAAGCAATGAAGTAGCCTTTATTTTAATTAATAGGTAATTCTAATTATTGCTCTAATTACATAATTCGATTTGGAACAGCACCAAAAGTGCTGAACTATAATCTTCAATGAATTCATTAGTTAAGTAACAAACCAACTTGATGGGTTTGCAACTAGACTATAATATAGTCTGGTTCAGCCTGTAAAAATCTTGATTTTTTAATTATCACCTTAATTAGAATTTCTCATTTACTAAAACGTTAATTCTAGATTTGTGGTGCAAATTATATAAATAGTATATTTATAATTACCTTATTATGGAGTTATAGACGTTCGAATTATCTTATAGATCGACAGCTGAAAAATGTAATTTAAAAATTTGAATTTAAAAAGTTATAAAAGTTTAATTTTTCGATAAACTACTTTAAACAAGTTACATAAATTAATAATTTGTATTAAATGATATTGTTTAATAGCTTGAATACTTTAATGTGATATTAATGAAGATGTTCTTAGAATATTTACACTTTACTGACTGATAAATCACCCATTAAAGAAGGGATCTATACACGCTTTGCTTAACTTTACGCTCAAAAAAATCAAGGATAAGAAAGGTGATCAAATGAAACAACTGGATTTGTTCTGTAGTTACGTAGTGTTTTTTTTTTGATTTTCCGGTGTTATGTTTTTATTTATATTTATTATATTTATATTTACTTGTGTACATAGATTCTTTTATTTTGATTCTATTTGTATATACATTATTATTATTATCCAATGTTTCCTTTTCGTACTTTTATTTTTTCCTGTATATATAGTTATGTAATATGATATGCTTTGTACATTTATATTTTCTTGTCGATGAGAAAATGTTGAAACTCAAGATGAAATTAAAAAAAAACACGTGGCTTCCTGTATTTAAAAAAAAAACATAACACCGGAAAATTAATTGATCAGCGAATATGCAAATTTAAAGGAAAAAGTAAAGCCATTCGTCTATAACAAGCTCATATACTATGCTAGCTGTTATGCTATTTGTATGTTAGAGTTTTCAGCAGTTTCACTGCAACTGGTCATCAGATGTGTTATACTATCCCTAAGGATCATGTAGAATGGAAGAATAGGTTCTTGGGTGTTGCTGGGTTCTCCTAAAAAAAAGATATACTTTTAGTCTCTCCGAAGTTTTTGATGAAAAATGGTAATTTTACTTTTTCAAGTATTGTTACAGCAACTAACACTCAGATGTACTATACTATCTCTAAGCAACATGTAGAATGCAAAAATAGATTCTTGGGTGTTGCTGGGTTGTTCTGAAAAAAGAAATACTTTTAGTCTCTCCGGGGGTTAGTGGTAAAAATTGTATATATAGTATTTTCTTTGCTTATGACATTCAAATATATTATACTATCCCTTAGGATCATGTAGAAAGCAAGAATAGATTCCTAGGTTTTGCTGGGTCCTCCTGAAAGAAGAAATAATTTTAGTTTCTCATTTCTCATTTTTTTTTTATGAAAATTTGTAGTTGTATTTTTACCAGTATTTTCATTACTATTGTCACTTATATGTGTTATACTATTTGTAAAGATTATGCAGGAAACAACAATAGATTCTTGGGTGTTGCTGGGTCCTCCTGAGAGAAGAAATACTTTTAGTCTCTCCGAGTTATGGATGAGAAATGGTATTTTTACTTTTTCAAGTATTTTCACTGCAACTAGTACTCAAATGTGTTACACTATCTCTAATGATCATGTAGATTGCAAAAATATATACTTGCGACTTGCTGGGTTCACCTGAAAAAAGAAATACTTTTAGTCTCTCCGGGCTTATGATGAAAAATTCTATTTTTTATTTATTTAAATACTTACACTACAACTAGTACTCAAATGTGTTATACTATCCCTAAGGATCATGTAGAGTGCAAAAATAGATTCTCGAGTATTGCTGGGTCCTCCTGAAATAAGAAATACTTTTAGTCTCAAGGGTTTTTGGTGAAAATTGTATTTTTACTATTTTCTTTGTTTCTGACATTCAGATGTGTTATAGTATACTTAAGGATCATGTAGAATGTAAAAATAGATTCTTGGGTGTTGCTGGTGCTCCTGATAAAGATATACTATTAGTCTAGGTTATTTATGAAAAATGCTATATATGGTATTTTTACTTTTTCAAGTACTTTCACTGTAATTGGTACTCAAATATGTTATACTATCCCTTAGGATCATGTAGCAAGCAAGAATAGATTCTTGGCTGTTGCTTGGTCCTCCTGAAAGAAGACATACATTTAGTCTGTTTGAGTTTTTGGTAAAAAATGGTATTTTTACTTTTTCAAGTACTTTCACAGCAACTGGTACTCAAATGTGTTATGCTATCTCTAAAGATTATTCAGGAAACAATAATAGATGCTTAGGTATTGCTGGCTCCTCCTGAGAGAAAAAATACTTTTAGTCTCTGGGTTTTGGATGAAAAATTGTATTTTTACTTTATCCAGCATTTTCAATATTACTAACACTCAGATGTGTTATACAATCTCTAAGGATATGTAGGAAACAACAATTGATTGTTGTGTGTTATTGGGTCCTCCTGAAAGAAGAAGTACTTATAGTGTCATTGAGTTTTTGCAGAAAATATGTATTTTACTTTTTCCAGGAGATTCACTGCTACTGACACTCAGATGTGTTATACTATCCCTAAGGATCATGTAGAAAGCAAGAATAGATTATTGGGTTTTGCTGGGTCCTCCTGAAAAAAGAAATACTTTTAGTCTCTCCGAGTTATGGATGAGAAATGGTATTTTTACTTTTTCAAGTATTTTCACTGCAACTAGTACTCAAATGTGTTATACTATCTCTAAGGATCATGTAGAATGCAAGAATAGATTATTGTGTGTTGCTGGGTCCTCTTGAAGGAAGAAATACTTTTAGTTTATTTGGGTTTTTGGTGAAAATGCATATTTTTGTTTTTTCTAGTATTTTCACTGCAACTAGCATTTTGTAATCTCTTACACTTACTTTGTAATTAAAGAAAGTCAACTATGCACATCTCTTGGCTGCTGGAGTCTCTCCTATAACAATAACATGTTCAGCAATCGCTTGATGGCAAGTTGACTATTTACCTTTTGGCTACTATCAATTAATGCAGGTACCTGAATGAATTGTCTTTGATGTATTTTTACCAAAAAGTATTTGAAGCATTATCCACAGCACAGCATCTGTGTATCTATTAGAAAAGCAAACAACTTTAGTGACCGATGGTTGTTTACATGTTGGAGTAGTACTTACCTGAAGTGAAATGAAGCGTTCAAAGAAAAGTCTGCCATGCAAGGAAACACAAGGAGGAAGCAATGAAGCACGTTTTTCATTCAGTCTGCATTCAGGACATTGCAGAATGATGAAGAAATCCAATAAAGGCACTTGTCCTTAATTTGTGACAACTCACTGACAAGTATGACAGTTCTCACACATTCACTCACACATTCTCATTCTTAGGTACTGCCAACTTAAATCCGTATCCTCTCATATTTTTTTATCACCAACATAAATCCCATATACCGCCTCGCTACTCCTAGTCTCCTAGTGTAAATCGAAATTTTCTGGAATTTTCGCAATTCAGGGGGGGGGGGACTTGTGATGCGATGAGCGTAAACCGTCGTCGCATTAAAGTTTAATAACTTTCTTATTAGTTGACCAATATTAATGAATTTGCTAGCGATGGAAAGTGAAAGAATCAGTCTTTAAGACGATTAATAAATATTTTCAATAAAATTTGTAAATTACTATTTATTTAGCAACTTTTATGAATCTGTACAATACAATTATGTTTTCTTTAATTAATAGATAACTATTCCTGGCAATTGATCAGCAAGTATGCAATTTTAAAAGTAAAAGGATGGCCCATCCAATGAGCCTATTGGTAGATTCGTGACGTAAGCTTTTCACCTAAAAAAGGTTTAATACTATGATATGATGCGATGCGATGAGCGTAAACCGTCGTCGCATTAAAGTTTAATAACTTTCTTATTAGTTGACCAATATTAATGAATTTGGTAGCGATGGAAAGTGAAAGAATCATTCTTTAAGACGATTAATAAATATTTTCAATAAAATTTGTAAATTACTATTTATTTAGCAACTTTTATGAATCGGTACAATACAATTAAGTTTTCTTTAATTAATAGATAACTATTCCTGGCAATTGATCAGCGAATATGCAATTTTAAAGGTAAAAGTATGGAACACATCCAATGAGCCCATTGATATATTCGTGATGTAAGCTAGTCGTCTATTACGAGCTGTAAAACTTTGTATATTAATAGAGCTGATTTAGATACTGATTCTATCAATCTTCGACGTTGTGTTCTAAAATATTTTTTTAGGATGTGTGGATCGGTACTTATTGTAGTGTTTAATAGAGTAGTTTTAGTTAAATTTAATTTTAATAATATAGTAATAGTGTTGTTGTTAATTCTAGTTAATAGTTGTTTAATTTAGTTTTAATTTAGTGTAAAAAACATGGTTTTCCCATCATAGGGAATCGTCTCATATTACTACCCAGTGGATAACTTTTTTTTGCAGAGGAACTGTGGCTTATATTTGTGATAGCGGTGGGACCGGATCAATGATTAAAGAGCTTCCTTGCAAAGAGAAAGAGGTGTCACTTAATTTCCCTGACGGGTACGGCTACACCAAGTATATGGAATACAGTAAATATCTGTCCAATGTTAAAACCAGGATCTTCTTACATGAAAAATATATTCGAATCCATGATCAAAAATCGGATGAAAAAGTAATATTTATCTGATTAATTTGAAATTGCTATGATTGTCTATAATGTTGCCTAGACAGTGGAACTTGTATGTGCTAATTCATTGTTAAGAAATTTTCCGTTTCTTCACAGAAATTGGCTAAATAATAAATTATAATTTATAAATGTCTATTCTAGATTGATCACAATTTCAAAAGAATTTTACAAAATACTATAATAAGCAGTTGCGTTCTTTGTTCTGTTAATTAAGATTTAAAAAAATTATATAAAATAACATAATGTGCTGAATGTATGGATGAATCGTGTAATTACATGGAAATAGAATTGTTATCTCGGTTAATCAAAGTTTACATGCTGCGCCTGTATATAGATGTAATATAAAAATGATATGTTATTACCGCTTTATCTATATTCCATATTTACAAAAAGGAGATAGATATTAACATTGCGATGCGCGATTAAGATTGGGACACGAGGAAATTGAAAAATTACGTATGGAAAATGAATAAAAAAAAAAAAAAAAAACTTTGTGCAGTTCCATGGTGATAAAAACGAACGGGTGACTTATGTGGTGAGTTAATGACCAGTTGTCAAATAGATTAGTCGAAGTAAGTAATAAAGGTGTAGGAAGGTGAATACAGTTGATGGACAAGTGAATCGGCCCAATATTATATGTATATATAGGAATAAAAATAATATTGTAATCGGCGCGGTAACATCTCCGTTGAATAATTGAAAAATGGCATTTGAATTGTTGCTGCCATCAACGGCGCCGTCGGTCGGTGATAGGAATCGCATGCTGTAGCAGCAGCTAGCTGGAAGGTGCAAGTGTTAGCCCGTGTGCGGTGGTAATAATCGGTAGTCGAAGAGACGGCGCCAAACTGAAATGGTCTACGGGAACCTCCACTACTTCCCCATCGTGCTCAGCATATGGTTTCTCATTACTTTCATCACACTGTAATCAAACATTCCTGAATCGATATACTTTACAAAGCTGCAGTAACTCGTCTTCGCTCCTGCTACTGCTGCAGCTTTTGTTGTTATTTCTTATTGTTAATTATTGTCCTCGTCGTCTTCCTTTGTTGTCGCATGTCCATGGTTATGCCATTGCTCCTCTGATTCCAGATACATCGTGTCCGTGTGCTTGAAGGATGTCGAGCCGATCTTTCCCTACATCAGCGATACCGGCACCTTCGTCCCGGAGAGCTGCATATTCGGACAGCTATTGAACACCGGCTCTATTATTAGTAAGTATGACCCGAAACAATCGTCCGCCGTGCTGTTTTTGTTCCGTGTCCGATCGATACCTTACATAAAACCAAACGCACGGCACGCTCCAGATTGCAACAATTTATACACTTTACGTGCTAAAAAACAACGAGAAACACAACATATCTTCCAACATTCCCATATATTTACAAAAAAAAAAAAATCACTCAATACAATTACATATTCAATCCTTAAATCAATATTTTTTTTTACTTGATTTTTTTCATTATCAAATGAAAATAAATTTGTCCTTCGTATTAATCAAATTAAAAGTAGTCCCATTTAATATCATGTTTTTTTTTTACCATAATTAACGTTACAATAAATTATCCAAGATATAAATTTAATCCAATTTAATATCTTGCCACAACAATTGTCGTCCGCCTTCATTATCTTATTACATGTTTACATCCACCCTGACCCAGAAGAAACTAGTGTTTTTGGCTTTGATCCAAACAAAAAAAAAAGTATATATATGGAGCGAAAGCAATTTGCTTTTGTCGCTGTTGTTATATCTGCATGCTCTTATCCTTTTTCGGATAACCGAAACCGTAAATTCAGTTCAATATGGAAACCGAATCTGACAGGCTTCGAGCCAAAAAAATCACTGTTGATGCTTTAAAACACTAACAGTAATGTTTGAAAGTATCAAATATTTTAGTTCGATTAAATTGAAATGATTAACACTTGTATTGATTTTGCGTTGCAGTGGGCATAGTGTTTTACATACGATATTTGCAAGTGAAGGAATTGCACGAGTCGCAGGGGAAGACGGCCGAGGTGAGCGGAAAGAACAGGGCCTGTCTGCATCTGGGCTGGATGGCCTCGTTAGGGGTGAGCATCGTCGGTAATTTCCAAGAGACGAATTTGCTCGTCGTTCATCTCATTGGCGCGACGATGGCTTTCGGCCTCGGATCCGTGTATCAGATACTGATGGTAATTCGATTTTCCTGAATCGAAAAAAAGGATAAATAAGCGAAATTAAATCACGAATTTCTTGGCTCAGTGGAGGGTGACGGTGCTAACGGATCCCGAGTCTCGGTGTCTGCGAAACTTCCGGTTAGTCCTGTCCATGCTCAGCACCGTCGCATGCATTGTGAGCTTCTCGTTCGCAGTTCCAGCCACAATCCAATTCACAGGTGAGTGCTTCGCAATCAAACTGTTTCATCATCGCATTCCATCGAAGTTTGCACAATTTTCTCAATGGGTTACGTCAATATTGCATCGAACATAACACAATTTAATCTTTTTAAATTTTAAAAGGTCAGTAAAGGTCTTTACATTTTATTTAATAACTCGATTATCACTAAAGCCAATTAGATACGCATATTAAAGATAAAACTATGCCCTTTCCAAGAGATTTGTGATGTTTTCAAATTTGCAAATTTTTATACCGAAAACTAAAATTTTTATAAACCCTTTAAATTATTTACTAAAACATGTATATATCTTTCCGCTAGCAAATGCATGCAAATACAATAGCGCTTCCGCAAATAGAAGAGATCCGTTACATTATTGATAGAAGTTTCGCAAAAGTTTTTTGTCATGGAAATAATAATCATGCATTATTTATGGGACCGTTTTTCATTCATATTTTATGTAAAGACTTCTTCCGCGTGCGTTTCTTTATATCCAGTTTTTTTTTTCGTTACATTTAAATTTTCGGTTCGCACATTCGCGTAGACTTGGCACGAATAAAATTTGCAAGCGTTTGATCCGGAAAGTGTGTATTTTCACCTCAATTTTTTTTCTTTTTCTTCCCCCTTACACCTGTTTATTATTCACGTAATATATACAGAGCTGTCTCATTTATACATGTATTTATATAGTAGGGACATTTTATTTTCGATTGCTCAGAAATGTAGCTTTCAAGTCTCGGTAATGATTTATTATTTTTTATCAAATATATAAAGTGTTTATAAAATTGAACTATTTTAGTTTTAAACACGTTTCTCAGAGAATGCTTTTAAAAATGTGATGGTTTGAAAGCTTCGTAACATTGTTTCAAGGAGAGTATTTTAGTCCTCGCATTATTTTCTTGTATGTCTTCGTTTGCAGGCAATGATATAACGAAATGGAAGAGGGAGGACGGAGGCTACACTTACCACTTGTTGAGCACGTCCTTCGAATGGGTCTGCGCCACCTCCACGATGTTCTTCATCCTGACGTTCGCTCCCGATTTCAAGAAGATCACCATGGAACCTCCGAAGATAAACCTACCATAAATGCGTTTGCGTTTCTCTCTCTGTTATGTTATATTCTATTTATGTTTAGTTAGTTTCTTAGGAAATAATAACAAGTTGATTAATATAAGCGTTTCGACTTTAAGTTTAGTTTGCTGCATGCGGAGATAAAAGGTAAAGGCTTAATCTAAGCAGAAGCGCTAAAGCTGATGGATTTAACCGCACATCATAAATATTGAAGCCCTCAAAACGTTACGTGCATGCAAATTGCTCAGCCGTATCTGTACGTTACGTTAATGAACGTAATCTATGCATCTGCGAAATGTGTAAATCGCGTGGATGCGCCGGGTAATCGCAGCCAGGATTTATTTATACACCTGCAAATAAAATGTATGAAACTATTCTGAAGAGTTCGTGAGACAAATGGGCACGATGATCTCATCCTCCTTCCTTCCTTCCATTCGGTGATGGATCGCCGGAGGAAGACATTAATTACGTGAGGCCATCCATCAAGCTCATCCGAACGCAATCAATTATTTGCACGTCCAGCGGCTGGACAACAACGAAAAAAAAGATAAAACTGCGCTTAAAACCAGATGCGCTTTTAATCACACCTAATCCATTAATTGTTCATTTTTTCTATTTTCTTTCTGTTTATATTATTTTTTTGTATGCAACGAACGTAAGTTTTGAGGGTGTTAATTGCATGCATGTTAAATAATTGCGACAAAAAAAAATTGTGACACGGTAGGAGCGTTCGCAATTAATTCAGGAATGAAATGCGGAGTCGCGTTTCAATGTAACGCGTATGTCAAGAGCAGTTTGCACATTTCATGGAAATAAGTGGAGACCCATTAAAAACGAAACATGTTTTGCTGCTATTACGATACAGAATGTATGAGTGTTGTAATGTTACGAATCGAGTTTTTCAAACTGTATGGTCCTTTTATTCTGCACGTGTTTGTACTCAAAAATAATAAGTAAGTATAAGTCTTATATTATTTACAAAATAACTCATATTTTTCTACCGCATTTTTTTAATATAACAATTATTATTTTTACGTTATAACATTTTTTTTTCAATTATATGTATGTAATAAATTAACTGTCAAAATTGGAAAACATTTTAAAAATATTTTGTAAATTGTGATTGAATTAGTATCTTCATAAATCTTTCGATGATCGCCCGGATTATACAGCCGATGGTAATTACGCGGCCGATTTAGTTCTGCCAAATTGGATAAATGGGTTTCGCGGTCGGATCCGAGCTGCCAGATTGGCTTTGGTTCCGGCGTTTTCTGCCGATTGTTGCAGGAAGTCAGTTTCTAATTAAATCCGATGGTCAATTTGAGGGTAGCCGGAGCATCTCCGATCCGCGGCAGAGAGGATTAGAGTTCTTCTTCGTCCTCGTGGAGTTTTCCCAAACTGTTAAATTCAATTAAGTATTTAATTGAAATTTTGCCCCAAGCTAATTCCCATGCGAGATACAACACGACTCCTGAAAAACTTATACACACACACACACACAAATTAATCGACACCGACAAAGGATTAATTAATAACCGACATTCCGGAATTAATTGGTGCCTCCTGCTCTCAGTTTCGCGCGCGCGAATGTATTCTGCAGCTTAATTAGTTAGTTAATTAATTATCTAATTAATTAATTAATTAATAGTATTTGCAGTGGCGGTGGCAGAAATGGAAATTCGCGGATCCAATTATTCCGACAGCCGGTTATTATGGGCGGATCGTGCAAATCCCTTTGTGCGCACCATTTATTAAATCACCCCATTTCCGAGGTTACTATGGCATCCGATGGCCTTCCTCTTTTCTTTTTCCGGCTCTTCCATGAAGAGAGACACTCCTCTTTAATTTGTTACACGAAACCCGTTTTTCTTTTTCTTTATTTTCCTTCATCTTCCTCTTGGTCTTTACGTATTCGATTTGGGCGGATACAAACAAGTAAAACAACATCTAACTTCTCGCTCGTTCCACTCGTTTCACTATTGAGAAATAATTGGAACGAAAGTATTTAATTATCTGTTAAACAAGAAAGTTTTAATTGCTTTTGCACGATTCTTTATCTCATCCGTATAATATCCGAACAATTTATTACGTGATGTAATTAAACTTTACAACATTTCTAAATTTTAAAAAAATGTAGCTTTATAACAAAGCTGGATGCGCCGGGTTTGCAAAAAAAACTAATATTTATAAATTTTATATTTCAAAACTGAAATGATTAAAAGTGTATTTACTGCATGATTTATTACGACGAATCAATTAATTATTTGATATAATATGGGGTTAAGGGTGGGTTTACAAGAATTCATCGAAAAAAAATTAAAGCAAAAAAGTTATAATTAAAAGTAAATATTACATATTTGCAATTCCATAATGCAATATTTGAATTATGAAATTGAATATGCAAAACATTACATTTATATTCTGTTACTAAATTAATAACCGATATATAAAGATATTTTTTTCTTTATTAACAAACTTCTGCGTTTAAATTCACTCAATCTATTTCACTTCCAATAGTTTGAAAAAGCTTTCAGGCTTCGGCGTCGGCTAAATATTTTCCTATGAAAATCGCTTCGCATTGTGCTCGTCGCAGTTCCATTAAAGAAACTTGATTTCTCGCATAGAAAAGTTTTCCGGGTGGAAAAGACCTCTTTTTACTTGCAATTCACGGACCGAAAATAATAATAATAAAAAAATAATGAAGAGAGAATATCGCATCGGGAAATATTGGGGGAGAGGAAGTAATTGCGACGGGAGCTCCTTCGACTTTGTATTTATTTTTTTTAGTCTTTTCTTTGAAAAAATAAACGAGGAGAGAGAGAGAGGTTCTTTTCACGTGTAAAGAAGCAATTTGAATATGCAATTTGCGGACTATAAAAGGATTCCCTTTTCCCGTCCGATGCGGCGCGAGTGTCCTGAAGGGTTGTAGTTTAATTAGGGCTCGGCCTTTGTGCAATCTCGGCCCCGCAAGCAAAAGACACGAAATGTATTGTAAGTGAAGCGCAACATTTTTCCGTTACAAAAAAATAATAGAAAATTTCGTTAATCGCGTCTTCGAAACGAGCTTGCGAAATGCGATTCCCTTGCTGATTGGGAGCATGGGGGATATCGAAAATATTAAATTTAATGGAATGATGGATGGGGCTAATTTTATCGGGGCATTACGGCCGTAATGCACGAAGGTCGGGAATTTCATTCGGCGTGAAAAATGAAATCATTTGCAGCGTGCGCGAAGAAAAATTGGATCCCTTCTCCTTCCGATCCATCTCCGTTTATTGCGCAAATGGATGGAATGGAGAATAAACCACTCGCGTTTAATTGAAACGAAAAAGAAAATAAATAAACTGATTGCAAAAGGGAATGATGATTCACGTTGCTATTCGTTTTATACGTTTTTGCAGTGGATTTAGGTGGCGTTTTCTGGACGCGAAGTTCACGTTCCGAAGGGCTGCATTGATCCCTTGGCCCGGGGTCCCCGGATCTAACCCGCTTTTCCCTCATTACTCCTTGCATCCCGAGAGCATCAAAATCCTCCCAAAAAAAAAGGATGAACTCGTCTTTACCAAAGGACGCTTACGTCGGAAAGAGATCAAGAAAATGTAGGGGACATTTTTTTTTGCAGTCCTCATTTTAATTCGTAAAATTGCATTCATTTATGCAGTCTACTACCGTTTCCTTCAAAAAACTGTTAGATTAATGTCTCGGCGAAATCTGAAAAATTAAATAAGAAATTAAGTAATTAAGTAAAAATTATATGGTGGATGCGCCGGGTTATTGAATTCGAAATTCACATAATCAGTGATTTATAAATATTTTACTACTATCGAATTTATCAATACGTAAAATACCAAGTTAAAACTATTACAAATAATCATCAAACATGTTTAAAAACTCTTTTATTGCAGATTTAATAACTATTGAAAATAGTTCAGTAAAACTCGATTCGATTCCATGTTTTTTTTTCTTCTTTTTCTTTTACATTTGCGAGAGGAAGGAACGTTGGGATAGTTTGATATTCGAAAGTCGTATCGCGTATATCGAGTTTCAATTGAAAATTCCAATGCGAAGGGAGAGACGGATCCAGTTCAAATTAAACTGTCACAAAAGACTTACAGTTAAGGGGATAGCATTTCGATCACGAACCCGAATTCTCTGGACAATAAGTCCGGATACTAATCCCGCTATCAAGGATTCCAATAGTCATTTATTATTATTCTACAGACTTGAATAAAACTATTTAATAAATTTTATGGTTTTTGAGACATAAATATGAAATGTACTAGAATAAATTGCATTATATTGGCAGTTAGTTCATTTTGATTCATTACATAATTAAATGTAATTTGTAATAATGATGAGGCTCGATTCGGTCGTTGCAGTAAATTTATTTTAGGTTATACAAATTTCGCGTGCAGTTTGGATGCGATTTCAATTATTTATCAATGTCCTCGTCGTCGTTGTGTCCATTAAAAGGGCTTTATTAGGGCGCATTGAAATTTATGGAATGGCGGATGCGCCGGGTAGTAACTTCGTTATCGTGCATAATACAGCCAGAAGAAGCTGCATTATACCATACCCGTTCACCTTTTTTTTACCTTATTCTTTCTATAAAGCGAAAAATCGATACTCCATCTAAAATAGTAAATATTTACCTCGAGCGTTTTCCAATTTCACCTTGATCTAAAGTCAAGCGAAACATCCAAATTCAAACTAAAATAATAATAATTTCTAGGAGAATTTACAGATTGAAATGGGCAGTGAAATAAACGTATTCAAATGAAATCCCCGGAGATTAAGGAAGTAATCCGGAGATTTGCTGGACGCGAAATTATACGTAAAAAAAATACCGTTTAATATAATTTCGTTTCATAAATAGAAACTGTATTTTTATTTGAAATAAAAAATTTGCGTTTTAATCGATGTTAATTAAACCGCTGCCATTTAACGTTTCGCGATATTAAATCAACGTTTTTGATTGCAATTACGCCGCGTCGAAATTAAAATTGCAGATTGCGCATTTCCGGGACGCGAATTACACCCGAATTGTAACGATGATGCGGGCAATATTTTCACGAATGCAAAAGAAAAAACGCAGCTGCACGCTGCGATTCTCGCTCAATCATCCGTTCGTTGCATTTTTAAGGAGTTGCGGATTTGAATTTCGCTCGTGCCAGGATATTAATCTCTTCCAATGATTTATGTTTCGTGCCCTTTCCGCATTTTTTTTGCTGTGCGAATGCGGGGGTTTCCATTTTTTTTTTTTGAAGTATCGACCGTCGAGTGTTTCCTGCTGTGTTTTACTGCGATATAAATCGTAAAGATTATATTGTTTCAATTTTTCTGCAAGGCGACATTTTTTTTTTGAATAAATAACATTTCATATGAATACAAATAAAAATAATTATGTTTAATCAAAATGAACAATTTGAAACAAAGTTATTGAAATATAAAAATCAAGTTACATGTTAATTGTCAAATAGTATGTTAAATGTCAGTGTCAAATTTTTAATGTTGGAGGTTAGAAAAAAAAAGTATTCAATTATTAAATGTTAAATATAACTTGACGTTTTATATGAAATCAATAAAATGATTAAAGTTAAATAATTAATTGTGGTGGGAAATGATTAATTTTAATTAAAAAGTTTGGAAAGACAATGTTCGGGTATTTCAATGATGGCAGTTACCGCTCGAGTATACCCATATCCGAGCAACAAGAAGTAAGTAAACCAGTTATAAATTACTTGCGGGGATGCGGAATATGCCGCAGGGACGTCGGGCAGTATCGATTCGGTTGATTTATAGTTAAATTTTAATTAAGAGACGCCGGGTTTAGGTTGAGGAGTCGGAGGTGGAGGAAGTGGCTTCGGTGGGCAAAGCGGGCTAAGTGTTTCTTGCCATTAGCGCCGGTATAATTATAGTTTTTGCCGCCTCCCATCGACCACCCACTCAGGCCTCCCGGTGTTACGTATTTACCGGATGCTGTTGCGGTCGCAGCACCGGAACTGGAGCCCTAATTACGACGGGAACGTAATAATATTAATGCAAGGAACTATAAACAGCGGAGCGAAGCGTAAACCAACTTCGCCTAGGCTAATTATGCTACGAGGCACGTGCACGTACATCTACATACATTTTCCAAGCTAACATTCGCGTGAAATATTAATGTTTTAAGAAATTTCTTCCGCTGCTGCAGGCAATCATGCAAGACCATACACATTTATCACCGACACTATATATTTATATAAAATTATTTTAAAAATCGTCTGAATACAGCAAATATTACTAAAGGGGACTTTTCAGATCATTATAAAAGTCCCCTTTGTTCTGATTTGCGTCAAAATTAATGTACAATATACATGCACGCTCATATTTAAATAAATATCAAATTGTTTTATGAAATTCCGCAGGATTTACGATAATAGCTTATAAACATCTTTTTTAAATGTTATTTTCATAATTTAAAGCCTCTAATAAGTCAGATTTAATGGGCGAATTAAAAAATAAATTACTTTTTCCCTGCACACAACACACGATTTTTCCACAAACCAAAATCGATACGCAAACTGCTGCACATATTTTCACCCGAAATTTTGTACATTTATAGCCAATTTATCTTCGGGGCTATAAAAATAAAAACAAACACTGTGAACAAAATTGCAATATTTTCATATAAATATGTAAATGGGACAAGTTTTACATGAATGTTCTTGTTTTTTTTTTATTATTATTCTACGTCCTTGTTGTTCTTCGGCGCCGCCGTCCTTAGCCTCAGTGGGGAAGGTTTATTCTTTTTTTATATTTTTTTTTTGTGGATGAAACGAGGACGTCCCGGGTAATTTATTATAGAAACTCTTCTTGAGCGCGGCAACCACTTGAAGTCACGTCAGGAGTTTTCAGAGGCGGACCTGAGTTTTCAGGAAAAACTTAACGTGGATTGGGCAACGGAGATGCGAAGAGAAATAATAAAAAGTGAAGGAAGAAAACGTGCTGGGAGGTAAAGAGAGAAAAAAAGTGAAGCAGAAAGGGTGGAGAGATTCTGGATGTGCGAAGGACCTAGAAAAAGAGATGGAGAAAAGTGGCATTTATGATGCCCTGAGGGTTTGTGGAACATGCAGCAACAGATATTGATTTCCGGATGGCCGAATTTCGAAGAAGTGGAAGGAACTAGTTGCGAAAGTAATTAATTTTATTCGCGGTCGCAACGCGCCCCGTTTTATTTAATTGTTTTCACGATTGCGATCGCTTCTAGACACCTGTCAGCTTGTTTCTTCTTTCTCTCTATCCGTGCAGTACTGAAAAAGTTGCATTCGAAGGCAATATCTGAAATTGATTTTCCCAACTGACAAATGACTTGTTTCCAAAATAAAAACATTTTAGATTCATTTTATGCTCTGAAACTGTTGCAGTTTAAAACGTATTAATTATTTAATTATTGAATATGTAAATTTACTATTTTATTTGTAGTTTGCAAGAATGGAGAAAAATCTGTATGCAAAATATGAATCAACTGTTGCTGCACGCTTTCGGATCAAAGGCATCCCATTTCAACGTCGTGCAGTTGACAGGAAGTCGCCCTCACGTAATTATATCCGGCGAGGATTCCGACTACGCGGAATTATTAATTAGCGCTCCTGAAACGGCGGCAAATTCAAAAGCGACAGCTTTTGAAACCCGTCACACGACCGGCACTCGGCAATCTCGCGAATTAATTATAGCGACGACAAAGCCGTGCAAAGAACAATTCTTGTTTTACGTGACATTTTGAATTGCGTAAATTTATAATAAAAAAAATCTTTTTTTATTTATTTATTTGATTGCCGTTTAACTCATAGCTTTTATCAGAAATTGGGAATAACCCGGCGCTGTGGGGAATTACCGTTAATACCCAAAATGTCTTGCATAATATATTGTTTTTTTTTTCTATATATATATAATTATTTGCATAAGTCGGTGACCATGAAATAACGCACGCAGATGTTAGAAGAAGATAATTGATCGCGTTTCTGCCAAAATTTTTGACCACAAATTAATTAGCGGAAAATCACTGAGGACTTTATATAGTTTTTTTTTTTGGTTATTGATGATGATGTTAATGATATTGAATCGGCACGTAATACATTCTTTCATTTCCTAGTTCATTTCGTAATGCAATTATAAAGCAATTATAAGCTTTGTTCTTTATTTACCAAAGAGCCTTTCATTTTTCATTTCTTCAATATTAAATTAATTATTCATATACACGCTTCATCATTTTTATTCCTGATTTAAAATAATTATTAAAAACTCGCAACAAAGATAATATTTTTAAGTTCATTATATTTATATCTATAAAAGTAAGAATTTTAAATAAAACACGTAAAAATAAGCCAATGTGTGACGTGTGGTAACAATTGCTGAAAATTTTTCATTCTGTAACATCGAAAGTGCGAATTATCATCACCTGCATTGTATGTTGTTGTTATTTGTAACGTTTTTTTTTTTATTTCTCTTATTGTCCTGTGTTCGTTCGTTCGCAGTAATTTTCCAGGTGTTAATTTTATACGACGGGGCTCTAAATTGGAACACGGTGTGGAGTAATTTGTTGCGAGATTTAGCTTTTGTGTTCTGATGGAGTCGACCAGCTCGATTGGACGACGTCTCGCTCGTATTTCAGGATTTCCGCTCCCCTTGGTCGGCTGCATTTATTCTCATCCATTCCCAATTTATACTACGTACGTAACATACGCTCGCATCCACACACACACACACACATGCAAACATCGAGGAACAAAGAGGCCTTCGGAAAATTGCGCAAAATTAACTTCGACCCTTCCTCCAATCAATTCAATTTTTTGCATCAAATTCTTAGCCTAGGAGAGATAAAAAAAAAATAGGGAATTGAAAAAGGAGGACAGCCTTTGTGGGGTGACGAACGATGTTCTGAAATGATGTATCTCCGAGGAGCAGAGGGAACTGGTATTGTGCGAGAAAGTTGGGGCGAAAAAAGATTTTGGGGTAAAAAGCGAGGTTTCAGCGAGATAAGATTAGCAGTGGAAGCGGGCGAGGAATATACAGTTTCTTTGTATCTTCAGATAAAGTTTCAGCCAAGTTTCATATTAGTATAAAAGTTAACGAAAGTAAGTTGTGCCTCTTCTACATTCGTTCATAATAAGGAAGTGTCTTCAGATTACTTTCAGGTTTGCACAGGAAAAACTCTACTTATTCTCATTTAAAAAATTGAATTCAAAATGATTTAAATTAAAAGTTGAAATAAAGGTTTTATTAACTTTTTTGAGCGATAATTGATAATTTACTGAGATGTTAAAATATCTGCAATAAAATTACAGATTCGCAAATTGTTTACATTTAGATTTGAGTTCTTTGTATTAAAAAAATAAATGAATAATATTTTGAAGATTCGTAGTGGCAAAAAAAGAATCTCTCATGTTTATTTTTTTTTAAATAAATAAAGATAACTAATAGATTATTGTAATTAAATTGGTTTTGCTGCAGAGGTCATTTTTCGTTTTGGGAATCGATTAGTTAGATTACTCGGGCTAATGGATGATTGAAGATGTAAATGTTAATCCGTTGATTGAATGAGTGCGCCTCCGGTTGTTAATAATAATAATAATGCTGTTATTGTGGAGTCAATAAACTGCGGGCAGAGTTTAACAAAACGACAAACAGCAACAAATAACAACAACAACAAAAGTGGATAAATTGCGAACGGAAAGAGAGACGCAAGCAAGAAACGAGCAATAAGCAGAGTTCGCAAGGCGACGATCACGACAACCTTGACCACTCGTTATATCATCGTGTGTGTGTGTTTGTATATAAAGACCGACCGGATTACCATGAAGTGACCAGTGTTAAACGAAGCCTTGCAGACTCCTCCGATTTCTCCAGACAAAAAATTAAAATCTTCATCGAGTGAGTATAAAACCTCATCGATTTTGCCGCAAAACTCATCGACATTATTGGTTTTATTATTGCAAAATTTCGATGTTATTTATGAGGGCGTAATACGTAATTTCAAAACATGCGGAGCGACGCGAAATTCGCTCGTGTTAGGGTGATTATCCTTCATGTATATCGGATGGGTGTGATTCATGCACTGCGTTCGCCGAAACAAATGCAATTTTTCATTTTGGAAACGAGAGAGGAAAACGGGCATAAATAAACTTGCACGATTTATACGTGCAACGAGACCACTCGTCACGTGTTATTTTGCAAAAGGCCATTCATCATCGGCGAAAACAAATAAAATGATAAAAAAAAAGAACAACATTGAAACGAGGTTTGGGGGAGAAACGACAAAAAAATAATCAGGTGCCCTCGGTTTGACCTAAAAATAATTGGAGCCCGTTCCTTCTTTGCGGTTCAAAGGTTGTCATGGTTACTGTCCCGGATTTATTACGCACCGTGTGCGATCATTAAGGACTGATTAAGCCACCGTTGGCGTTTAATTACCGAAATACAAGAATGAGGTGAAAACACATTTTTATTATAACCTTTCTAATACATTATAAAAAGCGTCCTTAGTAACCGTCAACTATACTAATAAAGCGTCCCTAGCAATGAAAGCAGTCTCCATAACAACATAAAACAAATTGTATATTTAAGATATGGATCAATAATTATTAATAGACTTTCAAAATTTAATTATCTCAAAATTAAATATTTATAATTTATCATGAATAAATATAAATTGATTGAATATTACTATGATACGTTTTTCCATTCATTCAAATAATGAATAAAATTATTTTAAAAAAGAACGCGTTTCTTCAATAGCATCGTAAAAGTTATGTGAAGTTTCCTTCAAAAACCGGTATTTAACACTATTTAATTGCTTTATGCTGATGTAATTATTATTTCATTTCTTTCTCGAAATATTTTTATAAATAACTGTTGGTAATTCCAGCATTTCAAAATCTAATTTAAATTAAATCGATGTTATCGTTTGCTCCGTGAGAAAATTAACAAATGTTATTTTATCGTGAAATTATAATCTCAGATTATAAATAGATATTTTCGTACAATGATCGATGTATGTTTGAAAATTGCATTAAGCTGCAACAAATATTTGTGCAATAATTAAACGTGCATTATTTACGAGTAAATATTTAAAGTTCAGTTTTGGAGGTGGATCGAAATGTCGAACAGAATAAATATGTCTGTGAATCTAATTTTCATGCTTCGTGCGTGAAATATTTGCATTCGAGATTGAAGATGGATGAAACAGAGTGAAAATAACAAATATATGATTGAAGCGCGAATATTGTGCACGTCGCACGTGAGATATTTGCATTCGGGAATTCCAATTCGAATTTCCAAGAAAACTACAAATATTCTGTTTGTTTATTATAGAAAATAATTGAATGTATTTTTTGAAATTGACGCGAATGAATGTGAAAATATTAATTATTTTTTTAAATGATTGATGAACGTAGTAATTATGTTAGTTCGGACGTGATTGGCTGAAATCTTGCAAGTTTTTGTAATTCGGTATTTATTAATATTTTCAATTTATACTCTGTTCTGTTTACGACGTCTAGACTGAAGACTTATGGCTAATGTTCCGAAGCTTTTAAGCTTTCCACGAGGGAAATAATAAATGAACGAAGATCATAAATAAAATCTTCCGCAATTTGTACTGCTTTTAAACAATTGCCTTTTATTTATTTGTTGCATTTCGTTGCTATGGAAATGATTATTATTATTTCGATGGTTGTTTTTTCTTTCGATAACTTTGGCTGTCGCGAAGGGATGAAAATAAACGATGGTTGTTGGAGGACTTTTGCAGGCGAGCGAGAATTAATATCTCGGTCGCAGCAGGAAAGGACGAAGTTGCGAAATTAATAAGGAGTTAGTTGGAGCGGAACGGAAAGCGCGGAAACTTAAATTTAAGTAGCACTTAAACGGTTCAGCCCGGATACCGGGAATTCCCTTCGGCAATTTTGCGCATTTCCGCAATTCTGCAGCTTTTTCCACGTTGCTCCTAGTTCTTTCTTTTTTATTATATTTTTTTTTGTACGCAACACTTTTCGCTGAAATGAAATTGCTGAAACGGGATCAAAGCTGACGGAATTTTGTTGTTGTTTCAGAAATGCTGAAGTATTTGCTTTTGGTGGCTTTGTGCGCGGTCGTAGCCAACTGCGAGCTGAAGACACCCTGCGCCGGCCTCTTCGAGTACACCAAGCAGGATGAAGCTGGAAGGTGGGAAGGCGTTTTGAACGTGAAGAGCGAGTACACTTTGCATGGAGTCTGGATCAGGATCTTCTTGGATGGAGCCGTCTCCGATGTTAAACTTCTGGTGAGTTTTATAAAACCTAAATATTTCATCGAAAAAATAGTGCGGAAAATGGTAATTTCAGTTGAATATACAATAAAAATTTAAAAAAACGAATTGAAACAATTTTAATTGTCAAAAAATATAACGTACAAATGTGTGTTTTTATACGCTTTACGCAATTTCATCGAAAAAAAAAAGGTTGTATTTTTAACGGCTAGCAGGAAATTACATTTTACTGTTATTAAATGTAAAGTCCATTTATTGAAAAATAGAAGAGTTTTCCTTAAACATATTTTTTTTAATATTAAAATTAAATGTATTTTTTTATAGGAAACGCAAGGTGAAGTGAAGAAGACTGATGGTGATTCCAAGGTGAAGGACTTCCTGATCAAAAACCGCGACATGTTGCTGAAGAAGAATGAACCGGCTACCATCAAATTCTCCGTTGCTTACGAAGGCAAGAATCCTCCTGCTTTCGCTGGTTTCAGGCTGAACGCAAGAACCTTGTGTCCAGTCGGAGAGGAATAAACGGATCGCAATGATGGTTTCTTTCTAATTTTTAAATTTTGTTAAATGTATTAAGGAAAAGACACATGATTTTGAATGAATAAACTATGATGATTTTAACATAATTATTTCATTTTATTACTTAAAAATAAACTATGATGATTTTAACATAATTATTTCATTTTATTACTTAAAAATTTATGAAACTAAATGAACTAAAAAAGGAGAAAAGATTAGACCAGAAAAATAATTGGATCTAAACGAAGTTCAAAGGTCGTCATGGAAACTGTCGGCATTTATTACGTATGGTGTGTGATCATTAAGGGCGGATTACTTCTTTCATTTATTTTCGGAGTTTTTTTTTTAATCTTTATATAATTCGTCGTATTATCTCGTAATCTGGATTTGGCTGATTTCAAAGAAAGACAATACAGGAAAATACGTTCAAGTTTTAGCAATAATTTCTAAACGTATTTATGCAAAATAAATTATAGAGACTTACACTATAATTACCCGAAATTGGATATTTTTGTGTTCAACCATACAATTGCTTTGAATAAAATCATATATTAATGAAACACATTTTTCAAAAAGTATCGAATTATGCTTTTAAAATAACAGTTTTTAAATCTTGCATTTTACAAGAAATAAAAAAAAAGTATTTGTATATATACTCTTAAATTATTATTGACTGCTCAAATACGCAAAACATTCGTACAAATAAATAAAGACACTGAGAACTTTACTAGTTTTCGCTAAATATTCCTGTTTATTTAATTGATTTTTTTTTTGATGTAAGCAGGATCAAAGGTGAAGGAATTTCTGTGCCGAGATGCTGAGGTATTTGCTTTTGGTGGCTTTGTGTGCTGCGTCGTCGAAATGTGAGTTGAAGTCACCCTGCGCTGAACTCTTCGAGTACACCAAACAGGACGAAGTTGGAAGATGGGAGGGCGTCATTAACGTGAAGAGCGACTGCAATTTGTACGGACTCTGGATGAGGATCTTTCTGGAAGGAGACGTATCCGAGCTCAGTCTTCTCGTAAGTGCAAAATTTAAATAATTTTTAATATTTGATATATTTATAATATAAAATTACGTAATTCTTTCACTGTATTTCTATATTACAGTTCTGATTATTACGGAAACTCGTCAATACTTTCAAATATAGGCAATTCGAAATGGTCCATTGAAAAGATCAAAAGAATCGTTACATAAAAAAAATGTATATGTGAATACGTTGAAAAGCTATCCATATTGTGGGCGGCTTTTATGAGTTTTGATGGCCTCAAATATTCTTTTTACTTCCGCGTCCCTTCCAGATACAATAAAAATCAAATAAAGACCGAAACGATGCGGTTCTTTCCAACCGCATTTCTGTGCTTCCTTTATTATTTCCATTATACGGTGTGCAATAAAGGAAATCTAGCTGACTGCAAAGATTTTCGATGACAACGCTCAATCGCGAATGATTGATATTAGCATCGATATTACATCATCAATAATAATGGAAAAAGTTTTACAAAAAAATATTTTATATTACAATATGAATTTAAATTGAAAATTTTCAAGTTATTTGATTTCAATACGTTTTTTTATCGTATATATCCTTTGGAATTTTTTCAAATATCGGTATTTGAGTTTTCGAAAAAGTAAATAATATTTTAGTTTTCTGATTGCTTTTCGCTGCGATTTTTTCACTCTTTTCTAATGGAAATGGCACCGGGTTTCGGTTTAATTGGAACCAGAACTATTGATTTTCGGGCGGGTTTCCGTGGACGGGTTTCGTGTTTGCGTTCACGTTTCATTTGGGAAAAGGCAAATAATAGAGTTTTCATTCGGTCTGTGTATGTGTGCAAGAGGAATGGAATATTTCCGCAATCGATACAACAAAAAAGAAAAACAACAATCTGTTGCTGAAGGCGGAAAACCCTTTTCGAAACCCATCTCAAAAGTCTCGCGCTCATAAATCAAGACCGTTTGACCCGAGATTTTTCACTTTCTAACGTTTCACTGAAATTAATAAATTCCTCTCGTGAAAAGGCAATACATACATACGAATTAACACGCACGCAGATTTACGGTTTCATCCTCGAGATCCTTTGTCTCTCTCCCAGTTTTTAATCTTCTCTAATTAAAATGAGGCGAAAGACGAGGAAGCCGGGAAACGCGAATACGGCGAAACGTATTATTTCACTTGCTTCGAAATTAATTATTCTCTCTCCGCGCTGCAACGAATATATTTTTTCAATGTAACTTTTTTTTCATTAAGTTCTTTACTTACATCCAACAAGAATTAATGAAAATATTGTATACTTTTTAAAATTGCAACTTTAATATTTAATGAAAGCATCAAGAATACTTAATAAATCATAAATAAAATAATATTACCCGGCGCATCCACCAAAATTCAAAATTATTATTTTGTACATCATAAAATATTTAATTTCTAAAATAGGCATTATTTACTTTTGAAATTCATGTTTTTAATAATAATTATTTAATTCATGAGAATTTAATATTGATGATTGCTGGTTTGTCTTATTTATTTGTATTGGTATGACAATCGTCACGTTTTCAATTGCGAATAGAGTTCTGGTGGATACGGTTTGTGGCTGTCGCATTTGCATTCTCCGAGCCCGAAAACCGTGTATCGATCGATCCCCGGGAGTCACGAGAGCTGCTGCTGCTCCCGTCGGGGACGCAGCTGGAGGCAGCGGAGGCCTCCGATTGTTTGATTCCCGGCACTATTTAGACCAGGATTATATTCGGTTTTTCGATAAACCCCCATTCCCAAATTCTGCTGATTGTATCGCACATTCGCTCCGAAACTCTAAGACAGTTTATACTTGAATGAATAGATTAAAAAGTGTTCAAATGGATTTACTGTGCTAAGAATAAAATTTTAATGATTTTAAGTAAGAAAATTGAAGTTCACTAATAAAAGTTAAAAATGTTATAACAAATTGCATTTATTTTAAATCAATTTATAATTGATATAAAATTAGAAAATCTAAATAATAATTATTATTTTTTCATTTTTTAGAATATTGAAGGCGAAGCGAAGAGTTTGAAACCAAATACTAATGGTTTTATTATTATTAACCCCGATTTGCTGGTGAAGAAAAATGAAATGCTTCCAATCCAATTCGCTGTTGTTTACGAAGGAAGTACTCCTCCGAATCTCCTTGGAGTTAGACTGAATACGCGAACTTATTGTCCAGTTGGAGATGATTAATAAATTAAACTAATGTTTGTTACAATTATTGAACCATTTTAATAAATACTGAAAAATAATTTTAGATTTAATTTTTTTATTTTATTATTGACAGTTTTATTTATTGTAATCAAGAATTAGAAATTTTGTTAGTGGTAAGATGTTTATTTTAGGTAAGTGTATTAAGCTGCATGCATATTTAATGTGTTGACGTTCCTTTCCATTAGTCACGGATTAATTATACATTATTTTTCGTTGGTTAGCCAAAAAAAATAAAATAGAAGCAAACACAATCGATGGTAATTTTATGTAATTGCACGTTTATTTTGAAAACGCAACGATCATTGGAGCACCGCAAAGTGTATCGACAGGCAACGGTTTGTTTTTGTTTCTGTTTGCTCGATCTGGTCCGTTAATTAATTGAATTCCACGTTTAATCCATTTAATTTCCTGCTTTGGGCTTGTTTGTGTTCGTGTGCGTGCGAATATTGGCATATTTAATTAAAGGCCTTGCGCTCAGATAATTTCTGCTTGACCTGTTGCTTTAATTTCAATGATTTCATTCAATTAAACTGTCAAATTGAAAATGTCACAGTCAGTGCTGTGAATTTGATAATTGATGCATTTGTCAAAATTTAGGGTTAATGCAAACGTCAAATAAATGAACTGTCAAATGAAAAGTCATAAGGATATTTAAAGAAATGTTGGAATTAATTATGATGTATGGTGAGAATGTTTGTTGGATTCTGCAAGGAATTGCATGCATTTTCCGTTATGCACGTCGATTCTCTCCGTTCGCTGGTGAATTGATGGAGGAAATGGGCAACAACCGCATTTCAATTACGCCCGGAAATGCAATCACGTCACAAACGGGCGCACATAATCGAAGCGGGCTTGGTAATTGACATCGACACATCAATTTAGTTTTGTGTGTGTGTGTGTCCTTGTGAGGAACGGCAACTTTAATGACCGAACAGAAATGAAAGTTTTCAGTGTTATCGAATCGTCCGGACATGGTAAACGTCAACAGAAAATACGATGTCACCCACATCAGAAAGGTGTACCGGGTGGGAAACGTGCTCGGAATATGCCCGATCTACGATTTCGAACTGAAAGAGCTTCGATATAAATACCGTTTTAAGATTTACTTGATTTTGGTGTGTGCAGCTTATTCCTTCGGGATTTACTTGAGCATGTCGGAGCTTTACAATCACGCCTTGACGAGGATGACGTTCCTGCAGACCTTCAACGCTGGCACCATGACTCTAAGCATGGATTTTCATCCGTTCATCAACGCGGTTCAAACTTTCAGATGCAGTAAACGATGGGAGGACTTCCTCAGAGGAATCCAGAATATTGATAGATACTTTAGAAGGATATCTCGACCTCAAACGCGCAGCTTCTATTTACCGGAGCTAATCTCAGGACATCTCATAATATCTTACGTTATCTTCGGAATGCTTGCGTTCAGATTGCTGAACGGAAGGCTTCCTGCTTACGAAACGATGGACTTCTTCTGCAAATACTCGCTGTACGTCAGATGCATTCTGATTTACAACTTCGTCATCTGCTTGGGTCACAGATTCGCAACGCTGAAAGAACACAGTTTTCATTTGAACGACGTTTACAATATCTACGTTAAACTCGGAGAATTGATTGAGACGTTCAATCAACTTTTCGGTTTAGACCTCCTGATGCTCTTCATGGACATGCTCTTCAATATAGTGACCTTCATCAATGTTCTTCTCTATCCCTTCAGAGCAACAACTCCTTGGGAAATACACATGCAAACCGTGCGTATTGTCTATGGATTTTTCATTTTAGTAAGTATAAAATATCTTTACAAATTTAAATAATATAAATAATCTCCAAAATTATATATAATTCTATCAATTATAATGCGATTATCTATTCAATTTATTTCGTAAATTGTCGATGGTTTAATGGATTTCTACTATATTCTAATTACAACCGATATGTAATTGGGGGGGCTAATACACCATGAAAAGGCTAATTGATTTGGTTAACTTTTGAGTCTATTTTTAGAAAAAAACTTTAGTGAAAAAGTTTTAGTGCGTAAGAGGGATTCGAGCATGGTGAACGTGAACAGGAAATATGATGTAACGTACATCAAGTTCTTCTACAAAATCGGAAACGTGCTGGGAATCTGTCCCATTTACGATTTCGAGTTGAAAAAGTTGAAACGGAAAGAAGCTAATCGCATCGTACCTTTAAGCATCAACTTGCATCCTTTTATTTATTTACGTAAAGTTGGGTAATTTAGTGAAGACTGTTTGGATTCGATATCCTAATACTCTACATAGACATGCACTCCAATATAGTCCTCTTCTTCAACGCGCTTCTTTTTCCGTTCAGACCGAAGCATTCCTGGGAGATTCCCATATAATCGATACGCATCCTTCACGGCTTAGTTTCACTAGTAAGTTGCACATTAATCTTAATTTTATTTGGTCATTCAATGCGAACAATGAGTAACGAAATTCCATTAAGTGTATATTAAATTCTGAATGGAGAACTTACTGAAGCCCCGAATTTCGGCAGCGGAATTTCACTAACACGAATTGCGTTTGATAATTACTCCGGTTTTGCATATTATCTGCTTTCGGTCCTCGTCCATTGATGATTAATTGATGGTGATTCTGGCGCCGAAATTTCAATTTGCGCTCGAAATGGAATCACGCGAATGAACGGTAAATGGATGTGCTGTTGTCTATTAGGAGTGAATTGATATGGACGCAATTGATAATTGTTTCCCACGAATTCGGTCAGGAAAAGTTTCAGTGCGACGAAAGGTTTCGGTCATGGTGGACAGAAAGCACGATATCACCTACGTGAAGGTCGTCTACGGGATGGGAACCATTTTTGGTATCTGTCCCATCTACAGCTTTCGCACTAAACATTTAATTTGGGGAAAATTCTATAATTTCTACTTGATTTTCGTGTGCTTCTCTTATTTGATTGGAACGTATTTCAGTATGGCCGAAGTTTACAGACACGCTTTATTCAAGATGTCCTTTCTGCAAGCCTTCAACGCGGCCACGATGACTTTAAGTCTAAATCTTCATCCTCTAATTAATGCTTTGCAAGTTTTGAAGTACAAGAAACTTTGGGAGGAATTCCTCAGAGGGATGCAAAACGTGGATAAATACTTTCGAAAGATCGCAAAACCAAAAACGCTCACTTTCTACTGGATTGAACTCGTTGTTGGTCACTTGGAAATCGCGTACGTCATCTTCGGGATGATAGCTTTTCGCCTGATGAACGGAAGACTTCCCGATTACGAAACCATGGATACCGCTTGCAGATACGTTTTGTACGTCAGATGCATCTTGATATACAACTTTGCAGTCTGCTTGGGTCACAGGTTCGAGACTTTATGTGAGAACCTGGTAAGCCCGAGCGACGTGTACAATATTTACGTGAAACTCGGCGATTTGGTCGGAACGTTTAATCGGCTCTTTGGCTTTGACCTGCTGCTACTCTTCATGGACATGCTGTCTAATATCGTGCTCTTCATCAACGTGCTGCTCTATCCTTTCAGGGTGAAAACCCCTTGGGAAATTCCCATGCAGTCCGTCCGAATCGTTCACGGATTTTTCACTTTAGTAAGTCAACACACGCAAACACACATTTTTTATTCGATTTACGCAGAGTTTCCCCCAAAATAAAAAGAAAATAATGATTTTTGCATACTATTCATTCTACACACTATATTCGCCAATGTAAAAACATTTATATTTATATCGAATGATTAAATATATAGTGAAAGATATTGAAGACATTAAAAGTTTAGTTTAGTTTACCAATTTTTGTTTTAACACATGCAGAATATAATTTTCAAAAATTTAGTAAATACGTTCCGTTTGAGGTTGTAACTGAAACTACTTTTCCCTTCACGATTCGATTACGTAATGCTGTCTTTATAGGCTATTTGGCGAATGATCGCCTATGAAGGCACGATTACGATCCCATCAAAATAACGACTGAAATCCAATTAGTTAACAATAAGGGTGGCGCTTCTTAATTGATATCGATCGACTAATTGCGGGGATTCTCATTTAGGTATCAGTGTGAAACACGAGCTCAGCTATGGCGTACATCGACAGAAAACACGATGTAACTTTCTTGAAGAAGATTTACAGAGTGGGAAACTTTTTCGGCATCTGTCCCATCTACAGTTTCCAACATAAACGTTTGATTGTCAGACGCGCGTATAACTTTTATCTGGTGATGGCATGCCTCACTTACGTGATCGGTGCTTACGTCAGCTTCAACGATATGTACCATAACGCTTTGGTCAAGATGAATTTCATGCAAGCCTCGATAGCAGCAGCAACTTCTTTAAGCTTGAATATTCATCCGTTCATCAATGTCATTCAGATTTTAACGTCTGGTAATCAGTGGGAGGGACTTTTACGTGGCCTTCAGAACGTGGACAGATCTTTCAGGAGATTCGTTCAGCCCGGAAAACGCTCCTACTATTTGCTCGAGCTCGTGTCGAGCCACCTGCTAATAACTTACGTCACTATCGGAATGGTAACTTTTCGTCTTTTGAATGGTAGACTTCCCGACTACGAAATCATGAACGCCGTCTGCAGATACGTGCTGTACGTGCGCTGCATCCTCATCTACAATATCGCTGTTTGCCTGGGTCACAGGTTCAAAATTCTAGCAGAAAATTTGGCTTGCATCGATAACGCTTTCGGCGTTTACACGAAACTCTGCGGTTTAATTGAGACGTTCAACCGACTGTTCGGGCTGGATATGCTCCTGCTCTTCGCGGACATGCTGCTCTGCTTGATACTCTTCATCAACCTAGTGCTCTACCCGTTCCGAAAGAAAACCCCCTGGGAAATTTCCATACAGACGATCCGCATCCTTCACAGCTTTTTCACTTTAGTAAGTTAATAACGGGAAAAAAACCCGCATTTCAAAACTCCATTACGCAATCAACCCAATGTCTCACAAAGGAAAAATCTCATTAAAGCAAATTCAAAAGCTATAAAATATTCAAAATTAATTAAAACCTTATATTAACATTTCAATCACGATTTAAAATCGATTCTTTAATTACTTAAATCCGTTAATCCAATTTGTAAATCCGTTTTGTTGATTTGACGAGTTTCACGTCCGATAATAATAAAAAAATTATTGAATTCCCCAAACGGGGCGCAACTTTGATACTCGCATTTACGTTTAATCCATCGACAGATTTTTATGAAACGATAAATGCACGGATTATATTATTTTTTAAGGGCTTTAGAATTGCCAGTTAACTGCATTTTACGATGTGAATAGTATAAGCCACAAAAAATATTCATTTTGTATCGTTTTCATTGCAGTTCAAACTTCAGTGTTTTAATATTCAACTTTGATTACCATTTATAATTACAGTTATAGATTTTGTTGAATATTTTCAATAATTACAACAAATATTTATTTCTTTTAAATAATGAAAAAAATGGATAATGGAGGAGATGGGTAATGAATATATCGAAGGTGATTAGTGTCATATTGCGTTGTCAGGCGAGGCTTTCAAATTAGCAACGAACGTCCCCAGCGAATATCTGTCCTAATGAGACCGAAACAAGGACTGCAAGGATTACGTTATGTAGTTTATGTGATTAGAGGGCGTTGGAAAGGGGGAAAACGAAGGAGAGAGGGGGGGGGGGATTATATGTAGAGCAAACGTGTAATTAGTTCGCTTTGATTCAATATTGATTTACCCGGTTTCCTGCGGCGGTGATTTACCGCAAACGCAAATTGATTGCAGGTGATGAGAAAAGCAACAACAACAAAAAAAAAATGCAGAAATATCGAATTATAGTTGAATTCAATCAAAATGCGAATTGCGAATTGAATTTTTGTTTGCTTTCAGGTGACTTTGACTGGAATAACGTGGGCCTGCGAAAGGGCGACCGCGAACGCCGCAGGAATATCTTTGGTCGCCGTGAAACAGATCCAGGCCGGATCTCAGGAGAGGACGAAGCTGCGTCTGCTCTACCTGAGGTTGAAGAGCAGACCGAAATTCACCGTTTGGGGCCTGTTCGAATTGAATTCGAGCAACCTGCTCGGCTCCTTCGGGACTTTGGTCTCCTATCTGATCCTGGCTTTGAACACCAAGTAGTAATAGTAGAAGCTACACATCTCCGACTAGCAGCATTGTCTGCGGACAATTTCCCATTTGCGCGCTGCATTCGAGATTAATTCCGGTTTTAATTAAGAATCTTATTAAACTGTGTTATTATGTGAGGGGAGGAGGGACGGAGGTTTCTGTTCGCCGCAGCCCTTAACAATTACATCGCTCAGATGAAAATAACTCACTGAAGCGTTCTCTCGCTTCCTCCATATCTGAACCAGTCCCAATTCTGGCATTCCCTGAAACTCGGAAGCACGCATTAGCCCCGCACTTAATTGTAATTATTCATTACACCCGGGCGAAATTTTGCTAACCTTTTTGCAGGAAAATGCTTTCCAACTGTTGTTATAACAGCACCCAACATTTACAACACGAATTCAAAGTGCAGCATTACCAAGATGAGTTAACAAAGTATTGTTATTTTCAAGAGAGTATATTTGCTGTAATTGAAATAAATAAAGTGTAAACACATTTTTCGATAATAATTTAATCTTTTTGCAAATATTTTTTATCAATTACGTTTCAGCCAAAAACTGTATTTATTAACTGGCATTATTTGCTTCGTTGCACTTATTCCACTTACTGGAGGAACTCTCCAGATGTTTCTCAATATCTTCGGTTTTTCTTTCTATGCAAGTGGACGCCTCCTTCTGGATCTTCGAAATGGTGTTCTGTGAATTGCTATGTATCTGATTGATGGATGACATCATCGAGTTGGTGGCAGATCTGCAGCTGCTCCCAGAGATGACTCTGCACATAGCGGAAAGCTTATCGGCTTCCCTCAACATATTAGGAAGTGAACTCTTCGTATTCCTCAATGTATCGAAGCCGGAATTACGTTCGCAGCTTTGGAAATGATAACTGAAGTTGATCATGCTCTTCTGCAAACTCGCGATGTGCTCGTACCAATTTTGACATTTGCTAGAACCTGCTTTAATATCACTCTTCAGATTCTCAGCTCTAGTATTCAATTTGCTTCTGGTCTCCGAAACTTCATCCGCGATCGATGACTTTGTCGAGGGGACGACCTGCTCGATGTAGCTTTGCTCTTGGAGGATCTTCAACTTTACATCGCTCACACTGAACGCATCTAAAAACTTTAAATATCCGAAATATATGGATGTTTTGAATTGACTCAATTATTAGACTTACTGCAGGTTGGAAGCAAGCTACGAGCAAAAGAATGAAGAATTTAGTTGATGAATGCATGTTTGTTTAAAGAATCGCTTCAAGATTCGACTGAGGCGTTTGGCAAAACGCTCCAATTTATATACAACGTCTTATCGGGATTTACAACTTGGAAATCCCAAGTGATTCAGATAAATAAATTACTTAATTTCGCTTGTAAATCCCCTGCCAGCAAACGCTCTGCTCTTCCTACACAAATATAAACAAGAGTCGTGACCTCAATTAGAAAATATTCAGCACTTATTATCAGTCTGTTGTAAACAAATTAATAAACTTACTAATTTAAATATGTAGTAAAAAATATTTATAAATACAACATTTTCAATTTTTGTAATATTTAATTTATTTTAATTTTGGTTGATATAAATAATGAATTAAATTATTCGTAGATTGTAATAATATTATGTTATACGTTTTAAAGCTATTTATTGTAAGTTTTTTATGAATATAAGTACTAGCCACTAAGTATGATATATTAGAAGATATAAAAAAAACATATAATAATGATGGGAATAAATAAGTTGTGAAATGGACTTAAGCAGAGCTGTTGCACTTTTGCCATCCGCTGGTGGAGCTGTCCAAATGCTTCTCGATGTCCTGAGCCTTCTTCAAGATGCAGGCCGAAGCTTCCCTCTTGATATTGGACACGGTATTCTCGGAACTCGAGTGAATGAGATCGATGGCAGAGTTCATCGAGTTGGTCTGAGATGAACAGCTGCTCGGCGAGATGATGGTGCAGAGAGCCATCAGCTTATCGGCTTCACGGACCAAGCTTGCGAGAGAAACCTTGGTTTTGCGAAGAGTATCGAAGCCCGGATTGAGTTCGCAGCTTTGGAACTGGTACATGAAGTTGATCATGCTCTTCTGCAGACTTTCGATATGCTCGTACCAACGTTGGCAGCTGCTTGCACCTGCCTTGATGTCCCTCTTAATATTCTCAGCCCTCGAATTCAACCTGCTTCTCGTTTGGGAAACTTCAGTTGCTATCAAGGATTTCGTTGAGGGAATCACCTGCTCGATGTATCTTTGCTCTTGGAGGATCTTCAATTTAACATCGCTCACACTAACCGCATCCAAAGACTATAAAATTGTAAAATTATTTAGGAACTTTAACTAATTTCTTTCACTTACTGCTGGATAGAAGCAAGCGACGACCAGAAGGATCAAGACTTTAGTTGAAGAATGCATGTTTGTTTGTTTGCTGGGTGTGTGCAACTGCCGCGATCATAGGCTCTCTCCTATTTATACCAAACATCTTATCTCTGTTTAACTGGAAATCCGAAGTAATAATCCAGATCGGCGGGGGATTTTTAGTTTTGCACGTAAATCCCGAAAGAATTGCGCGGAAAGAAAACCCGAGCATAAGTGCGACGACCTTAAACCCGTTCACACGTATCAAGTTCAAGAACTCCAAGCAAGTCATTTGCATACCTACATCATAAACGCAACGCTAGGCGTGACTCCAATTAGCCAATATCACTCGGTTTCCACTTGCAGCATTATCTTATTTGCATTTGCTACGCTTCTTATCTCACATTCAAGTGTATGATTAATTTGCACGTAGCTCGCATGATCATCTATTTACTTACTGCCACAAAACAATTATTAGGTGCACTGCGTGAATCATGCGTGGGAAACACGCGTAATGCAATTGATTATACAAAAATGTAATTAATTGGATTAAGATATTTTCCGAATTTTGATTATTTTTATAATTCTAGATGAAATACGCAAATTTAACAATGAAATAAAGACATGTTGTTTGTTGTTGGCAATTAATTGGAAACGCCGAAGAGTGTCAGAGATCAAAGGCTATTCAGCTGATATTTGTTATCCGCGATAACTATTTTATACAAACAAGAACATTGTGATTAACCAGTCTCAGTTAGTCGTTCAAGATGAAATCATCTCACTATTTAGTTGCGTTCTTCGTATTCTGCTATTTGCAGGTAAGATTAACGATTTCAAACCAAAAATCTCCACTAATAAATCGGTTTAGTATGCTGAAGCAGATGCAGCCAGCGATGTTAAAACTAAATTGGCCAGCGAGAGAAAAATCGTAGACGACAACATCCTGAAATTCCAAACTTCGATCGAACAGAAAGTCGCCGCAAGCAGGCAAAAGCAGTTAGCCACGATCAGCGAGATGGAGAAAACCATGAAAGAAGGTCCGACAAAATGCCAGCATTATCTTCCGGTGTTCATCAATCAAAGAGGTTTCATAAGCGGACCGACGTTCCTGAAAGGATGCGGTTTCGTACCGAGCATGCAGAAGCTGCTGAAAGCACAAAAGTCCGTGAAATTCATGACCATCGAAGAATCCAAACTGGACGCCGTCTGCTCGACTCCGACCTCGGAGCCCTGTCAGACACTCCTGGGCCAATTCAATACGGGATTGTCTTTGGTTCATGCGAACTCTTTAATTCAGATCGCCAATGTTAATGCGGATATGGATAAATGCATCGCAGAAGAACTGAAGAACATGAACGAGTTTCTTAACGATATTAAAGAAACCTGGCTCGAATGCAAGACGAAGTAAAACTGTCTCAACAAAATTAAATTATTTTACTCCATATTTATGTACAAAAAGAAATACAATTATTTTCATATATTCTTGTGTAGAATTCTATTAGTTTATTGATAGTTAAATAAACAAATTAAAATTGAAATTTTAGGGAATATTTTTATTTTAAAAATAATTTAAATAATTATTGTAAATCAATAATAACTAATATCTAATGGTGAAGTGCTCTTTCATAAAAAAAACTAACGCTTTTCAAGAGGGTTCTTATTGCGTTATCGATAATCCAGTCGACGCAGGCTGACTGACAGGTCATGTCATGCTGTACGTTATTTCAAGCGTGCACACACAGAGGAGACATATATTTATTAAATCCTATTTGCCTAATGGACGTGAACGTACTTCGAAACGTGTGACATAAATTGTAATAAAACAGCACTCGAACGGGTCCGCGAATAATAAATAATGTGAAAATAAAATGTATTTGCCAACCGTATTTGCGGATGTAATTCGTATATAAATATGCACGCATCGGTGATGTATATTTATGTGTATTTGCATGTGTCTATTTGCTAAAAAAACGAGCGAATGTGTGTAGCAGGTATATTTATTTATATTACGAAATGAGTGTGTGAGTGCAAGTGACATGGGAACGATATTGCAATTTTTTTTTATCCTCGAGCGAAATTCCCGATAGGAACATTACGAAATTTAATATATTTTCAGATAGCGATTGCATTGAATGCGACTCATCCATATGTTGGAAATGGAAGGAAGAAAATAAATAAAAAACAGTAAAAGCTATTAATTTCAAGCTAATGTTTATGACACAACCAAAAGAATGAAGAGCATCGTAAAGCTGACTTACTTGAGCGTAAAAATAGAATGAATGAAAACAGAAACTGAAGTCTACTACTACTACAGAATGATCGATGCAAGATTTATCCGCGATCATCCATCAAGTTTTAAATGCTCGATCATCTGAAGTATTGGTTCTAAAGTAAAAGTAATGATTTTTCACGAAGACAAAATGCAACAATGCATAATCTGATTTTTTTAGTTATTCTGCGTAATACGTAAAGTAATTAAATATGAAGTTTAAAATAAAATATTTTAAGTTTCTCGATTTATTCTTTAAAATTTAAAGAATAAATCTTATAAGACTATTATATCTATAGATCGCGTTTTTAAAGGGAAATATGTATTTTTTTTTTGGAAAAATAAAATAAAATGTAAATTTCATAGGACCTAGAATGTAGCCTTGCGGAATAACCAATAAACAATTTACGTATGCAAATAAAGTTGCGCAACGCTGATCCGGTTCGATTATGAAGTTGCATAATTAGCGCATCGGATTTGCATGTCCGAACGATAATTAAAGTCGCATTCAATTCCGTAATTGATGAACAAAAACGAAATACTGATTCGCCCGTTAATTACTTTGAATTTTAATTAACGTAATTCATTTTAATTGCCGAATTGATAACAGCGTTTATGTATATATAGAAAAAATAATTTATTTCCACGTTGGGATAAAGTCGAAGGGATTTGGAAGAATGCAATATCGTTTATTATTTTTAATAAATCGGGCTGCGTGCAGGGCGAGTTATTGGATCGGATAAAATAGGAAGAAGGAGGAGGAGGTGCAAGAGGAGGAAGGCATTTATATTGCGGAAGGCCGCATTGGAAATTGATAGCTCGAAGGGATTTTGGTGTGTGTGTGTGTGTGTGAGCGTTCGCTCGTTAAGGGCGAAACGAAGGGAGAGGAGAGGTGATCCATCAAGGGGAATGCGATGCCATCCAATTGCAATCTGATGCGAAGAAGCTGCTTCTGCTGCTGCGAAGAAGAAAGAAGGTGAAGGTCTTGCGCCGGATACCCGCTTACCGCCCATCTCCGAAGAATTTATTAATAAAAAAAAGGGATGGCAAAAAAAACGTATATAGCGTGTATCGTACTAGGCGATGTTTATGTACCATTTTTTTTTATGGACATCGACATCGGTGCCGGCAATTTATCTGCACGACCACGCGGCCCTTCGAAATCGAATTTCGTCCTTATTTTATCGCAAAAATCCCATCCGCAAGAAAGATGCGAACTTTTACGTGCACAGGGAAATTGGGAAATTGAAACTTTTGAAATCGAACTGTTAAATTTGTAATTATGCAGCCAAACTTGCAAGCGATCTAATCACCTGCAGCAATCTTAACTCTTATTGGTTAACGTGAATCCATAATTATATAATAAACAACATTTAAAGCTAATATTACGAAATTAATACAATTTTAAATATAATTTGTTATTAAATGTTTTATAGAAAACTTTATTTTTATTTATTACAGTCGATACGTTTTTGTGTCCATATAAGGATTGGTTCGAATTGAAAATAATTTATGGCTGTTTTCAATGTAAACGAATTGAAATGCATAAAAATTATTCTGACGTTTACAGCTGATTATTCGTGAGAATTCGCGACGTTTCGTGTGTTCGTTAATTTTTATTACTTACTGTTTTTGCAAAATGTGCGAAACGCACTATTTTCGTGCCCAAATAAGGATTGTTTAATCGTGTGCAGGTGCAGGTGTTTCATCGCGATGAGTTGTCCTAATTTTTATTGCTTTCTTATCGAATTCGCAAATTTTATGTCGGATTTGTTTAAATGAAAATCTACTACTACACGAAATTAATAATTAGAATTTTTATTATTTCATCACAATTTTCGTTTCTTTATAAATTAATTATTTTTATTTTTTAATTAGCTTATAAAAAAGACGCAAAAAAATATGTATAATATTATAAAATGTAGAAAAACATTAAAAGTGTATAAAAATTGATACAAATAAAATAAATAATTTTTTAAGGAATATAATTTCAAAATTTATAAATGTAACTATAGGTTTATTTGTATTATAATTTAATTATAATATAATGTATACTTTTTCATATATAAAATTTTCTCTATTATAAAAATTAGGAAATTAATCATTTTTTAATTATTTTTTGAGATTCGTAGCTGCAGCTAATTCTTCGTGACGATTCGCAACGTTTCGTGTATTCGTGTAATTATTATTACTTACTCTTGTAGCAAAATTCGGGAAAGCACTATTTTCGTGCCCAAATAAGGATTGTTTAATCGTGTGCAGGTGTTTAAAATAATCTCCTAATTTTTATTGCTTTTTTTATCATAAATATGTTTTAATTCCTATTAGATACTGTTAATAATTTGAATATTAACTGTTCTATTTTCCTTATAATGTATTTACTTTAATTATATACACGATATAGAAACGAAACTAATATTTTTATTACTTTTTTTATCGAATACGTAAATTTTCTATGAGTTTCATTTGCATTAAAATTTAACAAATATTAAAAAATTGAATTGAAAGAAAATTTGTTAAACGAATTAATTACATTTTGCTAATTCATGTATAAATTCTAATCGCCGAAGACACTTTGGCAGACACAAATAGAAATTAATAATTCTTAAATAATACATAGTCTTTTATGATTATTTTTATAAATAAATTTAAAACTAAACACTACCTTCTTCGTTTGATTTAGGGTTTTGTAATTGATTCACAGCAACAGATAATTTATTGTGACGCAGACAAAACGCGCAAGAGGCGATTTTTATAATAAACTTATAATTTTTCTTTTTCGATTATGTTCGATTGGACTCGATTTTCCTCGATTGGTTTAACACGTTCGCGATTTGCGGTACCCGCTGATTCATCGTAAAGTAGATATTAATCGCATTTTTATAATCATATTAAAATAGTTTTTAGTGTTTGCAGCTAATAAAATAAATAAGGATTGGTTTGGTCTGCCTAATTGGTTCATAAATTTGAATTAATTTTCACGAAAATTTTTTTGAAAAGCATAATTATAATTTTTATGAAAGTAACTACATCTTTATTACAATATTTATTTCATTAAAAATTTATAAAAAAATGTATTTTTTAATTAATGAATTTTATAACTTATAAATTCAAAGATTATCTTGAAGTTTTTACATTATTTATGAATTATGAATATGTTATTTAATGTATAATAATTAATTTGAAAGATTGAAAATGATTTATACATAGATATAATTATAATCATATAAATTGTTCAAATTAGTACAAATACTTAGTGAAGGTAAAATTATTATAATAGTAAATATAATTAATTATTTTATTATAATTATATTTATAATTTATTGAAATCAAATGTAAATAATTCGTTTAATAAATTTTATTTCAATCAAGGAAAATAAAAATTTCTTGTTGAATGATTATTAATTTTGTGCTGTTTTTAATATTTGTTAAATTTTAATGCAATTCTATGCAGGTGTTCATTAGTGAGTTTCGCACATTTGTCGATAAGAAAGCAATATTTCTGCCAATCACTGCGTTTCGATTAATCATCAGCAGCACCTGCAAGCAAATCATATCGCCAAACGCTAAAAAAGGGATCGGCATATTCCGCCATATTTCGTTATTAACAATTCTATTGGTTCAATTTCTTTTCTTAGCGTATAAAATCGTAAAAACATGTTATTACAACAAAACTAATTAATTATTTTTTTAACTCTCTATTCTACATTAATAATTTTAAATAGTTATATAAATAATAAATACTTTATTAAAAATTGTACGTAATACAAATTATAAATTATTTCTTATATATTCATTTAGTAAATTATCTTCTAAATAAAGTCGACATAAATTTATGGAGATTATTTTAAAATAAAATTTGAGTACGAAAACATCGCTCATAGACGTCACAGACGAACACCTGCACCTGCAGCTGCAGACGATTGTACAATCCTTATTTGGGCACGAACATTTCGCACATTCGATAAGATAATAATAAGTAATAAAAATTAAGCAAATATTTTTTTTTTTATGAGTTTTGATTAGAATGTATTGAAATAAACATAAATTATTTCAGAAACTATTTTTCAAACATAACTCTATTTGTAATTAGGACATTTTACTGTATACTTTGGTATATACTTGAGTATAATATATATTCAGTTTTGCTTTATTAAAAACTAATTATAGTTCAAGATTTGTTGGATGTTTAATGCTGCGAAGTACTTCGGAACAAAAGTAATTATGCAACCTTCTCCAGCACGCGACACGAAGACAAGGAATAGAAAACAACAAAATTGAAGATTATTATTTATGCAGATTTTGAATTAACTGTTCATTCCGATAAGCCGATTCATGATGAACGTATCCGACAGGAAATTACGAACCGATTACACAAACAATCCCGAACCACAAGCACAATAGAACCGAAAAGTATATCTGGACGACGGAATAAACGAATTTTTATCGCTCTCCGACCGCAGAACGCGGATCGATAGACTTTCCGGTTTTCTTATGTTTTGAAACCGCGATAATAAAAGTTCATTTACACACGCGCTCCGCATTTAAAATCGAGAGTTTTTATTTGTATTTTTTGTTTTTGTTCGCATTCCGAATTCCAATTAAAGCGCAGAATGAGGGAAAAGGTTACGTATATAAAAAATATATGCAAATGAAACGATTGTATCGAAGAATTTATTACTCACTTTGTATAGCAATAAAATAAAACTATTAAATATTAAAGGATTCTTTGCTGCTGTTTGAAGATGCTATTGAAAAAATAAATGCAAAAGCTGTAATTAACTGCAGGGTTGATTGTCCTCCCTTCGCATTCGTAAATTTCTGTGAAAAATTTAGTGCGTCGAGTTTAGTAAATTGCGTATAATGGATGCACGATGAACGTGTCACGAATTTGTCACTGGTCTGTCTAATTTGAATGTATGACAAAGTGATAAAAGGCTTCCGCCCTATTCGACTCGCAAAATGTATACACAGCAGCGGAGGGAACGTTTCATAAATAAACGATTGCCTTCAAAAACATCACACACAAAAAAAAAACATGAGCATGTTCACCTTGATACAGGTTTTCATTTCCCAAATAAAATAAAATACTTTAATTTTCATCTACTAAAAAAATGTTACACGTATATTTGAACTTGATTACATTGAAATTAAAAGTAATATTCGCTTCTAAGATTATGTTTAATAATTTATTTATTACATTGTGTAAAAATAATCAAATTATAACAAATTAATAAATAATTATTACTTAAATTTGAAACTTATCCTTGAAAAATAAAACTATATTTTATATAGTACTGTAAATTTTTGCTTCGCATTTCGTTTTAATTATTCGATTTGTTTATTCTTTTGAATTGTAAATGTGTTTGGGCTATAAATAACGTTCGGACTAGATGATATAATTCATTTGATTTATGTATGCAAACGCGCACAAATACCCAACGGGTTGCTTTATCTCTCGATCCTTTTTTTCGATTAAATAAACCCCATGCTATTACATATGCGTGAGAGAATCTGGTGGATGCGCCGGGCACGTAATCCAGATTTCGACGCATCCGGAGGGTGGACGCGAAAGCCCTTTGCTTTTCTGCCGTTGTTGTACGTATTTACAGCCCATGTATTTATATATATATATATATATTAGAGATAGACACACATACATGGAAATAAACATTTTCTTCCTTCTTTTTTTCTCTCCAATGCCATCGTTGATGGGAGCATAGAGGGCACATAACGAGCCGTAGCCTCCAGAATGAGTTACAGGTTATTTATAGTGCATTTCGGGAGGCGCGTGCGCCCTTCCGGCCGCTTCCGTCGGCTGTTTCTGCATGCACACACACCCGCTCACACTCACGTATACACATACACACGCGGGGTGGCGGGCGAGATGTCCTCTCTGTATTGATCAGAAAAGGGGAGCGACTTTATTTATTTTGCATTGCATCGCGTCCGCGGATAACAGAAAGGTGTTTCCACCAGGACTCCACGTCGGAGGCGTCGGCTGTTGCTTCCGCTTTCCACAGTTCGATCCCTACTCATTTTCCGCGTGTATGCGATGCTTTTTTTGTACAGTCTGTTTGTTGATGCTTGTGTGCATGTGTGTGAGTGTGTGTGTTACGTGTCGAGTAAGTGTGGGTGAATGCAGTGCCGTATCCAGGAATATTTTCCATTTTAGATCAAATTCATATCAATTAATTAGTTTCATATTGTAATATTATCTAAATAACTATTAGTTAATGTAATCAATTTTTCTGCAAAGATTATTACGATGACAATTATGAATGTCTGTTTGTTGAAACAAGTTTAGTTTGATAATTATAAATATGTTTAATTAATATTCCTGGTATGATGAAGTACCTTCTTTTTGTGATAAAGTTTGGATTTAGTTGGATGGTGATAATACAGGGATGATGTATGATGTTGCACTTTGACCGTATCCTGGATACAGTCCTGATTCCCGGAGAGAGATGGAGCGAAAGGAGTGGTGGGGGTAGGAAGTGTCCTGGAAGGGGAAGGAACAGCAGAGGGAGAAGGAGAAGAGGATCGCGCTCCTCTTGGTAGTAGGGCTTGCGGTTCGGTCGGGAGAGTCGCAGAAGTCGCGGGAACGGCGATAGAATCGGTCGCAGAATGTCGGGATTTCCCGATATCGTGGAGCTCAACGTCGGCGGGGTGACCTACTCGGCATCCCTGGCCACCCTCACCAATCAACCAGAGTCTCAGCTGTGCGCCATCTTCACCGGAAACGAACCCATCGCTAAGGACTCCAAAGGGCGCTACTTCTTGGATCGCGACGGCGTCCTCTTCCGCTACATTCTGGACTACCTCCGGGACGGCACCCTCACCCTTCCCGAGTGCTTCCGGGAACGGGACCGTCTCCGTCGCGAAGCCGAACGTTACAACCTCCCACATCTGGTGGACCTCATCGCCGATACGTCGCGCTCCAAGGTACCGGGTTGCATCACCGTCGGCTACCGCGGCAGCTTCCAGTTCGGCAAGGACGGCCTCGCCGACGTCAAGTTCCGCAAGCTGTCGAGGATCCTCGTGTGCGGCAGAGTCGCACTGATGCGGGACGTCTTCGGCGAAACTTTGAACGAGTCCAGAGACCCAGATCACGGCCTCGCAGAGCGCTACACGTCCAGGTTCTTCCTGAAGCACTCCTTCCTCGAGCAAGCTTTCGACATGCTCTACGAGCAGGGCTTCAAGCTGATCGGCAGCTGCGGCTCGGGGACAGCAGGAAGCGCCGCGGAGCTCAAACCCGGCGTCGACGCCGAGGAGAACCGCTGGAATCATTATAACGAGTTCGTGTTTGTGCGAGAGTAGAGTGACCAAGAAATCATCCCCATATCCGCAAATTCCACCACCACTCAACAAGAAAAAAAAGAAACAAACACAAATAAAAAGAAAGGGACGATGTTTAAAATTGGGCACTTTCCCGTCTCAATTCAAATTGCAACAACCGCAAAGAAAATGCAATAACAACATCCACTTGGACTCGCTCGATCTCTGAAAGTAAAAATTTCACATAAACACACAACAACCTCCTCATCAGCAAAAACCAGAGAGAATCACATATCCCTTTTGATTTCGCAATCATCGCAGAGATTGGGCGCAATCATTTTACTCAACAACATCAAACAAAATAAATTATTATTACTATAATAATCTTAGGCACGCACAGAACGCGCGCGACCCAATTTACCCAGGACTTTTCCCCGGGAATTGCGCATTTCTTCCGAAAACTTCCCTTTAAAATTACATTAATTACCAGTCAAAGGAGCGCGTTTTCCGCCGTTCCGCTCCTCGCAATCTTCAACCATTCTAACTTTTTTAATTCGCTCGCATAAATCCCATTCAACGATCAACTGAAACGAAAACTCAATTTGCACACTTCAAAAACACATTTATTTAACGCGCAACTAACATAATAATTATTAATCAAATTTATAAGGCAACTACATTCCATATTAAATTCGAAATATGGTAAACAATGCGAAATGATTAATTAATTTAATGAAAAATCTTGAATGCACGCTACGTTTAGGGTTTGAATATTTCAATTTGTTGACGTTTGTTCAAGGCCCCATCGATTTCTAATTCCGCTTTCTAAAATCACGTATTCATGATTACTGATGACTTTGAATTTTCATTTATAATCTCATAAATGTGTGAAAAGTAAATGAGTTTTCTATATTCTTTATTGAAGCCGGTCTCTGGGAGTAGTAATTGAAAGAGGATGCGTTTTTCGTGAAAGGGATTTTGTTGAAATGAAGGAAGAAATGCGCGCACCGGGAATCAAACATACATACATACACATATATATATATACACACACGGAGACACACTCGTACACGGACAGAAGCGGATGAGAAATTATTCTAACTAGAGTCGAGGATGGAATGAATTGAAATTGAATTGAAACCTCAAAGGATTTGGCGAAACCGAATCCTTTTATGCACCCAAAGACTCGGAGCTTGCATCCCTGAAATAGATCCTTCATCCCCTTTCAGAAAACCCCTCTATTCCATGAATTCAAAAAAAAATATATGATTATTATTAAGATATCACCGCAGATGAGTCCAAGTTCATTACGTAGATGTGATTATATAAATATACATATGTCATTATTATTATTATTAATAATTTTATTTTCTTCGAGAGAACGCATCAAGTTGATGTATGAATAAAATGTTAAGGGTAAAAAGTAGATAGAAAATTTTATTTCCTCTCTCTCTCTCGCTCCTCAATCTCCTCTTCACCGACGAAATTTTCCGGAAATTAACATCTTTTTGACCAATGTAATTAATTTGAATTAATTGATGTATTATAGTATTTAAGTATCAACAAAGGGAGAAAATATTCAAACAAACAAATATAAGAAACCAAGAAGAAGCTTGTATTATATGATTAAAAATATATGATAATTGAAAAGATTGATCCATTGATTATTTAGAATAGAAATAAACGAATGTACTGAAATAAAGTTATGTTTCTTGAAGCCCGAACCACCCATTTAAAGTTTCATTTCATTCGAGTTTAAATTTTTTCTCACTTCAGCAATTAACTTTGGCTTTTGTGTGAATTTCTGCGACAACGCTCCTCGAGGGGGCAGGTTTTCCATTGGGGCCGTGAAAAGTGTTACGTGCGGAAAATCGGGTCAAGGTTCTCGCTCGCCCCAACGCGAAATTTATGATATACATTTTCGTTGCGCGAAAAATGCAAATATGTACGCGCAAACTGCACTCGTGGACCCAAAAAGCTATTCATGGACGTGGGCCGAACTTTACGACTCGCAAAACTTCGGGTTTTTCTTACATTCAACCCGAATGTAATGGGAAAGAAAACAAATAAAAAAAATAGAGACAGGGAAACGTACGGAAGAGGAGAAAAATCGGCGCGTTTTGTCCCCCTTTTATTTATTATTCCACTTCGACTTTCTTGCTTCAGTTTATACCCCCTAAAGGGACAGAAGATAAATATTTAAGTTATGTACGTGTGTGTTCTCGGCTTTCGAACTTATTGTGGGAATCGATAGGAGGATACGCTGAAGAACGGAGTTGTTGTTACAGACGAATAAAAAGGGAAATTCGCATCCCTTTTCGGCTCCCAGAAAAACACTAATATTATCATTAATTTGAAATGATTAAATTATTAAATTAACCAATAAATTCAATCCCGACGCAAAATAATCGTATTCCCAAGAAACGTTTAATCGCATCAAACGCGATTATTTATAAACAAATGAATAACAAGTCCATAAACATCGCATGCTGATAGCTTTTGTTTCACGATAATACTTTTGTTCTGTCGCGCATTTATCCACAAAATGTCTTTTATAATATTGAAATCGATTGTGAACCATTCGGATTCATTGAAAGCGCAGCATAAAACGGCAATTAGCGCTCCGAGCCTCGATAATTGCTTTCGAGTTCGACGCTTTCGGGTTTAAAATAAAATCGAAATGTTCGAGCGTGCATTGTGGCACGCTCGATCTGCGTTGCTCTTTAAAAAAAAAACATTTACAATAGTTTTAATTTTACAATTATCACCATTTTATTTAAAAAAATATATAATTCTCTTCTCTTATAATTTTTGTTATAAATATTAGACTTGTACATGATTATTTAAATACTGAACTCGATATATTGTTTAATAACGTAATTTAAAATAACTCGATTTTCAAAAGAAATTAAATACAAGAATCAGTAGTTTTAAATTCAGTATTGCGTGTGTTCGTTTGGTTGCCTATAATTTAATTGTTGAATTATTTCAATTCTTTTTTTATTATTTAATAATAGCAAGAGGATATTTAATATTAGATGTATACGAATAAAGTTTAAAATTATATTTTTTATTGTCGTTCGTACAGTAATAGTTTTGGTCGTGCAGTCGAAGATCTTCGACGAGCATGTTTTGACTTGAAATGACCTGCATTTAACATGCAAGGCAGCATATTGAAATATATAATTATTTCTGTACGTAATGAAGATTTAACTGCTTCAGCTGTATTTATTTATCTTTCAGTTCATTGGCATTATATTCATTTTCAAGCTTATAATGAGTCACCTGTTAATAATATCTAAGAACAGGTAACAACAGTGGCGTAACTTCTTCTCTCCCAGAGAGCTCCAATTTGGCAACTACGTGATAGATTAATAATGTCTCCCAACGAGTTATAAAAATAAAGCTTAGTTTATAATTATATAATAACATTGCAGTTATTCTTTGTGTGAAGGAAGGTCCACCTTCTTGCGTTCATTGGTTACGCCACTGAGAAGAACCTTGCGAACCAATGAAAAGACGACCATCAGCGCCTCGTACGGTGCACAACTGCTACTCACAGTATATACAAGTTTCCTTACCATTAAGCGCTGTAGAATAGGTGTAGCTCATCCTTGTAGTAGTCATTTCATGTGTTTCTAGTGTTTATTATTTATTTTTGACCCCACTTCTTGTTTTCAACTAACACATTCGTCCTCCGAAATCACCTTCCCAGCAATCCTGCCCACACCTGACGTCTCGCAGCACCAATTTCCCACCCAATCACAACAAATCATTTTCCGCATCTTGAAAACCCAGTTTCCTTTGTGAGCGAAGTTTGGTGATAAATGTTGCAAAGACGAAACGGTCAGCCGGAAGAGCACAATCGATGGAATAGCGACGAATAACCCCAGGCAAATGATCATCAGCAAGGAATAATGTATAGTCTACAGAAGAAAATTTTCTTGGAGAACTACAAGAATCTGGAGGAGATCTCTGGCCTGGACTTCAACTCTGTCCTTGATGTCCTCTTCTGCAAGAAAATCCTGGAGCAGCACGAATATGAAACATATTTTAGGCAGAAGGTATTAAATGTTGATTTTGTTAACTGCATTTGCTGCTATTTCAAACTTTTCATTAATGATTTCCAGAAGCCACGGCAGGCAATGTTCCAGGACATCAAATCTAAATTGCTCGATGCAGAGAAAGGCTATGAAATTTTTCAAATGATTTGCCAGCAACATGGGTGCTTCGATGACTTCACAGACTATAAAATTAACACGGACTATGATGATGCCATCCTCAGGGGTAAAATCATTTCACTGCCAAACCACTATGTGCCAAGAACAAATCTTGTAAGTCTTTTTCAATTCAGAAATCTCTAAATTCATAAATTTAATACACATTTGATATACTTTCATTACTAATATTACTAATTAATCTAATTTTCTTTATTAATGCTTGAAATAACAATAACAGAAATGGATGCAAAAGGTATGTAAATATATATTTTTTAAATTTTGTAATTTGAAGGTAATTAGTTCTAGCACTTTTCAATTATTATAATGCGTTTATCAAGTTTGTTGATAAGCTATCAGACAAATTTCCTGGATTGTGCTTAATTACAAAACAAAGTATGATTGTTCTCACATACCAAGAACGCATATAAATAAATTAATACAATGTCGAAAACAAGGGATTCCTAACTCATTTGGAAATCCATATTTGTAGTTCGTTTCGTCACCTATTTAATAACATGTTTTTCTTATTTTAATTTTCTTGTTTTGAATAATTCAATGATAATTTCCGTTTTATTTATAAGCAGTAACGACTATTTCGATTATTCTATATGAAATGTCATGTAAATCTGTATGATCATTATAAAAGTGATGTATGTATTTTTTGGGACTTTAATATTTTGAATGAAGCTGAAGCTGAACTTTATCTTGGAGAATAGTATAGCAAAAAATATATAATTTAAAGCGTGAACGATATGTGTTCATATTATTTGTGAATTCTACATATTTATAAGAGGAATCTGGCAAACCGAATGTGGTTTTTCTCGAATTTAATTATAATTTACGAAAACATTTATATATTTATATTGGAACTCTATATTTGTCGGCCGCGCTGATCCTTTGACTGTCTCGTAAAACGTTTTGTTTTGCGCCTTATTTATGTAGTGTTTACATGTTGTTTTTTTTAATTAATTGCTTTATTTTTATGCTGCATGTTTCTATTATTATTTTTTGATTCCGAATGGCTTACGTTACACGAGCTTTAATTGAATATGGGATTGAGTTCTACTGCGTTTCAACCGTTCGATTCCTCTTCCAACAAGTTGAATGGTACGAAGAAGAAACGCGCGAAAGAATCTTCATCTTTCTCCTCTCCATGTGACTCACCTTTCTCTTTCTTTTACCTGAGTCATATGGCCTAAGTCCATTGCGTTGCGTTACGTCTCCGATTAACCAACAACGTACAATGCAACAACGCGCTTTTGTCTTGCACATATAGTCATATAGAACAATACAAAAGCATTTAATTAATGAAGACACAAGTAAATGGGCAGCAAAATGCAATTAATATAGGGAAATGACCTATTTTGGTTTTGGGGAAAATAGTGTTTAACTATTAACTCCATATTATATAATTAAATGATATCATTGTCTTTAATTAATAGCAATTTAAATGATAATAGCGTAAAGCACTTCAGATTAGTCACCTTGTTTGCTTTATTTCACTTCTGTGCATGTTTGCATTGTAATGAGTTAATACGCATCCTGCTATTTATTTTCAGTTATTAAGAATTTCTTTAATTTTGTTACAGTTAAATAAGCTTAAAACTGCGCTAAAGTCTATGGACAATGATCGCAATAAGGTGATTGTCCATGGGATGATCGGATACGGAAAGTCCGTACTGGCCGCATCTTCTGTCCGGGATAGACAGCTGATGCTGGAGGCGTTCGGCAATAACGTGCACTGGATCAAGGTGGGAAAGATCACCGGAGACGATACCGACAAGATTTTGAATTTGATGTACACGTAAGTAATTGAGCAAATAACCAATTATCCCCATTTAATATATTAAATATGTGTGTGTGTATGTCTCAATCTAATTCGTAGCGCACATATATTTGTTGGCTATTGTCTTTCGTGATGAAGATAAAACAAAATGGATTTGGATGCACAAGTGTAATTATTGTTAAGTGCATACTGACCAGCCGTAACAATTGTAACGTTAATTAATATTTACATTCCTTTTTTTGTGTGCTTTACGTTGTGGTTGCAGTTTGTATGACAAAATATTAATAAACACGACTGGGGAAAAGATCCGGAAGCTAACAGAGATGCCTCAGTCGGTGGACATAATGCAAAACAATCTACTAGCACTGCTTAGGATCGAGTCCTATCGGAAAACCTTACTAATTCTCGACGATGTGTACGACGCGAAGGTGATCCGGTATTTCGATGTAGGCTGCAAAATGCTGATCACGTCGCGCGAAAAGATGCAGTGGCGAGGCGGCAGCGTGCAGTATATCCTCGTTGACGATGGATTCACTCTGTCGGAGAGCTTGGAGATCTTCAAGAAGTCCCTGAACATCGAGGAGATCAATGAGGACGTGTACAACGAGCTGTATGGTATTTACATCGAATGCATGGGCGATCCCATATCGATCAAGCACTGGGCCGAACGCGTAGGGAACAAGAAGGACGCATTCCTTGCTAATCCGAGAACCTATCTGGACAACCTCTACATGATGAACCCTAAGGACTCGTTAGTTCTCTGCTCTAATTTGGAATGTTTCCATTATTGATGTATGTTGGTTTTTAGTTGGAACAAACATCGTTTCTCCGAGCTGAAGTCTTGGTACCAGACGCTGGATCCGCAGACAGGTGTTAAGTTCTTGGATCTGGCCATCTTCTTACGTGAAAGCAACATCCCTGAAGGCGTGTTTTCAAAACTCTGGTCTTCCGACTACGTGCAGGATATACTCGAGGACCTGGAAGCCAAGAATTTTATCATGTCGAAGTACGCCCAGCGATGCGGCACTTACATTTACGGCGTGCACCACGTCTACCTGGACTTCTTGCGCACTCAGCAAACGGACCACAACATTCAGAACACGCATAAGAAGCTAATCGCGGCTTACAAGAATTCCGCCGGTGGAGATTTCGCTCGGATGGTCAACGACAACTACATCTACCATTTCTTTGGACATCATCTCTCGCACGGTAAGATGTTCGAGGAATTTAAGGTGTACTTGAATCTCTACTTTTTGGAAGCCAAGATAAAAGCCACCGGGCCAACGTTGGTGCTCGAGGACATCGACACTTACAAGGAATTTATTTTTGACTATCAGGTAATATATTTTTTGTTCAATAACAATTATCAAATACTTTCATCATTTAGGATCAAAGCATTCATCTGCAAAACTTGCAATGCTTAGTGATGATGTACGGGCAAACTTTGCACGATCACAAGCAGACATCCATCATACAGTACGCGTTGATGATGCAGAAGGATAGTTGGGTTTACAAGGAGGCCAGCAGATTGGCCGCTGATAATAGACTATACTTCGACACCGAGTGAGTACAACTATCTCGTGCGCTTTACCAAATAATTAATTAACTTTTCACAAATTCAGAACATTCCATAAAACGAACTACTTTTCGTACGACTTTAAATTAACTGACTCTTTCCGGGTCGCCTGCTTCGCTGGTCATCCATCCGAAATTCTCGTGGGCACCACCAAAGGAAATATCGAGGTTGGTTTTATTATCTGAAATGCATTAGCATCAGTATTCATAAGTAGTTTAAATATTTTTCAGCTGTGGAAATTAACGCATAAGGATAAACAGTTAACATTCAAAGGGCACACCGCGGAAATAGTGATTCTAATCTTGAACAGTCAGAAAAATAAGGTGCTTTCAGTCTGCGCCGATGGATACCTGAAGATCTGGAATTTGTCGACCAACAGAAACAGCGGAAACTTTGAGCTCAATGGAAATTCGTTCGTGAATTCTCCGAGGAGGGTGCAAGACGGTTACCAGATGTTCTTCGGAGATGAGCTGATCATCTATCACTGCTACCTGCAGCTCGATCCAGTTGATAAGGATCGCATCATAACTGCTGCCTTCGCAAAAAACGCTTCAGAATTGTACGTGGTGGGCACCGAGAACGGCGTGCTGAAGATACCGAATCTAAATCTGGTGTGGAATTTCGACCAGGCCGTCAAGTCTGCCGTCTTTGTAATGGACGATGTGCACGTCGCCGTCAGCGTGGCCGACTGCATATACCTGGTAAACGTTCAGACGAAAGTCATGGACTGGTCATTATCCAATGCCAACGAAGAGATCAGGAGACTGTATCCCTTTGCAACGACGAATCGAGCCGGTCTCATCTCCGTCCACGATACTCACTATAAACTACTCACCTGGAAGGCGACTCTTATGCCCGATAATACGTATAACATTGCGGACCTTCAACAGGAGCAGGAATACTTGAGGAGCCCAGTGAAATGCAGCACGATGGTGAGCAATATGCTGATCATGAACAGTATCGAGAATCGCATCAACATCTTTAACCTGAGTTCCAATCAGCAGTTTGTGGAAACACTGAACTACCGGAGGATCGGAGTGGTTTGTTTGGATGCGACCATTAGCTCGGTGGAGATGGTCGTGCTGTTGAGCGGCTTCGAGGATCAGATGCTGACGCTTTGGCACGTGAACCCGAAGAAAACGAACGTCAAAGGTGCGGATAATAATCGCAGAAAATCGGACGTGCACAAGAACGAGATCTTTGCGACGCGTTGGAACCCTCAAATGGATATCGCTCTGGTAGCTTTGGTCACAAAGGATAACTGCTTGCAGATCATCAGCGAACACAATCTTCTAACGCAAGTTTCGGTGGATCACGCCATCACCAAGATCACTTTCCATAGGTCCGACGATGTCGTGTACTACGCATTGGAAACTGGAAGCATCTATATGTTCGACATCAAGCAAAATAAGAAGCGAAAACTGTTTAAAATGAGCGGCACAGTGGAATATCTGGACGTTCAGATGTCGTACCTACTCTGCGCCACAGACATAGGGTGCTTCAAAATATACAATACTATCGATGGTAACTCGAACGAGTTGCTCGACCCGCAGAAGAACATGGTTGTTATTCAGGCTTTTCTCATGGATCAGCAGGTTGTAGCAGTGATGAAGCGACAGACCACCGTCTGCTGCTGGAATCTATCTAACATGAGTATGCGCTCGATATTCAGTCACGGGGATTACAACAGCTCCGACACGACGACCGCCTGCTCGAACTATTGCGAGAATGATCGCACCGCCATGATTTGCGTGCTCAGCAGCACGTTCTTTTACGTTCTCGAGGTTGTGCGGATCGGGCGTTTTCCAAACGCGAGCATCTTCAAAACGCACAATCAGAAGGATCAGCTACGCTGCTGCCAATTCTCCAAGGATGGTAACCATTTGGCAATTGGTAGTCAAACTGGTAAAACTTACGTAAGTTTTAATTACAACAATAATAATAATAATAACAATTCTCATTGATCATTTCATTCTAATATCTATCATTTTCTAGGTTTGGAATCTGAAAGAAAATAGTCTGGTAACGTTGGTGTTGCAGCCAAACGCGTCTCCAATCGAGAGCCTCCAGTTTTCGCAGACTTCCAATTTGATTCTCGTCAGCGTTAGCGATCAAGTGGCGTGGTGGAATTTGAGCAAGAGGTTTGTTTTTCTTTCCAATTGAAAATACCATCATTTTTGTTTCATTTATAGAAAGTTTCATCAAATTAATTTTATTTGCAGCAGAACGAATTCGATCGTCAATCACAACGATCAACTAATCGGAGTTACAAACAACGAGGAATTCAAATGGGAAAAGATGGGATGTGTCCACGGTTCGCCCTATCTGCTCTCATTGATCAAGCTGCAGAGCCACAGATCCGTGAAGCATTTCAGCGCTTCGAGGAACTTTACAAAGTTCCTGGCTATCGACAACACCGGCGAAATTTACAAGTTTTCCCCCCGCAAGTAGCCGCAAAATATTTAACGAAATCATAAAGCCCCATGTCGCTGAAACGTGTGCAATTATCTATTTTAACTCTGTTTTTTTCGGAAGACCGCAAACGTATTTAGGGAAAAAGCAATCTGTCTTTGATACGTAGAACAATTTACTTTTTAAAACTCTCTAATTATTTATATACGAAATCGAAGAAAGGAAAGTAATTATTAATATCTTTTACACGATTTATTTTTAAATAGATAGACATAATTATTGTAATTGTTTTTTTTTTGGAAGCGCGCGGAAGTTAGGTAAAGATAGTATTCTATTTTGTTTGTTTTAATTATTATTGATAATAATAATAATCTTAATTAAATATAAGACTGTGATAACATGGGAAGTTCAAAATTTTTTTACAATTTGGGAAATCTCCGCGAGGATCGACCACCAACAAGCGATGTTCAGTAGCGAGGAATTTTCGTATTCGTCATCATTGTTAGTATCAAATTGCAATAATTTTCTTTTCATTTAATTTTACATATACTTAAATATATACATATTTATATATAAACACACAGAAGGGTGTCTGAGTTACCATTCGGCCGAAGCAATTCACTTGATTGGTGATTTCGTTGTAATCGTTTTTATTTTTTGTCCTCTTATTATCTATATATATATATATATATACATATTATTTTTTTCGTGACGCAATTAATTGTTGGTGCGAAATTCTTTCGATTTTCTATGCATGTTAAATTATTAATAATTGGTTGTATAATCCGAGTGATTCAGTGCGCATAACAAATCGCACACACAGAGAGCGAGAGAGAAATAAATATATGTATATACGAAAATATTACATATACTCAAGATTTCAAAAGGAAAAGACTTATTTTTTTTACTTAGCAATAATACAGTATTTTTTATATCGACACTTATACAAACATTTCCATTTTTTAAACAGCTTTTTTACTTATTTATATTTATAGTATTTAAGAAATTTTCACTCAAGGCAAATTGATTCTCATTTTCCGTATGATCCTCAACTGACCATATACAACTATTTTTTTTTTTATATATATAAATATATGTTACAATTTTGTTGCGTATGTTCCTTCGTCGGGTTAATTCGGTTTGTGATTGGAGAAGGCGACTCCGATGGGCCGGACTGCATGCATGAGCTTGATTTCAGAAGCTATGCCTGGAAATGCAAACCTAGTCCAGTTTTGCTCACTTTTTATATTTTTATTAAATATAATTATTACAATGATATGTCCATTAAGAGCAGAATTGTGCGTGCGCGTTGATCTCTCTACAATTGTTATTATTGCATTCAACGTGTTTTTACTATATTATGTAAAGAAAGGAAAGAGTTAAAAAAGAACATGAGAACTAATGGATAAAAAAAAAACAAGACGAAACAACTTCTGTAGTCGACTTGGTGATATTGTTTAGATTTATTTTATTATATATAAAAAATATATATATTGTCTACATTATTATTTTTTATTATTATTATTAATTATATCAATATATTTACTTCATTGCAACTGTTTATTTATTGTGTTACAATATTCCAAACACGCAGTTTATTCAAATTTTATCTAATTGGAACATACTTATTGGATTTTTTGATAATTGCATAGTATGTCGATTTATGACTAAATCCAAAATTTAGCAATAATTTACTAATTTAAGTCTAAAATTTATTGCCGATTTTGCAGGTGAATCAAGTTATTATTCCACATTCGCATCGATCAAATCAAATCCTTCCTCCTCTTCCTCTTCTTCATCGTCCTCCTCGTCCTCAATTTCCAACGCGACGTTCTCTTCCTCCACGATTTCCTCCTCTTCGATTTCTTCCAGAATCTCCTCCTCTTCGTCCGAAGCGTGATCCTCGAAATCGCCTCGCCGATTGCGGTCCAACTTCCTTTTGATCTTGTGCAAAACCTCATCGGTCATATCCGTCTCACGCAAATCCATCCAGCACAGCGTGTTGTTCAACATCATCCCTTCAAGAATATTCTGCACAAAAAGAAAAACATAAATTTGATTTACAAATAGCGGATCTGCAAGTGCGATACTTTTTCGCCAGGCAGAAGCCAATTGTTGCTGACGTCTAGCATCTTCAAATTCTTGTGCAATTGAAGGACAGCACCGAGACGAATCGAGGTTTCATCCTCGAAGCCGCAGCCGCTGATTATCAGCTCCTCCAGTCGATTGACTCGCACCAGAGCGCGGAACAATCCCATTATTCCTTTGTGACCTAGAGGATTCAGTCTTAAATCGAGATGCTTGATGGGGCAGCAGTTGTCCTGCATCAGCGCGTATCCGATTCCTTCGCCGCCGATTGCACCGATCTTGTTGTATGTTAAAACGATTTTGCTGAGGGCTGCGTGCGACATCATCAATTTGGCAATGCAGAGAGTGCCTTTATCGCCTATGAGGCAGTACGAGAATCTGAGCTCCTCCAGAGATGCAATTTTAATTAAAAACTTTGTTAAAATTTGAATGTGCGTATCTTCCATGGAGCTATTATGAAGGCTGAGCACTCGCAGCTTCTTCAGGTTAACCAGGGCCGTTCCTAAACGCTTCGCATCGTCCAAAGAGACCTTGAACATCTGCCACTTGAAGGATTCGCCCACGTCCTTCGTGCCGAAAGATATATCGATTTCTTCGATGAACGAGAGCCGCCTGAAGATTGGTTCCATGTTGATGTGATCCACTGGGTAGATCTCCGGGATTTCATCCTTTTCTTGAGTCAAGGGCGGCCTCCAACACTGCAGTTGCGTTATGATCAAACGGTGAACGTAGGTGTGGATCAGTGTCGTGATATCCTCCATATTTTCTTCGTCGTTGTACTCCGGCTGCGCCTTCTCCACCAGCTCCTGCATGTGATTCTCCAAATACACGCATTTCCAAGTCCAACCTTCGTGCAGTCGTTGCGACATCACTCCGTATTTATCCGTGAAACGTCTCTTCCAATAAATTTCATCCTGCGACAAAATTATCAATAAATTCAATGTATTTAAATAGATAAAAAAAATGTCACCTCTATTAAAGGCACGACCAGTGAAAGCGGAAGATTTGTCGGAAGAATCTCCAGGAGATTGTCACGATCCGCGCAAAGCACAAGATCATTGATCAACGGGTACTGCTCGAAGTTGTTGCCGATGCAGAGGATGCACAGTGCCACCAGAGTCTTGGTCTTGTCGTCTGTGCGCGTGATGTCTTCGGAGATGAGCACGCGATCGACCTCATCCAGAAGCTCCCTTGTAACTTGAGACGGATCATACTCGATGTAAGTGTTCTGGTTTATAATGTACGGCAATCTCATGGTGCCACGAAAAAAAGATAATATACAAACGAAAAGAAATAGAAAAATTAATAATAATTGACACTGATCGATGTCAGGCCAATCATTGTTGAAATTGTAAAATCGTTGATTTCAATAAACATTCCTTCCTGATGATTTTGCTTGGAAATTATCTTTGAAAGAATAATGTAATATGCTTTAATTAGCATAAATTGTATAAATAAAAGCGTATTTTCAGCAATGTTATTAATACAATTGTATAAAAATTGCTTTACTTGAAAATTCATATTGAGGAATTTGGAAGTTTTTTTTTTGTCATCACGTTCAGTATTGTAATTTCCTATAGTTATGGGTTAAGAGTAGGTCTTTAAAGTAATTGACGTTTTTGCTTGGAAATTCTTTTTGAAGATTGTAAACAAAAGGTTGGAAAAGGATATTTAGTTTCACGTCTATTTATATGTAGTGGAGTCGCCGGGTTCAGTTTGATGAAAAACGGTATTCATGCCTTAATTAGCGTCGTTTGTAGAGGAAAATAAGGCGTCTTCCCATTCCTCTTTCGCCGTCTTTCTCTATTTTTCTTCATATTAGATAGATATTTTCGTTTCTCTTTCTCTTTGGATGGAAAATGTGTTCGGGGTTCCCATTAGCCTGAAACTCGAACAAAAGACGACGAATGAAAGCGTTGTCACGTCTACGCCGGAGGCCAACGTTTCCGGTTATGATGGAGGAAGTGGTTAGTCCGGGGCCATTTCCTTTCCCCGTCGAAAACCCCCGCAAAAGCGCACATAAAGACGAACGTACGAAGAAGGGAGGTATTGTGTGTAACCTGTGCGGGTCTATAGGATAGACCCGTTACCCTAGCCAGCCATCTGCCCAACTTTCCAGGCCAGGACACCAGGACGATGCTGGGCCTCTGATCCGGCCCTTCGGGGTCGATCTGGATGTGTCTCGATCGACGCCGAGTGCGCGCTCCCGGAGCGCCGATGGGACGCGCGTCCAGTACGAAACCGACGCCGACGACGCCGCGTCGCTTCATCCGATCTCTCGCTCCTCTCTTCCACTCTCATCTGTGTGCATCCTGTGCGCTCCCTTTTTATTTCCCCCCTTAGAGACAGCGAAAGAAAGAAAAAAAATACATATAGAAAGAAAAACACAGTCATCGTTTTCACCCGCGTTTCCTTTTTTGAGAAAAACTTCTTCTGCTCCTCGAGTATCCACAAATCGTCGTGACAGTGAGTTCCGTGCGTATGTGAGTGCCGTCGGGATGAATTGCATCGTTTGAATCGTAAGGCTGAGCGGAGGTAAATGATTGCTCTTAATCCGTTCTGCATTCCATTTTCCCATCGCATCTCGTCCAGATTTCCCCCAAAAACGACCCACAATTATTTCTCATCACCATCAACAAACAGCATCATCCACTCATTATTTATCAACGCAATTTATATCACCACGACTTGCGTAATCGGAGACGAAAATAAAACGAAATATGAAAAACACGTTAATTGGAAAAATGTGTCGCATCTCCTGCTCCCATTTCCACGCATCCGAACAACGCTTCTACTTCGCATTTTCACCATCAATCTTCCACAACTAATAATAACAGCTTGTTACATTAAATTTGCACTGATAAAATACACAACGAAAATTATGGTTCACCAAAGAAATATTATTTCTCTTTATGATTACTTTAAACTAAACTAAATATTTCAATATTACTGTTATTCAAATTTTATTAGATACATTTATTAAGCAATTAATAAATGTATTTTTTAGTAGTTCAAAGTTACTAAAAATATAAATAATTAATCATTAACCAAAATGGTATTCATTAAACGTGAAATCATTAATGAATGAACGTAAAGAAGTTCCTACTACTGTTTATATAATCTAAATCTGGTTTCCTCGGATTTAAGCGATACGTTATTAGCCTTGGTTCTCAAACAAAGTGGACTTTACTGCAAATTAATTGTAAGACTATTTCCAGAAAATTGCATATTCCAATAATTATTCTAATATTTTGGTACATCAATTCAACTTTATTTAATTCCGAATTATTTATTATTTTCTGTGTTGAAACTAATAACAGATTAACACATTGTACGTTAATTTATACTTATATTTATGTAATTTTGTCAATACTATCTTAATTAGAGATTAAATGCACAATGAATGTGAACAACAAGAAAACGGTATGCAATCAAATTTTGCAAATATGCAATTTCGAAGCTAAACCGTATTTCGCGAATAATGGGAAAATAAGCAACTGACAAACATATCAGCGGTTCGCAGAGTGAACGGCATTATTTCGAGCAAGATTATTGCAGAAATCTAATTTAAATTGCGACTCGGAGATTCATTATTTTCGTGGATGAAACGGATCCATTGATGAATACTTGTTTTTAAGAGTCCCGAGGCGACGTAGTTAAATTAATTTCCTCGATGCAATAACAACAACAACAACAAAAATAATGATAAATTTTAATTTCAGAATTTCAATCTCGAAACTGCTTTTTCCGAGTAATTCGATCAGCGAAGATGTTTGTTTTCCTCTTGATCACAATTTTCAGAATTGCTTTCGATAATGATATTTTCTGTTTTGAAAATTCGTAACTAAATGCAATTAACTGAAATTATAGTTTAATTATTTCGTATTTAAACTTTTGATTATGTACACGAAAATTGCGTGTAATAATCAAGCTGAACTGAAACTAAAATTGCGTGGGTTTTCAATTAGAGGTGGATCGTATATTTAGCTCGCACTCCGATTTCGCAGCCAAGTAATTCGCACACCGCATATGAAATAATGATGATGAAGATGCAGGCCGTAAATTGCCCTTTCGTGGGTGGAAGGAAAGTCACTCGTGTGGTCGTAAACCTCGCCGACGACAATCGCGATGAGGAGGAGGAGGAGGTACTTTCAGGACACGATACAAAAGGATGTCTGAAGGAAGAAAGAAAGATCAAGCTCGTACGAGAAAAGGTGCTCAGAATGGATAATGTGAAGAAGTGGCGGCCGGCACTCGTCCGGATTCAGTTTCGAAAACTCGCGAACTCCTCGAATGTGACCTTAATAAGTCGGTTAATTTAATTACAGCTGGGCGTGTAAAACCAATTGGATTAGGTGCGTGCTTCGAAAAGGAATGATATAGCAAATATTTTAAACGGGAAACATACATTTTTATAAATATTATTATTCCTCGATGAGGAAAATCCCCATTGTGCTGAAAGGGACCATCAATTCCTTAATGGAACTCATCAAGTATTAACGCCGTAATTCCAGCGACTTATCAACGCAGATATTATACGTCCAATTATCATTCAGCTGCGCTTTTTAATATTTAAGAAGCGGAAAGTGGATAATCGGAAAATTTCCTGGTTGCAACAGCAAGGAAAAAAATATAGAGCATAATGCATAACTTAATTACTAGTTATTATAATAATATTTCTTTGTAATAATACAAGATTTTCACACAATATTTTTTAATTATTAATAATTGATTACCGACGTTTTATTTAATTACTCGATCCACACTTTTGCAAATTATATTATTGAAAATGTAAATTAAAGATAAAACTATGACCTTTCTAACGAGTCTAAGTTTTTGATGATCACAGTTATTCTACTACAAGCTCCTCAATTTGAGTTAAAAATGATTTCATTATTAATAATATTTTTTCCATAATTTTCACATTTAGAAATTATTTAATTACCCTATTTTATATATTCATTGATTTTATTGACTTATTATTGATACATACAGAAACTTTAAAGAAATTGCATCTATCGCAAAACATAATTTTGTATAAAGATCCCTAAATTAATCTATTATATATTTCATCGTGGTTCTACTACAATCCTATCATTGTCTCGTTATTATTGCATAATTATTGCTGTGCCGACGTTGCACCATTATTCTGCGGAGACGATTGTGTAAACTGACTGTCTGAAGCATCGACGACCCGGCGCATCCACCAACAACCTGTCACCTGCATTCTCACTCAAATTTACTATAAGATTTCATTTGCAATTCTTGTTTATTTATAATCGTTACGAGAATATTACGTAAAGTGGATATAAATACGTTCGTGATATTACATAATTTCTCAGAATTTAATTATTATAATTAATTAATTAAATAATTACCAGATGCGCAATCCAAAATTTGCCGAAGCAATTACGTAATATTTTAATTGTTGTCGCATAAAAATAAACAGAAATATTAATTTGTAATTTATTTTGTTTGTTTATTTTTTTCTTCGATAAATCTATTTCATCTACCTTTCTTTTTATACCCTGCGCATCCACCAAATGATTATGTAATTTTTGATTTCAGCAAATAAATGATACTATAAATATTATTCGTTTTTTTTTAACGTAATAACATAAATCGTATACAAGATGAAAGCAAATGTGTGCACACTTTTTTCCTACTTGTTATTTTCATTTTTCTTTTTTTGTAATCTCGTAAACTTGATTGCAACGACGTTTACAATGAAAACGACGCTTTCGTTTATGACCGAGCACACTTTATGTAATTTTATGCAAATGGGGGGAACATCCTTGAAGCTCTCTCGACTCTAAAGAGCGTCGAGTGTGGAGACAACACCAAAGACGAGACGAATAATCGAACACGAAATATAAATGCAGATGTTGATATTTTGTAACGATCATTGCTTTTTATCTCTTCGTCTTACGTTGCGTGCGAAGAGCGCATTCCATCATTAGCACTTAATTACTGCATCCACGCTCGGAGGCTTCCGACTTGCACACCGTAAAATTAACGAGTTGCAACTTTGCCGCTTCTGAAAATAAAAACAATTCCGAGATTCGAAAATTAACGCTCGCTACACTTTTTCTTTAAGCTCAAAATAATTTAAAACCTTTCCATCCATTAAACTGCATTTCAAATTTTAAAAAATCTTACAGACAAAGGAAAAGTAATTGCTTATTAAATCTTACAATAGTTTTATTCACAATCATTTGAAAAAATTAAATTATTAATCATTGTCTACATATTTAAAAATATGAAGCCGATGTTTAAAATTGTATCGATTAATTGGAGCACGGAGCGTTCCTATGGAACGAACCCTTTTTTTTGTGTTACCTGTAAAAACAGAATATCAATATTTTTGTCTCTGTTTGTATACCTGTTGCACCTCTATTGTTTCAGACCTGCGGGTGAATGATGTGCATACATTTGCAAATGCACCGCAAAGAAAAAGCGCAAAAAACACAATGGAAAAACTTCGGTTATTATTATGTTTTGTAGCATTATTAAACTTGATTTTTACATACAATAATTTTATGCTAATTATGTGTAGGTGCATGAAATAAAAAATAAATTAATTCGAGTGGATTAGAAACTGCGGACAATCGAAATAGTAACGTTTCTTTTATGACACTTTTTTGTTTAATGTTTAGTTTGGTTGGAGGGATCAGTTAGGATTTGGGAATTGTAAAATCAACAGCAATTAAACGTTTGATTTGGGGAGAGAGTGAGAGAGATCAGGAAGATCAATCAATCGGTGCCGGACTTGGAACGGACGGCGGCGCCTCACGTTCTTCTCACGGTGTAGTGGATATAAAACATTTGGTTACTTTTCCATTGTTTAGATTGGAATTTATTTCGATCGTCGATTGGTTTACAGTGGGAACACTCTCAAAACGCAAAGAGTGAGAGAGTGAAAGTTATTTTAAAGACTGCATTATTTTTTTAATCTTTATGATCAATTGGTAAGTGAAGATGTTGAATGGATATTTCTGTCTCGTTGATGTTATCGCAATTATTCTTAATGAAGACGCTGCATCGAGGAAATACTGAAACACACTCTTCCTGTCGATTTCGGGAAAAGCACGTCCTTCCTTCACGAATCAATACACTATCTCGGTCCTGTGCGTGTGTGCACTTCAGCCCTCTTCTTTGCTCCTCTTAAGTGAATTTCGCTAGGAACCCCGCGGGGAATTGCCGCCTCCGTCGGAAGATTTTGCGAATGCTTAAATCTCCATTGAAATTACAACTGCGAGGACGGGGATCATCGTATGGTAATCCCATCACGCGCACACACTCGACCGCAGAAACGTTACTGTATAAACATCCAAATCCTATTAGTCTTCATTCTTCTCCCATCTTGACCTCCGGGTCAATCGGAATCGAATTCTTCCCCCAAAAAAAAAAACCCTCAGAGACACACACAAAAATCTATAACCTGACCGCTGCAATCTGCCGCCTCCAATTTCGGTTAGAAATTATCTTCGTTCTCAAAATTGTACTATTTGTATAATATTCACATTAGAATTTCCTAATTACTGTTACTGCTCCGACTCATCCTTAATTTTTTAAATAGAAACTCCACTTTTCCAATGAAAGTTCCACCGCAATCGAAACCCAATCCGTCATCACGCAACAAAGCTTGAAACATCTAAAGATAGACGGAAATAAGGATTTCGAATTATTTTCCATTTAACTTTTGTCAAATATTACCAAATTTGATACATGTGATATTCAATTAAATATTATTAATGGAAGCGCGGAAATATATCGAATTAAGTTACTTGGAAATGGTGAGTTTCCGGTGCTGCTGCAGCGAAGAGCTGAGGGAAATTGCATTGAATTTGTTGCCGCTCCCCCTATTTGATCCGCGCCCATTCAAATTGCATTCCCCTTTCTTCATCCACTTTACAGCATTCGAATTCAATTCATCAATCCGCAACAATCGTATTGTCGGGTCGGATGCATCCGACTTTAACTCAAAAAAAAAAACTTTATTCGCACCACAAAAGACCTGTTGAAAAGATTCAACTTTTGTGTATGCAAAAATAAGAATCAAGAAAATCCCTACTCTATAAGGAGATTATTCATATATAATTTTATAATAATAATTTATAGTTTCATACTTATTTGTAAGTTTGTAAATGAAAGATGAGAAGAAAATTGTGTTACGTTTGTATTCAATTATTTGATTAAAACTTTAATGGTAATGAATAGGGTTGGAACGGTGATGTACTCCGTGGAGGAAAGTATGAACCGCGATCGATTCTATTGACACAGTTCTGCTAGTCGGCCACTTTATTTCTCTTTGTTTCCGCGGTTTGTTGTTTCATCCTCCTTCCTCCTGTTTATTCAAAGGCCGCGTAAATATGGGGTGCCAGACGAAGATAAACATGCGGCAATTGACGAGACGGAAAAGTTCTTCGTGTAAATAATTCATGGAGTAATTTGAAAAGTTGTCCCGCAGAAAGAGAGAAGGAAGCGTGTGCATGATCCTCGCTGCAACAAAACCAAAGTTTCCCAATCTCTCTTTCAAATCATCGGCGAAGAAAATAGCGTTGGAATCTTGGAAGTGTTAATTTGTCTTCTCGCATTTATCCACCGCGACGGTTCCGGCGAACGGAAGACGAGAACATAGACACGTACACGTTCAGGCAGATGTGACCTTTTGTGACCTGCCTCAAAATCGATTTATCCGTCGCTCCATCTCGCTTCGCTACGCGCATTTCCGCATGTGTTTTCTTTTTCATTTCCACCCCCCCTCCAGGTTATTGGCGAAGTGACTCAGTGCAATGGCTTGAGGCATGAATGAGGTGCGATTGCTGAAACTAATTTGAATTCTAAATTACGACGATTGTTCTCTGCCCGAATCCTCAAATCCCTCGCATCAAATATCCAACGAAAAACACGTCCAATTTCACTGCATAATCCAATACCGACATTACAAAATATCATTGGTAATCTTATTTGAATTTTATGTTTTTTTTTTCCAGATGGAATCAAGAGCTGCAGATGCTTTTGGATGCACTGTAAATGTCGGTAGTATCGAGTCGATGATCGAGATGTGAGTCGTTTCTTTTGGTCATCTTCGGAGAGACTTAGAGAAGATGTTGATGGTGATGTGCTGATTATGGTGGTGAGGACTGAGATGGTGTGCTAGGTCGTGGGAGCGCCTTTCTGGAGGCCACGGGCGATGAACCATGGGCTGCGGTCACAGCAAGATCAACATATATCCAAAACGAAATCGCAACAAGAACTGCTCCAAGAAGTCAGGTACATATCAATATATTTTCAACAGTTCTTCTGAAATAAATAAATTTCAATTATTGTGTTTCAAACAGAAATGTTTATTTTTCTATTGGACATTACATAGATTTGCTTTCAGTTTAAGGAAACTAAGATATATTTTTAAGTGTTGTTGATCATAAATTTCGTCTATGACCACTATTTAGATCTTCTAGATGTAAGTGGAGAGACCGAACAGCCTATTAAACCTCACTCGTTTTAAGCGCTTTCCAAGCAGCGCTTTCCGACTAGGCGATTCGTGCGAGTTTAAAGATAAAATAAAATAAAAATGCAGAGGGTAATTGCATCGTGAGCCTGTGGACACCTGCCACTTAATTAACATCATTCGATCGTCCTCCGTCTTCCTCGCAATCTATTTCATCTAACCGTCCTTCCCTTCGTTTTGTGCCGGTTCTCTGGTAATTAGTAATTTGATTATTTAATAGGGTCGATATACTTGCCGTCCGCGGTGCGACCCGCGGCTGCGGAGGGCGGCGGCGTCGTAGCCTATAAATAGATCCGAATGTGACGGAAGACCGCACGCAATTTGATGTGGAATCTATAAATATTGCCGCTGCCGACCGGCCGAACGCCTGCCCACCGTTTGGATTAAAACTTTTTTCACCAGATGAGATTACACATTAAATATCGTGTAAATCCATCATCTAAACCCATAATTTATATGAACGCGCAATAAACGAATGCAGAAACGTGCCAAAAACGGAAGAAATTTGATGAAAGGGCAACCGCAACTGTTGATCATTTGGCTCCGTTTCCAACGAAACCGAAAGCCCACATTTACACAACGTAAACTTATCAAACTTTATTTATATCATACTTGGATTCTCGGCAATTACATTAATCGTTTCATAATTAATATTTAGAAATATAAAAGTTTCATAAATTAAATCAATCTTCTGATCTGAATTCTTGATCAAATCGATTATTTCGTCCGGAATAAATGTTTAATTCAAACGACAACTAACTGCGCATCATTTAATAATCGATATTCAATTAATTATTTACTATTAAAAAAAAGTCGCTTATTGTCTGATGAAACTGATTGTCAGTTTTGTTAAATATTGTTTATTGAATTCACAAATAATGGATTTATCATTTAGGAAATATCATTCCCCAAAATCTTTAGTTTCACCCCCAATTCTATTTATATAAACACCTTCTACTAGTTCCATTAAAATCTCTGACAGTTCAATAGAATACCTAGCAAAATAGATTTCCGTTATAAAATATCTAATACTTATTTTAGCAAACTTTCAGAGATTTCCATCTAAATTTACAAGAAGTTAAGTTAACTATTGAAGGAGAAACACGTTTGCAATATTATTTTTTTCAATGACGCGTGAAGATTACTGAAAGTCATTCGGATGTGAAACGAAGCAATTTAGTATAAATAAGATATGTTACATATGTCTTTATGTTATTGTACTCGTTTTTTGTTGGAATTGTATGAATCGTTTCCAATTACCTAGACAATTGGTTGGAAATGGTATTAATGTGAGAAAATTATTTCGATTGTCATGGAAACATGTGTCGTCTCATTTTCACCCAATCGGAGCTTGTACATTAATTGGATTGACTTGGAAACGAGTATAAATAAATAAATTGTTTTATTATTAAACTAAGCTTCAACTAATTTCTGGAAATGTTAAAGAAATTATTGTGTAGAATAATATTATCGAATATAAAAGTACAGTTTTCTTTTTATAATTTATTTTCATAAGCATTTCTCTTCAGATCTCTTACATCAGTAGTAAAAACAACATTTTATATATATTTTTCTTCTATTTCTAAAAATACTTATTTCTGTTTATTATAGTACAGTTTATATTTTTTGAGTCCAATAATTAGAATTGCAAAAACTAAATTAACGTTCGAAAAATAACGCATTGTTATTTTATTTGCAAAATTTGCAAGAAATACATCGATGAGCTCATTTGTGCACACGTGCAATAACAGTGCGGCGCCGAATATAACAACAATGCTGCGCGGATGCAAATTGCAAATAAATTAAAAATAAAAACAACAGATATATATATATATATATATCATAACAACTGTATCACGTTCTACGTGAAACCGAATACGCGGCTGTACGCTTTGCGGTCGGAATCCAGTAATTATCGTTTTAATTAACACCCGCTTCGCGTTCGGATAGTTCTCATCGCAATTACAGCAAGAAATCGCAAACCCTGGTGATACCTAATACTTCATAAATCATATAAACCTAATTCCGAATTTGCTTGTAACTCTTGGAAAAACATTTATTATTACACATCAATTAAATTTGTGTTAATTAAAATTTAGAAATTATGTAAACTATAACAAAAAATTTCAAATTAATGGTTGGATCGTTCTGGGATTTGGTGCAATCTGTAGCTGGAAAAAAAAACTTATTTTGAAGTTGCTTATTACATTTTTTTTTCTTACTTTTATAACTTTGTTATAAATTTGGTCACGTAACAATCGAAAGTAGTTAGAAAAAGTTGAATGCGGAGGGGACAAAGTTCGTTTGTGCTCTTGTTTTTCTTCTTTTTTTTTGGTCGCTCGAATTCCGGAGGTCTCGTTGCAAAAGCGCAAAAGTTATTCCGCATATTTCATCTATGTTACAAGGGATGAATTACAAAAATAAATGATATTTTCAAACTTTCTGAACTCGAAATTGTCGTAATTTAGATGTGAACGGAAGGATTATTATGTGTATCGCATTTGTATGCAAACCGTGCGAGTCCGACTAAAATCAATAGCGTATATTAAAGGATACAGGCGAAGTTTCCAAAATTTATTCAAAGCTTACCCGCCCCGCGGTATCAACGGATATAACGTCTATTTAACGTCGCAAATGCGGTAGAGGATGAGGACTTTAATGTAGAGTAATACGTGAATTCGGGACGGTTTTTGGTTCGATAATTTGGTGGAGGCAAGAAGTATTATGCGCGCTGCATCGAAAATGGTTTAATAATAATAATCGGAAAGATCTGGATTTGTGGGTCAGTCCATTGTCGAATGAATATTGGTGAAAATAATTTATTGATTTCTTTGTCCTGGTGAATGGATTATCATAATATTGATGATGATGATGATGAGGAGCGACAGAGAATATATTAAAATACATTGATATTATTGAATTGGGTCGATGCTTTTCGCGAAGTGGAACTGTTGCACGCTCCGTTTATTATGTTTCATTTTCCCGTGGAAAATTGGCGATGAGAGCCGGGTTTTTCCGCAGCTCGTTGCGAACGCCAATAACCGGAGGATTTATTACAAACAAGACAATCGTAACGCCCGCACTTTATCGCCGCGCGAAGCGTGAATGGAAATGAAAATATTCTACCTGTTGATGTTAATTGATCTTCTATTTTCCTATGTACTTTTTTCCTTTCGCAGTTATCCCGGAGAAGTGCCATAATCAGGTGGAGGAGGGTTGCGCGAACGGCGAGGCCGAGTCAGGGATCTGCGAAAAGACCGACGAGGCGGACCGTAAAACCATCAAAGTCAAACCTTTCGGAGGACCTTTACTAGCACACACGTAAATATCGTCATCATAAAAGAAACATTAAGTTCCCTTTTCCACCCTTCCCGTCGTTATTCCCTAAATGCTACGGAAACGTTTTCGTGCGCTTAATGGCACCACAAAAATTACGTAACTGCTTGACGTGATTTCACATCGAATCTGCATTTCACATATTTTAATAATAATAATTATATCTTCTGCTTTAGCGAACTATCCACAAGTCAGAACAACTTCTTCAAAATGCTGGATGAGAAAATCGAAAGTGTAAGTTATTTTTGATTATATTATTTCATCATTTCTGGATAATGTAGTATAGTCTCGTGTTTACAATTGAAACTACACCAGTTGTTGGTTATTTTTAGATGTTATTGCTCTCGAAGTCTATTTGGAATATGTCTTTCGAAGACGTCGCGACATGCATCTGGATGGTTTATATTTAAAAATTTAAAATAAGTTTCGTTCGTCGAAAGTATCTGTAATATATTTGCTAAATGTTTTCCAAATTGAAATTAATTTTAGTTTACTTTGTGTTGTTAGGAACTGGGTCGTTTCTACAGATTGTAAATGTCTTCGATGTTTAAAAGGAAATATTATAGGTCTTCTGATTATTAGCATGTTTGCCGGATGCAGGAGCTTTGCAGGAAGCGAAGAAATGGTGATTTATGTTTTTGGTCCTCAGGGCGCTGACTACGATTCCGGAAGCGAGCATGAAAGGGCCATGGAGCAGGCGCGCCTCTCGTCTTTGCTGAAGGACTGGGAAACGGCTAGCTCCGGTTCGAGGTCGCTACCGGCGACGCCGAAGAGACGCCCTCCCGCGAAGAGCACCAGGATCGCAGCTACAGCCGCGGCGGCCGTCGCAGCGACCGAAATGCAATCCCACCATCCGAATGCCAATCCGCATATCGAGCAGAGAATCTACAATCCACACTACTATAGCAGTCCCTCGCACTACGCCTCTGCCATGCAGTACCAGGCAATCAGTCCCATCTACCCCCAGAACTACTATCCGCCCCGCCAGTACGGCAGTCCGGTGAAGAGCTACTCGTCGACGACGGCACCAACCGCAGTAGCAGCAGCAGCAGCATCAGCAGCAGTTTCCACAACTTCATCATCCCCCAAACACATTCCATACGATACGCAGGGCTACGCCCCAAACCACTACGCCGCTCCGTCGCAGATGCGCTTCACCAACGGCGATCTCATCCAGCAGCAGATCTACCAGCAGCAGCTGCAGTATCAGCAGGCCAAAGAATTCCAGCAGTACAAGCTGAGCAGGGAGCACCATCTGCTCAAGCAGCAGCAGCAACTGCAATCGGGAACAAGGAGCTTCCAGAGCTCCGTTCACATACCCATCGGACCGCCGCCGTCCGAACTCAGAGAACAATACGAGCTGACGTGATTGCAGCCCGAAAACCAAACGCGAATCTCATTGCAACAACCGAATATGTGCTCACAGTTAACAAACAATAAGAAAATAATATGATTAACTCACAATTCAACAACAACAAAAAATATAGCTCAAGCAACGATGAATTGCAATGAGATTTCCTCATTCCTTGCGAGAAGAAAAATAAGAATGAATGTTGCATTTGGGCCAAAGTCCAATTATGTGTTCCCAACGTCTGATCCGCATATACATATATAATACACAAAATACAATATTTTTAAGATTGAAAATCCTTTCCCATTTCGTTGGACGCCCTCGCATCCTCCTCTCACAATCAATTCAAAAAGCGACATCATCGAAGACGAAACGTTAGGTGGAATTAGTTTGTAATCGAATTTTTCCCATCGATTCTAATAATATAAACTTTAATAAAAACGAGATTCTGAATCCGCATGAAAAATAATTTCATACGAATATATCATCAGCAATTCGCAGTTGACCTTTTCCAGCAGCAATTTTAATAATGAATATTATTTTATTTGGATGCGAGGGTCGTCGCAGACTTGTACATAAAGCATTGTGTAAATTGCATTTCTTTGTAAATACGCGTAGATTTTATTGTCATCCCGATATTATTTTCCTTTGCATCGTTAGGTGCTGGCTGCTTGGTTCGAGGAAAACGTAAAAGTTCTATTATATGTATAAACATCAATGTGATATAATCGAAAAAGAAAAGTTAAAACAAGCCAAAAAAATATACATATGTAAATTATAATTAATGGAAATTCATTACAAATTATACGCGCATGCCGTCGAGCATCTCCGAATTTATTAAGTAATTACAATACGAGAGAAATAAATAAGGAAATTATATAAATATGTGTATATGTAAATGTACGTGTCGTCGTCAGCTTCCGTTGCAATCGGTGGAAGGGTTCGGTGGAAAATTTAAAAAAAAGGGCAAGTTTATTTCTAACAATTCTTCAATTTTAATTTATAACTTTATTATTTGTGATTTACTGGATGCATACAAAATACAAACTTGCACCTTTTCTTTTGGAGCCCGAAACTCTTCGAAACATGAATAATAGTAGTGTCTAAAAATACACCAAAACTTATTTATATAAAAATTCATTCCACTCCACCATCCCTCATTTCGACTTATATTTTTTATATGCATATTATTAATCTTTGCGTAACCATGAAGAGAGGACGAACAAGATAAAGGGTAGTCAAATTATATATGTATATAATCTATATATGTATTTAATAAAATAAAAATATTAAGCAAACAAAAAAGTATATAAATGTTATATATGTGAAATAAATAGAAAATATATTAGCTTTTAAGGTATTAATTACGATTACTATCTGTTATGTTTTCTTCACTTTTTCGTTCAGAAAGTATTTTCTCTGTTGACTCGTTGATTTTGTTATTCGTTTCCCTCGATGTTACTATATAATAATATAAAAAAAAAAGCTGGTGAAGAGCATTTGCAAAGGGGGAGCGTATTGCGGGAGGGCAGTTTCGTCGCTACAAATACGCGCCTTTTATTGATCCAGACGCACCCCTTATCCACCGTGTTTAAGACCCGAACGACGATTGGAATCTCTGAAAGGAATCATCACCCTATTTGAATTCCGATTCATCCTCTTATATTAACGACATCTGAATGTTCTTTCTATCAGTTAATAATAATTATATTTAGTCTCTAGTTATTTTTATGAATAAACTAATTACTTTCAATGTTGTAATCTTTTTTCTATCTAAATTTAATTTGTAGCTATTACCATTTATGAATTATTATAAGTAGAAAACCAATTATACGGGCTTTAAAAGATTTGTAGTTATTACGAGCTGCAACAGCTGTTACGTAATAATAATTAGTCGCATTTGCAAATTAAAGATAAAACTGCAGTCTTTATAATTTGATTTGAAAAAATTAAAATTAAGAACAAGATTTTTAAATCAATGGTGTATTGAGAGAAACATTAAATTTTTAAAGTTGTACGAAAAACAGTGATTTTATTAATAAGAAATAAATTAATAAATTGTATACGTTACAATGTACAGTTGAAGCTTGACAATATTTGCTGCAGAATACACAAACACACAGAATAAAATTAAATTAAAAATGCCCCAAACAAAAAAATTATAAAAGGCACTTTATTATTTTCCGTTTCAGCTTAAAGTTATAAATTGGAAGATCGTTTCAATAGTATATCTAAGGTAATTAATTCGAAAAAGTATACATTAAAACTAAATAAAACAAGAAAAAAAAAATAAAAATAAACGAAACAGAACAACCAGGGAATGTTATTTATTATAAAATAATTTATACAAAAAATAATAATTAAAAATAAAAGAAATTAAATTAAAATTGGACGGAAAATTAAAATACTTATCGAGAATGATTAAGAAAGAAAACGTAAATTAAATCGAGAAGTGTGAACACAGGATCACCTCTTTCCATATTTCCTCGCGCGTTATTGTTAAAACATATTATATATGTATATATATATATATAAAAAAAAAGATACCAATCAAGGAAATTGTACTATCACCCAGTCGCTGAAAAGAATTAGTCTAAATGAACCATTCCTTCTTTTTCTGTACATGATGACCAGTGGTGCCGTGGACCACCGCGGTGTCTGGATCGAGTGCCGTGTCCGCCCCCGCATCTTCTTGTGTTAAGTATTCGCCCTTGTGCCGGTGCAAGTAACGACCGATGATCAGCAGTAAAATCACCAAAGCTATGAACAAAATTGCCAGCACGCCTGAAAAATTAGTTTGCAATATTAGTAATGACGTTATTTGTTGTTGCAGGAATGCGAAGACGTACTTCCTAATATAGCGGAATTCGTTTTGTTGTAGGCCTTGCGGAGCTTCTCTTCGTCAACTATTGGTGGGGGTCTCGTTTCTATTGTGTTGGGTGGATGCGTGATCGGCTCCACGCCGCAGAAATCTTCAGTTAAAGCTCCTGAAAATTATTTATACATTAGTTTTGTAATTTCTTACGAAATTCACAATACAACAATACCTCCAAAAGCTTGAACGTTGACCGGTTTATCTTGTTGGAAGAATAATTTGAGTGGATATATATCATCGAATTCCACTCGCGATATGCATCCAATGAAGCCTTCAGTCATAGATTCGTTCTTTCCTATGTACATGTACTGAATATTATTGAATTGCGCGTCCGCCGAATCTTTAACATCGAAGTGCTCCTCGTAAGGTTCGTAGTTATCAACTTGAAGCACCAACGTTGACCCGCCGTTCTTTCTGGATAAACGTAAATCGTGGTATTGACCCAAGCCGAAGTGCTTGTTCGGATAAATAACTTCCCTTCGCTCAAAGCCAAAATCAAAAACGACTCGCAGATAGCCAGAATTCGATACCATAATGGTCAAATACTCCCCGGATATGTTCGAGCTGAAGCCAAGGATGAAACCCTTCGGATTCGTGGTGGTGAATCCGACTCGGATCTTCTCGGAGATGGTGGACCTCCAAGAACCCATAAAATCGTATTTGACCATCGAGTTTTGCCGCATGTTCACGCCTATCTCATCGGCGCATATTGGACCTTTGAAGGCGGTCCATCTGCAGTCGCACCAATAACCATCATACCTCTCATGGCACGTTCCATTATTTAAGCACGGATTGCTCTCGCATTTGCCTACGCATCCTTCCGTAATCCCGTACAATCCTCTTCTCGCGTAGCTCCTCAAATCTATTTGCTTTCCATTTATCAGGAACGAGCGCATGCATCCGGTGAATCCATCCCTGTAATCCACGCTCGCACCCAACACCAGATCCGAGGTCAAATGCAAAGCCCTCACGGGGCCCGGCGGTTCCCTCACCTCTGATTTCATTGCGCCATCGATCACCAACCTGGCGGCTTTCCTATTCCTCTCCACCGACACCGAATGCCACCTATTATCCGCCAATTTGTAGGACGTCTCTCTCGTTACAGCCAAAGGCCCAGAACCCGCTTGATATTGGAATTGCAACTGTCTTCCACCGATGATACTCAGCTTAATGTAATCGGTCGGACCCTTAGCGTGAAAGATCACAGCATTCTCTATGGTAGTCTTAAACTCAAAGTAAATATCGCCGCTATGTCCCATGTCGAAACTCGGCAGATTTATAGTTCCATCGGATATTCTGAACGTAACCACGTTGTTGAATAAATCATCGCCTTCGCAGATCAACGGTCCCAATCTATAACGACCTTCTTTCTCGTCCAGCGCGTCTCCGGTATCTCCGAACCTCAACTGCTTCACCGGTAAGTTATCCTTTTCAGTTATATCACCTGCACAAAGTAAAAACATTAATACTGTTGATATTATACTTGTTAATTGGGTTTACCTCCATCCATGGCCCAATCATTGAATTCGGCGTCGCAATTGCACCATTTAGTGGAATCCCGGCAAGAGCCCAGAATACCGCACTCGCATTTACGCGATCCCGGAAGAGCTCCGCCCCAATAATCCATCTTCTGATTATGCCTGGACACCCACCACGAGAACGGCCTATAGTTGACCTCATCCGAAGGCGAATTGAATAACCTGGCATTCTTGCAACTGTACTCGATGTACTGTCTGCAAGACACCGAACGATTCAACAGAGCCTCGATCTGATCATTATTCGCGTCGTATTGAATATCCTGTCTGAAGCTGCCGGGCTCTTGGAAACCATCCACCGAAGTGATCTGTTGATTGCTGTGCTGCAATACCGTCGCAATCTTTCCATCAGAATAATACTCGCAGGTCACTTGGAACGGGGACAGAGGTCCACTTCCATCTACATCAACAGTGATATCGGCTCTTTGACCCACCGAGTGTACGTTCTTGTAAGCCTCGCAGGATAACGAATGCAAAGATGTGTGGCATACAGATCCGCCGTAGCCTGTTCCCGTGCAATCGCATAAGAACTCCTGCGCGTTCTGCTTGCAAACCGCTCCATGCTCGCAAGGATTCGGATTGCATCTGTCCACCATCCTGCAAGCGTCAAAGACGACTTCGTCTTTGCAACAGTACTCATCTTTGTTCCAATCGGTTGGCAACTTGAAGTTACCATCTATACTAATAGTCCTCATGCAGCCTATGAAACCAGGCATATACGACTGGAATTGATCACCTATTTTCGCTTTAAGACCACCGGCAATTAAGTAATAATCTCCGGTATTAATTTTCAGTCTTCTCGTCGTCTTCATCGGTTTGTAATCCACGTCTAGGACCAAACTGTTCGTCGAAATCGTTAAAACTACGGTGTGCCACCTTCCATCGTTGAAGGTCTCTTGATAGTTATCCAAGATGACCCGTGGATTGTTTGGCGTTATCAGCTCCACCTTGATTTTTCCATTATCCAAGAACACGGCGACGTGTCCTCCAGATGAAAACGCGTGGTACATCATCAAACCAACGGTCTCGTAAGTACGGAATGCGAAAGAAGCGTTCAATGAATTCACACCGGAATAGCCTTTCAGTTTAGCAAAGGAATTGGATGTCAGGAATGTTACGGGAACTACGGGCGGCTCCGGGCAATTGGTCAGAGTATTCACCCTCTCGTACTTCAAGGTCTGACCCCACTCGGAGGCCTCTCTCAAGTCTCTGATGATATTCGTGGAATTCATGTAGAAATTCTCGATGCATCCCGTGAAATTCTGAGTGATCACAAGACCCTCCTGGTTATTAGATACGCCGCCAATGTAGAAACCTCTGTTCAAATTTAATCTGTTGAACTCTCCGTTGATTCTTCCTTCTACCACGACTCGATCCACCGAAAAAAGGATGTCGCGTCTGTTACGCGAAATCACCACGTCATGCCAGATATTGTCGTCGAGGAGGCTTCCCACGGACAGACTTGTGACGATTCCAGAACCAAGGTCGATATTCAGCAGCATCCTGTTATCCCTGATCTGCACAGCCAGATAATCCCCCTGGGTGCCTCTGCTGTACATCACGATTCCGTTGGCCGCCGCAGTCTTGAACCGGAACCGGAAGCTTTCCCTGGAAGCGGATATTGGATCCCTCAACAAGTCCATTCGCAGCAGAGCCGTTCCATTGAAATACAAATTATCGGACGCTGCAAATTAAAAACAAACAAATTACAAATTAAATTACTCATTTATTAGTGCTTAGTTTTGTCAATGTATTTTACTTACCATAATCGCATCCGAAGAGCTCGACTCGCATAGAAATCCTATCCCTCCATCTGGTCGGATTAATTCGTATCCACTGGGCGATAATGGGAACCTCAAATTCGTTCCTCGAAATCGAATCTCCATCTGTGTTTCCTTTGAACATCTATTAATAGGAGGCAAAACTTCTGTTAAAGCCATTTCAAATAAATGATAAAGAAAAAAGGAAAATACAACGGCAGTCTATTTTATACGGCAATTAAACGCCAATTTCCATCTGCAACGTCTTTCTTACATTTCAGATAATAAGCAAAATTACAATACATTCAGATTGTTTGAGCATATCCTCAGACATATTAAAGTTTTTTCCAAGAATTGGCGTTAGCAGATGGAAATAGCAGGCGTATGGAAATGAAGGGGATTGAAACGGTTTATCTCAAATCTACTTAAGCATTGGGTACTATCTCTGGACAGGAAACTGAATTAGATTAGAGGGAATGGAGTTTCGTGCGAAATTAGGGAACATGCGACGTGCCAGATGCAAATTTTCAGAATAGTTAATAGGATTTTACTAGTCGATGGAATTGCAAATGTGAACTAACGAAACCTGTGTAGTGTCTAGATGGGGCATGCAAGATTGTATTTGTTTAAGGAATTTAAAAAATTAGTATGTGTGTGTGTGTATTGTTTTTGTAAAATGTGCACCTCGTCTTCTCCCCCTGTGCCAGTGTAGGTTCGCCATCCCTCGCCGTCGTCCGAGAATTGGACTATGTATTCAGTTACGTATTCTCTAGAGTTAGATCTGCCCTGGGTAGCGATAGATCGCACTTCGAAACGGCCGCCCAGGTCGAAGGTAAGGAAGTGGAAGTATGTGCTTTCCATAGGACTCCATGCCGAATCCCCTGGAGAGGGTATTATTATATGTTAGTAAGTAGTGGTGATATAGAAGCGCATCGAATTAGATTAGAAAATGAGTATGAGAGTAAAGTCTAGGAGATAGAGTCTGTTCAAACAAATGGATATATGTATGTAAGCATAGTAGTGTCAACATTCCCAACAACCCAGAAAAGATGAAGCCCATGTCCCACGATCATCATCATCACCACCATCATCTTCAAGAAACCTCACCCTGATGTTGCCGCCAGGCTCTTTGTAGTCGGCATAGTCAAGGCCGTTGCTGCCGTAGCTTATCGTGTACTCCATAACGTACTCGGAGCTGTGGGCCCGACCCTGCGTCCAGATGCGGGTCACATTCGTCACTTGACCCAGGTCAATTATCAGCTGCTGATCGAAATCGCTACTCTCCGAAGTCCATGCGTTACCACCTTTGTCACATCAAATACATTAATCAAACCGCTTACGTCCAAACCCCAAAACCTAGTTTTGCAGCAATTTTCCTTCATTAACGCACCTAATTTTCGCGAAAACCCACCCACCGACTTCCCCAATTGACCCACATTTTCAGCAAATAGAATCATTACGCACTCAACAAATTGCAATAAGAGAATAAGCTCTCATTGAAAACTCCTACACCTTGAAACGCATCTATTTTCGTAAGATTGCAGAAATTGTAACCATTTACTCAAATTAGGCTATATTAAATAAAGCTTAAGAGTAACTTGTCCTCAAAAATTATCAAATGCTAAAATTAACTAAATTAGTAACTACAGGAAGAAATTTTTTTAAATTGTTTACATTGACTTTACAACATAATTCTAAATTTACGAAGAAAATAAAATCTCAATAATAGCTACATTATACCTTTCAAGATTAAATCAAAAGAGAGCTGAAAAGCAATTGAAAATTTAATAATCCGCTCTTGAGGTTTTTGAATATGAAGCATTTCTGATCAGAAATAGATGACCTCAAAGAATAAATTTAACTTTATGTGATTGGCAAAGTCCACCAGACGCATAAAATCGATACAGCAAAAATCAATTCTAGTTCCTCTTAAACCCTGCTCACAGATATTTTATTCTATTTACTTAATAAATTATAAATCAGTTGCAAGAAACACTTTTGTACATTTCTCAGCTTCATGGAGAAAATATGTACTTTCTTCAATAAAATTCTCCGTCTGGTACAATCAGATTGGAATAACATAAAATCCAATAAACTAGGCAAAGATATTTGTGCCAGGTACGAGGAAACAAACGAAAAAAAAAACAAACAATCAAATCACCCTAAAAGAAAACATTCAACAACCCGTGTGCGTGTTTTCTATAGCGTAGCGAGTACAAAACGGGAGGAGGGTTTTTTACATAATAATAATCTATGCATTATAATCTAAGCATATTTATGGAAACGATTTATTCAGCCAACCCCCGAAAACACACAAATTACTTTTTGTCCAATTTTTCGAAGAACTTCTCGCAGTACTTATGATCTTCGGGCAAGAAAGGTACAGCGAACTCCACCAATTCATCGAAGGTGATCTTTCGAAACATAATAGGTTCAGTTTTTTGGGTCTTCGAAGCAACAGCCACGCAATGATCATCATCCAAATTACTTTCCTCGAAGAACCAATCCTGCTTCTCGTTCCTAACGTACAGTTCGGTGTTTGTAATCACGGAGTCTCCGGATAAACCTTTTTCGGGTTTGAAGCTTATCTCTTGAAGGTTCACGGTTATTCCAACACCGATGGCTTTGACGTAGCTCTCTTTCAGGCACCAATGTCTGCAGAACTTGGCTATTTGCTCCGCGTCGGTTCCCGACTTGATGTTCTGCCATTCGCTAGGAGAGAAGTGTCTAGTCATGAGACGGAAAAACTCTCCGACAGGCTTCCCACCGGAATACTCCTGCTTCATGACATCAACGCCTAAGGGTAGACCGTCACTCTCTCCAGCTAAAACCGCGAAGTTTCCTTGATGCGAGACGTTAAAGCTTACGGTGCCATCATCGATGTAAGGCTTCCCCTTGGCATCCCTCTTGATATTGATTTCATCGTAAGCCAAACCGGTTGACTCGTGAATATACTTTCGCATCATCAACCTTCCAATCAGCGAAGACTTAAAGTCGTTTTTGAACACAAATTTGGCCAGTCGATCTTTCTCCTCCTGCTGCACGCAACTGGTGGCAATCAGCAGCTCGGTTTTGGTGGGCGACCACTTGGTAAAATCAAAGCACCAACGCGCACTCATTTTCAATAAAGTCATCAAAAGTTCGCCTTTTTTAAACTTATAAACAATAATGTCAAAGAAAAGTTTCTAAATAGAACAAGAATATGTAAGAGAAACAATAGGAAACACCAGTCCGATTTAACCTGAAGAAGAAGAATAAAGGAGGTTTTCAGCACCACTTTAAAAGATATTTCAAATGTTGTTGATGAGAGGGGAGGGCTGATGATCATATCACGTTCGTAAATCTTTCCATAAATATGATTATTTTTGAGTTACGATTCTCGTCGTTTAATAGAAAGTTCTTAAAGTGCAGAGAAAACTTACACCTAGGTGTAAATAAATAGATAATATTTTGTTACAAAGTTGTAATGCAACATGAAACTGAATATGATTGTTCGACATAATTCAAATCTTAATATTTAATGTAGAAACATGATTCTAAGACCGGAATAATCGATGAATGCAAAGGAATTATAAGTTTAAATAAAAAATATATTTACCATATAAAACTGCGTTTTCTGGTCCTCGTTCTCTCAAAGATGATGTCGCTTTAAGGGCTGCCTTTTCCATAAGGGCATTGTTACATTCATATTCATTGTAAATACCTGAAAAATAACATTTTAATTATAACTAAATCAATGAACCTTTGACAATTTCGCATATAAAAACAATGACGAGCAAAACGTGCTAGGGAATAAAGAGTTTTGATCGATTATTCAAAGCATGAAATAAAAAATGTCACATAATAGCTATGAAGTGAACGAACAGACACAAAAAAAAGTTGGAATCCTGCCAAGCAGAACTGCAGTAGCCGGAAATACGCAAACATTATAAAAATAATAATTATTAACTATATACTGTACATCTGTTTATCATTTGGTATACACATAATTCTAATTTTAAGTAAAGTTTTGTGTAGCTAAGAATATTATTGAATTTTGCTGAGAATGATGTAATGACCGAATATAAACTATTTTGCGTGTTTCTTTCTGTTATTTTCGTAAGGGCATGGAAGTACATGAAAAAAACATTAGTCGAATTAAAATAATAAAACAGTTACGACTAAGAACATATCATAAACGTGCTGAAAGTAAAGTAGAACAATCAATGAATAAGCGTTTAACTTAATAGAAATGTACAGAAATTTTAGTAATAAAAGACAAATTGTAACTCCATTGGGGATTTTCGAATATACACGATTAAAGAGAATGAAAATATTATTTAATTTCTTTCAGAGATGTATAATAGTGATGAAAAATTTGAAATTTCTGCAGCAAATTGAATCATGAAAAACAAATTATAAGTCAATTGCTGTAGTAATACATTTGAAATTATACTAACGAAGTTCTTGAGATTAAGTAATGAAATGCAAATTACAGTACAATTTGGCATTATTTAAATTTCAATACAGTTTAAATCAAAATTCCTCATTGATAAAAAAAACAACTATTTTACATATTCAATCTTACAGTTTACTTAAAACCTTATATTTGATTAATCAACATTTAATATTATAATTAATAATCCAATACCTGTAAATGATATCTATATAGATATATTTCAAGTGCTTATATTATAGAAATATATCCAATGAATATTTCAAACACTAATAGATTTTATTGCAATTATTAGAATATTAAGAATACTTAAAATGTCTATTATCTCAAATATTCCAGTTCCGTGAATTGATAATTAAAATGAGTCTAAAAGGTTAAAGACTCTAAACTTTCTACCTTCAAAAACATTTCACAAAAGGTAATGATAATTATTATAAGAATACACAAATTCTCAGTTGCAAATGAATCACTAGAATAATTACAAATGAATCATTTTTCAATCTTATTTTTTAATATTTTTGTGAATTCCTTTATGCATTATTAAAATTGATTTTTGTAACCCAAGCAGGTTAAATATCAAAATAAAGGTTACATAATATAGAAAATTTCTTAAAGGGCTTCTAATTGCAAATAAAAACTATTTATTTAATTAATGATATATACATGAAATAATCCAATTGGATTTTTTTTTTAATAAAATTAGAAAATAATGGTAATTAATGCTAGGAAAACTATGTTTCCTATTTAAAATGCAGTAGATGTGACAAGATTTGGTAATGAGTTGTAACTGTAAAGAATTTGATAAGCAAAATTATGTAAAGAAATTTCCAAGAAAACTTGGTCTGAGGTATGTATGAGTGATGATGACATTCTTGTATTAATAATTGAATTACAACAGCAATGACTCACGTTGTTTAAAAGCACTAATTTACAATAAATTAAAACTAATTAACAGTTAGTTGTTTTTGATGTGGTGGAATGCTCCTGGAAGAGAGGATTTAGTATGGATCAAGGAGTATTGTTATTTGTTTTGATGCATTTGTTTATATCAATGTACTACAGCCATGTTTGATGATGCTACTTTTAAAGGGACACTGCGTTATCTACGGTAAGCTTATGAGAGAGATTAGATAAGAGAACGATTGTAAAACTTACTGGCTTCGGATGCAACAATAAAAACGAACAAAAAGGTAAAGATTCTTCGGCCTTCCATGGCTCTACATGTCACGCCGTATGGTTACACCCAACAACCAGGGATACACAAGCTCAATGTTAAATGATTCAGATCCATTCCTAACAAGAGGGTCAGTTCGTACTGCCAACTGTAAAACAAATCACACACACACATGTACGAATTGACACACACGTACACGCACCATTTGATACACACACATGCACACTCACACAAGTACGATTTGATACACACACATACAAAAATAAATACAAAGTAAAACCAAAAAAAGTATATTAACATTATGAACATATTTTACATATTTACATTTTCATAAATAAATCCTCGTAATCCATTTCGATTCTCGTTCATGGTCCAATCAAGCTAAAACAATAAAATTTAAATTAAAAGTTAATTTAAAACAAAAATGCAAACCTACTTTTAAATTTTTCTTTGATGTGAATGCTTCTGGGCATATAATAAAAACATTTGTTGCATCTTGTCATCTGTAGAAATAATTTCAATTTTATGATTTAATATTCCATTTAATGTGTTTAAATAATTATCAAAAATTGGCCTCATGACAATTTCTAATATTTTATTTACATAATCATCTGTGTGCGGGCATTGCTTGAAGTTCCATATAATTTTCTCCTTTACATAATTTTTCAATTGGACAAATGGATCATATCTTTCATTTAAAATAAAGGGTAACATATAATTTGAAATATTAAAAATAGCAATAATTGCTAATAAAAGAATTTCTGTACAGTATTTTCTAAAATAATTTGGATCATAAGATTTCTGTACTTTAATTTCATAAAACGATGATCCTCCACTTTTATAAATATTAGCATTGCACACATCACAATTATTTTTCTTTATTAAACTATCTATTGCATTAAAATATTCCATAGCCAATTTGGAAAATAATATTTGATCCAATGGTTTAACAAAATTAAAATTATTTGGTAATGCTACACTAATTTTATCGGGGTTTGTCGATGGCTCATGCCTTTTATTTAAATATTTCTCTAAATCTTCTATTAAATTTCTACAAAAATCTGATTTGCAATTCGCACCTCTTGAGTTGGGAATACTTATATTATTAATAATGAAAGTCGAAAATCTATTAATAAATAAATTGCACGAGGGCTTATTGTTTGGTCCTTGCATCTGTCTCAATTGGCCAAACGTATTTTCTAATGGATCCTGGTTTAATGATTTTGTTGGTAGATATGTCAATTGCATTTTATGCAGCAGAATAAAATTTAAATTTATAAATCCCTCGATTGTTTTAATAAAATTTTTTAGTACAGGTGGCTGCTTAATTAATTTATTTTGCTTATTTAAAAATTGCATACTCTTTAAAATATCTTTGGCCTCATACCATAAACGGAAATTTCTAGATTCTATATCACCTTCTTGTACTTTTGTGTCGGTATTAAAACTGTCAAATAAATTGTTTATAAAATTACATAGCAATGCTGTGCCCATGGAATCTGCAGTAAATTTCTTCCCATTTGAAGTACTTAATTTTCCCTCAATCATAATTTGCATGACCCCGCTTACTGTCTTACTAAAAACTTGAACTGCTTTTGACACTTTCATTTTTGGAATTAATTCTGGTTCAACGTGTCTTGCAGTAAGTTTTGGCATTATCCTGACTGCTCTTGCTGAATCAATAAAATAGGCAGTTTGTATATCTTCCCAGTTTGCTATTAACGACTTTCCATTCATTACAAATTTTAAATTTTTGTTTAATAAATTATTTCTTACACATTTAACAAGATGACAAATATCATACAGGTGAACAATTTCACTATTTCCAATTTTTATGATATTTGCCTTTGGTTCTTTCCCTTCCTGGATATACATACGTCTCGAATTTTCTAATAGCATTTTTATTGCAGCACAATTTGTTGGGCCTTGGTCACATACAATTGCCGCAACTATATAACCCATATCTACCAATTTTGTTACTATATCTTTAACATATCTTACAATGGTGGGAGATTTTGTTGGTCCTTGCGAAAAAATATAACTTATAGGAAATTTCCAATTTTTGTAAATGCTCCTCACCATGAAGACTTGAGCATGATCTGCTATTTTACATGTCCTATCGTAACCGTCGTCCTCAAATCCACAAAGCATACCTCTTCTAGGCAGATAGTCCAAATGAGGAGTAACTGACATCTCGTCAAAAATTAATGTAAGCAGTCTATCTTCAATGCTACTGCTTACATTAATGTGCTGCTTAAGCGTATTAAAGATATTTTCATTTAAACCAGGATCAATTGTAATTTCGTTATTAAATGTGGTTATTGTCGTTAAAGAAGGTAATTTAAAAATATGAGACAAATATTTGTAACACGATCTACTTTTTTTAAATATACTTAGAGCTAAAATTTTATCCTCCAGTAAATAGCTTTGTCCTTTATTCTTCTTGCCAGAATTACGCAATTGACTTTTAAAAAAATTTCTTACATTTTCATCTAAATTTTGAAATTTTTTAAATTCTTGGTATTCAGCCTTATTTTTCTTATTTGATTTTTCTAAATAAGCAACTCTATTTTGCAATTTCTTCCTACTGTGTGTTTTAATTGTAATGCTTTGTTTTTGTTTCTTAATTCGATTTTTTACAGCCATTGTTTGTGAATGAGGTTCATGTTGTATCTTATCCGTATCTTCGCCGTCTAGTTCTATCCCAAATTCGCTCTCTACTTCTACCCCAAATTCTTCGCTCTCTACTTCTACCTCAACTACTTTAATTATGTTCTCTGTCAAGTTTGGGAAATCATAATTACAGAAATGGGTTCTTTTCCTATAAGTCTCGGCAAAATGAAGATTACATACCCTCTTTCTATTCCGTATATACAAATCATCGAGATTTTTCAACGTAAGATTATGTGTAGCATCTTTCCATTGCTGGAAGATTGGAGAATTGACCGGTGGAAATTTCCTCATCGGAATTTTGTCAAAATGTTTAGTTCTGCATCCATTTACGCAACACTTGTAAACCATCCTAATTGAAAGCGTTAATTAATTAACATGAATAATTGAAAGAATATTACTTACTTGCTTGCTAATATACAAAATATTGAACAAAATCAATTCACAAAGCACGTTTCTGTTTGGAGTAAAGAAATATAACAAAGCACGTTTCTGTTTGGAAATTCAATAAAGGAATATCAATAAAAAAACAAAATATTTGTAAAAAAAACATGCAACTATAAAAGTTTTTTATTCAAAAGTGTTTGAACCATATTACAGATATCTACATTATCGTTCAAATTAGATCTTCTTCTCTCCAACCATGGGGGTATGAACGTACTACCAACTGTCTGAATCCAACCGTTTGCGCTTGAGGCACCCTGCCCAACAACTGAAAGCGTAATTCTAAAAAAATGTTACCGTCTGCTGTGGTGGTAAAGCCCATTCAAGAAGAAGAACAGGAATCCCATTCAACTTCAGCTCGTTGTTGATCGACAACAACGCGAAGTTGCAACATGCACTAGCTTCAGTGCGATCCGCAATTTCAAACAGGAAAAAAACGAATTGTGTCAGACCCGGTGTTTTCTTCTTGATTGTTTATCGAGAAAATGGAATTAACAGCGGATTTCATGACAATCCAAGGGATTTTCAAGACTATCGCCAACTCTGCCGGTGATCTGACCAGATTCAGGCACAGAGGAGGTGAGTTTTTGTTCTTAACAATTACTTAACCCTTATTCTTAAATTGAGTGGTTTTAAGGTAATGAAGAGGTAATTGACTTGATCTGCAAGGATGTCAAGCAGTTCCTCTTTGCCAAGCAGTATTTGAAAGGGGAGAACAACCCGAACATAGAGACACTGCAGCAGCTTCGCAACATTGCCATGTTTTTAATTATGAACACAGATTTTAATTCTACAGTCGTTATAAAGGAGCATGAACATCTTATGAATGTGATGCCAAAGATATCCAAATGCATTTTAATCAATCTCATTGTTGAGCTAGAGCTTATCGAGTGCTATGTGGTCATTATTGACTCATTCCCATTACCAACAAGCATTGAACTATTTGATGAAGCCATCTTCTGTTTGAGGAAAACCCATTCTGCCAAAGTGCTTAAGCACACTTTTATCATAATAAGAGAAATAATTAGGAAAATAAACTCTGTTGATGTGCATCAGGTAAGTTTGATCTTACATCCAACATTGCAATTTTTTTAAATAATTAGATTATTACAGGTGCGAGATAGCGTAGAGAAGTTTGGAGATATAGTTACGCAATTGCTGTTGCAAATATCCGGATTCGATCCGGAAGCTGTGCAAGGTTGGAAACGGGAGCAACTGTACAAGCACATCGGTTATACTATATTAAAGTTGCTGAAGTTATTGCAGTACTGCGATATGGGAAACGAGGGTCTGACGAGAATCGTGGGGTCTTTAATTGAAGCCGCATCTTCTGTGGCGAGGGCCATCACTTTGAACATCTACTGCTCGTGGGCGGAGGAGGAACACGAGGGGAACGCCCTTCAGATGTATATTAACTCCGAAGCGTGTTTGGTTGTCGAGAAGTACATGAAGTATGAACCGGCCAAGGAATTGATCCAATACTTGGGGCCCATCGCGAAGAAGCCGAAGAGTGTGAAGGAGCTACTCCGCACCGCCACTGATGATGATATCATCAAAATGATCAACAGGGTCGACAAAGATCAGAAGCTGTGCTTCACGACTCTCCTGAATACGAGGGTGTTCCATAGCAAAAACGTTATGGAATGCATCGAGAAGTGGTCTCATCTCTCAGATATAGACGATGTTAATCGCATGATAACTTGCGCCAAATACTACGATAACCCCGATGCTAAGAAGTTGATCTTGAAGTGCGCTTCGCATCTCTCCGTGGAAGATTTAACGATGACCTTAATTCGATACTTTAATCTGTACGGATTCGTCAAGAACTTGCTCGTAAGCAATTGCAAGAGCGAGTTGACACTCCTACTGAACCGCATCAATCAAACCAAAGAACGTAATTTGTCATTGGACGAATTGGAATCTGGATCGATTAAAGAGATACAGCTCTTGTTGCTGCAGAATCCGGAAGAAGTGATATTGATTTTATACAGTGAATGCATTAGGAACATGGTTTACACGTTTTGGTTGAAGCATTGCTTCGCTGCTATAGAGAACGTGCTGAAGATCGATCATATTGCTGTAAGGATGTTGCACAAAGCCTACAAAAACGATGGACCTAAACTCGAAAATCTCAAAGGATTTATTCATTTGAACGAAATGCTCCTTGATACCGGCTGCATAAGTAATGAGGAGTTATTTGAGCAGGTTATTAGGAATTTATTGGAGGAAGTATTCAACGAACAGAAAATCGAAGAATTCAAGTGTTTGCTGGCCATACTGCTGGAACTGAAGTTCGGAGGTATTAATAATTTCTTCAAACGAGACTTTATCTTGTTCCTTTTGAACGCTCTGGAGAAATTCCGCTGCCAATACGCAGAATTCACCTACCTTAACATGGAGATCACCGTGGCTATCACCGAAATCTTCAAGAATCTCCGCGGCAAGCAAGGTTTGTTTCACTCAATATATGTTTTGTAAATAACTAAACTAAGTATTTCGTTTTAGATTTGAATCTAGAAAAAACTTACAATCCTTTGAACAAGTTTTACGTGGACTGCGACAACTCCTTGTATCTCAGTTACGTGTTTCCCGACTTCACCATCGACCACTATGGTGATGCTGTCTCCAAACTGATTAAGGTGAATTAATTTAATTTTTATATCTTCATGTAAACTAATTGTACTTTTATGTAGCTTCTATCTAGATGCGTTTCCAACGAGTGGTTGTTAATCACAACTGAATTGAAATCGCGCTTTGAAGCGGGTTTGGCTTTGGAAATCCTTACCGATTCCTTGATACTAATCTGCCAGGTCACCGACACACAAACCGAGGCAAACAACCCTACGATATTTAACTCGCTGAAATACTATTTGAGCAGCTACGGGATTTCGGCTAAGGTATATAACTTAAACTGAAGGCGATCTGATTATTAAATCGTTTTCAAATTTCAGCACTTGCAGAGTGCCGAAAACTCGCAGACTTTCGAAATTCGCTTAATACGCAATGTGCTCAGGTTACTTCCCTGCATACCTCAAGTTATCAGGTTCAGCGAAGGGGTGACTCTGCTTACTTTGCTATCGGAGGAGGCGCTCAGGAGTTTAGCACACGACAGGGAATTCGTGTGTTCCCTGCTCGAAATCAAAGATATGCAATTGACCCAGCAGATCGCCAAGAAGATGATTGTTAAGTGAATACCGAAACAGAGAGTATTTTATTTTATTATTATTATTACATAATACTTTGTACTCGTTTACAATTGGATTACGGCGCGGAGGCTGTAACAAAGAAGAGAAGAGGGATTATTTATGTTACTGTCGAGTATTTTTTTTTTGTTTCGTTTTATCAAGAGGATGTTATTAATTTACCTTTCCCCGGTGTGCATGAGATGGAAAGCTTGGTTTATTTGATCCAGGGGCATGTTGTGCGTGATGAACTCGTCGAGCATCAATTTTTTGTTCAAGTAATCTTCGACTAACTTCGGCACGCTGTCCACACTCTTCCAACCTTATTATTTAGAATAAATGTATTTATTTGTATTTTACGAAAACTTGTTTTCTATTTTCTTTGTTACCTCCGAAGGCGGTTCCCTTCCAGACTCGTCCGGTGACCAATTGGAATGGTCTGGTGGCGATCTCTTGACCGGCGGCGGCTACGCCCACGATCGTGGATACACCCCATCCCTTGTGGCAAGCCTCCAGGGCGGATCTCATGGTGTGAACGTTACCGACGCACTCGAAGGTGTAGTCCAGACCGCCATCGGTCATTTCCACGAGGACATCCTGAATAGGCTTCTCGTGATCCTTGGGGTTGACGAATTCGGTGACGCCGAACTTCTTGGCAACCTCGAATTTGGCCGGGTTGATGTCCACGCCGATGATCCTCGAAGCTCCTGCGGCTTTGCAACCTAGTGCAACAGCCAATCCTACGGCTCCCAATCCCCAAATGGCGCAATTGCTGCCCTTATCAACTTGGGCGGTGTTGAGGGCCGCACCGTAACCGGTCGGTACTCCGCAACCCAAAAGGCATACCTTATCCAGTGGAGAGTCATCGTTGATTTTGCATACAGAGACATCGGCGACTACGGTGTACTGACTGAAGGTGGAGCAACCCATGAAAGAGAAGATGGGTTTTCCCTTGCAAGTGAACCTGGTGGTTCCATCCGGCAAAACACCACGTCCTTGGGTGCTGCGGACTTTCTGGCACAAATTCGTCTTTGGCGACTTGCAGAATTTGCATTCCTTGCATTGTGGAATGTACAGAGGAATAACTTTATCACCTTAAAATAAAATATTAACATAACAATTAATTCATATAATCATAACTCAATCAATAACAGCTTTAATATCATTAATTCACCCACCTGGTTTTACACAGGTAACACCCTCTCCAACACTCTCAACAATGCCAGCTCCTTCATGTCCTAAGACAACAGGGAAGACACCCTCAGCATCATGACCTTCCAAGGTGTAAGCATCTGTATGGCAGACTGCAGTGTGGATGATTTGAATGCGAACCTCATGGGCCTTCGGTGGTGCTACCTCAACATCTTCAATGACCAATGGAGTCTTTGGGGCCCAGCAAACTGCAGCTTTGCAAGTGATTGGCTACAATAATTATATTACATAAATTATTTGTATTCCATAAGATCAAGGTCACTTCTTATCATATTGAAGCAATGTCTTTTTCCAATCTATGATAAAATTGATGCTCTGATTCCCCACAAAAATAATATGCACAACTTACTTTTCCTTCGGTTGACATGTCTTTGGGTTTAGACTTCTAGAATTATATGATGCGTAGCAAGGACGTGTCCGAACGGAACGTAGCGTGCAAGTAAATTATTTAAAATAATAGAGTAATTGAAGAGGAATATATCATCAAAAACGGTGCGTGCCGTGCGCAAAGGAGAAAATAAAATAGGAATTGTTCTTTGGGTTGCCTAGAAAAAGGTCAGAATACATTTGTTATTATTTATTAGAGTAATCATTGTTATTACATTTTCCTAATTATTAGTACTATTCCTAAAATGTGGAATTCGTTCGTCGATAAAGACAATAACTATTTGATCAGGATTGACGATGATGGTAAGGTGTCGCTCACTGATTTCAAGTGCCTTTGGATTCAAGAAACCCCTAAACTGGAAATGATCAGCGATTTCAAAGTAAGGCTCATTCGTTCATCTATTCAAAAAAATATCAGTAATTTCTGCATATATACAACAAGATTTGTTTACAAGTTGTAGGTTATATGTACTTATGTGACATATCTGGTGTATATTTGGTTGCCTGAAATGAATATGTACAGGGCGTTGCTTTTTAAATGTACCATAGATTATTTTACAAATTTATTTAAAATATGAATATGCTGATAATATAGCGTTTATGATTCCGAAAAACGCTTCTTCTGCTCTTGGATCAGGTGGAACTGATCAAATTTGTTAAAACATTTTATTAAATCATATTAGTAATGTGCTCAAATTTCCTTTGAAAACACCCAATCAGTATACAAGTTTATCTTCATTTATTATCTGTTCTATTTATTTTAAATATTTACCTTCAAAGAATTAGTGAAAGCCGAAAAAAAGCTCAATAATATTGCGGTTTTCTGGTGAAAATGTTTTGAAAGTGACTACACAATTTTTAAATTTTGTAATCTAAATTACTAGGCGTATGTCTTAAGATCATAAATATAAATGGAAATTATCTACAGAAGAATTTAAAAACTTTTATTACACGAAAATTATTAATTGGATTTATTTCAGCAATTGAACCAGGATTACGTTGGAGACGACGACGAATCTTTCTCGGAGATATTGGGCTGCGTGAAGAATCTTAAGATTGTAGAATCTTTGGTCTTTGAAGAGGACGTCTGCAGGCTGGCATTTAAATGGAAAATCGAAGTTCTGCCCGTCCGTTTGCAACTGGTTCTGGAGAAGGCCGACGCGAATTCCGTAAAAATAATTTAGAATATTGGTTGTGCAATTTGCTATTTTACTAATTTTAGTTCTTCGAGGAGATTATGGTGCCAATGGTGAAGACCGTTCAGTATTTAGAATTGAAGCAGAATAAGTATGCGGAGCAGCTGGAGAAGAAGGACGCCGAGATCCAAGAGTACAGCATCGAATTCGGAACGCTCAAAAGAAGTGTGTTTGCGTTGTGACCATCTGATTTTTATTACATTTTAATCACGCGTATCTCTTTTTTGCGAGCAGAACATTTAATAACGGAGAAGTTTAAGAGGGATCCGAAGACCGCAACGGAGGGTTTGATGATCAACATCTTCACGAAATCGGACGGATTCTACGAGGCATTGACGAGGAACCACGGGGATATTCAGGAGATCTACCCAGAATTGCGCGAGAAAAAGGTCAAGATACGCAAGCTCGTTTTGCCCAACTTCAGCAGAAACAAGAAGATGAAATAAACTGCATATTCTTTATTTAAATTGTTCACACACATACTCATATTTTTCATTAATTACATACGTTTTTAAATTTGGATTATTTATGCACTATCATAGTTAGATTAGTTCCTTCGCTTTTTACAAGTATATTAACACCTGCTTGATTCCGGGAAATCATTGTGATGTTGTTATTTTCCATAGACTCGATCAAATTATCTACTGCCACACGAATTGCATCCATATTAAGTGGATCTAACGCGCGTTTTATTTCATCCATGAATTGATCTTCAACTGGAAAGCACAGAACGCCCTGCAACATAATTAATTAGCAATTAAAACATCAACACCAAAATCTATAGAGCATTCTTACAACGCTCAAGATTAAAAGAGTAAAAGCATATCGAAGATCCATCTTGGAACTGCGTTAGATCTTCACTTCAACAGACTGCAATGTGCAGCCTCGATGCAATTAGCAATCCAATCGGCGATAACCCTAATCGATTAAGGCTATCTATTAAGAACATTGAAAATAACAACAATTAATTTAAGACCTTTAAGCTATACATTTATTATGTAATATGATCATATTTATGTCAACAATGATTATATTTAATATTTTTTTTCTGGTACTTGATAATTAAATATAATAATGTGAAAACAGCGTAAATAATGTTTGCTTCAAGAGAACCACGAAAATGTAGAATGTTTTTTTCTCCGCTTCTTTTAAATTGGTAAGGTCAAACGCATTTAATTAATACGTATTGTAAACATTAGAATGTCCAGCGGAATATTAATTAATTAAGCAAATTGTTTGTGGGGAAAATTTAATGGGTGGTAAATTGGCATTGTTGAAGATTTAGAGAAGATTTAGTTTCGTGATTAATTAATTTTACTGACGATGAAAACAACAACAACAATAAGGAGATGGGTGTGCTTTTGATGAATATTTTAGCAAACAAAGGAAAAGGTGAAATGGATGAACTCGTATTTTGGACACTTTTCTCGGAAGGTGCAAGGTCGAATAATTGATTACGAGGAACGGATAAATTCAAGGTTTATTATGCACGTTTATTTGATATTCAATAATTCTTGGGATTGTGGTCTTTATTCTTGTCCTGGTGGAGAGAATTGGATTTCGGAATGCTTTTGGTTATGGCTGTATTACGGATTCTAGGTGGCAAAGGAGAAAGAGAAATTTCTAATAATTGGCGATGCGTCGAGCGGAGGGCTCTTGGTAGAGAGAAGCACAATGTGAAATAAAAACAAAAAACAAAGAGATGCGTGCAGAGACTGGGAATTTTCTGAGTTTCGTTTGTTGTTCTTCAGCAGCAGTTCTGTCAGCAGCATTTTCGTGAGTGCGAGCGCGTTTTCCTCTACTTCTTTTCATCGGCTGGTGGAGTGTCTTGCTGGTGGTTGGATGCCGCAGCAGTTGGTTATTCCTTTGGCGGACGAAGACCAGTCAAGACGTCCACATACATATACATACAAGGTCGAGGGAGAACGCGCCGTTTAAAACCTACAGCGCCCAGGCTCAGCAAAGTCATTTCGCCGCTGACCGGAGCCAGCACAGAACCATGGCGAGACTCCTCAACTTGGCCATCTTCTTCGTGGCTATTGGTAAGTAGCAACAATCGAAGAAATAGAGAGAAAGAGAGAGCCGAAAACAATCGGTGGCGCAACGCAGCGTCGCAGTTTCCAAGCGAAATACATAATAAATCTGGTGTGAAAGTGATTCCGAGTAAGGAAAAAGAGATTGACTGAAAGAGCTGTTAGTCGAAGGAACAGAAAGAGACAGAGACAGAGAGACCGCAGCATTCTCACCAAAGGCCAACCGCTATTAGTATTCAAAGAGTCGCGCAATTTTACTGTAATTCCAAAGTTTAACAGTTCTCTCTCCACAATACTTCATTATTACATCTTCGTATCGGATCATTTATTACCAAAAATGCCGAGGAACGTTCAATTCACGAGTCAATATTCAATGATTATATTCACGGTGAAAGTAGTTTTCAGCTTAATTCATTTTGCAATTAACAACATTAAAACGAAAAAATATGCACTTGTATCATTTTTCTTGTATCATTCCTCCTCTTCGTCCTCCCAGTTGTTATTGTTCTCCAAACGTGATCTTAATTCGCTGCTCGTAAATCCTTGAGATCGAAAAAAAAAGCAATCACAGATTTTACCGCACCTAGACTCCACCGCCATTGAGTCACTTTTGTTTTCACGCAGGAATGCAGGATTATCTTTGCTCGGGCATTCTCTAACATTTCGATCTTCCTCATTATGCAATCGACACGTAAACGAGCAGCAATCAAAGATAATCTTCCTCTACTCTTTTAACAAATTCATGTCATTTATGTGGTTTCTTTTCGAAATAGAAAACCTTGAGCAGTTTGTCTTGTATCTGTGCCGCTTCGTTTGCGACAGCTCACTCTTCATCTAAACCTGTTCTTTAAATCTGGGAATTCTCTATGCTTTTACCAAACGGCTCGCACATTATTTCATTCATGCATGCACTTCCCTGACTTTAGTTATGCAATTTAATTTTTGATATTTCTTGCTCGCTGCGCTAAGGTCAACACTTGGATTCGTTTCACATTCAATATATATGTTTTTTTTTGTTATTGTAATTAAACAATTTAATTGTTTATTTTTATTAATCATTTTATAATGGATTGTGGATTGCAGGAATTGTAGTGGCCGCAGGACCTAGATCATCCTTGACAAGGAAGCAGCAGTCGACGGAGAACGGAAGGAGGAAGCAGCCTCAGCTTCCGACTAACGTGGATGATGATGATGATGTCGAGGATGTAACATCCGACAAATGCCCAGAACCGAACGGTTACTTCGGTGATGCCGAACAGTGCGACAAGTATTACGACTGCAGGGATGGCGTGCACACCCCTAAACTGTGCCCGGACGGCATGGTCTTCAACGACTTCAGCCCCGAGTACGAGAAGTGCGATCTTCCATTCAACATCGACTGCTCGCACCGATCGAAATTGCGTTAGTTTTAATCATATTCGATCATCGTTGAATGCTGAATGATTAATTTGCTTCTTGCAGAGACTCCGCAGCCAAGTCTGCATTGCCCCAGGAAGCACGGATACTTCGGTCACGAGGAGCTTCACATCTGCGACAGGTTCTACTACTGCGTCGATGGCCAATTCAACATGATCACCTGTCCGAACGGTCTGATCTACAACGAGAAAGTGGGTATCTGCTCATGGCCAGATGAGGCCAAGAAGAAAGGCTGCTCCTCGGAAGGTAAGTGCGGTCAACTTCCGTTGCCTACAGCAGCCTAACCCAATGTTGCTCGCTTCTGGTCGCAGAGGTGTTCCAATTCGAGTGTCCGAAGGTGAACGAGACCTTTGGGGCCACACATCCAAGGTACGCCGACCCTGAGGATTGCCAGTACTTCTACGTTTGCATCAACGGCGACACTCCCAGAAGGAACGGCTGCAGGTTGGGGCAGGCCTTCGACGACGTCCACAAACGTTGCGACTGGGCCAGGAAAATCCCAGAATGGTAACTCACCAAATTACAACAATTGTAACCAAACAAACAACCACTAATGAACATGTTTAGCGTCGACTGGTACAAAGGGCAGCTGACCGACGAGCAACTTGAAGCCTTAGAGAATCCACCTACCCCCAAACCAAGGCCAGTCTCGAGCGGTCCGTCCAGAAGGAAACCTCAGAAGAGACCGCACGCGAGGACCTCCGACGATGATTGAGCCCACCAATTAACTTATTGACTTATTTTTTTTATAGAATCTTTTTTTTTGTGTAATAATTAATTTATTTCCTCGAAGAAAATAAACGATTTTACTTGAACAAATTAACAAAAAAAACAAACACAATCTCGAACGACCTTCTCATTCCGTTGGATGCAATCAACTCTTCGCAATTCATTACCATATTGCACAAACCATGCACACACAATCCCAACAAATAAAATCCAAAACTCGACAATTTCGTACATCTAAAATACTAAAACACAAATAATAAACGCAAACCGATTATGTAAACGATGACATTTCGCAAACAACGGATGACAATAAATTAGATGCTCTCAAATATACGTGCATAAGTTTATATATGTTTATATAAAAAAGCGGACAAAGAGTTAACTTAGACGGCACCCGCAACGCCGCGAGGTGAAAGTTACCGTCGTCAATCTGTATGTTACGCTACAATTCGATTATTTGAAAATCTCATTTTCAATTTAGCTATACGCTTTCAAACAAATAAATAAACAATTATCTTAACTTAACTAAACTATTTTCAAAATACGTAATTTCGTTTACCACTTGTAAACTTTAAATAACATAATCAAGACGTATACAATTTTTGAATAATTAATTATTTTATTAAATTAATCATTAGCTAAGTGAACGTTCAATGCGTACATAATAGCTAAATCTGTAGGAAATAAAATGAACGTACTTGCATAATAGCGGAATTTACACAAATCCAGGACTTCGCTTAAATTGCAAAGAAAATCAAAATAGAAATTCGAAAATTGATATTGTAAATTAAGTTAGGAAAGTTAAAACTATATTGAAATTTAAAAATTGTGCTTATATAATTATATATTGAAATATATAAAATTGAGATATAAAATGCAAATTTTTGGATATTCCTAGTAACTCGTAATTCAGAAACGAATCGAAAAGTTTTTCGCAGCGATGTGAAAGTTCCCACCGCGTCGATCCGTTGCGAAACAAACCGCATTTAATTATTTGAAAATTTTAATTTATTTTTTTTCTACACGTACATAAATAAGTTTATCTCGTATCGGTCGCACTCCCACAAATATCCATATTCAAATGATCGACGTACGAAAAAAAAAATGGTCCTAATTTCGTGTTGTGTATATATATATTTTTTTTTTATCTTAAAGCATATTTCGGGCTTCCTTTACATAAGAGCGCCGAGAAAGTTGCGCGGCCCGATGGGTTACGCAACCGGCAACATATTGAGAAATTTACTAGACGAAAATAATAAAGAAATAAATAAAATACGGCATGAGCGCACGACAATTTCCTTTCAGTTGTTCATTTCGCTTCTTTACAAGTTTTATGCTGTTCTTCGAAAAAGCTTTTCCGAGATCCTTGAAGGAAACCGGCAGCATTAGCGGAGCGTGTCCTTCGGTTTTAACGCATTTCTCGTCGAAAAACGCTCAAAGTATATAAAGAAGTAAAAGTGGCTTAACGCCATTGACATTCCCGGCGATTTGCCGCCGCAGGGGCGATATTAAAGTCGTTTACGAAAAACGGCTTAATTGCCGGCTTAATCGTTCCTAAAATTAGAAAAGTTTTCACCGCGAGAATTCGTCGTTTAATTAGGAAATGTACAAAAGTCGTCGCCATCGGTCGGTTTCTTTGGTGAGATTTCCGTGGTAACGGCCCAAGTAATCCAGGGTCGATAGCCATTGAACTCACCTTAGCAACGGTAGTTCTAATTGTTTTATAAATCACATCGGAATGTGCACTTAAAATGTACAGCAGGAGGCTCGATAATAAGAAAAAGACATATCAGGAATTATTATTATTCGAATACCATTCGACCATGGGCAGCGTTTAAATCATAATATTTTAAAAGAAACTACCGTAAAAGAGCAAGAACTTAAAATTTTAAAAAGTCAAAGACGTTTCATTTACGCACATCGACTCAACACATAAATTGTATGCAGCTGAAACTAATTATGCAGAAATTTGTTGATAAAGTCAATTAATCGTGGCATTTCATAAAATGTGCCGAGAATTATTTTCCATTGACATTTAATTAAAGTAACATTTCAACTAACTTAATTTCTAACTACCATAATATTTACAAATTTTTGAACTATAAAAATAATTATTGTCATTAGCGACGGTAATTACAACTTAATTAATAAAAGTTTTGAAAAACTTTCCTAAAATAGAAATGAGAATTTAACGAGAGTCGTTATTGTATTTTCAATGCTAAAGAATAATTTGTGCTTCGCTTTTACTCGATTTTCTTAAAGCGTTTAATCTTCATTCATTTATATTCATATATCGTGGAATGCGATGAGAAGTAAAACTGGGGACAAAAAAATGTGCGAAATCATCTTGAAATGTGTGAATTTTTCGATTAGAAAGTCTTCATCCACACGAAGAAACCGTCGTTTAATGATCCTTATTTATTTAGTGACCAAAATGCATTATTTATGCGCGAAAGAAAGTTCGATTCTGTATGCATCGGTGGCAGTAAAATGTCAAACGAATTAATTCGCAATTAAATACAAGAAAAAACTTGGAGAAATAGAATAATTCTATTGGAGAAAGAAGTAACCTCTTTTCCATCTTCTCTAAAGCAAATGAGTGCGCTTAAGTCCATGTCGAATTGAATGAAAATTGGAATGCTTATAAATAAAATTTAGATAAAAAAAACAAGACTTGTAGAATTCGAGTTGTAAAAGTTGTGTAATTATTACATCGTTTTTTTTTTTAAATTTAAATTGGTTAATTGATTTACGAATCGATTGGATAATGAATAATGATTTAATGAGACTTGAATTGCTAATAAATATTTTTATTTTTTTTTAAGTGTAGAAGAATTTTGCATTGAAATTGTTGATCGGTTTTGAATTGAAATTGCCGCAACGATGGACTTGGAATTGGTCTCTGGATGGCATTAGTATGAAGAGTATTGCCGTTTTCGATGGAAAACAAATGTATGCGGAGTGGAGCAAAACGTTCCCAAAAAGGATCGAACGGTAATCGATTCCAAGGTGCATTCGGATTTCTCGAAAGAGCACAAAAGGCCGAATGCTAGAAAGAGATTTTTGTAGCTTCATCGGTAATGCAATGTTATTATTATTATTACTTTTCAGCTACTTATAAATTCTGATCAGGTAAAATAAAAACCGTTCATTCAGATTTTTTGTTATTTTCTCGTTTGTATGAGTTTAAATCTTCATGTTTTAATTGGTTAATTTCTTTTATTTATGCATTTCGATTATTTGAATATTCATTTATTTTTTTGTGAAATATGAAAAATATTATTAGATGGTTGCGAGTTGGAAAAGGTTAAGTGTTTCCAATGGTCGCATTATAGCCGGATCGTGGGTTCGTTCGCTGTTTTTTTTCTTCTCTTCATCTCCACTCTTCTTTCTTTTTCTTTTTTGTGGTAGGGATGATGAAGAAGAAAGAGTGAGCCAATGGTAGGAAGGCCATCGCTGACCGCTGGGTAGGGAAGCAGTGTTTCACTTGGCCGCTTGGATTAGAGTCTATAAAGGACTTGCGGCGCTATCAATCCTTCAGTACAAGTAAAATAGTTCATCAAACACACATTCATACACGACAATCATGAGGTTCTTTGTGCTGACAACTCTTCTGGCCACGGCCGCCCTCACCAGTAAGTCTTTCAATTGAATTTGAGTTTCTTTTTTTCGATCGGAGGAGAAAAGCGAAAGCTGTTATTGTTCTCTTCGAATATCCTCGTATCCAATTGGTGCTAAATATAATGCATGGGAAATGATGTACGAGAAAACCGGTTGAAAATGCAAAAGTTCAAACCTTTCACTTTTATATAACAGCTCTCCTCGGTGCGCCGCGAGACGGAATGCTTGCTTGCTTTGCTTGCATGTATGCATGCATAATGAGTTCTTGTAAAACTAAACTCTTATTGTACGATTTCCGCAGGCGCGCAATCCTTCAAATGTCCACCCAAGGATGGACAATACGAAGATTCCATCCAGTGCGACAAATTCTACAGCTGCGTGGATGGCGTCGCCACCGAGAAACTGTGTCCAGATGGTCTCGTCTTCGATCAGCTGATCAGGAAGATCAACAAGTGCGACCAGCCCTTCAACATCGACTGCGGAGACCGTACCGAACTTCGTAAGTCTTCAAAAAATCTAAAGCAAACGAACAATCCGATTAAACGATCATTTTCCAGAACCGCCAAAGAGCTCCAAACTGTGCCCACGTCGCAACGGATTCTTCGCCCATCCCGAACCGCAAGTCTGCAACATCTTCTACAACTGCATCGAGGGTGAAGCCACCGAGATCAAGTGCACCAACGGCCTCCACTTCGACGAGTACTCAGGAACCTGCGTCTGGCCAACCGCCGCCGGTCGTCAAGGCTGCGACGACTCCAAAGTCCGTAAGTATTCCGCAAAAACTATTCTATCGAGATCACTAAAAAAAAATGCTTTACTTCAGACACCCTGAAGGACGGTTTCGAATGCCCGAAGGTCGAGCAGACCGACGCCAACGGTCAACTCATCGTCCATCCCAAATTCGCCCATCCCTCCGACTGCCAAAGATTCTACGTGTGCCTGAACGGACAGGAACCCAGGGACTTGGGATGCCAGGTCGGTGAGGTCTACAACGAGGAGTCCCAGAGGTGCGACGCCCCAGAAAACGTACCCGGATGGTAAATAAAACTAAATAAAACATCACCAAATTACCAAATTAACCATTATTTCTTCAATTTTTCAGCGAGGACTGGTACAAAGATGAGCCATCATCCAAACCCGTTAAGAAGGCGTAAATAAATTGACGTTCCCCCAGACGTTATTTTCTCCTAACTTCTCAAAATTAAAACATTAAAAAAAAAATAATAACGAAGACTTTCTTCGCGTGTATTTTGTGTATATGACTTTTGTAATGTGTGTTTTATGTGTTTTTTTTTAAATAATAAAAAAAAAGTTCTTTTTTACATTCGTAACTTATTGATTGCATCCTCGCCCTTGACAATACATTTAAATTTAAACTTTTACAAAATAAAACTAATTTTTGTAAACGAAAAATTCAATGATTCACGTACATTTTCTGCAAGTGCTAAATATAGTAACGAACGCTAATTTCACTGCATTCCAAGTATTTTATTAAGAGATGACATTTAAACGTTTAAACCTTTTAAGAATTAAGTATCTATTTAGAAGGAATTTCGAAATAACTATAATTTTAAGTAATTGACCAATCAAATTAGTAATTTTATTGTTATTTTTTTTTTTTTTGTAAAAGCGCACCCTTTATTCATTCTTTCTTCCTAATTGTGATTTATTATGTACGACATTCCTACAAGAAATACATTTAAAATTATGTTTAGTCACAGTGAATTCTATATCAACTTTTTTATGAAGCTTACAAATTATACTAATTCTCAAAATATTACAAGTAAAATTACATTAATCTGTCAAAAGTATAAATTGATTCAGTATGATTCAAAGATGAATTATTTATTGAATAATAACGTTGCAAAATATCCTGATGAATATTGAATATGCAGATTACACTTAAAACAATAGGAAATGAAATAAAAATTACTTGTATCATGGTGACACCTACATGATTCACACAAAAAGCATAGTGCAATTAAAAAATCATAATTATAAATTTGAATACTCTGAGTTTTGTATCTTAATTTATCCAAAATACAATGTTTACATGTTTTATGATGTTACTCGACAACTACTCGTTTCAATTATGTGTGTGTGAACACTTCAATTTAACATTTATTTGACAATTTATATTTGGAACCGACGTGAAATTTGTGTAAAATCTTCATATGACATAGTGAAAGCGGTGCATTGTGCTACGATTTCCATGAACTTTACTAACGACTAATGTCAAAGTTCCATTTCATTTCGCTCCTTTCATTCCTCCGCAAACATCCTCATTATTTCGAATCATCATTTTGTCCATCGATTTTCAATTTGCACATATCGTTGCGTCATTTTATCTTTAAATAAATAACTCATTTTCAATCGTTCCTATTCTATTTTGGAATCAATTGAAGAAGAGTTCAAGAATCCGGTTACGTGAGGGAAATAGAAGATGCACGTCGCCGCGGTTTCCATGAACTTTACCGAATCCTTTCTAATGAAATGTAATACTAAATATGTATTTTTTTTTGTCTTTCTCTCGCTCTCCCGTTTCATAAAAAACTGTTTCGTTTGGCTTTTTTGGAACGGTCTAGTTTTTAATTACTGTTTTTTTTTTCGTTCTTTCTCGGGATTTTGTGGAAAGCGGAGAAAGCGTCGTTTTCGTCCTCGAAATAACAATTCCTTTCTAATGACAATTTCATTGTTATTTTTTTCTTTTAAATTTTAATCAATGCAATGTTTGCAACGGATATTGATTGTTTCCAGGATTTGGAGAATCTGGTTATGAGAGGTGAAAGTGGTTCGGGCCGTTGGGTAACCCGTGCAGCGAATGCCCTAAAGTGTATTAAAAAGAAAGCGCTAATTAATAAGTTGTATCATATTTACAAAAAAAAAACGATACAACAATTTTCCTCACGTTCCTTTTTTGCTTTTGCTGTTGAAATGGATTTTTTTACATTATTATTATGTTATTAGCATTTTCGCTGGTGTGCGGTGCGAATTATGAAAGAAAGAAAGCAAATTAGATGGAGTAGAGCGCGATTTGTACGTACGTACAGGAGCGGGATTTCGTAAAAGTTTACAACCGGTATTATAGGTAGTAGAGGTTGGATTGGAGTGACCGGCTCAAGACGCCCAACATCAGTACCACGATTCCTGCGGCGTGATGCGTTTCATAGCAGCTTTCGACCAATAGAAGTTTACACAACATTATCAAAAGAAATTAAAAAGCTACCGAAAAAAAAAAGGAGGAAGGAAGAAATTAATAGGAAAGGGATCGAAATTCTTTGCTCCCCCTTTTTTTTTCTACGCCCACGTCCCGACTGCCTAAAACCGGACTGTGCAACAAAAGCCTGTCTTAGTCGAAGATCGTGATCCGATTCAGAAGACCGTCCACCGAAATGCAGCAGCAACAGCTCCTGATACTCGCGATGATCGCCGTCAACCTATTCTTAGGCAAGTATTCCAAGTAATTTCTGCAGAATCTAAATCCGGAATTCGATTAACCTTTTTTTGCACGTACGCGTGCGAGTGAGTGAATGCGCCGCTGCTGGAGTGAATGCACTCGCCGTTCCGTTGCGCAACGTTACGCAAAATGAGGAATGCATTCATCCTAATAAATATTATTATTATTATTATTGTATATATTTGGTTTTGAAAATGTTTGTTAATTTGGTTGCCTACGAATGCAGGTGGCGTCGAGGCGCAGAACTTCAAGTGTCCCGAAAGGACCGGATACTTCCCGGACCCGGTGCAGTGCGACGTCTATTATCTATGCTCCAAAGGGGAAGCCGAAGAGAAACTCTGTCCCGACGGTTTGGTCTTCGACGACAGGGATCCGAACCACGAGAGATGCGACATTCCTGCTAACGTCGACTGCGAGGATCGCACAGAATTACGTAAGTAATCTTTATTTCATTTATAGTGGGTGCATTACGCAATGGATCAACGATCTTTTAATGCGAACTGCATATTACTCAATGCGCGATTTGCATCGCAGACGGAAGTCTGACACGACACGAGGAAATCGAATTATTCAACTATTTGCATAGCTGAAATACATTCATTGTATTATCTAAGCTTAACACAAAGATTCAAAATATTACAGTTTTCTTCAGAACTTATATACATACTTTTAAGAAATTTAAACTTAATTTTCTAAATGTAGTAAATATTTTTGCAGAAAGCTGCAATTTACGTAAACACTTTCTTGTACGTTTATGGAGTATGCATATTTAGAAAAATATCCCATAGTGCAAGGCCAAAGCGAGTAAAAGCAACATTCATTAACTTTTATATTTTCTCTTCAGGAAATTGTTCTTGCTTGTTTTCATTTTATTTATTTTTTAAATTAAAAATGCATTAAATTTCCTCTTATATAAAATTATATAACAATATCGATTTCACAAATTACATTTTTAATGCAGAAATTTGATTGATTTTAATAATAAAACTAAATGTTATTAAATAATGTTTCGTAAATGTACATTCTAATTGATTGGTGTTGCGAAATCGTTATAATTAATGTGTGTCGTTGCTTTTGAAATGCTTTCTGGCGTTTCTTTTTTTGGCTTTGATAATCGCAATTATTTCCCCAACAAATGAAAGTGGCGAATATTCATTCCGCACGTCATCGAATTGCATATTGAAATTGGCGTTGCGTAATGAAGAGGTGTGGAAATATAGATTTTATTGTTCGCGTTTTTTCTGCAGAGGAACCTCAACCATCCAAGGGATGTCCAAGGGCCAACGGTTATTATCGTCATCCGGACGTCGACGCTTGCGACAAGTTCATGAACTGCGTCGATGGAGTTCCTCACGAGTTACCTTGTCCACCCGGACTCATCTACGATGATACCGCCAGCACTTGCGCGTGGCCAGCCGAAAGCCGCAGAAGGGATTGCATGAAGGCCAAGAAAGGTTTGTTTCCCTAGAAGATTTTATGATAGAAATAATATAATGATAATTCGTTTTTTAGATTCACTCGACGACGGATTCTCCTGCCCCGACGGTGATGTCCTTGGACCCGGAGGAAGAAACCTCCCTCACCCAACCTTCCCTCATCCCGAGGATTGCCAAAAGTTCTACATCTGCAGGAACGGCGTCCAGCCGCAGAAGGGTTCCTGCTCCGCAGGATTCGTCTACAACGAGGAGACCTTCACCTGCGACGATCCTGCCAACGTACCTGGATGGTAAGATCCTCACACGTACACCAATGAAACGTTTAATTAACAACAATTCAATTTTCTTGCAGCGAGAAGTATTACGACGAGAAGCCGAGCAGCAGCAAGAAGAACTAGACTATTTTTTATCCTAATGTTTAGCTGTTAATAATCATAATAAGTACGTTTACATTTATTAATATTTTCGAATGTGCTATATATATATATATAAAAATATTATTAATTATTTCGACTAGTTTGTAATGTAATATTTATTACGCAAGAAACACACACATAATATATATAGTATGTAGAGAGAAAACGGCGTTCACTCACAACTACCTAAACCCCATTTTATCATTCCATTGCGTAATATAATAATCATTCCTTCGGCTCTTTTTTTTCCCAAACGCAACTTCATCCACCGGAGAGAAAGTTTGATATGTAATCGTTTATCGAACGGCCATAACGTCTCTCCTTTTTCCCACTCTTCAGCATTCGTAATGTGCATACACGTACATATATATTTTTTTTTTTTTTTTGGTCTTTGGTTTTCTGCTCTCGCGTCTCGCCCTGCTCATTCACGCTCGGAGATAGTTGGAACACCTTGATTTTATCAAGGTTGTCAACAATTCAATCTAATTTCAGCTTTTTCATTCCCTATTAATAGTTTGTTGTTTATGCTTATTTTTTCGACTGCTCAAGAAATCAAATTTTTTGAAAAGAAAAAAAAAACTAGAACACTATTAGTATCCACTTTTTTTTAGAGTTTATGTAATACATATTCACTTTGACACAGTTTTTGATTCGTGCCTAAATCATATTTCGAAAGGCTGTAATTAGTCGATAATAGTCAATTTTATTATTGGAAATAAAATTATATTAATAAATAAAAATCTATTAATAAATCTTCGATGAAAATCTAATTTATTAACCATTTATTTCCTATTTTTTAGATCAATAAATATGAACTTTTGTAATGTTGAAAACCATTTATCACACAAGTCGATTGCTTCATTGAAATTGGTTTTATGTATGGTTTATATAGCAATTGGTTCTTCAATAAAGAAATGATCTATTTTACGATATCGAAACCAAAGCACTTATTGTATCAAGAAATTCAATTAGACCTGCAATGTTATTGCCAAACACATTACAAATACTAATTGATTCATTTATTGGAATTTTAAATTGTCAGACTACCTTTTTCTTCAATGTTAATGGATTGCAAATATTTATTTTTCAGTACTAAAATATATATTTTTTCCTCAATTTAAAGTTAACTTTGCTAAATATACTATTTCAACTAATATTTATACTTAGAAAAATGCATAAAACTAAAAATTCAATTGATTTTTGACGATTTAAAAATATTTAATTTTTGGGTTCGTCGCTTACTGCATTGATATCTCTCTGGTAAACATCGATTTTCATTCAGCATTTATTTATTTTTTCAAACTTTTTCTGCACAAAAATGTAAGGCACTATTATTACATAAATATATGAAAAATTTAAGAGTAAAGACAAAATTTCTATAATTTTTGTAAATAAAAATGGAATAAATTAAATTATTATCAGTAAATAAATTTCAATATAATCGTACTTCTATTTCACTTCTTCTCTGTTGAAATCCAATTAGATTGATGTTGCTTCGATTGCAAGTGATTAACGAATATATTTGTATCGTTTCATCCTATAATTTCAATGTTGCTGTTACTAAACTTTTTCAACTGTTACACTTCTTCTCTTAAGCAATCTAATCCGATTTATCGACTAGATTGTATTAGCGACATACAATGCAATGTTGTAACATGCGGTAAAGAAGTAAAGAAGTATGCAGCGCAAACAATCTAATTTCTTTTACCACCATGTACAATGAAATATGTATCTTTTGTAAATCTTGTAACTGCAGTAACTTTTACCTCATAACACAATAAAATATATATATCTTATATCTACAACTACTCTTACCTAATGGTAATAATATTGAATCTTATCTAACAATTTTAAGTGAATTTCTAGTTTTATTAATACTTTCGAGCAAAAAAATATACAAATATACAAATTAAATATAATAATTCTAGGATTAGAACTGAAAAATCTAATTAATTAGACTGGATTTCAAAATATTTTAGTTTCGGGTTCGTCGCTTGACGTGACGTTGAAATCACTATTGTAAAAAGTGATTTTCTTTAAACCATTGATTATTTTTACTAATTTTTTTATGAATTTTATAATGTTATGAGTAATATGATTGGGAATTAAAGTTTTAGAAGTTTGGTGCATTAATTTTGTGAATACAGTCAAAATATTGAATATATTTTGACAGTTTTTAATGAAATTTACATTTATATTTTAACGTACCGTTCTTTCGTAAATTTAGATTTTCCTTATGATAATTATTATTTCTATTCAACATTTTTATAGATTTTGTAAGGGTTGCGAGTTATAAGAATGAGACTTGCGTTTAGGGGATGCGGTAATTCTGAATGAAGTTGCTGGTTGTTAGAGGTATGCAGATTTTTATTTTTCGAGGTCTTGTGTGTGCGTGTGTGGTCGTGTGGAACAGACGAAAAATATTTAATTACAGCCGGGTTCTTTGGTGCATTGGGTGGGACATGCGGGATATGCGCTATGGCCGAGTAAATTGGAGTAGATTTCGAAGTCCCCTCTTTCCACCGTCCGGGCCGAAAGAGATTGCCGATGCATAACTAATAATATTCGCATACACTCGATGCGTGTGTGTGTGAATGTGTGAGACACACGGACGAGAATAAAGAACGTATACCCATACCCACTCACACATACAAGTAAGGAACAGACAGTCCATAAAAGCGAGTGAGATACCGAATGGTAAAATACCATAGGTGAAGGGTACAGCAGTCAGTGTAGAAAGTGCTGTTTGAAGTGTTGTAGTAGTGCTCAGTTACCAAGGATAAGCAGCAACATGAGAGCGTTTCTTTGGGCCGCCGTTTCCGTCGCCGTCATCGCCCTGGGTATGTTAACCACCGACAGTCAACACTAACACAAAACATTAACAAAACTGAAAACCACCTGAAACCTGGGAAGAGAAAAAGGACGAAGAAAAAAAACATCCCCTGACGCACGCAAATTATCTTATTTTTATTGAAAACAAATGTACAATTTAAAATCGAAGACTTTTGAATTGATAACAAACAAAAGACACCCTCCGGATTGTCAAGGAAACAGACACGAAGAGGGAAGTTACGCAACGAATCGATTTTCGCTCGGCGGTACGTTTCATCGCCTTTCGTAAAAGTTGTTTGCGGAGTTTCTTGCTCTTTCGCTCTTTTGGACACCGACACGAAATCGCCGCCGACCGTATGTATTGGGGACAATTCTGTAATTATCGAACAAACAGTTCTTTCTCTCCGCGCCGCCTCCGGGCAAAAAGCAAAATTTCTATTTCCTTCTATTTTATTTATATGGTTTATTTCTTTTTATCGCAAGCTAGCAACAAAATTCACCATACACACTCACCACAAAACTTGGACATGACAAACACACACACACATTCACATGCCACGATGAATTATGCAATCGAAAATTTGCTCCACATTTTTCGGTCTCATAATTGGCAAACCGTTTCGAAACTAGTTTCGGAATTATTATTATCGAACGATCGATCGTTACATTTCATTCTTTTCCTTTTTTTCTTCTTCTTCTTCAATGGACTACACAAAAAACGTACGCTCAATCGTTTATGTAATTTCCATTATGAAAACCCGATTGTTCAATGTATAAAAAACAATCAGTTCATATCAACGAGGTTTTCATCACTTCATATTATTATTTAATACATAAAAAACTATCTCAATTATCAAAATCTAATGTTTTTATAAATTTAACTATTACATAGATACATCATTATTATTTTGTTGCTATGGAAATAAATCAAAGAAACATTTACATGACATTTAAAAACATGTTTTGTTTGTTTTTTTTTGTGTTTATTTTTTGTTTTACGTGGGAGACATATTATAATTAGTTTTCAAAAATTTATTGTATTTTACATATTTAAATTATAATTTGAAATTATTAAAAAAAAACAATTAAAAACTGATTGAAATGCAGCAGACTGTGTTATTACATAGTTTTCCAGTGATTAAACACACGTATTGTGTTGCATAATTATACTTATTTACGTTTTAGCAATATTTTATATAATAATTTTACGGGTAATTAAATTTTACGTTAAATACGTATTTTTATTACACAATTATTAAATTAATTTTAATTAAAAAAAAAGTATTTGAAAGTAACCAAATTGTTAAATTCACTAACGAGTATTTCATTATTAGTAGTATGTAATTATAAAAATGAATGGAATATCGATTAGTGCTAGTTCGAAACGATAAGAATCGATTAGTACAAAATTGTGTGTATATTTTTTGTACATTTATTTTAAATTCAAAGCAGATTTTAATGTAATTTAACCGCAGTTTTACAACATACAACGAAATAGTAGAAACTAGAGAAAAAACCACTTTCTTTTACTAAATAAAGGAAATGATGTCTGCTGATTTTCACTTTAATTAAGATGGACCTCGTGCACATTTTTCTTGCTTCTTGTAGTTTTGGAGAGCAAATGTTGAGCTTTCTAAGCGACACACATAGAATTTACAAAAAAATTAACAATGAAATTTAATAAAGATTATCGTTAATAACAGTTTTGTAAACTATTCGAATCTACAAAGTTATGCGAAAATATACTGAAAAGTGAAGGAGTAACATTTTAAATGTATTACGTGATAGTCTTTGTAATTGGTTATTGATCAGGAAGATCTTAAAGTTTGGATGATGCAAAATTATAGTGCGTTTTCGTATTATGTGAATATCTATGAGACGTGATTCTCACTGTAATTAATGCGGACGCAATTAAATTGATTGCATTTTAATGCGACAGCTTTTCCGTTTACGGAACATCCCGTTGCATCGAATCGCTTATTTCCATAACGATTTTCCATGCGATTACGAAACTGTAATTAAAACAAACAACGTAACGGTTGAATATTTTCATAATTTGAATAAATTGTGAATAAGAGATTCTTCAGTTGGATTATATTGTTATACTTGAGATTTCTCTTACTTTCATATTATTAAGAGGTCTTTATTTTTGTGAAAATTATTTGTAGAGAGTTGGATAATATTTATTTGAAAATTTGAAGAAAACTGTTGTCAATAAAATAAAGATTTAAGGTCGAATATAAATAAAGTTTAAATGAGAAAGGGAAAAAATGTAACGGAATTAATTAAAAATTGTGGCCTCGAATTTAATTATAAATTGAACTGCTGCGTTCGCGTGAAATTTAAAGGCGTAAACGGAATTGAAGCGAAATCCTTGGTTTTGGAACGAGAATCACAAAAGACTCGAAATCGAAAACGAGGCTGCTTTCTTCCGTTTGTTCGTTAAAATACGCGTACAAGTAATTTGTTTCTAGAAATGACACTTTCTTTTCGCGGAAACGCGGATATTTATTTCCTTCCGTCGAAATTTGTGTAAAGTAAAGTTTGGGTCGGCTCTTTTGTAAATGGAATTGAAGGAGCGCGCGTCTAAGCACGAACGGAATTTGGCATCGCGTGTTTGTAACCTTCGGCAAACTTTGACGTGATTCGGTTACCAAATGCAAAATGAAATCTAATCTTGTCTGTTTGTTTGTTTGTTAATGTTTCAGTGCAGGGAGGTGTTTTGGTCGAGGACGCGCCCGCATGCCCCGAGCAGCACGGAGTCCAGGCGTACGCCCATCCCGAATCCTGCAACCTGTTCTTCCTCTGCACGAACGGCACCCTGACCGTCGAGCAGTGCGAAAACGGTTTGCTCTTCGACGGTAAAGGAGCCGTCTACAACCATTGCAATTACCATTGGGCCGTCGATTGCGGACAGCGCAAAGCCGATCGTGAGTTAAACTTAAATTTAACTCTTCCGATAACAACTTCTTTTGATTGACGTTTCAGTGACACCTATCAGCACCCCCGGATGCGAATACCAATTCGGAATTTACCCGCACAGCGACGAATGCTCCACCCATTACATCAAGTGCGGTCACGGTGAAGCGCACGCCGAAGAATGCGAACCGGGTCTCGTCTACGACGACAGGATCCACGGATGCAACTGGCCCGATCTCCTCCTCGAGAAGTGCAACCCGGAAGGTAACAACAAACAACCCACATCTTCAGCAACTCAAATATTCTAATTTTAATTTATTTTGCAGCTGTCGTCGGATTCAAGTGCCCCACGAAGGTACCATCCAACACCATCGCCGCCAAATTCTGGCCGTTCCCCAGATTCGCCGTCCCCGGAGATTGCCACCGTCTCATCACCTGCGTCAACGGACATCCACGTCTGATCACCTGCGGAGAAGGAAAGGTCTTCGACGAGACCAACCTCACCTGCGAGGATCCGGAGCTCGTTCCCCATTGCGCCAATCGTCTCTAAAAAAGATAAATCATTTTACAAAAAACGCAATTCGATCCATCGAAATTAACCAGACAAACTCAAAAAATAAAACTTGCGCAAACAACGTCAATCAAAAATAAAATATCTATTTTTCTATTGTCCAATTATCAAATGAAATATACAAACTTTTCTTTTTTTTTATATTTTAGGCCATAATAAAAATATAGAAAAAATAATAAATCATCTCTTTATTCACATTCCCCCAATTTTATTATTAAATTTGATTTCTGCAACCAAACATTCAAATTTCATTTAATTCCTTTTATTATTTACATTTCTTTTATAGCAGAATTTCCAATTTTGTATAATATTAAGAATTAATTTATTGCATTATTACACAAAGAATTACAGACAAATACATGTATGTAATAACATGTATTAATTTTTTAATTAATAGGAAATGTAAGAATTAATGGCGACAAAGTAAAATAGTAACGTTTCTTTTATGACTGTGTAAAAAGAAAGATTATTTATAATATAATAATAATGGAAGAAATATAATAATGTCTAAACATATTCATTTCTATTCATAACTACTTGTATGCGGTTAATGAAAGAGGAACTGTTAACAAACAAGTTCATTCATCAAAATTACAGACGTTCACCGCAGCGGTTTTTTAATGTCAGTAATTATAGAAAATCCTCCATTTAAGCGAATCCGCAGGAAACAATAGGTTTCCTCGCATCATTGTTGGCTTTTTTGAATTGTGCGAGGAAAGTTGCGCGAATTCTAACTTCCGGTTCCGGCATCGAATGAAATGCGACTGAAGACCATTAATTTCCGTTTCCAGTGAATCCGTGGAAATAAGGAAACATTTTTACTGTGGAATATATATATTGTTTGTTTGCTTGCGAGGAGAGGCAGGTTTCTTCTTTTGCTGTTGTCGCTGCTGCAGTCGTTGATCCACAAACCTACATAGGTTTCAAAAGAAGCGCGTGTCTTAGGGATTTCCAATTTCGATGTATCTTCGGCTGCGGGACGCTCGACTCGAATCGAAACGCATTTTTTGAAGGTCGTCCAATAATAATTTTAATGGCGCTTAAATTAATTCAAAAGAAAAGAGAAGAAGCGATTACAGTTTTTTATTTTTTATTTTCATCGGGGTTTCATCGAAAATCGGTTCAATTGTGAAAGCGAACCATCTCTAATGTTTCTGTACGCAGCATGTTCACTACATTAACTAGAAAGTAAAGTGATCAATTGAATAAAAAAATAATAATATTTATTAATTAACTATTTTTTTTTGTTGTTCTATTAATCGATGTATGATTTGCTTCAATCTCGTGGATGTCGTGACGCGCAAACGTTAACATTTTCAACTCTAATTACAGTTTTAATCTCTTTTACTGTTGCAAACATTATTAACATTTATTTCCTCAAGCAGAAAACAATTGCTGACTTACCGGATGCAACTGTTTTAAGTCAAAAAAATCAGAAACGTCAAAAATGACAACAAAATCATTTGACAAAAGTCAACCATTATTTATTGTTGTTGTTGCTATGGTTATTGTTTTATTTAAGAAATCCGCAAGTGTTATATATAAAACTTATATTAAAACTAATAACTTTCATTGAATTACTGTTATGTTGAGATCAAATATTTAGAAATCCTCTGCAAAGATTGAGTGCGTTAATGATAACGGTCCAAACGAATAATTGCTTGGATGGAAGATGATGTTGATATGCGCGGATATTTTATTGGTAATCTCATTGTTTAAATATTCTCAGATCGCTGATCCCAGCGCGGAGAGGTCTTCGGAAGGAGGAAGGAAGAGTCGTCCGAAGAGAAGTACCGTGTATATAAGTACGATAACTGACCTAATTGTTCAGTTTCATGTGCTATCCGTGTTGGTAAACAGCGAGAAAGAAATTTCCTGCGACAGTCCGTAAATACCTGACATACCCAAAGTTATACAAATAAAATACGCATTCATGTTCTTTGGTCTTCCTCCAATTATAGTTTGATTTGAAACTTACACAGAAGGAAGAATTATTTAAGAAAGAAAACCGCAGCAGTTTTTTTTTATGCAATGAAGGTAAACATTTTATTTTTAATAATATTTTTTATATAAAATATAATTTATTTAAATAATTAAACTACATTTCAATTATTAATCTACAAATAGTAAATAAATAATAATTAATTATTTAAAGAATTAAAAGTAATATTATTTTTATAAAATTATATTACAAATATAATGGAACTTAGTTTCATCCAAATGTAATCTCTGATATAAGCTATTTTTATGATGGAAATAATAAAAATAGATTGTGTAACTGTTTTTCTGTTTATATAAATGCATACACACTTAATTATATATAGGTTCCATGGTGTAATGGTTAGCACTCTGGACTTTGAATCCAGCGATCCGAGTTCAAATCTCGGTGGAACCTCAATTTATTTTAGTCTCTTATTAAGAAACATACTTTTCAAATTATTAAGAAATTAGTGTAAAATTAATTAATTCATTCATTTATTCAATTTAATATTAATTTTACTGAATTATAAAAATTATATTTAAAAATGTAATAATTATTGAGAAAGTTATAAATAGAATTTGCGTTATTATTCTAATCTTTAAATAGTAATTTGAATTAATTTAATAATATACCGTAAAGTCGCAGCAAGTTCATCCTTTCATTCGAGTTTAAGAGACTTCTGACCTGAACTCTTCTCCTCTTCCTACCGATTAACTGTAAACTATGCAAATTGAACCTCATCAATTACGTTCAAAACGGCTTCCTGCGAAACTCTGTAATTTCTGAGAGCGTCTAACGGGCCCGCGCAGAAAACGAAAAGAAAGATTTGTTGTGTTATTTTATTTTATTTTTAATAATCGTTAAATCAGGCGAATCATCGGGTTACGGGCAGAAGGAGCACAGAAAACGAGTCTCAAGATTGGAATGTCGTTTTTTTTTTAAATTCTTATTATATCCACCATCACAACCTACAGCTCTTCTGCTACCAAGTGGTAACATAGAAATTGCGACGCGATCGCCAAATAAGAATGACCTGAAAAAAGTGTATATAATAAAACGACAATCTTTTTTTGTCTCGTAATGCTATAAAATAAAGATTCTTCGTTACCGGAAGGAAATGGGAAGGAAAACCGGGTCAAGTTTTCTAAATCTCGCAGCAAAGATGAATTATTTATAAATTATGTGTGTGTGAGAGGGAGAGAGATTTGGAAAGTGGAAACTTTCGACTTGTTAACACGAATTTTCTTCATCACGGGTTTTTGCTTTTCTTCTCCTCAGGTGTCGGCGATCCTGTTCATCGTCTCGCTCTGGCTGATCCACGTGAGGACTTCGAATGGAGAGTACAGGTTCAGGAGATTGCCTCCGAGACAAACGAACGCTCAGTTCGCGAAAAAGTGGAGTAACATAAACCAGAGGCACTCGCAACAGGAGATCAGAGGTCGTCCACAGAGGATGCCACCGCAGATGCTGCATCCAATGAATCCGCACTTCAAGAAGCCTCTAGGTCCGCATCCTCCACCTCCGCCACCGCCCAGACAGATTCCCGCAAAGATCTTACCAGTCCGTTTAACGCAGATCAAATTGAACGCTCCGGAACCTGCAAACAGGAATCCTAATTACAGGGAGAAAGCTTTCCTCTCCTCGCCCACGATCAAAGCGCCAGACTATGATTTCCAATTGCAGACAAACCAAATCCCGAACCACTCGAACCTCATCAAGCAGGTAGACGAGAAAGGACCTATTCACACGATCCCAGCACCGAATTTGAGCCTTGCCGATAAACCCGCGCACATCGAGGAAGTCAAGCCGAAAGTCGAGAAAATCTACCAAGAAGTGCAGAAACCCTATCAGCTGGAAATCCCAAAACCTTACCAGTTAGAAATTCAGAAACCGTACCAAATGGAAATTCAGAAACCCTACCAATTGGAAGTTCAAAAACCCTACCAATTGGAAGCACTAAAATCTTACCAACTGGAAGCGCAGAAACCATATCAAGTGGAAATCCAAAAGGCGCAACAGTACCAAGTCACCGAAGCCCCCGAACCTCCGAAAAAGATCTACAGGCAAGAGCTGTACCATCAAGAAAAGCAGAAGCAGGAGACAGACATCCAGCAGGAACAAGATCTCTTCAAAGTGCTTCAAACGCTGCCCCATCAGCAGATCATCGAAGGTTACCAAATCATCCCCCAATCGCAGCTCGTGCAACAGAGTTACATCCAACAGTACTACCCTCAAGATCCCTCCTTCATCACTGGCATTCCCCAGAAGGAATTCCACCCGGAATACTTGAGCTTCAATTACGAGGAGCCGACAATCAAACCCACCGAAGAGGTGATCCGATTTCCAGCGGAGTATTTCGAAAATCGCGAAGTCCAAGACACCAACAACGTGGAGCCGGAATCAGCAAAGGTATCGCAAGTCAACGACGAATTGATTGCAGGAAGTTATTACTCTTCGTTGCCCAATAAGCAAGCCGCCGATGCTTTGGCTTCTCTGCAAGCTGCAGGAAAACAGAACAACAACAATGAACACAACAAGATGACCATTTACGTGCCAGATGATTTTGGCGATGACAAAAGCTACGAGGACGGAGAATCCGATCCAGAGATCGACACGTTCGGAAGCCGGATCAAACCAAAGACATATTAACATTTGTATCTAACTTTCATTATTATTTAAACCCTATTTATTCCTTATTATCGTTGTAATAATCATTTATTTATACTACATCTAATTTTGTTAATAAAAATTTCAAAAATACAATTTATTTATTTTACATTTCCTATACAAAAATATTCCATGCATTTAAAAGAATGTACGACAAATTGATTGTTAAGCAAGCAAATTAAACATAAATATTCACTCTTTGAATTCGATGATTTAATTAAAGCAAATAGTTAATTAATCAACTAATAAGAAAGTTATTAAACTTTTATGCGACGACGGTTTAAGCTCATCGTATCGCATGTTCCCAATCATATCATAGTATTAAACCTTTTTTAGGCGAAAAGCTTACGTCACGAATCTACCAACAGGCTCATTGGATGGGCCATACTTTTACCTTTAAAATTGCATATTCGTTGATCAATTGCTAGGAATAGTTATCTATTAATTAAAGAAAACATAATTGTATTGTACCGATTCATAAAAGTTGCTAAATAAATAGTAATTTACAAATTTTAAAATAATAACGAGAGCAAACCAGAATATATACACTATTATTAATCGTTCCTAATAATTGTTAAATGATCGGGGAACCGTCCAAGAAAAAGAAAAAACATGGTGAAAACGCAAAAAAAGTGAATAACTTATTTAATCAAAAATATTTACTTGTGTACATAGATTCTTTTATTTTGATTCTATTTGTATATACATTATTATTATTATCCAATGTTTCCTTTTCGTACTTTTATTTTTTCCTTTTTTGAGCGTAAAGTTAAGCAAAGCGTGTATAGATCCCTTCTTTAATGGGTGATTTATCAGTTAGTAAAGTGTAAATATTCTAAGAACATCTTCGATCTTAGTAAAATTAACTGTTGATTAAAACTTATGTTATGTTCATCTGTAAAACATTAATATCACATTAAAGTATTCAAGCTATTAAACAATATCATTTAATACAAATTATTAATTTATGTAACTTGTTTAAAGTAGTTTATCGAAAAATTAAACTTTTATAACTTTTTAAATTCAAATTTTTAAATTACATTTTTCAGCTGTCGATCTATAAGATAATTCGAACGTCTATAACTCCATAATAAGGTAATTATAAATATACTATTTATATAATTTGCACCACAAATCTAGAATTAACGTTTTAGTAAATGAGAAATTCTAATTAAGGTGATAATTAAAAAATCAAGATTTTTACAGGCTGAACCAGACTATATTATAGTCTAGTTGCAAACCCATCAAGTTGGTTTGTTACTTAACTAATGAATTCATTGAAGATTATAGTTCAGCACTTTTGGTGCTGTTCCAAATCGAATTATGTAATTAGAGCAATAATTAGAATTACCTATTAATTAAAATAAAGGCTACTTCATTGCTTATCGATTAGTAATATTTATTTGCACTTAACTCACTTAATTATTGAATTATTAATGATTTAATATTTTGTCAAAGCGCCACCTACTGTAATACAATTTATTTAATCTATATAATTAACAGATATTATGTTTTATAATATAAATAGGTGTCACTGAGTAACGTAATTTAAACGTCTATAACTCCATTAGTAAGGCAATTACAAATCAACTATTTATATAATTAGTTTGCTAAATCTATAATGAATACTTTAGTAAATAATAATTTCTAATTACGGTTCTAATTAAAAAGTCAAGATTGGAACAGCGCCAAAATGGCTGAACTATACGCTTTGATATATAATCTGCAGAGGGCCTAAAAAAATATATTATAGTCTAGTTACCAACCCCTTCCATGTTGGTTTGTTACTGAGCTAATTATATCCATTTTTTGTCCATCTATTGGTGATCGCGAGAAGGTTATAGTTCAGCACTTTTAGCGCTGTTTCAAATCGAAGTTTTTAATTAGAGCATTAATTAGGATTACTTATTAATTAAAATAAAGGTTAATTCATTGCTTATCGATCAGTAATATTTATTTGCACTTAATTCAATTAATTATTGAATTATTAATGATTTAATATTTTATCAAAGGGCCATCTACTGTAATACAATTTATTTAATCTATATAATTAACAGATATTATGTTTTATAATATAAATAGGTGTCACTGCGTAAGGTAATTTAAACGTCTATAACTCCATTAGTAAGGCAATTACAAATCAACTATTTATATAATTAGCTTGCTAAATCTATAATGAATACTTTAGTAAATAAGAATTTCTAATTAAGGTTGTAATTATAAAGTCAAGATTGGAACAGCGCCAAAATGGCTGAACTATACGCTTTGATATATAATCTGCAGAGGGCCTAAAAAAATATATTATAGTCTAGTTACCAACCCCTTCCATTATTATTATTATAAAATTTGTAAATTACTATTTATTTAGCAACTTTTACGAATCAGTACAATACAATTATGTTTTCTTTAATTAATAGATAACTATTCCTGGCAATTGATCAGCGAATATGCAATTTTAAAGGTAAAAGTATGGCCCATCCAATGAGCCTATTGGTAGATTTGTGACGTAAGCTTTTCGCCTAAAAAAGGTTTAATACTATATGATGCGATGAGCGTAAACCGTCGTCGCATAAAAGTTTAATAACTTTCTTATTAGTTCACCAATATTGATGAATTTGGAAGCAACCGAAAGGGAAAGGATCATTCTTTAAGACTATAAATAAATATTTTCAAACAAGTTTGTAAATTATCATTTATTTAGCAATTTTTACAAGTCGGTACAATGTACAATACAAGCATGTTTTCTCTTAAGTAATCGATAAATATTCGTGTTAATTGATCAGCGAATATGCAAATTTAAAGGAAAAAGTATGGCCTATCCAATGAGCCCACTGGTAAATTCGTGCCTTAAGCCATTCGTCTATAACAAGCTCATATACTATACTGCTAGCTGTTATACTATTTGTATGTTAGAGTTTTCAGCAGTTTCACTGCAACTGGTCATCAGATGTGTTATACTATCCCTAAGGATCATGTAGAATGGAAGAATAGGTTCTTGGGTGTTGCTGGGTTCTCCTAAAAAAAGATATACTTTTAGTCTCTCCGAAGTTTTTGATGAAAAATGGTAATTTTACTTTTTCAAGTATTGTTACAGCAACTAACACTCAGATGTACTATACTATCTCTAAGCAACATGTAGAATGCAAAAATAGATTCTTGGGTGTTGCTGGGTTGTTCTGAAAGAAGAAATACTTTTAGTCTCTCCGGGGGTTATTGGTAAAAATTGTATATATAGTATTTTCTTTGCTTATGACATTCAAATATATTATACTATCAATTAGGATCATGTAGAAAGCAAGAATAGATTCCTAGGTTTTGCTGGGTCCTCCTGAAAGAAGAAATAATTTTAGTTTCTCATTTCTCATTTTTTTTTTATGAAAATTTGTAGTTGTATTTTTACCAGTATTTTCATTACTATTGTCACTTATATGTGTTATACTATCTGTAAAGATTATGCAGGAAACAACAATAGATTCTTGGGTGTTGCTGGGTCCTCCTGAGAGAAGAAATACTTTTAGTCTCTCCAGGTTATTGATGAAAAATGCTATTTTTTATTTTTTCAAATACTTACACTGCAACTAGTATTTAAAAGTGTTATACTATCCCTAACGATCTTGTAGAATGGAAGAATAAGTTTTTGGGTTTTGCTGGGTCCTGCTGAAAAAAGAAATACTTTTAGTCTCTCAAGGATTTTTGGTGAAAATTGTATTTTTACTATTTTCTTTGTTTCTGACATTCAGATGTGTTATAGTATACTTAAGGATTATGTAGAATGTAAAAATAGATTCTTGCGACTTGCTGGGTTCACCTGAAAAAAGAAATACTTTTAGTACTCTCTGGGTTTTTGTTGAAAAATGGAATTTTTACTTTTTTCTTTGTTTCTGACACTCAGATGTGTTATACTATCCCTAAGGATCATGTAGAATGCAAAAATAGATTCTCGAGTATTGCTGGGTCCTCCTGAAATAAGAAATACTTTTAGCCCTCTCTGTGTTTTTGGTGAAAATTAGAATTTTTACATTTTCAAGTATTTTCTCTGCAACTGGTTCTCAAATGTGTTATACTATCTCTAAAGATCATGTAGGAAACAACAATAGATGCTTGGGCGTTGCTGGGTCTCCTGAACAATGAAATACTTCTAGTTCTCTCCGGGTTTTTGGTGAAAAATGGAATTTTTATATTTTCAAGTATTTTCACTGCAACTGGTTCTCAAAAGTGTTATACGATCTCTAAAGATCATGTAGGAAACAATAGATTCATGGGTGTTGCTGGGTTCACCTGAAAAAAGAAATACTTTTAGTCTGTCACGGTTTTTGATGAAAAGTTGTAATTTTACTTTTTCAAGTATTGTTACAGCAACTAACACTCAGATGTACTATACTATATCTAAGGAACATGTAGAATGCAAAAATAGATTCTTGGGTGTTGCTGGGTTGTTCTGAAAGAAGAAATACTTCTAGTCTCTCTGGGTTGTTAATGAAAAATTGTGTTTTTACTTTTTCAATTATTTTCACTACAACTGGTACTCAAATATGTTGTATTATCTCTAAGGAACAAGTAGGAAGCACCAATAGATTCTTGGGTGTTGCTGGGTTCACCTGAAAAAAGAAATACTTTTAGTCTCTCCGAGTTATGGATGAGAAATGGTATTTTTACTTTTTCAAGTATTTTCACAGCAACTGGTACTCAAATGTGTTATACTATCTCTAAGGATCATGTAGAATGCAAGAATAGATTATTGTGTGTTGCTGGGTCCTCCTGAAAGAAGAAATACTTTTAGTCTCTCAGGGTTTTCAATGAAAAGTTGTATTTTTACTTTTTCCAGTATTTTCAATGCCACTGACATTCAGATGTGTTATACTATCACTAAGGATCATGTAGAATGCAAGAATAGATTATTGTGTGTTGCTGGGTCCTCTTGAAGGAAGAAATACTTTTAGTTTATTTGGGTTTTTGGTGAAAATGCATATTTTTGTTTTTTCTAGTATTTTCACTGCAACTAGCATTTTGTAATCTCTTACACTTACTTTGTAATTAAAGAAAGTCAACTATGCACATCTCTTGGCTGCTGGAGTCTCTCCTATAACAATAACATGTTCAGCAATCGCTTGATGGCAAGTTGACTATTTACCTTTTGGCTACTATTATTAATGCAGGTACCTGAATGAATTGTCTTTGATGTATTGTTACCAAAAAGTATTTGAAGCATTATCCACAGCACAGCATCTGTGTATCTATTAGAAAAGCAAACAACTTTAGTGACCGATTGTTGTTTACATGTTGGAGTAGTACTTACCTGAAGTGAAATGAAGCGTTCAAAGAAAAGTCTGCCATGCAAGGAAATACAAGGAGGAAGCAATGAAGCACGTTTTTCATTCAGTCTGCATTCAGGACATTGCAGAATGATGAAGAAATCCAATAAAGGCACTTGTCCTTAATTTGTGACAACTCACTGACAAGTATGACAGTTCTCACACATTCACTGACACATTCTCATTCTTAGGTACTGCCAACTTAAATCTGTATCCTCTCATATTTTTTTATTACCAACTTAAATTCCATATACCTCCTCGCTACTCCTAGTCTCCTAGTGTAAATCGAAATTTTCTGGAATTTTCGTGATTCAGGGGGGGACTTGCGATGCGATGAGCGTAAACCGTCGTCGCAAAAAAGTTTAATAACTTTCTTATTAGTTGACCAATATTAATGAATTTGGTAGCGATGGAAAGTGAAAGAATCAGTCTTTAAGACGATTAATAAATATTTTCAATAAAATTTGTAAATTACTATTTATTTAGCAACTTTTATGAATCTGTACAATACAATTATGTTTTCTTTAATTAATAGATAACTATTCCTGGCAATTGATCAGCAAGTATGCAATTTTAAAAGTAAAAGGATGGCCCATCCAATGAGCCTATTGGTAGATTCGTGACGTAAGCTTTTCACCTAAAAAAGGTTTAATACTATGATATGATGCGATGCGATGAGCGTAAACCGTCGTCGCATAAAAGTTTAATAACTTTCTTATTATTGGACCAATATTAATGAATTTGGTAGCGATAGAAAGAATCATTCTTTAAGGCTATAAATAAATATTATCAACGAAGTTTGTGAATTATCATTTATTTAGCAATTTTTACAAATGGATACAATATACAATCATATTTTTTTTAAGTAATCGTTAACTATTGGTGTTAAATGATCATCTAATATGCAAATTTAAAGAAAAAAGTGTGGCTCATGCAATGAGCCCATTGCTAGATCGGTAACGTAATATATTCGTCTATTACGAGCTGTATACTATGTGAGCGGTGTTACGATGTTAAACTTATTGTATTACTACTATTTTTATAGCTACTGATGCTCAGATGTGTTATAATATCTCTAATGATAAGGTTGGAAGCAATATTGGCTTCTTGTTATACTATCCCTAAGGATCAGGTAGAATACAAGAATAGATTCTTGGGTGTGGCTGGCTTCTCCTGAAATAAGAAATACTTTTAGTCTATCAGGACTTTTTAGTGAAAATTGTATTTTTACTATTTTCAGTATTTTCTTTGCTTCTGACACTCAGATGAGTTATATTATCCCTAAGGATCATGTAGAATGCAAGAATAGGTTATTGGGTGTTACTGGGTCCTCCTGAAAGATAAAATACCTTTAGTCTCTCAGGGGTTATTGGTGAAAAATGGTAATTTTAGTATTTTCAGAATTTTCTTTGATTATGTCATTCAGATGTATTATACTATCCCTTATGATCATGTAGAAAGCAAGAATAGATTTTTAGGTATTGCTGGGTCCTCCTGAAAGAAGAAATAATTTTAGTTTCTCAAGCTTTTTTATGAATATTTGTAGTTGTACTTTTTCCATTATTTTCACTACTATTGTCACTGATATGTGTTATACTATCTCTAAAGATGATGCAGGAAACAACAATAAATGCTTGGGCGTTGCAGGGTCTCCTGAAAGAAGAAATATTTTTAGTCGTTTTGCAGAAAATATGTATTTTTACTTTTTCCAATACATTCACTGCTACTGACACTCAGATGTGTTATACTATCACTGAGGATCATGTAGAATGCAAGAATAGATTCTTGGATGTTGCTGGCTCCTCCTGAAAGAAGAAATACTTTTAGTCTCTTTGAGATTTTGGTGAAAAATGGTATTTTTACTTTTTCTAGTATTTGCACTGCAACTGCTACTCAAATGTGTTATACTATCTCTAAAGATCATGTACGAATCAACAATAGATGCTTTGGCGTTGCTGGATCCTCCTAAACAAAGAAATACTTTCAGCCTCTGGAGTTTTTGTTAAAAATGCTGGGTCCTCCTGAAAGAAGAAATAATTTTAGTTTCTCAAGCTTATTTATGAAAATTTGTAGTTGTACTTTTTCCAGTATTTTCACTACTATTGTCACTCATATGTGTTATATTAGATGCTGTGCTAAGGAAAATGCTCAAATACTTTTTGGTAACAACACATCAAAGACAATTCATATAGGTACCTGCATTAATGGATAGTAACCAAAAGTTAAATAGTCACACTTGTCAACAATCGATTGTTGAACATGTTATTCTTATGAGATGCTCCTGCAACCAAGATATGTGCAAAGTTGACTTCCTTTATTTGCAAAGAAAGTGGATGACATTACAATATACAATAATGTAAGTGAGTGTATGTGAGAGAACTGTCATACTTGTCAGTGAGCTGTCACACACCAAGTTCATCTGAATTTTATTAGATTTCTTCTTCATTCTGCAAAGTCCTGAATGCAGACTGACTGAAGAACGTGCTCCTTACTCCGTGCTTCCTCCTTGTATTTCCTTGCATCGCAGACTTTTCTTTGGGAGCTTCATTTCACTTCAAGCAAGTATCACTCCAACATGTTAACAACAATCGATCACTAAAATTGTTTGCTTGTTTAATAGATACACAGATGCTATGCAATGGAAAATGCTTCAAATACTTTTTGGTAGCAACACATTTAAGGCAATTTATATAGATACCTGCTTTAATGGATAGTACCCAAAAGGTAAATGGTCAACTTGCCAACAATCGATTGGTGAACATGTTATTCTTATAGGAGATGCTCTTGCAGCCAAAAGATGTGCATAGTTGACTTCCTTTACTTTCAAGGAAAGTGGAAAACAGTACAAAATGCTAGTTGGAGTGAAAGTACTAGATAAAGTAAAATTACAACTTTTCATCAAAAACCCTGACAGACTAAAAGTATTTCTTTTTTCAGGTGAACCCAGCAACACCCAAGAATCTATTGGTGCTTCCTACTTGTTCCTTAGAGATAATACAACATATTTGAGTACCAGTTGTAGTGAAAATAATTGAAAAAGTAAAAACACAATTTTTCATTAACAACCCAGAGAGACTAGAAGTATTTCTTCTTTCAGAACAACCCAGCAACACCCAAGAATCTATTTTTGCATTCTACATGTTCCTTAGATATAGTATAGTACATCTGAGTGTTAGTTGCTGTAACAATACTTGAAAAAGTAAAATTACAACTTTTCATCAAAAACCGTGACAGACTAAAAGTATTTCTTTTTTCAGGTGAACCCAGCAACACCCATGAATCTATTGTTTCCTACATGATCTTTAGAGATCGTATAACACTTTTGAGAACCAGTTGCAGTGAAAATACTTGAAAATATAAAAATTCCATTTTTCACCAAAAACCCGGAGAGAACTAGAAGTATTTCATTGTTCAGGAGACCCAGCAACGCCCAAGCATCTATTGTTGTTTCCTACATGATCTTTAGAGATAGTATAACACATTTGAGAACCAGTTGCAGAGAAAATACTTGAAAATGTAAAAATTCTAATTTTCACCAAAAACACAGAGAGGGCTAAAAGTATTTCTTATTTCAGGAGGACCCAGCAATACTCGAGAATCTATTTTTGCATTCTACATGATCCTTAGGGATAGTATAACACATCTGAGTGTCAGAAACAAAGAAAAAAGTAAAAATTCCATTTTTCAACAAAAACCGAGAGAGTACTAAAAGTATTTCTTTTTTCAGGTGAACCCAGCAAGTCGCAAGAATCTATTTTTACATTCTACATAATCCTTAAGTATACTATAACACATCTGAATGTCAGAAACAAAGAAAATAGTAAAAATACAATTTTCACCAAAAATCCTTGAGAGACTAAAAGTATTTCTTTTTTCAGCAGGACCCAGCAAAACCCAAAAACTTATTCTTCCATTCTACAAGATCGTTAGGGATAGTATAACACTTTTAAATACTAGTTGCAGTGTAAGTATTTGAAAAAATAAAAAATAGCATTTTTCATCAATAACCTGGAGAGACTAAAAGTATTTCTTCTCTCAGGAGGACCCAGCAACACCCAAGAATCTATTGTTGTTTCCTGCATAATCTTTACAGATAGTATAACACATATAAGTGACAATAGTAATGAAAATACTGGTAAAAATACAACTACAAATTTTCATAAAAAAAAAATGAGAAATGAGAAACTAAAATTATTTCTTCTTTCAGGAGGACCCAGCAAAACCTAGGAATCTATTCTTGCTTTCTACATGATCCTAATTGATAGTATAATATATTTGAATGTCATAAGCAAAGAAAATACTATATATACAATTTTTACCAATAACCCCCGGAGAGACTAAAAGTATTTCTTCTTTCAGAACAACCCAGCAACACCCAAGAATCTATTTTTGCATTCTACATGTTGCTTAGAGATAGTATAGTACATCTGAGTGTTAGTTGCTGTAACAATACTTGAAAAAGTAAAATTACCATTTTTCATCAAAAACTTCGGAGAGACTAAAAGTATATCTTTTTTTAGGAGAACCCAGCAACACCCAAGAACCTATTCTTCCATTCTACATGATCCTTAGGGATAGTATAACACATCTGATGACCAGTTGCAGTGAAACTGCTGAAAACTCTAACATACAAATAGTATAACAGCTAGCAGTATAGTATATGAGCTTGTTATAGACGAATGGCTTAAGGCACGAATTTACCAGTGGGCTCATTGGATAGGCCATACTTTTTCCTTTAAATTTGCATATTCGCTGATCAATTAACACGAATATTTATCGATTACTTAAGAGAAAACATGCTTGTATTGTACATTGTACCGACTTGTAAAAATTGCTAAATAAATGATAATTTACAAACTTGTTTGAAAATATTTATTTATAGTCTTAAAGAATGATCCTTTCCCTTTCGGTTGCTTCCAAATTCATCAATATTGGTGAACTAATAAGAAAGTTATTAAACTTTTATGCGACGACGGTTTACGCTCATCGCATCATATAGTATTAAACCTTTCTTAGGCGAAAAGCTTACGTCACAAATCTACCAATAGGCTCATTGGATGGGCCATACTTTTACCTTTAAAATTGCATATTCGCTGATCAATTGCCAGGAATAGTTATCTATTAATTAAAGAAAACATAATTGTATTGTACTGATTCGTAAAAGTTGCTAAATAAATAGTAATTTACAAATTTTATAATAATAATAATGGAAGGGGTTGGTAACTAGACTATAATATATTTTTTTAGGCCCTCTGCAGATTATATATCAAAGCGTATAGTTCAGCCATTTTGGCGCTGTTCCAATCTTGACTTTATAATTACAACCTTAATTAGAAATTCTTATTTACTAAAGTATTCATTATAGATTTAGCAAGCTAATTATATAAATAGTTGATTTGTAATTGCCTTACTAATGGAGTTATAGACGTTTAAATTACCTTACGCAGTGACACCTATTTATATTATAAAACATAATATCTGTTAATTATATAGATTAAATAAATTGTATTACAGTAGATGGCCCTTTGATAAAATATTAAATCATTAATAATTCAATAATTAATTGAATTAAGTGCAAATAAATATTACTGATCGATAAGCAATGAATTAACCTTTATTTTAATTAATAAGTAATCCTAATTAATGCTCTAATTAAAAACTTCGATTTGAAACAGCGCTAAAAGTGCTGAACTATAACCTTCTCGCGATCACCAATAGATGGACAAAAAATGGATATAATTAGCTCAGTAACAAACCAACATGGAAGGGGTTGGTAACTAAACTATAATATATTTTTTTAGGCCCTCTGCAGATTATATATCAAAGCGTATAGTTCAGCCATTTTGGCGCTGTTCCAATCTTGACTTTTTAATTAGAACCGTAATTAGAAATTATTATTTACTAAAGTATTCATTATAGATTTAGCAAACTAATTATATAAATAGTTGATTTGTAATTGCCTTACTAATGGAGTTATAGACGTTTAAATTACGTTACTCAGTGACACCTATTTATATTATAAAACATAATATCTGTTAATTATATAGATTAAATAAATTGTATTACAGTAGGTGGCGCTTTGACAAAATATTAAATCATTAATAATTCAATAATTAAGTGAGTTAAGTGCAAATAAATATTACTAATCGATAAGCAATGAAGTAGCCTTTATTTTAATTAATAGGTAATTCTAATTATTGCTCTAATTACATAATTCGATTTGGAACAGCACCAAAAGTGCTGAACTATAATCTTCAATGAATTCATTAGTTAAGTAACAAACCAACTTGATGGGTTTGCAACTAGACTATAATATAGTCTGGTTCAGCCTGTAAAAATCTTGATTTTTTAATTATCACCTTAATTAGAATTTCTCATTTACTAAAACGTTAATTCTAGATTTGTGGTGCAAATTATATAAATAGTATATTTATAATTACCTTATTATGGAGTTATAGACGTTCGAATTATCTTATAGATCGACAGCTGAAAAATGTAATTTAAAAATTTGAATTTAAAAAGTTATAAAAGTTTAATTTTTCGATAAACTACTTTAAACAAGTTACATAAATTAATAATTTGTATTAAATGATATTGTTTAATAGCTTGAATACTTTAATGTGATATTAATGTTTTACAGATGAACATAACATAAGTTTTAATCAACAGTTAATTTTACTAAGATCGAAGATGTTCTTAGAATATTTACACTTTACTAACTGATAAATCACCCATTAAAGAAGGGATCTATACATGCTTTGCTTAACTTTACGCTCAAAAAAGGAAAAAATAAAAGTACGAAAAGGAAACATTGGATAATAATAATAATGTATATACAAATAGAATCAAAATAAAAGAATCTATGTACACAAGTAAATATTTTTGATTAAATAAGTTATTCACTTTTTTTGCGTTTTCACCATGTTTTTTCTTTTTCTTGGACGGTTCCCCAATCATTTAACAATTATTAGGAACGATTAATAATAGTGTATATATTCTGGTTTGCTCTCGTTATTATTTTTTTTAACTTTTCTTTTTCTCTGTGGGTGGGAAGAAGCGTAACAGTAAACAAAATGCCCTATTTATCTCCTCTTCCTTTCACAACACTCCCTCTGTCTCTGCGATTAACTTTGAATCCTAGTACAATATCAAAGTATTATTAAAAATAGTTTAAAAACAGTCGTTATACAAAGCATCTCCTATAACATGTGCAACAATCGATTGTTGACAAGTGTAACTTTTGGTTACTATCCATTAATGCAGGTATAATGCCTATATGAATTGTCTTTGATGTGTTGTTACCAAAATGTGTTGATGTGTTGTTACCTCCTAGTGTAAATGGAAATTTTCTGGAATTTTCGCGATTCAGGGGGGCACTTGTGATGCGATTAGCGTAAACCGTCGTCGCATAAAAGTTTAATAACTTTCTTATTAGTTGACCAATATTGATGAATTTGGTAGCGATGGAAAGGGAAAGGATCAGTCTTAAGAACTATAAATAAATATTTTCAAAGAAATAAGAAAATTCACATTTATTTAGCAATTTTTACAAGTCGGTACAATACAAGCATGTTTTTTTTAATAAATCGATAAATATTTGTTTTAATTGATCATCTAACGTACAAATTTAAAGGAAAAAGTATGGTCCATCCAACGAGCCTATTGGTAGATTCGTGACGTAAGCCATTCATCTATAACGAGCTGTATACTATGTATTTCAGCTTTGTAAGTAGTATTTCCAGCATGTTCACTGCATCTGGCACTTAAATGTATTACACTATGTCTAGTAATCATGTAAAAAACAAAAATAGATTTTTGGGTGTTGCTGGGTCCTCCTGAAAGAAGAAATACTTTTAGTCTCTCAGGGTTTTCAATGAAAAGTTGTATTTTTACTTTTTCCAGTATTTTCAATGCCACTGACATTCAGATGTGTTATACTATCACTAAGGATCATGTAGAATAGAAGAATAGGTTCTTGAGTATTGCTGGGTAGTCCTGAAAAAAGAAATACGTTTAGTCTCCAAAGTTTTTGATGAAAAATGGTAATTTTACTTTTTATTGTATTTTCACAGTAACTAGTACTCATATGTGTTATACTATCTGTATGGATCAAGTTGAATACAAGAATAGATTCTTGGGCGTTGCTGGGTTCTCCTGAAAAAAGAAATACTTTTAGTCTCTCCGAAGTTTTTGATGAAAAATGGTAATTTTACTTTTTCGAGTATTGTTACAGCAACTAACACTCAGATGTACTATACTATCTCTAAGGAACATGTAGAATGGAAAAATAGATTTTTGGGTGTTGCTGGGTTGTTCTGAAAGAAGAAATACTTTTAGTCTCTCCAGGGGTTATTGGTAAAAATTGCATATTTAGTATTTTCTTTGCTTATGACATTCAGATATATTATACTATCCCTTAGGATCATGTAGAAAGCAAGAATAGATTCCTAGGTTTTGCTGGGTCCTCCTGAAAGAAGAAATAATTTTAGTTTCTCATGCTTTTTTATGAAAATTTGTAGTTGTACTTTTTCCAGTATTTTCACTACTATTGTCACTCATATGTGTTTTACTATCTCTAAAGATCATGTAGGAAACAACAATAGATACTTGGGCATTGCTGTCTTTACATTTTTGCTTTTGTATTTGTGGAATTACGTTGCCGTAGTATTGAAAATAAACAAATAAAAATACTATATTGATTGATTTTGACGTTGGAGGATTTTTTATATAATTTAAAGAGAAAACAGGACAAAACTAAGTATGAATCGAGTTTCAATACATAGCAAAAACAGCACGGTGACGGCATTGACAAAGCAAAAACTATCGCAGACAAAGTTTTATAAGAAACTGCCACCGATCGTGAGGGAAGGTCACACCGCGGAGGACATGGAAACAATAAGATCACTTCCGTCCGATTGGGGTGAAGCTCTTACTTTTGCTTAAGATGAAAAATCATAGTTCTCGTTTTGCAGAACCAAATGTGGAGCCTTCAGCTGTCTTGGAGAATGTTGCGAGCAGAAGAAAATTGGAGCATGAGAAATGCGTGGAATTGCTGCGAGAGAAGATGAAGATCGTTAACGGAGACGTGGAGGAACAAATTCGTAATAGAGCGGACGCCTTTAAAAAATGTCTGAAGGATATCGAGGTTGAAATCGGGGAAAGTTTAGCGAAGATCGAACCGACAAGGAAACTTTTAGATAAATACAATCCAATCGAAGTACTAATTAATAAATTCATTTTATTAAGAACTAATTAATTTCATTATCGTTGTAGAAAATATTTATACCCAGGGAAGTATTTTTTGACGTGTTCGCGGATATATCGAGCAATTGCAATCAAGGAAAATGTAGAATCGAGGAATACCACGCATTTTTAGTGGATCTGGAGAAAGGAAGATCGTCGAAATTTAAGGGGATTTTGCGGAAGGCCTACGAGAGGATGCACGAGATTTCACATTTACTTCCTTACCACATCCAAGAGTTTTTCGAATACGAAATAATGGTAAAGATTTGTATAACTCGAATTAAACCGCAAATTAATTCATAACTCGTTGCAGAACATCAATCAAATAACGTTGAGCAATTACCGTTGTTTCGAGGATTTGAAACTGCAATTACTATTAAAACTGGACAACGATCAGCGGCTGTGGCTTTCCGAGTTGGAGGAATGCAAAAGGATTTACGTGGAGCACAGAAGAAAACTTATAATGTAAAAAATCTTCCAACATTAAATAAATTGCATTGTGGATTGTTATGTATTTTTTAGTGGTCATCTAACATCGTTGGACTTGCCAATAGACGATTTCGATCCTTTCGAAAAATTCGATATCGAGATCAGCGAAGATGGAATTTGCGATGATATGGGTTTAAAGATAACGCCGTGCAACCTCCGAAAATACGCGTTGGAATTGTCCGAGAAGCTCATCGAATATGGTTTCTTCTTTAGATCTTAATTATGTAATTTCTTTATTATTCCTTTGATTTGCAGATGTCAGCATCCAAAGAAATAAGGAAGGGTTGTATATGTTGATAGACAAGATAATAAAGGGTGATTACGATGAAATCCAGCACATCAAGTTTGAAAATATAAAGATACAGCCGAATCTGTTCGTGTCCGAGATCTCCGAAGTATGCTACGATTCGTTCTTTGAAAATCCGCAGGATAAAGTTGTCACAGCTTACTCTATGAAGATAAGGGTTTGCGTGGTTTTGTTTATGCGATGAAGTGCCTTTAATGTTTGCGAGATTTTAGAATTGCTACGCTCGTCTGCTTTCGGAAATCGTCGATGAATTGGATTTGTGCAAAGACATTTCGCAATGCGCTCTGCACACATGGGACAATCACTTCGAGCGAATTTTCGAAGCCAAGACGCTTACCTTCGTGGACTTCAAGCATCTCCAGCACTCGCATTCCGGAGCCGAAGACGTTGAGTGCTGTTAAAGATAAACGAATTGAGATCTTTCTTTTTTTAATTCAATCGTAGGTGGAGATGATTAAAGTTAATACTTTCATCGATAAATTGAGGCAAGCGTCGACGGAGAGGGAATCGAACGAAAACATGATAAATATAAAGAAAACGTTCCAAGCGATCGAAACTATGTGATGCCACAATTCTATTAAGCGAATTTCATCGATTATAATTATTATTTGTTTAGAATATTAAAGAATCACGACAACGAATTGCAGTTCTTCGAAAAGTTCAGGGATTACGCGGAGCGCGAATCGCAGATCTTGGAAGTCGAGATGCGACTGTGCTTGTACAAGAGTTCCGCAAATTCGGATGTGGATCACACCGTGCAGAGGGGACGAGCTAGTCGACTTCATTTACACGAAATGATCGAAGCGAAATTGCCGTTGATTTTGCGCTACGAAAACGAACTGAAGAGTCTGCACAATTGGACATACGGGTATATTATTAATAAGCGTACTTTTTGAATTTTGCTTTCTTCAATTTCAATTAAGTTTGAAGGAAACCATACTGCTGATGATTGACAAATGCAAGGAGCTGATGCTGGAGAACGCCGATAAATGGATTAAAGTGCAGACTCAAACTTTGACGAGGAAACTTCGCGTTAAGATTGACAATTTGGTGATTCAAGCGCAGAGGATTTTCTTCAATGTCTACAAGATTCGTTTGGCGGAGCTTCGCTTTCACAGGGAAATATACCAGGCTCACAAATTAGTAATAACTAAATTATTTATACGAAATCTCGTTTCTATCAACTGATAATAAATTTGCAGGGCGTTGTTAAAGAGGTGAATTCTCTTCAGAGAGAGTTCCAGAAGCGAATACCGAAACTCGAAAGTCTACTGCAGAGCTGCAAACGATCATTTACGGATATAGAGTCGCGGATGGAACAAACCGAAACGTCCGTTCAAGTCGCCGGACTTATCCTTCAGGTGAGGATCGTGAAGGCGATGAAAACGGAGCGCATCAAACAGTTGAGGGACGATTATTTGAGCGGAGCGGATCCGATTGTCAATTCGATCAAATGCGCGACTTTTGAATACTTAAATCATATAAAGTAATCATATTGAAATTAGCTTTAGATTATTGTAAACGATGATCTCGTTGCAGGTTATTCGTGGACGGTGGAAATTACAGTGCGGGCGAATTAAAATTGCTAAAATCCGAGCTTTCGAAGATCGCAAAGACATTGGAGAAGGACATCTCGAAAGTTTTGGTCACCATGGATGCGGAAATTTCGAAGAGCTGCGGCAGTCTGGAGGCGGAATCTTCCAAACTTACAACCAGGTATTATTCCTTCAGTATTATCTCAATTAAAGTATGATTTTACAATTTCAAATTTCGCTGAATTAGTTTGATCACATTGGAGGCAGAGTTTAAGTTTTCTGAAGATGCCTTGCAGGAGATCAAAGATGTGCAAAGTGCTATTAGAGCTACAACCAACGATTTGCTGCGAAACTGCAAGTTGATCGAAAAATATCACGAGCAACTGCAGACGCAAGCGAAGAGACATTTAGGTGATTTGAATTATTTGGAAGAGTTCGCAATGAACGCCGAGTACACCGAGAACGCCTTTAGGAGGACTAGATGTCTTCTCGTTCAAGAAACTCTGTTCACCTTAAACATGGATTTGTTCAACGAGAATCGATCTGATGGTGGACGGTTTTATTTGATTGAGAATCTGTCGCGTGTCCTCATCGATCCTGATAACTTTGTGGGAAAACTGCTGGGCGATAGACCGAAGGACGAGAGTCTGGATTACATGTCGATGATCATCAAGATCTTGTACGATTCGATGCTGAGGCTCAGGATGTTAGCCAAGGTACGTTAAGAGCAATTGCACACTGTCGGACTTAATTTCGCCGGTTGTATGTACCAGTCCGGATCCTTCTCTATGCCAGCTCTTCGTCTGTAAAAGCTTTGCCGGATGATCGCGGATTTTCCAAACTTGGATCCTTGCATCGTCTTGGCGCAAGGCCACATCTTCCAGCCGTACCTGAAGCTCGTGGTCTCCGGGAAATAATATCTATCCTCGGGAAGCACCTTCATCCTTGCGGCCAAATAAGTTAATCGCCCCACGTTCGAACCTGAAAACGTTCATAGCATTTATCGATTAGCATTTTAATTAAATTAATTAATTACTGGTATATATAAGCGTGCTGTGCTCGGGTTTAACCGGTCTCATTATGTTGTACACTGAATGATTGTCAGTGTTCGGTACATCTTCGGTTTTGATCCTGGGATGGCGCTCCGCGTTCGTGTACAAATCCTTCCTTGTCTCTACCAGTTTATCTAGATCCTCCTGGCTCACCAGCTTCACGCTTTTCTTCAACGTCGACGCTATGAACTGGGCTTCGTTCTTGTTGAACCACTTCAATCGCAACCTCTCCTCCTTCTCCACAGAATCCTTCCAGCCTTTGCACGCTGCCGTCGTCAGATTCATCTTGGATTCACGAGAATTTGAACGATTTGCACTTTAAATTTAAATTAATCAGTGTCAGTGTGACAATGACTTGTTAATTTGCAGGCACGTTTCTCGGATGAAAGCGATGGCGAAAAATTAAAGAATTTCCTGATCGAATTGGCCGCAAAATACCTGTACTATCAATTGCAATGCGAAGAAGTTTGGCTGGAAGTCTCTTTAGGTATTAATTTACTATCTTAGTAAATAAAATTAATTTCTTTTATTTAGATTATCTGTTGATGGTGGATAAAGTGAGCGAATTCATCAAATATTACTACAATGAAAGCATAATTCGCTTTCTAGAGAACAGCCTGATTGCGCTGAAATCGGGATGCAACGGTTTCGCGGACGAAATCAAAATCGATAAGGAGAATGTGGACAGAAATTATTACACGGTGCATGGTAAATTAAAACCGTTGCACGGACATCCTTCCAACGGAAAGCTTCTGGACGGTCTTCACGTGGAGATGGATTCGTTGGATGCAGACGTACTCGAGCTGCAGTCGACGAATTTGGAGCATTACAAAAATTTCCAGAGAGGATTCGAGGAGGATCTGAACAGTTTCGAGGCCGACGTGGCCGTCATTGAGGAAAAGCTACAGATGGTCGTAGAAAATTTCTGTTTGAGCGTGCAGAACGACAGCGAGTATTTGATCCAGATTAAGGATCGCATCATATATTTGAAAGAGATCATCAATAACGACGACGTCCTGGATTGCACGGAAACATCGAACATCAGTATGCATTTTTTTTTTTTGATAAATCTATATTGATTGTTTCTTCAGTCAGCGAGCTGAATTTTAAGTTAAGTTCAATGAAGAAAGGCTTGAAGATTTCTACACAGAGCTTGGATAAATATTCCTCGACTTTGAGCCGTATAGAGATGATCAGTCACAGCACGTTAGGCTCATGCAACAGCATTGGAATTAATCTTCAGGAAATAATCAAGGTATTTTTATGTATTTCATTTATTTAGTTTTAAATATAATTATTGACTCTTTCTTAGAATTACCAAGAGAAACAATGTATGTGCTTGGAGATGCTTAGCAAGGATTTGGACTTTGAAGGGATTTCAAGTAGATGGAGGGAGATGTGGACCAGCGATGTGCAGAAGGTCAAAGATCTATACACAGTCAAGTACGACGTGGAAAAATCGAATTATTAATCAATTAATAATATATATTAATATATATATATATATAATTATCTTTTATTATTATTTGCAAACCAAGGAAAAAAAAAACAAGAAATTGCTCGAAACATAATCATCATAATAATTTAGGTATCGAAATAATTTTGGGCGCATCGTTTCGTTCTTTCTTTACATAATCATACATACATACATATCTTGTTACAGTTACTCTTCTCTTTCGTTCGTTATATAAATCAAAAACAGAACACAAAACAATAATCAAACAAATAACTGCAACTCTCGTTCTGACCCTTCATCCCAACCTTACTTCTTCTCTCCTCTCTTCCTCACCACTTCATCATCTCGTTATAATTATTTTGTTATAAATAAATTATCCTATAAATTTCTTAGAAATCTAATTTGTACAAAGAGGAAAATGCATCGAAACTTCATCAACATCAACATTTCCATTATATTTCTTGGTTGTCTTCTTCTCCTTCACATATCACACGTATCTTATAAAAATAATAATATATTTATATAATGTATATATCCGAAGTATGAAGAAAAGTAAACTAAATGTTTCTAGTAAAAAAATAAATTAAAAATATATGTATATATATATATAAATATAAAAATAATAGTAATGATGCGATACGACGAAAACAAAAAAAAATATATATATATAAAAAAAGATGAATTGCAACTATGTATGTAAATATACATGTATATATCAACAATATACAATAAAGTATCTAAATATATAGATATATATATATATAATATATAATAATAGGAAGTGAATTATGTTAATTTCTGTATCCAATAATTACAAGCTAATTAATATATTTATAGAATATCCACTAATTAGCGAATGCCGGTATAAAGGCTCAAAACCGATCGCGTTTCCTTCTGCGATCGCGCTTTGCTGAAGACATTCCAGAAGCGCAGAGTCTCATCGCCCGCACCTGTTACTATAGCCTCTCCGTCCGGGGATAATGCCAAATAAAGCACTCGGTAGGAATGCCCCGTCAGCTTTGCCACCTGAGTCAAACTTGGATACTTCCATACCAGGATCTGGTTCTGGGAGTAGCCGTGAGTCGAAACGAGCTCCGAACTGTGTTTAGACCACGCCAAATTGCAAACTTGTGAACCTGAAAGCAGATGAAAAGAGGTGGATGGTCAGAGATAATCAGAGAATTGCAAAATTAAATATGTACCAGTGTCGACGTATTGCATAGGTTGTCCGGTCAGGGTATTCCAAAATCGAATACACCTATCAGCAGTTCCACCGCCGGAGGCTAGAAGGCCGTGATGATGAGGTGACCACGCAATAGCTTTGACCGCTGCCAGGTGATCGGTGTAGGTCTGCACGGGTGAGAGGGACTGCATGTTCCACACATATAATCTATTGTCGTTACCGCCTGAAGCCAAATATTGGTTATCCGGAGACCATTTCAGGCCGCACACTTCCTGTCTGTGTCCTCCCAATCGTCGTTCAATCACAGTCGCTGCAAATAAACAAAAGATACTTCTATGTTAAATGATTTCGAATGATGATTATGAAGACTTATATATAACTTACGAGGTGTTCGCGTGTCCCTTTGCAAAATAATTCTGTCCCTGCTCCCCGAACTGAGCACGTCCCCGTTCCATGCGAGGGCACCCACCCTTGCCGTGTGCCCTTGCAACTTGTTAACTTGCTTGTTGACCGCCACATCCCAAACTGTCACGTACCCGTGGTGCGTCCCAACGGCCACAAGCTGTCCCCGCTCGCTCCATGCCACCGAGGTGACAGCATTGCTGTCTCCCGAGAGGTCGCATAACCTCGTCACTTGGCTGGTGCAGGCTGACCAAAGATATACGCAATTACCCAATCCCACGCTAAGAACATTCTGAACGGACCAGTCCACCAGGTTCAAATAGAAATCGTCCTGAAGTTCTGGTGCGTCCAGAACCTTAAACGGGATTCTGGAGATCTTCCTCGTCGCCTTGTGTGGTGATCTCAATAGCCGCTGACTGCTCTGACTCAAAGGAGACAGCGAGTACGGATTCGATTGCAGCTTGATCGGCGTTTTCTCGTTCTGTAAAAGAAAAAAAAAACAGAACAATCAGAATTGGATTCTCAATTACCTCTCGCATTACGGATTCACAATCACACGCGCCTCCCGCTCCTCGACACGCAGGATATTCCACGCAGCGGTGAATCGATAAGTGTCTTGCAAAAAAATTAACGACACTTCCGGGACCCTCTCCAAAAGGAAATCGCGTCACCCGTATCTAATTCGGATTCTAGACGGATAGAATTTTGCAGCCGGGAATTCAATAAATAATAATTCGTGTGTAATTCACGCACTCCTCCTCTGTTCACCTTCAACCAAACCATTCATCACCACCCTTCCATCATTCCCTACATCGCGCATTCAATTTGTACACTTTCTAAAGCTACAATTCTCGCATCAAAATGTCCTCTTCATGCAAATAACATTCTAAAACGTAATAGCGCCAAACACATTCGAGTATTTCTATTGAATCAGCAAAATCAATTTAATCGAGAATTCAAATAATTTACATTTTATAGAAATTTGATTTTATTTCTTTCGATGAACATTCCATATTGCATTTATACATTATGACTATTTTAAGCTGGTCCTCATTAATAATAGATGCATTCTGTGTGTATTGCACATACACACTTTACCTTTGTAATTAGCACCACGTTTTCTGGCAATGGAATGGTTAGCACGGCTATGATAAAATCATCCTGTTTTCTTAAGCCATAATAGAAATGCACTTATTACTCAATTTTTTTTTCGGTATACTATTTTTGGTATATAACACGACTGTTTACTTTCTTCGATTCGACAATCTTTAGATAATTAGTGGATGCAGATGATCTGTCAGGCAAGGGTTATCTCGCTCTCTGCACCGCAGCACGATTAGTTGAACATCAAAAGTAAATAATAAATAACGAATCTTAAATAATTTCTTTTCGCCAATCGTTCAAAGCGTTAAACGTTACATTCAGTACGTCATTTCAATTTGCATGTGATTATTTATTCAAATGAATCCGATTTCGGAGGGACCTTGGAATACTAATATGGGGGGTGGTGGAATCAATTTTGCGACACGGTGTTAAGTTCCTATGGAATTTCGCTAAAATTCTGCCTTTCAGCTGAACCGATCGTTTCATAAACAATTCTACAAAAAAAAAAAAAATAAACGTTTTGTTTAAATTAAAATACGTGTGAAAGAAATTTGAATATAAGTTAATGTAGTTCACTTCTGTCTTCGGTATTTTAAGTGATTCCGGTTGAACAATCAACAATTATGTTTTTGGATCGTAATCTGTTTGGAGGAGTTGAACATTCAAGTAGCGTGACAAGCGGTCTTTTATGGGTTAAATTTCGAAAAGAACTGGATGGAATTATGTCGATATACACACGCAGCGACGCAAGAACAGGTCGTTAATAACGAGGATCTTGTGCTTATTAACATACGCACTTTACGCACGAGCCAAGTACATTGGTGTTAGAAGGAATAAAAAGCAGAAATTTATTTATTACATTGTTTTTTCACCTTCTTTAATGGCTACACAACACAATTCGAGCAATGTTTTTCCCCGACTCGCTCGCCGGTAATTTAATCCAATTTACAAGCTCTCTCTCATAGGAAACGTTTAATAAATATAATATCTCGTGCTCTATTCAGCGTACGCATGTTTGTGCACTCATGGAATTCAATTCCTGGTGCAATAACCGTGCGAGGATTTATTTGGATCGAGGTTGAAAAATGTGAAATTTATTCGTCGATAAGGCCTCAGTTATATACTGTTTATTCCGTAATGCCGTATTGTTATTGTTTTTCATGCTTTGCTTTCTTTCGGGGAAGGTCTCTTTGTGCTGCATGTGCAGAGGTGAAGCTTCCGGTAAAATGCGAACAATCGCACCGCCGCAAATAACCATAACTATGCAATAATAATAATAACAGGGAATGACCGATGGTGGCGGACCGGTGATAATGAACGCCGTGTTGCACAATACCTATTAGAGATTATTCCAATATTATTACATAAACAAATATTTAATCGCTACTCTTTTGTAAACACACGGCTGCCTCTTGGGTAACAATCGCCATTGGGAAACTCGATTTGCTGAGGCCAGATAACGCGTCTCTCGTAATTACATTTTATCTCTTCCTTCGCCGTTCTCTGTGCTTGGGATCAAGACGATGAAGAAGAGTCAAGGCATATAGGTTCAGCTTCTAGAAGCTGACAAATTCAACAGCTTCCAATCGCATCAATACGCTATCTAAATTGACAAATTATTAGGGTCTTTTCAATTGATTGCTTCAATCAAAATCGTAGTTAAATTTACAGTTCGTTACTCGGAATGCAGCGTTTGATCAATTGATAGACTTTAATCTCTTTGATTTCATCAATTGAATATGTAACTTTCAATAAAACTACTTTTAATTATTAATTAATCCCACATAAAACTGTATTTCAAAGTTTAATACTATGAGCTAAAATTCTGAAATCATGCTTTGGTATTGGAATTATTTCAATCAACAGTAACTGCAATTTCCCAAGAAATTTGCAAATAATAGGGGCATACAATTACACCGAATATTGTCGAACAATGCGCCGATTCGTCATTAATGTTTAATTCAGTGATTTTGTAGAAAAATAAAGATGAAATTCTGTAGGTTGAAATGATTAGAGACCATCGATTAGCATTCGGTTGGATGGTAGAAGGAAGAAGAAGAAGAAGGCGGAGGTGTGTGTGTGTGGTGTTATTTAGCAGGCAGATCAGAGAGGAGGACCTGTGCGTGCGTAATTTCACTTTCATCATTCAAATCAGCACATCGTGTGACGAAGTTAAATCTAATGACTCCAATATGTATTCAGTTTTCATATGTATCATCTAAACTACATGTCCAGGCAGTCGTTACCGCGCGATGAATATGCAACATGTTTTCACCTTATTAACAGCATTGTTTAGTTTTTCCATCATCGCCGTATCCCGTTTGCGGTCGCGACCGGACCGTGGCTACAGCGAATGGGAAAAACTGGTTGTTTAGATTTCTCGTTAGTGCCGTGCCGTCCGTCCCCGGTTTAGAAATCCTCTTTCTCTCTCTCTAAGAAACCTATTTATTTATGGGTGACCTACGAACACCCAGCATTGAATAATTCACACAGCACGTGTGCGTATGCGTAACGCTACCAACGCGACAATTACCATGTTATTTTATGCCAAACATGAGGCCTGGTCGGTTCTTGATCGTTCGATTATACCGAAAATTTTGTCACCTCAACCAGGATGGATGATGATGATGATAATAATAATAATTCGTACTAACTTTGCGGCAGGAAATCGCAATTCGGGTTTCTCCAATACTGTCGACGCAACGAAATGCAATGCAATGCAATTCCTTCACTTGCTGTATTATTAATTTTCTTCTTCTATTATTTTTTTTTTCGTTATATAAGTAATGATGATTCGAGCAGAAATCGAACAAACGTATACGTTCGTTTTTTCGCAATTGCATCGTTGCATTTTTAATCGATGCACATGCAACAACACGTTATTTGCTAGCATTTTTGTTGCGTACGTTTCTCTATCTATATATATATTTTATTTTTGTGGTTTTCAAACACACATTTTCCTTGACGTGAAACCAAACATTTTCCAATCCGTCGTTGCCTAGTTTTGTAATTTATTAATCTATATGCAAGCCGAGTTATCAGCGGTGACCAACCAACCAACCACCCGAGCGAGCGCACTTTTCGTAAACATTCATTACCCTCAAAGTAGGCCACCTCTGATAATGCAATTTCTAATTTAAGTTATTACCATCGCCTGAACTTATTTTATCTGCATCTTTATTTTGATTAGCAATTTGTCAGTTAGCATTTCTTTAATCTAAATACCAGATACTAAAACTATAAGCAAACTCAAATCCTGCTTGCAATTAGCAACACATATCTTCTTATTTTATTTTTTTATGTCATATTTCTTTAAAAAAAAACAACTTTTAAATGATGTTGGTCGGTGTCCGATAAATTTGGACATTTACCTTAATGGAAGATTTAAATTATTGATGAATTTATCGTGAATTTAAAAAGGAATGGTAGAAACATCAATAAATCAATAGATTTTCTTTATTCGATGTTAATAGCTTGCACGAGGCAGTAGTCACTTATATGTATCATCCCAAAGGTATTCTCTTCGTATCAAGGCTTTTTTATGAAACGTGAAAGTCTTAAACAAATGGAAAATCGTTAGAAACATCGGAGTCGTGCCTTAAACCGGTTAAATTTTGCTGAAAATTACGATGAATAGGAGAAGGCTTAATGTATTCCTGGAGCGTGCGTTTCAAAAGGCAATTGAGGATGAAAACAACGAAAATCCGAGTAATTAAACGGCAATTGTGTCTGATTTATGGGGCCATTCAAACAAAAATTGACCTATTGTTATCCGAGTTAATAAGAGCATTAAAAAAGCGACTGCTACCTAATGGAAGGAACGCCCACGAACAATAGGGAAAAACATCGAACCCTACACTCATACACACAATCACTTTCCCTTTTCCTTAAACGGTCAACGGCCCTTCTCGGGTAATTGCATAATGTTTGGATGGATGAGATATACCGTAAAATTTTTGGAAGGTATATGAGGGCATAATCACCGGAAACCGAACGGAAGGACAACAAAAATGAATAACATGAAAGGTATTTTATCAGAGAGAAACGAAAATACTTTATCTGCGATAAATGGAAAATAAATTAGTCGCTCCGAAAATAGCATGAGCATATATAGTGTAGTTGGTAATGGACGGAACGAGAGTTATTACGAATGCACATGTATTTTAATTAATCAAACAGACGAGCGAGCAAACTAAAAATAGGTCCGCCCGATAACAATGTCCCCCGAATCGAAACCAGTTACGTAGGAATATATTTATTTTGGGTCAGAGGACACGTGGCCACCCCTTTGCGGGACGCGTGCCACCGTGCAAACGAACGTGCAGGGAGAGATCCGCACCAAACGCACGAAACCGAAAAATCTCTTTCACTCTGTGAGGGGTCAAAGTGGGCACGATCCCAGAACCAGATACCGAAATAGATCGCATCCATCCAGCAGGCAATAAATATACTACCAGAAGCGAACGAAAAACTCGCTACTGAATATTAAATATGACGCTTATTATAGCCGGCTACGAAGAAAGACAGGCAATGCACATGGAAAAAAACCGTTGAAAAAAGTGAACCGCTGACAAGCAAAGTATCATCAATTCAATAAATCTCTTTACCAGCACCGACCATCAGAGTTTAATTATAGTTTAGATAATCCATTACTTGCAAATTAAAAAATATCACCGTAAAACTAAGATTATCTACAAAATAATTGAACTTAGTATACGAAATGTTTGTAATATTAGTAGTTAAGTTTCAGCAACCTCAATTTGTTTATACCATTTTTATTAAGACTTTTTCAGAAATTTAGTTAAAGTTAAACAGTTTCTACTTTTAGGAACATGCATAAACGCAATGTAAACATGCACATCCAACATAAATAAATGCATACATTTGCAGTAAACATTTTCCGAGCTGTTTCAACTATTTGCTCAATCCACTTTTATCGGTTTTACTAAAACAGAAATGGAAAAGTCGAATTCCTAGACAGCTACATTATCTTGTGAAATATTCGAGTGGTTCGAAAATAGATAAAACGCAAAATTGACACCGGATTAGTTTCCAACCAGTCAACGTTTCGAATAAACCATTAGTACATGTCTCGAATTTTACTCCACTCTTACCTGTCGTAAAATCTAGAATCACGTGAAAACTACTTAAAATAAATAGATGATGAATGAATAATAGACATGATTATCCAATACGCTTTTTTACTCTTTCCAATATATAAGCAATCCTATCTAGAAATCTTAATCAATCTGGTATTTAGTACGAAATATACAGTCAATTTGGATTCAAAAGTTTGTCATTCGGATATTACCTCAATGTGCACACAATGATTAGCAATCGATTGGTCGTTATTAAGTAAATGTATTCTTAGCTGTTTATGCAAATAATTTCCAACGGAGTAATTATTTCTGAGAACGAGCACCACCTTATTTTATTTCAAATATCAAACCGTTGACGAATGTACCGTGATATAATGTATTCGTGAAGCGTGCGTATTGTATGAACAAAACTAATATAATATATACGTATTAGTAGCAATAGATTAAGTACAATACAAACACAAAGTTTTTTTTTTATAGTTCACGTATTGCAAAAGATTGTTTATGACTTATAAAATAATTTTCTTTATTAGCAATAATTATTAAACTTGCTATAAATTATTGCAGTATAGTTTATATATCTATAATATAGATTGCAATTAGACTATTTTTAAATTTGTATGCAAACTGTGATTACAAAAAAAAAAGGGAAGAACAGAGAAAATGCTTTCACAGAATAATTGGTAGTTTTAGAAAAATATGTGGAAGAAAACAACGACTACTGCTATGTAGATTAATAATTATATACTTCAATTGTACTTTCATTGAGTAGAAAGAAAAGGAGAACTTGTGCATACAATTTCAATAATTACAATATTGCTTGACTAAGCACAATTGTTGGTCTGTACAATATTTTTACGTTCCCAAGGCCCTCCCAGTAAATTAACATACAGTAGTACAAGTTGGTGAAAAATAAGTTATAAACAAATGAAACATACCCGTATCCTTGCTGGTGTGCCATATTTGAATAGATTCTTCTGATTTGGAGTGAGTGCCTGTCTATCGTCACACTGTGTCTTAATGTCCTCAATATTATCTCCAAGCAGCTCATTCCGCAGCAGGCAATGGTAAGCTGATGTATCTCTAGGTGAATCGTTGTTCTCTCTTGCCTTTTTTCCAGCTGGAGACCCCCTCGACGAGTCCTGTATTGTTGCGAAATTTGTATCCCAACTATTGTTGGCCCTCGTTGGTATGAATCTGTCTGAGATTCCTGGCTCCCTGAGCATCCTGTTGAACAGGTTCCTGGCCACAGTCGGCTTAGAGATCAGGATCCTCTCATTTATGTCCGTACTAGTCATACTTCCCAAATGTTTTGAGGTGTTTTCCAGCTATTTTCGGTTAAATTTATTCTCTTTCGCTGCTCCTCTTACTTCCTCTGTTATTACTTTTTTTTTTCAAACACTAAACAAAAAAATCCAACTGAAATTCTTCTCACTTAACGAACATTGTGAACTCTTCGTAGTTTGCGGTGTTCGCTGTCCACCCAACGTGCACGTCAATGGTAAAAAAAAAGGTCAGAAGGAGTCTATTTAAAAATTTAAAAGCCAACAAACAACACAACGGTCTCTTCACGTAATAAAGCAAAAAAAACTGCTCTCTCTTTCGTAGGCGTTCGTTGGCGTCTATATAAACGTATACCGACTTCTTGTTTGGTTGCTGCTGTTCGTCCCCACTACCACCAAAAACGACTGGGCTTTTAAATCCCCACGAATCTACCCGAATATAGTATTGCCAACACAGCGAACACAAATATACCCAACCTTAGATAATTAACGAATATTTCGTATCTAAAGAATTTTACAGCAAAGGGTAACTTTAAAATGCAGATTATCTATGCATTATATATATATATGCGTTATAGCCTACAATTGTAAATGCATTTGAACTTATACTAATGGTAGATAACATTATCTTGCTAAGGCCAATGCAAACAGTATCCTTAAATTCAAACATACAAGATGCACCTGCTTAAGGTTATCTCTACTGATGCAAAAAGAAACTAATTATAAATAAATATTAACACGTTGTGTAACAGGAAAAATGAACAAACAAACTAGTTCAAAAATTACGTATTCTATAAAGAGCTTTCGATTTCAAACGAGCAATCGATTTCGAAGGTCAAGCAACAGTACACACAAGATAACATGCTGCAGAGATTATTATATACGCAATTGAAGTTATGTTCAGGTTTTTACGGTCAATAAATGTTGAATCTCGCCAGAAAAATGTTGAAGTCGAAGCCCTCCGCAAGTGCAAGGATGTACGAGGTATGTATCTCGCTTAACAGCACAGTCCATAAAATCGTATTCACTGTAACCTATTATATTCCAGGCCACAATCCAAGCACTAAACAATCTGCAAAGCAATGCCGATTATATCAGCAAGCAGTCCTCACCTTCAGCACAGACTGGCACAAATAAGTTACAGAAAACCTACGAGTTCATTAGTAGGTGTGTTTTGTTATCTCATTCTGCTGATAAGTTTTTTTCCATTCATTTTTTTTTTGTATTTCTCATATTTATAAGTAAATATTTGTTTAGATCTGGAGTTTCGTTGACTCAATTAGATGGTTTATCAGTGATCCATGTCACAGGTACTAAAGGCAAGGGATCCACTTGCGCCTACTGCGAAAGCATCCTCAGGGAGCACGGCCTGAAAACGGGGTTTTACTCTTCCCCGCATTTGGTGCATGTCACCGAGAGGATCAGAATTAATGGGAAACCTATAGGTAAAGGGAAATTCGTTAAGTACTTCTGGGATGTTCACGATAGGCTCTCGCAGGAAGCGCAGGACGGCATGCCGATGTACTTTCAGATGCTCACGATACTCGCATTTAAAATCTTCATCATGGAGAAGGTGGATGTGGCTGTGATCGAGGTCGGAATCGGCGGGGAGTACGATACGACCAATGTTCTTAGGTACAGAGCAAATATTTGAAAATGTCGCATAGCAACTATTTACATTCCGTAGGAACGTGCCGATTGTAGGAATATCGTCGCTTGGATACGATCACACCTCTTTGCTAGGCAACAGCATGGAGGAAATCGCTTGGCACAAGGGAGGGATCATGAAAAAGGGTTGCGAGGCGTTCACCGTTGATCAACCGGCCAACGCGATGAAAGTATTGAAGGAGAGAAGCGCAGAGAAAGAAGTAATAATTTTCTGCTGCAAAAACGCCATTCTATAATGTTTTTTTTTTGTGTGTGTCGCCAGTGCGAATTGCATCTCGTTGAGGATTGTCCGAAATATGCCGAAGATTACATCGGTGAGCCTTACAGCATCTACAGACGCAACGTTTCTCTAGCTTTAAACCTTTCCAAAGCCTATTTGAAATCGAAAGGTAGCCTCAATAATCATCGACAACCGAATGATTTTCATGGAATGCTTTTTAGGTTTGAAGGAAGATTCTGATTTAACGCAAAAAGCGTTGCGAACATGTTCGTGGCCAGGGCGGTTTCAAATATTACCAATTGACAATATCGTCTACCACCTAGATGGTGCTCACACCGAAGACAGCATCGAACACTGCGTGGAATGGTTCAAACAGCAGACGAAACTCTCGAAATCCCGGAAGGCGTTGATATTCAACAGCACCGGAGATCGCAAATCCGTGGATCACCTCAAAATCTTGCAGAAGTGCCATTACGATAAAGTTTTCTTCGTCCCGAACGTTTCCAGGACGGACAAAAGCACAGCCGGTATCTCTACTCTACAGTTACAACAAGCACAAGCAATTATCTAAACACCATCATGTTGTAGATTTCGGCGGCAGCAGCAAATCCGTGGAACGGTGCGAATTGCACAAGGAGCAATGGTTGAAGCTGTTGGGAGGATCTCAAAGGATCGACTCCGAAGTGCACGTGTTGCCTTCGGTCTTCGACGCTCTTCAAGCTTTGAAGGAGAATCAACACGACCTTCTGGTCACCGGCTCTCTGCATCTGATCGGAGCCGTCCTCAACATAATCGATCCCAATTTGCAGCAACTACCGCATCAGAGGAAATAAACAAGTTTGCACATCATCATCATCAAGTTTTGTATATACTATATTTATATATAGATAATTCACAATTAATCATATTGTTTTATACATTCCATCAAAATTTACAAAAAAAAAAAGGAGAAGTATACGTAAACCGAGAGATCAATATCGTAATAAAAAAAATATTACATAATCCCTGTGCGTTAATTCTAAAAGACAAAAAAAATTAATAATAAACATACGTATAAAATTAATTCTCGTTAAATATATGTACACATACGAACGAATCGGTAACCAAAATTATTTGACTAAAATCAAGAGGGGGGAAAATATGGGGCAACGAGGAGATCGTTGCAGAATATGATAGAAGAAAAACAGAAATCAAAGAAATGATAACCCAAATGAATGCGCATCGTAAAAGTTATATATAATACATCTCTGAGGTTCGTAAAAAGTACTATGGACTAGGAATTAGTATAATAATAATAATATCACCGCCGGTTATTGTGGATCATTCGTCGAACTGGACTTTTAGGTTTTAAACTCGTTGAATCGCATATAAAAAATAATAATTAAATGCACCCACATCCTCACATCTCGTTCTCGGACAGCGATAATGAACCGTAGGGTCTGTCATATTCCTTATTCGTATTCTAAAAAAAAAATAACAGCATATTAGATGAACAATATACGAATGAAATAATGTTTCTGCTAGACTGATTAAAGCAAATAATTTGTAATGCAATATGCACACAACCAATCAATGTTTGCAAGCACGCCTTTATCGAATAGAGCAAACATCGATTGCTATGCGCAAACATTTTCAGTTTTCCGTATACAACATTATCTAAAAGAGCTAACAAATGTAGAACCGTTTCTTCTATTTTTATGTTATGTAACTAATTATAGAATAATCTTTAATTGTAATATGATGGAAATGATTGAAAGGTGCTGCAGTAAATATTGATTGGTTTTGGGCGTTGCAGATTGTGGATAAAAAAATAAACAAAATAGAACGTTACCAAAGTAAAATAATAAGCCATGCAGGGGGGTAAAGGACGATCAGTTTATAGGGAGCTAGCGTTACCATCCCAATGACTAGTAAACACCTACAGGATCAAAAGTTAGTAGTTAGAAGGAAAAAAATATCGGTGGTTTCTGGGAGGAAACAAGGATGAAACTTACGTCATTGATTCCCACCGAGGGTTCCGAAACGTAACCGCGATTCTCATCATTTTCATCGTAATCGTCCGAGTCAGAGTTCGAGGATTCGTCCTCGTAAGGCCTGCAGCATATAAGATTTAGATTAAAGTAAATTAAATGAACGATTGATTATTATGTAATCGAGATGCGTGCACGAGGTGGCAGGAAGAAGAGCTCACCTTCGGATTTTGCAAACCATCTGCGCCAGATCGGTAAACGTGTAGCCGGAAAGCACGTGGCGCTGCGGAAACAGGTGCGACTTCCTGGGTTCCGTGCTCGCGAACAACGGTAACTGGCCGGCCTTCTGCTTGGCATCGAAGTACGCCTTTCCGTGAAGGTATCCAACCTCCTTGATCTCGTCGAAGCTGCCGAACTGCAGGGTTTTGTACTTGTCGATAGGTGGACGGATGTACTCGCAGTAATCGCTCGTCTTCACTTCCTGATTGAATGAAGAGAAATGCAAGGAATTAATCATTTGGTAACGACAATCGAAGAAGGGCTCACCTCCAGCTGCCTGACGCAACTGACGTAGGCCAATCGCGATTGTATGTCCGGAAGGTTGGGAACCTTCACCGGCTGCGTGAATGGATACCATCGTTTCCACAGCAACCACCATCCGGAGAGGTCGTCTCCGTAGTTGGTGAGTTCCTGGTCATCGACGGAACCCACGTCTATAGCTATGATGTGACTAGCGCCTTGGCTGCGCATCACGTCGGCTACAAATACACCAATTAGCAAAACCAAAATACAAGAACAACAAAATCATTTCTGCTAATTTGAAGGCAAAATATACAACATAATTTTCATTTCTGAACACGAAGATGTATTAAATAATTGCAAAAAGTATTTCAATATTTCACTAACTTTATCAGACCCTAACGAAATATGTATATATTTGTACAAATTATTAAAGAAATGTACAGAAAATTATCAATCTTATCAACTCTTAATTATTACTATTATTACATTATAGAAATATTGCATATTTCAGGATAGCATAAATTACCTTCAAAATTAACAGAACGCTTTTAGTTAATTTGAAAAATGTAACTAATCGAGAAACTAATTAACTTGAATTAGAATTATTATTTTCGTTTCACATTTTCTGGAAACGAGTTAAAATCGAGTGGTGTGAAAGAGAGGAGGCCATAAGAATGAACAAACAAAATTAATGAACATGTTCAGTAACAATGTGAACAAAAAATAAAATTAAAACGAGAACGCACCGATATTGCTCGATATTGAAAACTTACCTCGCAGGATTTCCAATTACAAAGACGAAACTCACGACGAAATATTTGTACATATCTTTTAAAAATATGAACTAATTAAAACAAATAAAACATATATAAATAAACTGAACGAGGGGATTTATATAAGTATATATATATAAAGAGAGAGAGAGAGAGTGTTGCAGAAAGAGAGTGGACATGTGCGAATCTTAACACAAATTAGTTTCTTTTTTAAAGTTTATGGATAATAATGATTTTCTTTTAATACCTGGTACGTTATTTATGTAGCATCCGTCTACAAGAAAGTGCCCATCAACAGGATCGCACATGGGTGGAAATATGCCGACATATGTCATGCTGGCACGAATGTACCTCCACATATTACCTGTTTCATCATATAACACATTCAAATAATAATAATAATAACAAACGAACAAATGGGGACAGATAAAAAAATAATCAATGAATTCTAGTATCAAAATGTTGTCTGCACATTCTCCACCCAAGCTTCCAAAGGAATAAGAGAGAAAGTAAACACCGAAAAATTAATCGGTTTGTTTCTGTGGGGTGGAGAGGTCAGGAAAATGAAAGTGAAAACACACAACACCCCTCTCACACAGCACAACCCAAACAAAAATAAATAAATAACAACAACACATACGACCAAGAACAAATGTAACAAACATATAAGAGAAAATAACAAAACTGGGGTGCAAATATTAATAATAAAAAAAATAAAAACGAAATGAGTATAGAACGCATCCACCATTGGCCATTCGAACCTCTCGGTTAATTGTGATTGGTTACCTGCGAGATAAATGTTTGTCTTTGATTGGGTCGCGAAACTAGGGAGGGATCGAGCCACCGCACTCGCGCTGCTTAGCATCTACCGACCTACCTTCCTCCTCCTTTCTTGCGCACCGTTTAAACTAAAGACTCGACTTAACTTCTCCTCATCATCCGTAAATCTAATCTAATCAATGGTATTTCGGATCGCAGAGGCTTCCTTACCTGGTAGATTGTTAACATATCCGCCATCGAGCAGAAGATGTCCATCCACTGGATCACACAACGGTGGCATATATCCAGATAATGACATTGAAGATCTCACGTACCGCCACATAGATCCTGCGACACACTTGCACTAAACTAACATGCCCAAAAAAAAAATGGTGTTCTTTTTTTCTTTTCACATTTCTCGCTCCGCAACATCATCATCATAATGATAAATATAATATTCGCAACAAATAATGTTAATCTTTTAAATGGTCGGCTTAAGTAAATCGATTAATGTACAGTTAAATAGAAGAGAACGATTATAAAAATAAGAAAATTGGTGAACCCTAAATACACAAAACAACTTGAACGAAACATATAGAGAGATAACCCAGCGGTGCGGATGATCAAATAGACTAGTCGCTATGTACTAGATTTTTTCCATCTCAAAGTCGATGGAAAAATCGCTACTATTATTCTGCACGTGATTGTCTATTAATTTCTCCACATTGGCGCATCTGGTAAAACACACATACATTTTTCTTTTCTATTTATTTTTTTGGTGAAACCCCAGAAACGCCACTGTTTCTAAATTCGTCGTTTAACTCAAAAGCTTAACTCTCTTCGCATTCAACTCTTTAAGCATAATTGCTTAACAAACGCATTATTTAATTACATTTCAGTTTTAAATCAAAATTAGATTAAGCAAATACGTAAAGTTTTTGAGTGAAATACGATGCTCGTGGTTTTTCTGCATGCAACAACGTCATCGAAATTGAACGAAATATAACGTCTACGAAAACAAAAATACATACCCTAATAACAGTGCAGACACATATCAACAGAAAACGAATATTTTCGTATATTTTTGTTTTCAAGAGAGCCTTCGGGTAATTTGTTAATCCCAATAAAAAGATAACTAATAAAAAGGAAACGACAACGGCATTCGCTAATTCTATATAAGCAATCTCCAGTAAGCACAAAACTAAAAGTTAAATGAAGTAACTAAATAATTAAAAGAATAACTACCACTTAATTTAAATTTAAAATAAAATAAGTTATCTTTAATGTGTGTGTGTGTGTGAGTGAGTGTGAGTATTCTATGATTGCACAATTAGTGAAGCAAAAAGGATGAAATAAAAAAATAAATATTGTGCAAACATAATGGTCAACCAATCACAATGTTTGCATACACCAAATACACATACAGAAAATATAATTAGGAGACACCAGAAAGAAAATTTAAGAGACAGAAAACAGTGGCGTGAAAAATAAACAAATTAAAATAGTAATTGTTTATAAAGTAAATGAGACGAGAGAAAAGAAAGGGGGGTTTCTTTGGACATACAACAACAAACAGACAACATACAGAAAAGAAAAACGGTTCGTTTTGAAGCAATGAGTTTCCTATGTACATACTAGGAGATTATTAATATTATATGTTTGTATATAAAGACGAACGTGTGCTCCGCAAATAGGGGACAGGGCAGTGCTAAATGCCTTTTCGTTTTCGCTTTATATACAGTTAAACAATCACCACAGGTCCAGACCGGAGAAAATACATATTATCTTGCACTTTCCATATTTCAACTGCATTTAATAGCATGCTCAGGATGTCTCAAATAATAAATATACAAGTGGTAATTATTTAGTAGCCATAATCACCAATATTTATAATTATTTAAGACACTCGGTGCGTGCTTGCCTTGCGCATCCACCATGTATCATGATTAGTTTTATATTGAATTATTTTTAAAAACTTTACACCAATGAAAAAAACAATATAAATTCAATTCAAGCTTTAGATAATTGAAATATGAAAAGAAGAATACACATGAAAAATAATTGCATAAATGGAATTATTTTATCTTGCGCACCAAGCGAAGTTAAAGCTAACACTGAAGAAACAATTGTTTTGTGTAAATAACGATATTTTCTTTGGCATTTAGAAAAATAAATTTAAATATATGTAAATGTGGAAGGACGTACCATGATGATGAACTCTCATACAGGAAGCAGAGATGTCAGTGGTGACTGTAAAATACGGCAACCAAAGATCCTCGATGTAGGTCTCTCCGAACGTTCCGCGTATCGTCTGATTGAAGTCCCTTCCACTGAACATCGAGGTCATCGGATAAGTCAGGTCCAAGATCTGCCTCCACCATTGTGTCATTTTCTAAAGAAAGAATTCGTACGATGAATTATGGATGAAACTTGATTTCGATTCGATCGCACCTTAGACCATTCACGGGCCATTTGCGTAACTGTCGTTATGTTGCGTTCCTTGCACCAGAGCGCGCCCATAAAGGCGCCTATGCTGACCCCTCCCACCATGTCGATGGGAATGCCAGCCTCCTGAAAATTAACCAATTAAATAGGTTCACTATATATCTAGATTGTCATTACTCACTATTATAGATTTTATCATTCCAATGTGAGCGGATCCTCTAGCCCCGCCTCCTCCCAAGACCAACCCCACCGATTTGCCGGTTAACCAACGAGCCAATCGCGAGTAATCTGAATGGATATTGGGTTCCGATAGACAGACTTTCGAATAAAGTTCGTTCTGCAAATTGAAATAAATAAATAAACGCCAGCAGTAAAATAGAGAAATAGGTCGGATGATCTTACAATTCTATATAAAGATTTCCTGGAGAACATCCTCTTTGGACAAAGAATGTGATGATGCGATGAAACCCACGAACGCATATTCAACCATGCCACCGTATTTTGCGGCTTTCCACCTTCCTCTCTATGCAACAACACCAATTCTTTTTGAGTACGTAGAGCCACCCTCTCGATCTCTCGCTCCATCCTACCAACGATCGGTTGCTTGTCGCCAAGTCCCACTATTAAAATGCAATCCGCTTGGCGAATGCACCTCTGCGTCCACACACTGAACGAGTTGTCGCACTGGTACAGACATATTTTGTGCTGATCTTCCTGCTGCGCTAACCACGAAGTCAACCTGTATTCGCTGTTGGGATCCATGATTGAAGAGCCCAACGCTTTCTTCACCACGTCCGAGGTCAGCCTCGACGTTGGTCCCAAGGCGTTCAAGCAGTGAAACAGTTCATAAGTGAAGGCGGTCATAGGTATATCATCCGATGCAGGAACTATGGCCACAGTGGAGAAATTCAATTGCGTTGGTCTGCTCTCCACCGTCGCGTTGTTCGTTATTCTTTTCGCGCTGAGGTTCTTGATGTTCGGATTCTGCCAGGTACCCAAAATCCTCAAACCCAGCAGATTTATTAGTCTGGTGACCACGATCGGATATCGCATCTTTATCGCATTGAACAAGCCTTCCGGTAGCTTAGCCAATTCGGAATCGCGCACTGCTATAACCGTAGTGCTCCTCTTTGTGTGCGTGACCATCTCAACGATTCCAATAAGATCACCTTTACCGTATTCGGCGACCAGCTCCTTTTTACCACCGTTGTGCGTAATCACGGACCTCATGCGACCCGACAGCACCACAAAAGTGGTATCACTATCATCCTCTTGCCTGTAAACGGCTCTCCCTGCCTCGTGAAACACCCAGTCCAGTGCGAAATCCACTTGCCTCACGAACGGCGATAACCGCGATATGACCAAGTTGGCCACATGTAAGATGATCTTTGGATTCTCCTTAACCAAACTGCAAATCGACGCCATTCAAATCGAATAACAAATACTAAAAACGTAATAAATGAATAAACCTACTTGTAGAATGTTGGTTTCGATATCAATCCAATTCGAGAATTATGTTTAGCTCTGACTGTGAAATAACTCGGTTCTCCGGTGAGCACGGCTAATCCACCAACGAATTCTCCACTGTGCGCAGTGTACATGCTCACCTCGTTATCATCGTTCTCAGCTATACTCTGCGAAACAATCATGCTTCCAGACAAGACATAAACTAAGGCAACATCCTACAAAAAAAAATACACAAATTTAATTTGGATTTAATTTAAATCTACGAAAAAAAATACTTTATTGGAATCCTCCTTCATGATATATGTTCCCGTAGCGACTTCTTTCACTTCGACGCCGTCTATCAGCGACGAAGTGTCCCCTTCCAAACCCAACTCTTTGATGAACGCTTCCATCGCTATATTGTGCAGTACAGTCTCATCGGTGATCTCGCTCATGGACATTTTCCTGCGAGCCGTGCCTTCATCTGCCTCAAAAAGATTTCTCCTAGTCGCTTCCGGATTCTGAAATGATATATCTAATTTAGAGGAAATCCACCATGAATCGTTTAAAATATAATACCAGTTTCTGAGAATCCGGAATCATATCGGGATTATTTGGTGGTGTAGCCCGTAACTCCCCTTTCCTATACTCTGGTATCATATCGGGGGTGTTCACCATTGGTGAGGTAGATTTCTGATTCTTGTTAACAGGCACAGGGATAGGTTGTGACTGCGCGTTTGTCCCGACATCGAATTCATCGTTGGATTTCATCTTTTTGCTCGGAGACACGAAGACGTGCGATTTCTTCACCCTTGGCGCCTGAACAAAATCACATTTTCATATTACAATTTGCCTAAATTGAATCAAATAATTAAATTACGGATATGAAAAGTTCCGCTCCTAAACCCAAATATTCATGAAGAGCGGTGAAGGTGACTCGCTGCAAACGGACCATTATCACCTGGACCACCCGCACCAGGATCTCTGGATTATCCTGAAAAATGTCGTTAAAAGCTTTCATCGGAAGCTTCACGATCGTGGAGTCCTCTAAAGCCCTCGCCGCTACAGTTTTGTAAGGTTTCAGTTGTCCCTAGAGAATCATAATTGAGATAAATGTAAATGCAGGTTTATGTACCTTACAGTTAAAACATCGATGAAACTCAGTAAAGAAGTGACGGATTCGCCGGTTTTCACAACTTTCAACGACAGAGCCGAGCCATCAGGATTCGTTATGTACACGTTCACTTTTCCGTTTTGCACAATATACACATTTTCATCTTGATCACCTACAAATGCAAACATACTATATTATATAATCAATGCACAATTTGCGTCAGTACCAATATTGAATAGATGAGCGCCCGCTTTAACTGTGATAATTTCCGTGTGCTTGCAGAGACGCAGGAAAATTGGTTTCTCGAAATGTCCGAAAACCCTGACACTTTGCAGCATGTACAGCAAATCCGGTGGCATCCTCTCATCACTCAAAGTGTCTTCTTGCAGATATTCCGCTGGAGGTTCCAACACCTAAAAACAATGGCATTTTGCAAACTACACTTTTTTGTACAATTTAAAGCGGACCTTTAATTGTTCAGCTTCATTGTCTTTCTTCAGTTGCAGAATCCTCCGCGCAAACTTCATCACCATCTTCCTCTTACGTCCTTGTCCTGACCTCACCTGACCAGAAATGGAACGCACCTTCCGCAGCATTTTGCGACCGTAAAATAAGGCCTTGTCCCGTTTCCGGAATCTCGTGGACGACGCCACCGATTCCTTTTTCTCTACAACTGCAAACAGAAATTAGCAGACAAATTGTAAAAAAAAAATCAAATAATTAATATATGAAGTTAAAAAAAAATAAAGTTATTTCAATTATTAAAGAATAGTTCAAGCTAATTACTTTGTATTGATTAGCAAATTTATTTAATTGCAATTATTAAAATATGTGTTTTTCTTTCCATTTATGTAATATAAATATTAAAAAATAATGACCTTTCAATGTGCAAATAAATTGTTAATGTAATGCGCGCACGTGTACAATTATCGCAAGTAAAAGGTATTTACCATTTTAAAATGGTAACTTAAAAGGTGAATATAAAACAGATATAATACGACTATGGTTTCAATTTTGTATAATAATTTTATTAAAAACAATCTGATTTTTTTAAAATTTCGATCGTAATTGTGGATCCAAAATTCAGGTGAGCATATTGTGTTGCATACCAAGGTCGTTGCTAAGCAACCGCAATAATTTATTTACGATTCAAATATCAATTACATAAGCTGTTGTTCTGATACGCAATGATTGTGCAAACATGTAAACACAATCTACTCAGAGGACACTTGTGCAACATACCTTTCTTGTCCCATCTCCTGGATATGATCACAAAAATGATCAGAATGGTGGTGAGGATTGAGACCACAAGTATATAGATGGGCTGGAAGATGAGAAGAAAATCTATGTAGTTGTAGTAGAAGTAATCACCATCCATTGTACAGCTGCAGTGAGCAGATCAGAATGTAGGCTTGTACTGAACCCCTTTATTGTCAATAATTCTAATAAATAATTCACGTAGTTCGTGTATACAATTAAGGCTTAATTGTGTGAAACAAAGCAACTGATAAGATAGATTCCCACGTATGAAAAAAAGAACAAAGAGAGCATTTCTCAATGTCACGAACGGGCAAAAACAAGAGCGTTATGTTAGAAGAACGAACCTCGTAGGACGTCGTAAAGGCAAATTGTCCGGTCCAGGTGGACCTCAGCATGGATCCAAACTTCCCATGGATGCTGTCCAGTAGCGTGCAGATGTCCATCACTGCTCCGGACTCATCCTCTACTTGCAAAACCAAATAACGAAACCGAAAAATCAAAATAAAGACCCACGCACCGATCGTGCCTCACTGACAATTCTAATGTCACTTCTGACAGATCCAGTTTGTGGTATGAAGGGTGTCTATCACCAACAATCTAACAGAACTCACACTATCCAATTGGATATTATCATCAAACCACACTCTGATAATTGTTTATTGATAAGACTTGGTTCTTATCCTCGAGAATCAGACAAGTTCTAGTAGGATCGAACGTTTTCCATACAAATTACAAACTAAATCTTCGATTTACATTCCTTGGGTTGGCAGTGCTCCAACCTTGATCACTATATACTTACAAAAACATGTCAGGTGGTAGGTTATGTAGCCGTCCATATATTTTTTTAAATATTTATAAATACACTCTCAAGGATATTTATAGATAAACAGGCTGTTTACAATTATTCCCGTGCCGCGTTCCATATTTTAATAATAATTAGGAAATATTAATTAACGAAAATTAATAATAATTTTTCATTAAGAGAATGAAGATAATAAAACAGCATAATTTCTAATGTACCCCAAGATTAAATGATTTATGTACTCGCTATTTTCAAGCCAGTTTCTATATTTATATAATCTACTTTATAAATATCCTCTCAGTCGTTTGCCACTATTCCAGCTTCACACCTGACTTGTGTAACTTTTCAGAAATGAGGGTGCAGCAAAGGGTCAAAGCTGGAACTGTTCTGATTAAGGAGGAGCCTTTCGTCTACATCCTCAGCTCCAAGGTTCATTCCCAATATTGTGACAATTGTTTTAAAAAGTAAGTTTTTTTTAAATAGTAAATTTTTTTTCTCAATACTAATTATTAATAAATTTAAATTAATAATCTGTTTTAGAGATGTAACAATTATTGTAAATAGTAATATACATACCTTGTAATTAAGAAATGTATATTTAATATTATATTAATTTTCCATATATAATAATTAATTTGTTTGCAGAGGGAAACTATTAAAGTGCTCCAATTGCCAATATGTTTATTATTGTGGACGAGATTGTCAGAGGGAGGCCTGGTCTGTGCATAAACCAGAGTGTGCAAACATTAAAAGAACTTTGCCAAGGGTTTTGCCTGACGCGGCAAGATTGTTGGCCAGATTGATCAGAAAGTTACAGAAAGGTGGAGATTTGGTCAAGTCCTACTATACTGAAGGGAATTTCAGGATGTTCAAAGACCTCATGTCGCGTAATTAATCGAATAAAATGAATCAAAAGAAGCTTAATCACTAAATAAATTATTTGCATCTTAGATTATTCGGATTTGAAGGAGAACTCTAAGAAGATGGAGCATTTTGTTTCGTTGTACGGAGTATTGCACGAGTTCTTCGGCGGCGTTGCTTTGCCAAATTCAGCCGAGTTGATGGGGATGTACGGACGGGTAAGATGGAAGCATTTCGAAATTAACGAATCTACTTTAAACGTGGTTATTTATAGATGTGCGTGAACAGTTTCAACATATGCGATGCCGAATTGGTGTCTTTGGGTACCGGAATTTACCTGGGCGCTTCTATTGTTGATCATTCCTGCAAACCCAACGCTGTGGCCACCTTCGAAGGTGTCACTCTTTCTATCAGATGTACCGAAGAATTGCCATCATTAGATTGGTCTCAAATTTTCATCAGCTACATAGACACGATGAATACGCCCAAAGTTCGACAGGAAGATCTCAACTACACCTACTACTTCCTGTGTCAATGCCCGAAATGTTTGGATCCGAAGGAAACGGATAACATGAACGCTGCAGCCTGCCCGAATATTAATTGTGACGCTTCCATTGACCCCAAGCTGTCCACCGAAAAATGCCTTCAATGCAACGAAAAAATCACCGAAGATTTCTTGCAGAAATATAAGGAGATCACAGAGTTTTCTGACATGCATCTGAAGAACATGCACGACATGGCTTGTATCCTTTATAGCAGTTATTTTAATTTAGGGCAAAATATTCGAAATTAAAAAGAAATTCCTCAATTCTTAGCAAAATTAGATATGGACGTTTGCAAGTTCTGCTTGATGAAGCAGCGCGGCGTCTTGCACAAATTTAACGTGCAGTACGTGAAGACTTTAGACTTGGCGTTCCAAGCCTGCATTGATTTCGGTCAGTGGACGGATGCCAGGGAATTCGGAGAAGAATTGATCGAGGGTTACAAGTAATCCATCAAACTGATGCGTTTCGTTGTCTATATTATTTTGTTGGTTTACAGGATATATTTCGGCGAAGTTCATCCGCTCTTGGGACTTTTGTACTTGAAATTGGGAAAGATCTTGGTGTACCAAGAGCAGTGCCGACAGGCCCTGACGCATCTGAAGAAAGCGAAGGATGTGCTTAGCATCACGCACGGAAGCACAAGCAAATTATTTAGAAACGAGCTTATGCCATTGTTGCAGCAGGCAATGGCCGAAACTGGTTTAGACTGAGCGAACCGCCAAGGAGTTAGTTTATTTCTTTTTATTGAAAAAAAAAACATCTATGTAACAAGTCAAATACGAGTGTACAATGGAGTAACAAATGGAAGATGAAATTAATTAAAAAATAGAAATTAAATAATATAAGAATCATACACTGATACTTGACAATGAGAGACAAAAAAAATATGTATAAATAAATACCACCAGAGTAGATATATATATTAAATTTTACACAAGTATAAAACTGAAATCAAATCATTGTAGATCCCACATTATATAAACTAAATCAGTACGGCGTAATTGGTACGAGTAACGCAATTTAATTAAGAGGGACGATTCAAGTTACAAAAAAAAAAGAAACTTCATCAAAGTACTCGTAACGCTTGAGGAAAAAAATCACACGTTCGTCCATTCATTTACGCAGTTGAAATGAAACATAATTAATTAATGAACTTCACTGTTTTGTTGTTGTTTCAAAGATTGTGCTAGAGGTTTTTTTAAAATTTAGTTTACGTCTCAGTCTTGCACCTCTCACAGCTCATCCTTGATGTCATCGTCGTCGCTCTCCTGGGTTGGCGGTGGTGGACCTTGACCCTGGTACAGTTTAGCGATGATCGGTTGGACGACGTCCTCCAACTCCTTCTTTTGTTTTTTGTATTCTTCGGATTCGGTATCTTGGTTATCTTCTAACCACTTGATCTTCTCGTCGATGGCTTCTTCCATTTTGGTCTTCTCATCATCTGACAATTTAGATCCCAACTTTTCCTTATCTTGGAGCTGGTTCTTTAGCGAGTAGGCGTAGCTTTCCAATTCGTTCCTGGCCTCGACGCGCTCCTTCAGCTTCTTGTCATCGTCGGCGAACTTCTCGGCATCCTTGATCATCCTTTCGATGTCTTCAGGGGTCAACCTGTTTTGGTCGTTGGTGATTACGATCTTTTCGCGGTTTCCGGTTCCCTTGTCTTCGGCGGATACTTGGAGGATACCGTTGGCATCAATCTCGAAGGTTACTTCGATTTGAGGGATGCCTCTTGGCGCTGGTGGGATTCCGGTCAAGTCGAATTTGCCGAGAAGATGGTTGTCCTTGGTCATCGGACGTTCACCTTCGTAGACTTGGATGGTGACGGTGTGCTGGTTGTCGGAGGCGGTGGAGAAGATTTGAGATTTCTTGGTGGGGATGACGGTGTTACGTGGGATCAGTTTGGTCATGACTCCTCCAACGGTTTCGATACCCATGGTCAATGGGTTGACGTCGAGAAGAACGATAGCGTCAGTGTCTTGTTCTCCGGAGAGCACTCCAGCTTGGACGGCAGCTCCGTAGGCGACGGCTTCATCAGGGTTGATACCCCTGGATGGTTCCTTTCCATTAAAGTATTCCTTGACCAATTGTTGGACCTTCGGGATACGGGTGGATCCTCCAACGAGGACAATCTCATCGACATCCTTCTTGTTCATGTCAGCATCTTCGAGTACCTTTTGGACAGGCTTCATGGTGGAACGGAAGAGATCCATGTTCAATTCCTCGAACTTGGCACGGGTAAGGGTTTCAGAGAAATCGTCGCCATCGAAGAAGGATTCAATTTCAATCCTGACCTGGTGAGAAGCGGAAAGTGCGCGCTTGGCCTTCTCGACCTCACGCCTCAACTTCTGGACGGCACGGTTGTCTTTGCGGATGTCCTTGCCCTTCTTCTTCTTGTACAATTTGATGAAGTGATCCATGACGCGCTGATCGAAATCTTCACCTCCCAAATGGGTGTCTCCGTTGGTGGCTACTACTTCGAAGACTCCGTTGTCGATGGTGAGGAGGGACACATCGAAGGTACCGCCGCCCAAATCGAATACCAAAACATTCTTTTCGCCGTCCTTCTTGTCCAAGCCGTAAGCAATAGCAGCGGCGGTTGGTTCGTTGATGATCCTCATCACGTTCAAACCGGCGATGACACCAGCATCTTTGGTAGCTTGACGTTGAGCATCGTTGAAGTAAGCGGGAACGGTGACGACGGCGTGAGTGACCTTCTTGCCCAAATAGGCTTCGGCGGTTTCCTTCATCTTGCCCAAAACCATGGCGGAGATTTCCTCGGGGGCAAAGACCTTATCACCCTGTCCGGTGGCTACGCTGATATGCGGCTTGGAGTTCTTCTCGATAACCTTGAAGGGGAAGAATTTGAGATCATGCTGGACGTTGCTGTCGGACCATTCGCGACCGATCAAACGTTTGGCATCGAACACAGTATTCTCGGGATTGGTAGTCAACTGATTCTTAGCGGCATCACCGATGAGACGTTCTCCTTCGGCGGTGAAAGCCACGTAAGATGGGGTGATACGGTTTCCTTGATCGTTGGCGATAATCTCCACACGTCCATTTTTATACACGCCCACACTATAATTATTTAAAAAAATGGAAAATTAACGCCCACCATTTCCAAAAAAATAATAATAATAATCAGGAAATTAAAAGAAACTTACCATGAATAGGTGGTTCCCAAATCAATACCAATCACAGTTCCAACTTCGTCCTTTTTGCTATCATCCTTAGCCAAAGCTGTGGCCAAGAGGCACACAGCACCCAAGAACAAAGACAACCTCATTGTGTTTCTGCAAACAATAAAAGGAAGAAAATAAGTACTCAGTAAAAATGTTTAAATATTAGCAGTAAACAATTTATTGCCACATATGTGTCAGTCAGCAAAGAAACCCAGCTGTTCCTTTTAATTCTAAATTCTCGTTAAATGATCAATGGATGTACTACTGCATTTAACCTAAAATTACGGTAATTAATTGAGGATGAATCAACGTTCATTTCAGGTTACCGTTAATTCAAGATGCGATTATGGAAGTGTAAAAAAGGTAACTGTTATCTGAACGATGGACACGTATACAGAGGGCCGCGTTACATCCACGTTACCTTATTGTAGGCAAACTCTTATGCAGAAAATCTATCCAATATGGATTAACAATTTAATTATAACGCGATCACTACTCCAAATTCATTACGATCAATCCTATTGAAAATTTAATAAAGTTACACCAGCTCTGGGGCCATTTTATTTTGCTTTTTTTCGATCTCTTGAAGTATTACATACAGGAATAAAAATTTTGACAATAATTGTAGCAAATACGAACAAAATATCGTTGATTCTATCGTGTATAGAATAACTTTATAGTAAACTCACCGTTTTATAAATTATATTTTGTCTTCTTGTTAGCTTTTGGACTATGCCTGGATAACACCTCTACACTGAACTAAGACCACTCCACAAATGCCGACTAGATGTTGCCATCACTGGAATATACCTATAGGTTTCGTCGTGTAGGCTTCTGATTGGTGCAAATTCAAACGAAACGCGCTAGTTGGCCACTCCTGATTGGCACACGTCTCTCTGACATTTTCTAGAATGCCGCACTCTCACCGCCACGAAAGTCCGACAAAATAACCCAAATGGAATCCCTACATAATCCAAATCCATTCATTTTCATTGCACAATTACGGAAATAAAATAATTTTGTTATTTTCATATTGTATTATTTAAGATACATTTAATAGGGAAATTAATGAAACGGGCAATAATGAAACGATCGTATTATAAATTCTATATGCATATTTATTTCTCTCTAACTGTAAAAATAACTGTTTTAACAATACGGAATTAGGTCAATATTTGCTCTCAGTATGATTTGGAATTTTGGGCGTAATGACCTAAAGATAGTACAACTTGAAAACTATTTCCAATTCGCCTTCTATTCGACAAATCTAATATTTGCTCTTCTTTTCCATCCAGCCAAGAAGTTGCGGCGCAAAATATGTGATTATTACATCAGCACCTAAAAAATACAATTATTTCATTATTAACTAATCATAATTAATATAATCCTTAATATAATTTAAAGAACTCTAAATGCCTTAAACCAGTCCTTTTTAATTATTAATTAATTAATTAGTAAAATATTAAAAATATTAATATGTAGAACTAAACTAAATCTAAAGTAACAAGAAATTAACCTGCTCTTCGCATGGAGAGTAAAATTTCGTTGAGAATCTTCTGCAAATCGAAAGCGCCTTCACGTGCACCATGGTAGATCATAGCATATTCTCCTGAAACCTGGTAAACGAACATGGGATGATGAGGATGAGCGTCTTTAGTTTTCCTGACAAGATCTAAATAGGCCATCGCAGGTTTAACCATCAACATATCAGCTCCTTCGGCCACATCTCTCGCCTAAAACAAACCAAACTGCACGATCATGGAATCAATGTTTATCTATAATTCTACCGCAGCTCTAAGAGCGAGTCCCGTCGATCCCGAAGGAAGTTGATAGCATTGCCTATCTCCAAATGCCGGCTTCGACATCGCAGCATCTCTAAATGGACCGTAGAAACTGGAAGCCAGCTTTACGGAGTACGAAAGGACAGCAACCTTATTCACCAAATCCTGCTTAATGAGCAAATCCTTAATGGCTTTAATCCTTCCATCCATCATGTCAGAAGGAGCCACGATGTGCGCTCCATGCTTCGCGTATTCCACGGCAATCTCGGCAATCCTCTTGATGGACTCTTTGTGATTAATTCTACCATCATTATGCAAAATGCCACAGTGACCATGAGAAGTGTATGGACACAGGCAAACATCACAGGCAATTGTCAGCTTGGGAAACCAAGCAAGAAGTTTTGGTAGAGCCCTTATAACAGGATTCTCCCTGCTGTCAGCATGCACACCAACATCATCCTACAAGAATTCAATTAAAGGCAACATTTAAAGTGACACAAGTATCTTACTTTGTTCAGTTTCTCAATAACACCAAACAAAATCACCGATGACAATCCCTTCTGGATGAGCTCATCCAAATGTGGCTTCAGCTTATTGATGCCATATCTGGCTACTCCTGGCATGCTTTTAATGGGTTGCACATCATCATCATTTTCACTATAGACATGTCAAATTAATTAATTGTGTAAATCTATAATCAATGTGTTCACTTACACCAAGAATATGGGGTACATCAAATTCTTGGGTGAGACATCGCAGTTAATGGATTGCCATGCCCTCAGGGTCTCATTGGACATGGCTCCATGCAAATAACTCGAATTTTCCATTTTTGCTTTCTTCAAAACTAACCTGAATTATACTGGAAACTAAAATAAGACTATATATAGTCTAGAAGTTAATTACTTGTGTTCACCCATATTCAATTCAAATACTCACATGAATTATTCAATAACGTTGACATTGAATTTTCGACAAATATAGGTTTGTTTACTTTATTTGTGTCTCAGATCCAACATATAATTAACAATTTGAAGACTTTGCAACGAATGCAACTATATTTTCATCGACAGCGATTCTTTAGAATGTACTATTTATATTATATTTATAAATTAAACATTAAATATATGGAACAGAAATTAAACTTGAGCTATTTCAAATGCATCGTAAAGAATTGTTACATACAAATTCTGCCTATTGATTGATCTTGTCTCTACGTACAAGCGAATTTAACTTGAATAGAAAATAATCCATTGTATAATAAGTTGCCTAATCAGTAACTTGATTAATCGTAAATTCTTATCACATTTTATTTGCAACTCATCGAGTATCGATAATACATAAATAACATGTCTAAATTAATTTTATTTAACGACAAAAATATCTTATCTACTTATTTACATATACAAGGCACATATTTTTCATTTCCTTGGAATAACAGCCTCCAAAGTCGTCAATGTGTACATAAATAGCACATATAAACATAACAATAAAATTTGATTTTCCAATATTTCCTATTGATTAGTTTTAGATTTCGTTAGGGCTAGCTGCTGCTCGAGGATAATTAGTCTGGTAGATTAATAGTCTCATCGCTCAATTCGTTATTATGAACTTGTACTTCAGAAACAGTGTTAACATGGCAAGAAGTTCCAGAGGTGGAGGCCTCCATGGCTGGCGTCGATTCCCCGTCCCGAGGCGTATCTTAAACGAACATACATCATGTTGGGGCCTGCGTCTTAGCTCGGGCTCGCTTCAGAGCAATGTATAGGGCTTGGCTGTCTGGAAATTGGCAAGGGATTGGGATGGGAATTTGGGTTCTGGTTTTGATTCTTTTCTTACCTGGTGTTGAGCAATTTGCCATGCAGTAGGTGTCACGAATGATGGCGCAGTTTTCCATGTTTAGTTTCATGAAATTTGGGCCAAAAATGAAGTATCCTAAACCGCCTCCGATGAGGACAGATACAAACATCCAACCATTGTAAAGCATTACAATTAGCATAATCAAATAGCCTAAATTATGAAGGCTGAACCATAGCCCTACGTCACAAGTATATAAGGTCATTCTGAAATGGTTTCAGATCAGTTTAGTTTGCTTGTTTGCATTTGGAGCAAGTACCTATGTTTAAGTGATAAATCCAGTGGTCGGTCAAGTCTCTTGGGAAGAAGGGTGCTCTGCTCCATCATGGGACATATGGTTTTCAATTGTTTAGACCTCATTATTAACTCCTTCTGCCTGTGTCTGGCCTGTATCAGTCGTATCCATTCAAATGCAAATGCCAGGGCTCCAACAAATATGCATGCTGCTAGCAGCACCCACACAGTGGTGATGTTCCAACCATAGATCAGAAAATTGTTGAGCTTTGTGTCCCAGCCGAATGACATCATCATATCTACAAGTAGAATAATTATATAGAGTGCAAAAAACGAACGCATATGAACGAATATTCACCTTCCATTATTGTTCTTATCACAGTTCCATTTCCTCACAGCAAACAAGAGGAAGACATTTCGAAGTTATGACAAATTTTACGATGATTTCAAAGGCCCACTATCAGCTCTGTTTATTTACAGTCGCCCAGTGGAATCGTTGAATGCACCAGCTGCACTCAAACAACTAATAAAAAAAAATAAAGTCAATAAAATTGTGTTTGAATTAATCATTTCCTAAAAATGATAAATCTTGGAAAATATAATAATTCTGAATAGATTTAGTTGATTTGTATTTATCGTAATTACTTAAAATCCTTATGGTAGAAAACAGTTTTGCTTCTGCTGTTATCGAAGATCTGTCAAAAATGGATGAACCTTGAAAGCATGTCTTCTACTAGTTGTGGTCTATTGTGTTGTTATGAAGTTGATTAAAAGTTCAAAAGTGTCTGTGGACGAGCAATAATTAATAAATTTCGATAAAAATAGAGTTCATTGAAGAACAGGAAACGTTGTTAACGACGATGGCTTTGTACGATAACAAGTACTGGCTTTTATCACACATCAGGAATTCCTTCATATCAACTGATGACACAGGTATCAAAATATTATTGTTTTTTTTAAATTAAATTTGACAAATTACTTAAGACTAAAGTTTCTTTAGGAATGTGCGAGTTGGTGATGGTTGGAGAGAATTTGCCAGAATCTCTAGTGGATGCTTTGGATAAATACCCAGATACGGATGACAGCCAGGAAGAGGATGATGAGATTGAGCATGAATCTTATGATATACAATTGGATTCGGATCTTACTGTGAGGAAGTTTGGTTCCAACATGTCCTCATGGATGGAGAAGATGGATCAGAAGCGCAAGAGAGCAGCAAGGAGTAAAAATATCAAGTGGGAATCAAATGCTGAGAAGATGAGTGATGAAGCTAGGATGAAAATGTTTGCCAAACAGGAAATACCAAAAAATCAGCCAGCATTCAAATCCCTGCTCTCTGAGCAAATACAGAACTGCATTAGAATGCCAAAGAACCCTTTTATGGAGTACTCAAAATTTGATGGAAGTGCCCAAGTTGGAGTACCTGTCAGGAAGTACAAAATATTTCTGACCATGCTTCCTGAGAACCAAAAGAACTATCCAATGCTTGTTGTTTGTGTGGCTACAGCCAAAATACAAGAACTCATTGGTCTGATTTGCTACAAGTGCAGGTATGCCATATGAAATCCAATTTAAGCGCTTTAATAATGTCGAGTAGTTCCAGCATAGTTTACGGTGATTTCCCGTTGCAGCCGGTCTCAAATTATGGGCTGTACATCACGGAAGAAGATGGCGAGGTGGACAGGGATTTTCCATGTTTAGATGCTAAAGAGTGCGTGGCGAAGTTCGGTTTTACATGTTTAGGCCTCGTCGAGCACAAGAACAACAAAATTGTGACATTCGAAAATTCCGAGCAACTCGTCATGAGGAATCTCGAGGAGACCCTAAGCTCATCTGAACAAGCATGTAAATGTCTTTTGACACCTTCGCAAGATATCCATTTAAGATTTTAATTTTAGCCGCAGCACTTGATGAAAGCAAACAGTTGATAGTGGATATGGAGCTGATGAAGGGCCATGAGATTGCCATGATTGCTCCCCTTTACCAATCTTACAGAGTTTTCATCATAACAAAAATGAGGTCCAAAGTGGAGATACATTTGGGCATAAGCGGGGAGAAATTGGAGATAGATCCTGTCCATCAGAAAAATGCCAAATTTGTTTTATCTAGGCAAAAACCAGTTAGCCACCACATGGATTCCATTGGATCCTGTATAATCACAGATACAAAGTCCAGCAAGACCACCTTCAGGATAGATTATGTCTCAGTTCCAGGCAACAAAGAGATTGTAGGTAGTAACAGTCTACCAAGTAATGTCAGCATGAAGCATTACGATTTTGAAGCAGACAATGCCACTGCTGAGGAAATAGTGCAAAAGATGAATATCATCCTGGACATTCGGTCCAGCACCAGTAGAAAAGAGTTCATAGCTACATTGGAGAGGAAGAAAGAAAAGAAGGGTTTTATGTAAAAAAAAGCTTTAGTTTTAATAATTTAATTTATAAATATAACATAATCTACATAAGTCTTACATTTGTTTCTCTATTGCTTTGAACTTCTTATCATTGATTTCCATTATTTTTGCTAAACATTCATATTGTCTAATAAACTTCTTTGCCACATTGATGAACACTTCTCGATCAGGTCTTTCCTGAATAAACTCCCTTTGTTCAGCACTTAATAAATCGAAATCAGCTTCCCTCACATCAACCTTCAGAGTTTCTCTACACATCCAATACGTTATTATAAATGTATTTACAATTCTCAATAATCTTACTGTTTCAACTGATTCTTCAATACACGAAGTTGATTATTGAAATCGCGAAATAAATTTATCTCGTTTTCCACCTTCTTTATGTATTCTTTTGGATAAACCAATTCCATGTCTGAAATTAGCGCAACACAAAATAAGTTTTTCATTAATTTCAGGCACAAACTTACCGTTTCCCTTTACGTTTTCCATTTTGTAACCTCTTTACCCGCTCTTTCTGAACGACTGTTATTATTTGAATTTTACCACTAGACGGTGCTTACATCATAGATGCAACCATAGTTACGACTATGATAATATTTCGTATATTATGTATTATTTAAATAAATTTCATAATATTTTCTTATTGATATATTCTGAGCTGAAATTAATGTAGTAAAGTTATCGCATTAAAATTTTTCAAATTTGTAAGATTTTAGAACATTTAAAATATTAAAATATGAAAAGTAATAATGCCAGAAGTATTTTAATATATGAGTTACATTTATTATAATTAAACATTTCTATGATCTAATATTCAGTTTTCATGTATTTAGTTTATAGCTTTGGCAGATGAAATAGTTTTCGCTAGAGCATTCGTCGTCATTCAATCCGATGGCTCCTTTATAGTGGAAGAATTCCATGCAATGTTCTTTCCCGTCGTAATTATCCGGTTGTCCAGGCAACCACTTATTAATCTTCACCGGAAATCCGGTAGTCAGCCAGTGGAATTTTCCTTCCTTGGCAATATCCGTACCCGAAATCCAGACCTTGGTAAATGGGACGAAATTCACTGAAATCATATCGAGATCAATCGATTAATTTTGCAATGGCAGCTTGGAACTTACGTTCGGTGGTGACGAGCTTGTAGAGATAGTTATACTCTTCGATCGAATCGATCGTAACCAGTTGCATTCCGTTCCTCTGGCAATACATGAAGGCGTTAAAGAAATTGGCCTGCGAAGCAACGAAAAGTGTTATTCGAGAACTTTAATGATTAACAAATTGTGTTTACCTTCAGTAACGATTCTAGGTAATAATTTTTGTTCTTGAATTCGTGCGATATTTGTCGCTTCACCGTTCCGGCCGAAACCACGGAAATTGCAATCGTGAACACACTTAACACAAGAACTATTCGCGTCATCTTTGCAATACTTTCTACGAAATAAACACAATCTTTTGTATTTATATGGCACAGCTTGCAATTTCATATATGTTTGATAAGTAACACAAACAACTAAGAACTGGTTTATTTTAAATATTATAGTATTTTAAAGAACTGTCAATATTTATTTAATTATTAAATATTTTTGTACACAATTTTCAAATATAAGGGAATTAGAACAAATTGTTGTATTAAAAAAAATATGTATTTATTATTTGCTTGGTCATTCGAACACGAACGTTATTGCGAATAACATTTGTACGAGATACATAGATTTAGAATAAATAAAAAAAAACTAATATATAATCGCGATGGTTCTTAAATATGTACATTACAAAAAATAATATAACAAAACGAGTTCGATGCAGTTTGTTGGTAAAAGCCAGGCGGATTGATGCTAAACTGAGGACTGTTCTTAAGTGGAGAAGTGGACTTGATCGAGGTGATGGCAGTATTGTGAATTACAAATTTAAGAAAATTAAAAAAAATATATATATAAAAGAAATGTTGTGTTTAATGAGGTGTTGATTCAAGCATCTTCTTTGGATTTTCCGTCCAAGCGTTTCAACTGAAAAAAAAAAACAACGATTACTTTAAGATTATTATACAGCATTACATTTATTTGAGTATTGTAGTAATACTTACGGAATCCTGCAAAGGGATATTCCAAATTTTAGTTGGCTTTTAATTTGGGAATTAAATATTGCGAAAATTTACGTTTTCGTAACGAGTTTTAGTGATTTTCTTACCTCTTTTTCATCGGCCGCAACGGCTATATATCTTTCAGTGACTCTCATGATTCCGGTGGCAGGAGCGGCGAGGGCGTGCTTGTAAAGGAGACCGGCTAAGATGCCCCCGATGCAAGGTCCGACCCAGTAAATCTAGTAAATCGAATATCAATCGGATCGTTCATATATATTGGGGTATTTTTCTACGTACCCAGTGATTATCCCATACTCCGGAGATGACCGCGGAGCCGAAGGTCCTTGCAGGATTCATGCTCGATCCCGTGTAATCCATGAAAGCGAAATGACCGACGACGACGGCAATTCCAATAGCAAGAGCACCGGTCGGTTTGCTCTCAGGTCTGTTAACGTCGCAGACTCCGAAGACGGTGAGGACGAGGATGAAGCCGAGGAAGAGCTCGATGCCCATGCCTTGGAAGGCGTTCTTCACGGCAGGATTGAGCATCGAGTGCCCGAAATTCAAGGATGTTATCTCTTCGGGTGTTACGGCCCTCAGGAGAGCGGAACCGGTCAAAGATCCGAGACATTGAGCGATCACGTACAGGGTTCCCCTGATGACGGGGATGTTGCCTGTTACCAGCATTCCTGCGGTCACAGCGGGATTCACGTGCGCGCCGCTCACGTGTCCCAAAGTCTGCAAAAATAAAAGTAACAACAATAATAATTTTCCTAATTAATCTTGCTTGCAGCACTATTTGTTCAACGTACGTGGACTATTATGAAGATTGTAAATCCAAAGGCCAAGGAAATCAGCTCATTCTGATGAGGATTATTGCCTAGTTTCACTATAGCGGCGCATCCGAAGAAGTTCAAGATTAAATTTCCCAGGAATTCGGAGAGCAGAGATTTCCAGACGATGTTTCCATGTCTCTCCGTCAGTTCGCTTACGCCCAAAGTGTCTCGTAATTTACCCATTATCTACAAAAATAAAAATATTAATTACTATCATCATTTCCATCGTTCGCAATTATTCTGCGTCGCAATATCTATTTTAATTGCGATCACCTTCGCGTTTTTTGCTAATCATTTCTGGTCACTTTACTGACTAATACATCTAGTCACCTGTTATTTTCCACTGCCATGGAAACAAATGAACTGTGAAAAATAAGCGAAGCGCAACGACATAATCTTTTCCATATTTTTTGTCGTCACTCTTAACCAGCCAGTTTCATTAGTATTAAGTTCCGCATCAATTTATTAATCTGCTTATTACAATTATTAAATTTTTATTATTATTTCTATTTAGAAATTACCATGGAAACTTGTTCCATTTTGTTTTAACTTATTAATTGTCATGGAAACAATGCTCATGCAATCTTCTCTATTTCAAATTTTAGATTGCTAGAAACTGAAAATTGTAAAATGCGGAAAATGGATGTTCCTCGAAGAGCAAACTTCGTAGCACCATTTACACTTTGATAATAACAACGGATTCCTTAGATAAAAACTCAGTTTGACGCAAACATATTACGGTTGACACAGATAATTAAAAGTGTTTGCATACGCGTTTTTTACACGTGCAGTTTTTAGGGCTGTTGAAATAATATGAAAAAAAAATGGATTAATTAATTAATTGATTCATTCATTACCGGAATAAATACTTGCTGGTGGCCATCTATTTCCGTGGCGTGACCGGAAAATTATGGTGCGAAAGGGGCGCAGCGCGGGTCGTAATTTTTAGTAGGAGAAACATCGCATCGTCAACTTTGCACGAAAAACCGCTCAACTGACGAGCGCATTCCACAAGAATTATCAAAGGCCGTAGTTTTTTCCTTTAACTTGCATATTCGATGTTCTAATTAGCAAGCGAGGTTACCAAGTTATTAAGGAAAACTTCAAGACAAGAGAGAAAATAGAAAAATCTCAGTAAATAATTAATTATTGTTATTTTATAAAAATGAAGTTTTTTTTACAATTTGTTTTTTTACAAAAGAGTTAGTTTATTACAGGAAAATGGTAATAACTACAATTTTGCATAAACACTCAATTTAAGACATTAGCTTTAAATGGAGTAATCATAGTTATAATTAGCTCTAGCATAAGCGTTTTAATTTGAAGACACTGCACACAATTTTTCGAGTTGATTTTGAGCCAAAATTTTCAAATCAAGCGTTTTCTATTTACATTTTATTCCGAGAAGGAAAAACAATGCGAGTGCGGAAAATAATTTCTATATGCCAAACATATTTTGTCACGCAGTTTAAAACTGTTTTTCGAGAAGAAAATAACTCTCGCATGTTTCCGCAGGCAATGGAAATGCAGGGAATAAAGGAAATAAACATATTTTTTTCCCCCGCTTTTGGCAAACCGCTCGGCGCTCTAATAGTCTATTATTAATAATATATTATTACGTTCGGTGATGTCACACGAGTGATACTTATCATGCAAACATAACAACAGTTTCATTTTCACTTTTCCACGCATCATAATCATTGCAGCAAATATGCAGTTAAAAAATCTGATAATAAACACTTCGCAATTGATTTTTTTTTGTCATCGTCAGCGATTTAATTAAGATTGTCAATTAAATTTGGTTTAATTAAGTCGCGAAGACTGTTTTCAGAGCGGCATTCTGGCTCGTTGCAAAATTTTTCTTCTCAATTCCATTTGCGTTTGCGTAGCTAATTGAATTACAAATATGTTATTGCCATATGTTTAATTCAACCTTACCTTGTCTTGTTTTCTTTACATTTTTTTTTTATTTCGGTCTGTTATAAACCTACATACGAAAACGAAAACATTTCATATAGACGATTATATAATTAGCAATGAAAAATCTGGTTTTTCTACGTCGCTAATGTAATTGCACTTTTTTTTTCATCAAATGCAAAATTCGCATTCAATTCAGTAAATGTATAAAGATTAGACAGGTTATTGTCGATGCATTTTATAAACCACTATCTGCGGTTCTGACGCAACAGTCTTAAGATTACCGCTACTTCCTAAAACCAACATCATGCATAGACTTCCCAATCGCAATAATTTTGATAACACAAATTAAAGTTAATATTTCCAATGGAAATCATTGAAAATTATTTTATTATGTTGCAATTTTTTTATTGTTTAATTGAAAAATCTAAATGATTTTTGGAATCGTTGTTCTAAAATTTCTTTTATTTTTATACATAATACCAAATTGTTACGAAATATGTGCTATGTTATAAAACAATAATGGATTTTGAGTGAAAAAAAGGCCGAAAACGAATTGATCCTAAACGGGTTTTTAGAGGTCGAAACGCATGCATGTCTGTGGGACGATTTGCACGTTATTGAAATGATAGTCAATAAAACAATGATTAGATTCGATTGATACAAAATAATTTTAGAATCAATGTTTTCTGTGAAAATTCTATTATTTAACTTAATCGATTTTTGAACAATGTTGTAATTGATTTTTAATGAATCGACAAAGTTTTAAAATAATTTATTAGTTTATATTCAATTAAATTATTTAAATAAATAAAAACGTAATTTCTATTAAAGTATTTTTCCGCAAATGCAAATGCGATATGAAAAGTCTGCAAAATGAATTGCATTTGTTATTATTATTACGAAACAAATTGATTTAGCATTGAACTTTGTGAACATTTTCTTTGTTTTCTTTCTAAAGTCGCCACGTTTAATTGATGTTTTTTCTTGGAAAAAAGTATGTGGTTAAGAGAAATAATTGTAATAATCTTGGAGGAGGAAATGCGTTCCTCTTGATTGACCGAGCGTGAAAAATGTAAATGATTTTTTCGTATCAAAATAGAAAAAAAATAAATTAAAAGCAAACAGGGAGAATAACTGGGTTACGTGTTGATCTTTCGTTCGTTTCAAAACGCTTATCAGTTGTAATCAGAATCAATGATAAATCAATCATGGCAGTATTATTGGTATTAATAACTGGCTGCAAAAACCATATGGTTTTCGATATGGATAGATAAAAAAAAAACGAAGAAGGGAAGACAGGAAAACAGGGGGAGGTATACCGAAAACTGTACCGAACACGGATGGACACGGTGAGTGCTTCCATGGAGACACGGGCTCTCTTGTTTTGTTTACCTTTTGATTGCAGAACGAGGCTGCCGGCAAACAATTACGTACAATTAAAATGGGAATAGCAAATAGAATGACGCTAAACGATCGTAATTGGAAATGCAAACAGAGTCGGGGAAAAAATGAAAAATGTAGTGAAAAATCGTACGGCGAATAAAACTTAATCCTGTTTTGCGCGATTAAAGGATTAAGCAGAGTCGATGATGAGACGTCGATTTCGAAATGACTTGTTTATATTTAATATTTACCTGCGTTTCAGGAGTTGAGACTTTGCCAAGGGATTTCGGATGTTTTTCACTTGAAAACTGGACGAAGACTGTGGTGCGTTGTGCGCTTCACCTGATGATGGTAAAGAGGTCTGGTGGGAACAGAAAAAGAGCGCGATCGGCGGCGCGGGGTGGGGGATGGATGATGCGAATCCTCCTCACCGATCCCCTTTAACGGATCCATTAACAAAAATGATATCATATCTAAAAGCACGAGGATTACTTGGTAAACAGTCATCTGGAGGAGGTTGGCAGCTACACAGGAAGCGTCCCGGTGCGGGTGGGTCGAAAATTCCTGCTTCGTTACAGAATCTCCTTTCCTAATCTTCGGTTTGACGAAGAACAAATGGCATTATTATCCAATTGATTCCATAATGCGATACTGCCGCTGCGGCTCGACCTAATAATAAATTGCTGGAATTACGTAATGAAGGCCTAATATGAACCAGAGAACCTTCGAGTGGCTTTGATTTGCTCATTTGCATTCTGCATACGCAGAAATCATTAGTAGTTGCGTGTCGCGACGACGATTTTCGTTCGGAATACCAAAGCGAGCGCTCTCATCAAATCAGCGAAAAAAAGATAACTTCTGTACAGATAAGATGATATCCCTTCACATACAATCTTCACAGGAAGTAAAACAATCTACCTTCCATCAGTTCCGGCCACTAAATACCTGTAGACTCTTCATAATCTACCCCGAAGGCGAAACCGAACAATTGGATTCAATAAATCAATTTGTACATTTATGAAAAAATCGCATTTATTTAATCTAAAAGACGGAACGGTTTTAATCCCCTTACGATCACTATCTTCCTGTTCACGTAATCGCAAAGCTACTATATAGACTTTATTGCACTCTCTCGATTTAGCTTTAGTAAATTGGAGTAAATATTGAAATAATTTTAGTTTTAATTGGCTTCATAAATACTAATGATAGATAATGAATATATTAAGGCGAGGCCTTAGATAACAAAATTATCAAACAACAATTTTTTTTAAAAAACTTAGTTTAAAATTAATACATTAATTAATTAAATGTTTATGTTTTTTGTATGCTTAACGAAATTATGAAAATGATAGAAAAGCAATAATTAATAAGTTCATGTCTAAATAATTAGTATATAATGACAAACGAGAAATAATTTAAAAAAAATGTGTGTATTAATATCTTCGTAAATGTATTAATCATTGCAACGGGTTTATTAATTGTAGGTCTTTCCGCCCAAATTATAATTAAAACTACTAAGAATTTAATTAATTAAGTTTCAAAGATGTACCGTTTCTTTTTTTAAATCAATGGAATTCCTTCGTTGCAATTTGCGTGACATTTGAGTCATTTCGAAAAATAAAGTCGTTTCACATAAATTTACTGCTGAATAATATTATTTATGCTATTTAATATATCGTAAATAATTGGAAATAATATTGCTGTAAGAATCAGTTGATCTAAAAATATATTTTAACGTAAAATAATTCAGATTAATTTCTGTGCATGAATATGGAAATCTTGGTTGGCCAAAAACAATGACAAATTTATGCTTTATAAAAATAGTCATTTGTTTGTCTTGTCGCGCCCACTCGATATGTGCCTGGAGGAGCAATGATTAACTGCACTTCGTTTTTGGCCACCTGTGTAATAGATTTGTGCTTCGTTTTCGTCGCTTCTCGTTCCGTAAAAAGTATATAAAAAAAAATAAATAATGTAAAACAGAATAGAATGTAATCGAAAACACAAGAGCCGTGTCGCTCCAGAGAAGAAAATTATTTATTGAGCGTTACGTAATCGACTTTATTCTCGCCGATGACTTTTTTCATCTTTAGTTCTTTTTATTGTTGTTGTTGTTTTTGTTGTGTGCGACAGTTACGTAACCATTTACTTATTCTTCGTGATGATCCCTGCAGGTCCTTTGGCCGGAGCCCCTTGTCCGGATGGGATGATGGTCATCGGAGTGAAACCCAATTCGGTCACGGGAATTCCGTACTGCTTCAGCTTCGATTCGTACGACAGGATCAGATCGTCGTAAGCTTTAGCGATTTTAGCGAATTCGTACTGCAAATCGCTGATTTGTTTGTTCTTTTTATCCAGCATTTTCTGGTTGAGAAAAAGATGATTAACACATTTTTTGCTATTTTCCTTTCAAAAATTTAGGATACGCACATCCACCCTGGCCTTAATCATTTTCCTGCTATCGGGATCCCCCAATTCCGCGATGATGCATTCTCTTCGTTCCGCGTTTCCTACCAGCACTCCGATCCGTTGCACAAGAAGACCGTTCTTCGTGGCGGTCTTCCTCTGCACGTCAAGCACGGCCTTCATGAACTTGTCCTCGAGTTCATCCTTTTCCGCTTGAAGCTGCCAAAGACAACAACAACAACACAAAATTAACGTTAATTAATTAAAAATATCTTGAGTTTCTCACGCACTTTTTCGAAACGCAGCTCCATAGCTTCGCTCGCCCATCTGAGATCGTCCAATTCCTTCTTCGTGGCTTGCAACTTGCTCTTGGTGTGCTGCAAAATAAATCATCCACGTAAATTATCCGGATCATCAATTTAATAAATTACCGCTAATGATAATTTATCCTTCTCGTAATTCTGCAATTGCCTCTTGTACTCCGCAACATCCACCAAAGCCTGTTTCAAGGGCTCCGCCATCCTCCGGTTTTCGGCCGTCAAATCCGCAACCTGCTTTCCCATCCTTTCGTTCTGCTTCTTCAGAACTTCCATTTGATCCTTGAAAATTGAAAAATAAAAATAATTACACATAAATCTTCTCTAATTATTAAGCATTGTTTGCGCACGCCGACGAGTTTAATTAAGCAATTATTACCTTCAAGCTACTAATCAGAGCTAAGTTGTTCAGCGTGATGTCGTTGTAGTAGTTCTTCATCTCGTTGAAAGCCTTCTCGTGGTTCCGGATCAAATCCGAAATTTGCGTATTCTTGCGCTCCTCGACTTCCGTCATTTCCATCCTCAACAACAAAAGTATTAACACTTTAAACAACTCCAAGTTATAGAAAATCCAACTTTCTGTGCAATTTTAAAATGCAATTTACAAAAAAATCTCACTTGTGCTGTATTCCCAATTCATCTCTGAGTTGACCGAATTTCTTCTCGTATTTCATCTCGATTTCCTTAGTTTGCGTCTCGAACTCTTCCCTAGCTTTGTACAGCTCTTCGCTGAAATGCTGCAAAAGACGTGCAATTAATTTGGCAACGTATTTGTTGTTGATTCAACTTTACCATTTTAAGACTCTTGATGTGGTCCTGATTGGCCATCTCCTGTTCCCTCCCTTTGGCCTTCAGCTCCCTCTTATCCCTGAGCAACTCTCGCTCCTGCTCGGCGTGATCGTCTCTCGCCAATTTTATGGAAACCATCGCCTCGGCCTTGCATTCCGTCAGGTTGTTCTGGTGCTCGTACTGCAAATGCTTAACTTTCTGCTTGTAGAATCTCAACTCTTCGTCATTCTTCTCCGTCGACTCCTCGATCTGTCTATCCTTATTCCGAAGCTTCGCTTTGGCCTCATCCAACTCGGTCCTGGTGATCTCCCAAAAAGTCCTCAGCTTATCCCTTTCCAACTGAAAGAAGTTTCTCTCCTCCCGTTCCCTTTCATTTTCCTCCTTCAGCCGAAGAGCGAACACCTCCAGCTGCTCCCTGCTCATCGACGACGTGTCCACTCCATCGATAACAATCGCAGCTTAAACAATACAAATAAATTAAAAATAATTTTCCAATCGTCAATATTCATTACTTTTTCCTTTCCCCTTGCCCTTTTTCGGAGGCTGCAAACGACAAACGTAATTATCAATAATTATCAAAACAATTCCGCGAAGCAAATACAAACCATTTCGATGTTAAAATATGCACAGAATGTAAGACAATTAAATGAACTGAAATAATTGATTAAACTTCATTGGGTTCCCATGGTGATTTCCACGTGTTGCATAATGTAATTGGTCGCTCATACAACTCTCCAGCTACTTAGTAATTATGATAATTAAAGCGCACTGCTTAAATGATGATTACTAAAAAGATTGCACGAATAATACCTGATGGAAAAATAAATTTAATTAATTGCAGCGACATCTACCGGAACGCGCTTATTACTATAACCACTAATATACAATTATATGCAACAAAATGTACACACGCGTATACAAAATAACTATGTTGGAATTAATTTTAAGCAGAATTATACTCAAATTTCTTAATTATTTATCATGTATAACAATAGTTATAGTTTTACTTAAAATTATGGAATTAATTACAATTATTTGCAAATGTTGATTCTTAAAGGAAACTTGTAAAGATTATATATAGCCATAACTTCAGGTAAAATGTAAATCATAAATATGAATATGTAGAGAATAATATTTTTGTACATAGATCACGATGCAAAACACCTCAAGAGGTACAAAAATAACTTGAGATCAACCAAACAACATTCCATCATCCCAAAATTTCCCGTTCCGCGTTGATTTTTTTCTTTCCTTATTTCCATCGAATCACGGACAATGGGGAAAATAACCGCAATTACGATGCCGAGACAGGAGGCAATTATAATTTAATTTTTGCAGATTTCCGTTGCGCAACGCGAATGGAAACCGAAAAATAAATAAATTTAAAAAATAAAATAAATTACTGCTCCTCCCGATGATGACGCTGATGATGATGTTGATCGAGCGAACAAACAAGGTGATTCAGTAACTGGAAAAACGTAACGATCCAATTCCTGAGAATCCTGTGAAGCATTTGAATAGTTGCGTAATACGTGCACCTGATTTTTGTTTTTGTTTTGCACAATTAAAGTGACTGTAGCAAGTGCGTTTCAAATGATTCTCCTCTGCAGAGGATAAATACAAAATTGTGTTTTAAAAAAAAACTCGACATCTTTATAGTTGTTTGAATGCAAATTATTAATTTCCGCCTCGAACTTTTCGCGAACGTAAAAAGTTTAATTGTTATCTGTTTATGGATAAATATTAGCATTACCTGGGTCTTACGTAAAGCTGCTTAGAGCAAACACCAATTACGGAGAGTTCCTTTTCAATTTTTCAAACTGTTTGTTTCAATATTTATTTTCGTCGGCTGCTCGCAGCAAATTGTAAATATTTGTTTGCCTCCACATTTTGGATCAATTCATTATTTTCCGGATACGAAACAATAACTAATTATTTTTGTTCGCACTTCGAAATTAGTTTGAATAAATTAAAAAAAAAAAAAATTAATTTGAAAAATTTAAACAATTTACTCAAAAACTAAAAATTTTAATTAATATTTCGCATGCCAAATATGTTTAATAAATCATTTCGAAACATTAGAAAAAAAAAACAAGATTAATGACTCAAACAAATTTGCTGGTAGATTAATCAAATGAAAAAGGCTCACATTATTTATTTATGTAACAGTTCGAAATTCCGTTGCATCTGAACTTTTTTAATTTGCTACAACTAAATTGTACGAATCGAAATACAGGTGGATTCGCAAATTGGAAAGGCAAATAAATTAATAAACGAAATTGCGAATGATTAGCGCAAATTTCGACAGAGCGCAAACAATGCGAACAATTTGCGTGATTCATTAAACGGTCGTGGCTAATTAAATTACCGGCTCTCGAGAAACATCATTATCGGATCGAATCGAATGATGGAAAAAGAAAAAAGAAACCATCAACAACGACTAATTAAAAGAAGCGAAACTGTTTCAGCTGTGCAACGAATAAAATCATCTTTCATGAAAGACTCTGCTGTTATTGTATTATTAAGTTGCTGCTTTTTTTTATGTTCTTCCTTCAATATTATTATAATTATTTGATGTAGCGGAGAGGTTGAACTTTTCAACCGGCGCGAATAACAAATAAATTAAAATGTGTTTGATGGCTTCTCAATGAGATAACATCGGCGAGATCCTTAAGGCATTACTCACTCACTCACTCACTCGGCTGCGTGCATCCATTTTTTTTTTCCTTCTCTCTTCACTAGGTGAACACTTCGAATCGCTGTTTTATTGCTCAATTAGTTTATTGTTTAAGTGACATTTACAAGAACCAACTAAAATTAATATTCAAGCCTTCCCGCCGTAATTTAATGTATCGACAATTCAATTTCACGTAATTGAAGAAATGCTGATTTTTTTTTATTAACTTATGCACATTTCTAATTACACGAGCTAATCATATATTTTACAATTTACAGTAAAACTCACCCGGATACGGTTTTATAAGAAAGATCCTGAAAGAGTCAATCGCAGTTGAAAGTCTCAGCTATTTAATAATTACAAATATAAAAACCGCATCATAAACATACAACAATTATATAATCTAAACAATTTCTATGATCTCTTTATAAATGGATTTATTATTTTGGACAGATAATTAATTTTCAATTTTTATATTTAATTATAATGTTTGTAAAATTTTAAAAAACTTTGAAATAAAACTGTAAATATATTTTAAGCTTCAGTTAAATTTAACAAGTGCTTATCATCATTTGTGAACGGGTGAAACGCTTCGAACCATTAGATTTGCAAATTAATTCTTAATTAAGTATTGAGATAGTCATAACATAATGCATTCCGATTGGTAACTGTAAAAGCTGCCATCGGGAAGGAAATTCCGATCATTGTCAATCACGAATCGATTTATTAATTTCTTAATTAACGTTTAAATAGAATAAATATTGTATATAAAAAAATAACGATGGTTTATAAAAGTTGTTTACAGAAAGGAATTTGGTTACGGTTATTGCATTTATTTTGCATTCATCAGTTTTACACCTGAAATTCCCGATGCGGTGATATTTCGTCCTGGCATTGTTTTCGTGAGAAAATAACTTTTAATTGACATTCACGCCAAGAAAACAACAAATTTACGTTGATTCACGTAAACAAAACGGACGAAATTTATTAAACATTTCGTAATTTAATCAATATTTTTTGTTTAATTAATTTTCGGTGCAATTCTTCAAAAAAAAAATGTAGAATAAAAAAATTGTATAATATAATCCGATTCACTGGCTCTGTAGATATTTGAGAAGGCGGATCAAGTGTTACCCAAAAGCAAATGCTGAAAAGAGAAACAAACAAACAAAAACAAACGAACGAGCGATGAAATAGTAGCAAAACGTGTGTGAATAAATATATGGTTTTAAGTATAAAAAAAATTTTGAACGAAATGAAAGTAAATGCATCATTTTTCCTTGTACTTAATTGAACCGCGTGTGGTTTAATTGAGTAACTGATAATCCTAGTGTTCGGTCCGCCATTAATCTCGCATCTCTTTTAGCACTCTGAATGAAGCACCAAAAAAAAAAAAAAAAAAATAAAAATGGTCCACAATTGCTCAATTGCGGCTCTCATGTTTCAGGACAGGAAATGTCGCAATTGTGCGAATTTGTATGTATTTCCAAATGTTATATTATAGTTGGGTTTGTCTTGAATTTGGGATTGCTGAGCTGCGGAGTAGGAGGATCTCCTCTTCGTCTCGGCTGACACATCCAAGGTTGTCAGGTGTTAATATTAATTGAAATGGGTCAAACAATGTACGCTTGAATATCTTTAAATACTAATTATATTGAGAGGCGAGTGAACGGTTTTCCTCCTCCTCCTCCTTCCTCGACACGAGAAATGGATGCTGCTGCTGCTGCTGCCCTGCCCCGACCGAAAGAAGCACAAGAACTTCTAATGTCAACCCGACGATAAAACGAGAGGAGACACAACAACATCATAATCATAATCATCATCATCAACATTTCGCGAATTTCGCTGAAACGCATCTGTGCTAAGGTAAGGGTTTACGTAATCGAGCAAGCTTTTGTTTGAGCCAAGGAAACAAAACCGAAAAAGCAAAAACAAAAGAAAATCATCGTAAATTTTGCAGCGTGAAATCAGGTGCGCGCGAGAGAGAAGAGGAGGAAAAAGCAAACGCGAAGAAATAAATATGAGAAAGAAGAAGAAGGAAAAAAAATGGGCTGCAGATGGAGGGAGAGAGCGATGAGTAAATTGGGGTTGGGTCGGTTTAATTGTATTGAATCGCGTAATTTCATAATAGAATTAAGCGGAGCTTACGCAATCTTCTCTACCAAAAAAAAAATAAAATAAAAATAATAATTTCTATATATATATATATAAACATACGTGACGTGATTTCGTTATGAATCAAGATTTATTTTTATATAAATCATTTTCTTCGTTACAAATCACTCCGCATCGTATATAATTTTCAATTCAAACCAGAATCAATTAACTTTACCTTTTGTATTAGCTCATACATATGTAGTTCACGTATTTAAATTTTAATTAATTGTTTTCAAATAAATTATTTAATTTACATCAAAAATTTGAAACTTTTTTTCTATTGAGTAATACTAATTTGAGTAAGATTACAACATTTTGCAAATTCTGTTTAAATTAAATTAAAATTTTATATCTTTAATTGGTATCAACTTTAATGAAATCGTAAAAATTTGCTTATTGCTTATTTTTTTAGATTTTTATTAATTTAATTATCAAAAAACCTTCAGATTTAAATGTAGTTATAATATTTATTAAATATTTTTGTTTATGTATTGTAATTAGTTAAAATTTGTAGATATTATTAAACTTAATTTAATCACAAAATTTTGACATTTAACCGTTGTGCAAATGTTAATTTTTTAATTAATAAATTGTGATTAATTTTTGTTGTTTACTCTTCGTTGATTTAAGTTCAGGAAGTGTTGTTCACTTCGGTTTTTTCTTTGTTGGTTTATTTCTAGAAGAGCGAATATAACAACAAAAAAATGGGAGATACTACACACAGTCAACGCCAAGGAAATAATAAATAAGTTCATCGTTTCGGTTCACGAGGCATACAAATGAGGATTTTATTTAAAACCCAAATCGTAATTTGGTCTCAACCGCCGAAGAGAATCTTAATTGGTATATTCGAGGATCAATGTCATCTCCATTAAATGCTAAAATAGAAACACGTCTTCGAAAAAATTAAATAAAAATAACTAAATAATAAGATTGTTTACGTTTTCGATTCAATGAAGATTTCTTTAAAAATAATTTCTTGAAGCAATTAGCGAATAGGCCAAAAAACTTTTAATTACATAACATATTCTGTGAATTTCCTTTATGTTTTCTTTACTTTTTTTGGGAAAGCGCTAAACCGTGAAAAACGTTCTTAAGAAATTGCATTTCGAATCGATTCGTTGCAAGGAAACTTGCATAAATCATCAAAAGATCGTTTAGTGAACGAAGCGCTTGAAGCAAAATAATTTGAATCCATTGTTCCAACAGAAAATTTGCAAAAAAAAAAAATCATTTAATACCCAGATGATCTGAGATAACGTTAATCATTTTAGACTTTAGTTTATTTGTAAAAATTATGCAATTGAATTTCAAAAGTTCTATTGAAAAACACAAGTAATATGTAAGTTTTGCTTCATTTTTGTTACATAGTTTGAGGTGTGTTTGTGCTGTTTTAATTGGAATATGCATTTACGATGGATGCAGGTGATAAAACCGTTTGTCCGTATTTTATTTCTGTTTATTTTGGTGGTCGTTAAAAGATCTCTTCGCTCCGGCGATTTACGGCCGACCGTAAAATGCATTATGAAACTGGAATGTTACGTTATGTTGCGTTGTCGGAGAGTCCCTTTATTTTTTATTAACGGCCGCACTTCGTAATTAATTAATTTAATTACTGTGAATTAATCTGCGCCTCGAGAAACAAACAAATCATCTTCATCATATATCAATACAACATTTTTTCCAAAAAGAAATGATGAGAGATACATTTTCACAACGGAATTTTAAATGAAATTTCTATTAGAAATAATTATTATAAATTGCTAATATTTGTGTAATGTACAATTTAATTTGAAGAAATAAAAATGTGTAGTTCATTTGGATTTTAACGCGTATCTTGATAACTAATAATAGCAAATATAAAATAAGATAACTAAATTAAAGTAGATAATCTACGGATTAAAATAAGCATAATTACATAATTGTAGCTAAACCGATAATCGAGTAATTCGTCTGTTAAATAAGATGGAATATCCTGAAAATGCGATGTCTTCGGTTTTTAGTGAATATCTTGAAAATTATGATATGCAAATATGAAATAAAAGAAGCAAATTAAAGTAGATAATCTACGGCTTAAAATGAGTTTAAATGCATAATTATAGCGCTATTAATAATTGCGTAAACGAATTTGAAACAATTAAAATTTAATGAGATCTCTTCGATTTTTAGCGTGTATCTCTATAATTATAAATAGCCAATAAAAAGTGAAACAAATGAATTCAAGTTGATAATCCAAGCATTAAAATTAGCATAAATGCATAATTAATTTTATTGCGTAATTCGCTGACGAGAATGGAATAATTAGATTTTTATGCTGTGTTTTCAGATTTCAGTGTACACCTTAATAATTATTATTAGTACACATAAAATAATTATTATGAGGAATATAAAGAGTTTTAATACAATATTTAAGTAATTTCAAGTTGTATTGAAAAAAATAATATTTTTAATGCATTGTGGTTTATGGTGAATATCTCAATAATAAAAAGTGAAATTCTAAGAAATAAAATAGATGATTTCAGCTGGTGTTATAAAAGAAATTGTTGAAATTTTCCGCTTTTCCACAAAGAAAGAAAGTCGGTTTTGCAAAATGATAACATTAATTATTCGCAGCGAACCTCCTCATCATCATCATCATCGTCGTCGTCGGACTCGTTCCACGATTTACTTAAACTTACTGGCACTCATACACACACACACATAAACTCGCTTGTGTACAGACGGACACACGCATATAAAACCATTGGTGTTTTGCGATGCGGTCCTCATTCATTCATTCACCGACTACCAGTACTGACCGACTTCTCCTCAAGAAGAAAGAGAAGAAATTAAAGAAAAAAACTAACCGATCGAATATACAGTATTAATTTTTACATTAATAAGTTGGTGCATTTAGGCCAGTGATTTAGTGAGTTTAGAAAATAAATATCTACAAGTGTTGCCCCAAGAAAACAGGAGACACAATTAACGCGATGAAAGATATAAAAGGTACGTGTAAATTATCATTTTTTAAACTCCTAATGTCACATAATAATTGTTTATTTATATTTGGAGCGAATTTGTTCCCATTTCCAATTACTTTAATGCGACCGAAGAATGTAGAACAAAGTTTATTATACTTAAAAAGCGTGTTTTATATATTAAATCGTTGCTTTTTTTTAATGTAAAACTTAATTAATAATATAACAATTAAAGTACATAAATTAAGTCTTAATTATTAAAATGCAAACTAAGTCTTTGGAGATTTTGAATTAGAAATTTAGATCAGAGAAAGTGAAATTTAATAAACTGCAGCAAATCAAATTTTTCTGCAGACTTTAAAAAAAATATTGTTATACATTGTTTTATTACCACATAAAATGTATATTATTGCGTGAATATCAGTGTATATGTCGTAGGAGATAATGAAAAATTTGCTTATCTCGCAAAGAAAACTACAATTGTTGAATAATTTAAATTATTATTTTTAATTAAATACAGCACGAAAATGTTGTAAATAATAATTAGTAAATATTAAACGTAATAGACTATAATAAATGTAATAATATGTTCGCACTTGATTTCCAACTTTAAAAAAAAAAAAATTGTAAACAAACTGCGATTTTGTTTTTGTAAGACGTTAGAAACGCAACGCATTTGTTATTTAAGTAATTGCACGGTTATTTTTAACTTTGCATTATGTATTGCTGAAACGGTAAATGGGATAATAATTTAAGCAAATCCTTTTTACTTTTGTAAATGACCTATCGATTTTTTTTTATTGTGAATGCAATAGTATTTAATTGATGTTTGGAGTTGAGGAAGTTATTTCTATGCGGCAACAATCGTGTTCAGTTTTTTTAATTTTTTAAATTTATTTATTTATATCTATACACATGCATAGTTGTATATTGAAGAAGCAACGGTTAACGCTATGCGACTTCTTGCGTCACATTTGTATATTCCGATCCTACGGTTTGGGTCAATAGATTACTTGTGCAAGAAGCATTTAAATTGCACGAAGTTCAATGTTTTTTTTTTCTTCATCATCTTTGATCTCAACTAATTGCTCTCAGCGTAAACTAAGTCTTTAAATTGAAATGTTTGAAAATATTGAAATTAAACCATAATTTAATATTTACGTTTACTAATTTTAGAAGATGAAAATAGGCGATGTTTAATTTTAACAATTCTAATTGCACCAACAATTACGCATACTGGGGCTTAATACAAGCACGCGCAATGTTTGATCTTTTTATCTGGTTCGCTCGTACGAAATACCTGGTGTTGTTATCTTTATTGTCTCGCGAGGAGAGAACGAGGTTTTAAACAAATAAGCTGTGCAAACAAACGAACTCGGCTACTTGCTCGTCCAGGCTGCACACAGCTCAATCTTAATAACCTCAAGTGAACGGTATTATTTTTTTAAAATTTATTGTTGTTTATTTTTAATTTATTATTTTGGCAATTGGCCCGAGCGTTTTTATTGGGCCAATAAACGCTTCGATTAATCGAATATATGATCGACCAATGATAATGCAGAAATAGTAACAATCACGAAACGAGACGTGGAAAGTTTACTTTAATTGACTTCGAATTATCAGGACGACAGCAATTAGCTGGGCTCTTCGTGGAAAACTACGATGGTCAAATTAAACGCTAATTGATACAATTGAAATTTTAAATTTGAATTTTAAATTCAAATGTATTGCCAACTTCAAATTAGTTTCAATTAAGATTTTACTTAAACGATTAATTTAAATGATTATTACTAAAATACCAACTTAAATTTAGTTACATTATTTATTTATTTAACGTTGGTAATTTATAGAGAAGAATGCCAAAACTCTAGCATATATTAATTTCTAAATTTATGTTGCAGTACTAACATTAAATTGCTTAGTTTCTTTGTGCATTTTAAAACTTTTAATTTTGCTATTGGAAACGATAAAAGTAAAGTGCAGGTAATCGGGTTCAGAATGATTAGCAAGAAATTCCGAAAGGAAACACTCGAATTAAATCAATTAGTTCACGTTTATATGGAAGTTTTAATTTTCCCACCAGAGCTTTTCCTTCGGTTTACTATATACACTACATACACATACATACATATTTTTTTCCCATTCGCATCCAATTGGAAAGGAATTTCGCAACGGAGATCTTTATCCTGCGAGAAGAAGATACCGTTCCGATTTTATTTCATCTGCGCTCGGTGTTCATTTTAGCAATTGTCCTCGTACCAGTATGATAATTAGTCGACTGTGCTCTCTGTACACTTAACACGATTAACTCCAAATTTGCTTTTCCACTCGCAAGATCCTCCCAATTACATATCAATTCGGGGATTTCCCCGAGACGAAAACAAATCGATTATTAATTGCTGCTGCTGCTGCATCAAAAAAAAAATCATACATTTTTATACGTGTGGATGAATCAAAAGAGAAGAGTTATATAAAAGTTAAACAGCCACTTATGTAACGTATTAATGCTTAAATTATTAATACTTCCTGCGTGAATATGATAAGCTGATAAACGTGACGAAATCGGAAGTCCAACGCAAATTGCCGCGACAGTTATGTAACTGATCGTGCTAGCTTGTCTAGTTTTTCTTTTCTTAATAAAGTTAGTTAACAATAATTATCTAATTAAATTGATGTTAATATATTCACGAGAATTCCACTCATCTGTATTAAATGATGGACAGTTCTCAGAATTCTATTTTAGTTGTAGTGGGAAGACTTAAATATTAGTAGTAGTAGTTTTTTTTAATATGTATATATTTATATATACATATAGAAGGCAGATTGATTAAATGCCTGTAAGTTTGTTTCTGATGTCATGGTAACCTTATGTTTTTGGTATAACTATTTTTTTTTAATTATTGTTTTTATTTAATGATGCTGGATGGCATTTCTGAAATTGCAGGAAGTTGATGAGAAACATTTGTCTGTTTATATTTTTTTTAATGCATTTTATATAATTTTACAAATTATTATTTACTTGTTATACCAACCCTAATTTAATAACTTGTTGTTTACATCATGGATTTTATACCAACTTGAAAAAATAAAATAAACAATTGCTTATTATGCAATGAAAATTTAATTCATCGAAGTTTATCTAATTTTATGGGGTAGTATAATATGCGGAAAACAAGCTTGAAATGTTCGTAGCGATTGGATCGGTCATGCATTTTTGTCATAGTCAACTAACATTACTAATCATTTGTTTAATCTATTACATTTCTTTTAAATGAATAACTTATGTAACTGTCACGTGATTGGTGTCATAGCAACTACAGAAATAATAAGATGTGTTTGTTTGTTTTTGGTAGCGGAAAGCATGTTGGGATTGTCCGAGATCACGGATAACAAGAAGATATGGCGTATGCTCGCCGCGGAGATGCTGGGCACCTTCTTCCTGGTCCTGATCGGATGCGCATCGGTAATCACCAGCGAAGGATCAGCGCAGACCATCCAAATAGCATTGACATTTGGCCTGGTGGTAGCTACATTGGCGCAGGTGAGTGAATAAACAAAAATTAATAAAGAACATCACCATCGACAATGACAGCAGCAGCCATTGATGATGAACTTTCGAGCGAAAACCGCGAAAGGTCAAGATCCGCCTCGTGTCATCCTCATCTTTTCCTATACATTACTTCCATTCTACGTAAACTAATTTAAAGGTGTTTATTTCAATCTGTTTTTCATTCTCTGCAAACTTAAAAACAATTAGGCCTCGTGTGTAGGAAGCACCAGATTTTATGCATAATGCATGGAGCACTCGATTCGCACATGAATAATGGATTTTTCGTGTTTGTTTTGTTTCATCCGAAGATGATTCTTCGACGCACCGCTTGTTTTTTTGTTCGTATTAATTACAATTGCATTCTAATTTGCGAAGAAACAATCCTCTTCGGATTGTGGAAGGACTCCAGACATCAGATTCACGGATGGATCATGCGTGATTGCATATCGTGACCTGGGATAAGATCCGTTTCGACAATTCTTTCATTTACTTCTTTTTTTTTTTGGATCAATTGCTAATTGAACAATGTTGGGTGAGGCCCCGCGAGAAACTGGTTTTCGCTATTGGGACCGACTCATTTGAATGGCATTAACATCAATCAAAGCTATATAAATCATATGCAAAAATCGCCTGACATAGTTCTGCTCGCATTGGGACTGCTTGAGAATCCTCGCTTTGTTTCGCGCAAATCGTTGCAAATTGAAACCAAAAGTTAAAACTTGGGAGGAGTCCGAGAAATCTTTATTGCTGATCTCTTTGATTAATTCAGGCCCACGCCGAAACAACAATGATCGATTTTTTTGGCGAATCTAGACCGATGTAGAAATCTATTGCAATAATGCAAATGCTCTATCGTGTCAATCAAACGAAAATTAAATAAATAAGCAAGCGTAACTTGTTGCGAGTCTGTTTCGAGGAAGAAGTCGGAGACGCTTTGTCTGGGGCTTCGTTTTTTGTTGTTTTCTTTTACTCCTTCTGGTGCGTTTATTATTATCAGATCGGGTCGAGTGAATTCGGAAAGCGATTGATCCATCCTCGATGGATGATGAGTTGGAAAGAAGCGAAGAGAATAAGGCAGTGTCGAAGAAGGAGGATAAGAAAAAAAAGCGCACACACAAAACTGTGCCACACGGCTTGCGCAAACTGCTCTCCGCACAGTCCGGCTAGCAACCTTGAATCCCATACCCATAACGGATTTTAAGACATTTAGAAATGCAGAACTAATTACATTTCGCCAGAGAAAAGCCTAAAAAATCATTGAAATCAAACGATAATCCAAAAATCTAATTTTGATTTTAGAATTATATGATATTTTCTTTAATGCACTTTTAAAATTTGGTAAATAAAGTATACAAGATTTTCATGAAGAAATTTCAAATTATTTTTATAAAATTGCAAGATTAGAAAAATAAAATTTGGAAAAATGTGATTATTAGTATGAAGTGGTAATCTATATAAAATTTAAACTGAAATCTTGATACCAGAAGCTTTTTGCGGTTGATTCGAAAAGCGAGAAGAAAAAGAAGTGAAAAAAGAATACGCTGGGCCGCCGCCGTCCTTCGCGATGGTCTACATACATTGTTCCAAAAACTGGTTCCCATTTTCTGCTCTTGTCTTTTTTAATTAATAATTTTTATGATTCGATTCGCGCCCGATCTCTCGTGTCACTTTTCGGGAGGAAATTTACCAAGTTTCGATACTGTTAACCGGAGGATGCGCTTGCATTGAAAGACGAAGCAAATTTTTCTCTTCGCCTCAACTCCAAACGGAGATGCAATAATTAGAACTCGTGAATCACGATCGGCTCTTTGTTTATTTATGGGCCTCAATGAGCGCGCAACATCGGGCCGAAACATCTCTAATGCCAAGACGCTAATTAGCATCGAGCTAATAATATCCGAAGACCGTCATTAGATGGGTGTTGGTCGCAACCATAAACTCTGCAATTATGGTAATGCGCCTCAACAACCATGGCTTCGATCATCCGCAAAACATATACACACACACACACACACACATGTACATATAATAACCGTGAGAATCGAGCGAAGATTTTCTTCCCCAATTTCTTGCGAACTTAGTTGAAAGACAGCAGCGCAGCTCAAATGCAAGCAAGAAGAACGAAGAAAAAAAGCGAAATACAGTTTTGCGTTGACCGAAATAATAAAGTACTCGGCGCGTGTGTGTGTGTGTAAAGTTGAAGGCCAAAAAGAATATACGAAAACGACAAGAAAACAGTCAGAAAGAGATAGATCGATAAAAGTACACAAAAAAAAATTGCTAGTGGCGAAAGTTGCGTAACATTTTGTAGGTTTCAGGCCGGATATGAAGAAATTAATCCGAGAGAAAAAAATATATATACGATCGTTATTTAACAGCAGAATCGCTTAAATTAATTGCCTGAACTTGAACTTCTTTTTCGTTCATTCCTTTTTTTTTTCATCTCCAACATTTTTCGTTCATCTGCGTAAAGATGTGAAATGCACGAATATATTCCTCCGGTAAAGCGTATAATAATAATCCTTCCACCTAGCAAACATTAAAGCATTCGCAAATGCAACTATGTTGCAGCAGATTAAACTTTTTTCCACCGTAAATCGTAATGAAACTATCGAATCGTTGGGTAAATATTTAAATCGCATTAATTAATGAAACGCGTTGCGCAACTCGATGTGTGTGTGTGTGTGTGTATATTGAAATTGTGCAGCGAAATACGTTAGTTTTCTCTATTAGGTTTATATATTTTTTGTGTGTTTCGAAGATAATAAAAATGTTAATATCTTCAGCTGTTCTAATTATGAGCCCACGCGTCTTACTCGAAACCCAAATATCCGATTGTGTTTATTTATTTCTTATTTTGTTTGCCCGCGGTTACGTTTTAAACTTGAGCCATTTAAAAATCGTTCAGAAAAAATATATTTGCTTATCGAAGACCACACATGTTAATTGGTAATTAAATGGACTAATTTATTTATGAGTAATCGATTGATAATTTAATGGGTTTTAAAACTGATGATTAAGTTTATTGATGTATTTTTCACAAGTTATCTCTTAGATTTTTGTAATTAATGTATTAGATTTATTAATATCTCATTACTTACTAAAGTAAGAAATTAAATTAATTAATTAAGACTTAATTTTTATACAGTTCATTAAATTTCTATTTTCTAAAATAACGTTAACAATTTTCTATTAATATCCAAATATTTCATGTTCTTTTTTTATAGAAGATTTCAACTAAATAAATCAGAACTAAAATGTAGAAACGCCAGCGAGTCTAGTCCAGTTGATTATTCAGCAAAGGCAGCGATGTTGAAATTACTATATGGAAATATTCTCGTTTTGTGTGTATGGGATTTCTTGTCGGATTCGCTGAGCATAAAAAAACTAATATTGAACAAATCAATTACGCGTTTTGATTGAAACATTAAGATATTAAAATGGCATATCGAATATCGAAAGATAAATCGGCTGGAAATGTTAATTCGTTTCGGTGTTAGATACGGATCAGTAAGAAGTTGACTCGTTGCGCAACGCACATGAATAACAATTATAATACAAGAAGGAAAAAAAAACATCATCATCATCGAGAATTCGCGAAACTCTGATATCTTTAGTTCGGATCGCTGTTAATACCATTAGCACAAATGTAGAGCATGCGAAATGTAGAAGAAAAAAAGTGTGTGTTTATTTGTTGTTTCTTTTCTTTAATGAATCGAGATTTCGTTTCGTTGGCGGTCGAACGAGTTAATTACAAGAAATTTGTACATTAAAAGGTGATGATGTTTTATATTATTATTTTGCATTTCTTCATTCTTAAAGTTCAAAAAGAATTTGTTGAAAAAAATAGTTTTTCGGTATCAAATGGTTTTAATTTGTAGAATGGTGAATATATTTTTATTTCTTCTTCAATTCTCAATTTTGCACAAACGAATTTTGGGGAAAAACCAAGGGCATCATTTGCATAACGTCTTTTCGCTGCAGTCTTCTGTTTACAAATTCGTCTTATTATTTTTGGGATCGAAGACCTCTTTACCGGTTTGATAACATCCTTTGGAATCCCAAGACGATTTTCAGGATGATTGCAACTCTTTTTGGTTTGGAGGAGAGGTGTTCGCACGCGATCGAAACCATCGACCAAGCCCATTGCCGGCCGTTGGTTCTTGCACCAGAACAACAATTACGTAATCTGGGCGCCCTGCGTACACACACCAACAGCTTAGAAGAAGAAAAGAGAAAGAGAGAGATAGAGAAGAAGAGAAGAAAACAAAACCGAAATAGGCGCGGCCTACAGAGAAAACGAACCTTCGAAAATTGGAGTCGAAATAAAGAACTTCCCCGATGGATTAACGTAACAAATCCTTGATTCGCACGAGGATAATGCCGCAACGAATCTTTCTTAAACTTTGCCACTACGCAATTGCAATCGGATCCAGCAGCAAAAATTATAAACATTTTCGCATGACAATAAAACATTTATTTCTTTCATCTTTCCCTCTGCTCGAAACTTAGTCATGCGGTTGTCGATATATTAATTTTAATAAACTTTAAAGTTTTATTGTTCTGTCAAAGATAATTAGACTCTTTCCCTTCGTCTCTCTCTCTCCATCGCTCAATCTCTTTCTACGTTCATCCTTGTTTATTTCTTGTGTGCGGGAGTGCAGAATCCGCGGTGTGGGCTCGGCTCTTTCCTTTCAATTTCCACCCACATAACGGGTCGACAGGGAATGCACGACGAAAAGATGTAACATCTTTAAATCATCTCACGGTTTTGTTCTTCGTATTATTTATTTATTTTAAAAAATATATATACGTACAATAACAATAATGATTAACGTATGCATTATTCATGGCAATCGGTACTTCTCCTCTCCGCAGTTATATCGTGCGACCTTCGAAGGTGAATTCTCCTTTTGCCCCATTTTAGAATTTTTACTCTACTGGCTTTATTTTTTTCTCCTATACACAATTTAAATTGCATGACCAGATTACGGCGCAGCGGTAATCCAATAATTATTACGACACATTTATAAACTGCATGCATCAATCATTGTGATTCAATTAAATGTCTCATTAATTATTCAATTGCACGTTACATTCTAATCAATGATTTAAATAATTAACGACTAATTCATCTGAAAATTACATAATTTTCTTACTTGAGACTTGATAGTTTTAGTTTTTCTTCTTAGAAAATTATATACATATTTTATGTTAATAATTTTCATCTTAAATAATTATCAAATTTCTTAGAATATTACGTACATATTTTACGTTGACAATTGTTACAAGAATGTCAATTTTAAAACTGGAAATACCTTTGAAAAAAGTACGTAGAAAAGAAATGATACGTAAAAAGTTAGTTATTTCTACTTTCGTTTTGCGAATATTGACAAGGAGGTGGAAAAACCTCCAAAAGAAGTTGTGATTCATTATATTGCATGATCATCTCATAATAAGGATTTGTGTCAATTTTTTTTTATAAAGAAAATAATTGCAATTTCTAAATTATTAGAATTTTAACCAAGTGATTGTGCATATTGAACTCTAAATAAGAATGTTGATCATATTTTGAATTGGTATTTGAAGATTTTAGATTCTAACGTTATGAAAATTCTTGGGTTGATGTTGCAGTAATATCATGTCATGTAAATACCGTATTTCTGTTTATCTTAATGCATGTATCTGTGTTCCAGGCTATAGGACACGTGAGCGGATGCCACATAAACCCGGCGGTGACCTGCGGCCTCTTCGTAACGGGCGATATCAAACTGCTGAAGGGGCTCTTCTACATCGTGTCCCAGTGCATCGGAGCTGCTGCAGGAGCGGCCGTTCTCAGAGTGAGTTTCATCATTCCTTTTACTTCAATATCCCTTTTCGAAAATTGGATTTTTTTTAGAAAGGAATTTCAGCCTCAGACATTTTAACACTTAAATTTTGCCTTTCGAAAATTGGAAAATTAGAAAGGATTCCTTTTCAATTTTTATGATTTTATTCTAAAGTTACATTCTGCTGCTTTTTTTAATTTAGGAGCGTAAACAATTATTATTATTAGAAATTTACTCTTCTCTCGGTAAGTAAACCGAGCCTTTCTCTGGCCATTCCAACTTCTTTATACGTTTTTTGCTTGTCTGCATTTATTCTCTTTCCATTGCGATAGGAATTGGAACGTTTGATTACAAAGTAGAACTATGTCATCTTGTTTCTTGCCGAGATCAAAGTGTAATTCGATCGGAGAAGTGCGAAACTAAATTGGAAGATGAAATCAACGATATTTTCTTTTTGATTACTTTTGTTGTATGATCTTTCAATTTCTTGTTTTCTTTTCAAGAGCAAAGAGCTATGTGGACTTGGCAGTGTGAAACTAATTGAAAAAAAAAATAAATAAACGAAACGATGCGAAAACAACAAACAAACAATGAAATGTTTGCGCGTTGCAGCGGAACGAGGAGTGAGAGACTCGTGACTGCTTTTGCTGCTGGTTTGTTGTTGGGGTCAGTGGCGCGTGTTCCACGCACCACTGACCACATCCAAGTTCAATGTCTAGATCAGCTTGTGTCTGCAAAAAGAGAGATTTCACCGCTAGAATCTCTCTTCGCCAGGTGCTGCGGCCCGAAAACGGAAATGTTTAAATTTAATCGACGATCCGCTCATCCCGCTTCCCTATTTCAGGCCGTCATACCGACACAGATCGAGGGAAACCTTGGACTAACCACACTCGGTGGAATCACCCAAGTGCAAGGATTCATCATCGAGATTTTCCTCACCTTCGTACTGGTCTTCGTGGTGCAGGCGTGCTGCGATCCCCGTCGCAAAGACCTCAAAGGATCCGCTCCTTTGGCCATCGGACTCAGCATCAGCGCTTGTCATTTGGCTGCGGTAAGAAAAACGCCAAAAATGGGACATTTTTTGTATATAAATCGAACATTTATTCTTGCAGATTAAGTTAACAGGCGCTAGTATGAATCCGGCAAGGAGTTTCGGTCCGGCCGTTATCATGAACTTGTGGGTTGATCACTGGGTAAGTTTTCCATCAATAAACATCATATTTCATTCTAAATATAAACTAAATGTATTATTTTCGTTAAACAGGTATATTGGGCTGGCCCAATCGTCGGCGGCGTTCTCGCTGGAATCGTCTACAAACTCTTATTCAAGGTGCGAAAGGACGAGGACGATTCCTACGATTTCTGAGAAATTCCCGATGCAATCGTTTCGTACTTAATACATATCAGCAAAAGAAGAGAGGAGCAACGAAAAGGAATTCCTTCACCAACTCACCAAAATCATATCTCATCATTAGAATTGAACCCCTGTCTCCCACTAATTACGCCCAAAAAATAATTTAGATTTATTAATCGACGTTTATGTAAGTGTATAAATTTAGTGATTTTAAGGACATAGAAATATATTTTATATTAAATTATTATTTACTCGAAATGTATTTAATTTTATTATATTTCCTCTCCACTATAAGTTTAATTAAGCACAAATTAAATAGTAAAATAATTAGAGACGTAAAAAGTGTATTTTATTTAGCTATTGAGTTTTACTATATTTTAACGTAACAGCAGATTGAGATACTTGTTCATATAATTATAATAATTCTAATATAATTAATAATAAAATTCTGCTGATTTTTCTAACACGTTCTTATTTAATTACTCGATAACAACGTACGCTATTTACAACTATAATTAATCCAATTAAAGCTAAATCTACGGTCTTTAATATAGCTATACTGGTGAAATCTCCACTTATTATTACTAATCTTCTGTAATTAATCAAATTAATAATTAAATTACGAAAGTTTAATTTAAATTCTGTAGTGTAGCTAATGGTCGTCAGATGGTACTTATCGCAAAATTTTAAATGAATTTATCTTATGAAATAATTTTCAGATTACAGAATTCAATATTTTAACTTATTGCAAATGAAAGTTCAATAATAATTAGCCTATTGTTTATATAAATAGTTACAGTTCTAAGGAATTCGATTTTAAACAGCGCAAAAATGTCTGAACTACAATCTTTCAATGATTGCCAAGATATGGCACTAGCTATAACAAAATTATAGAAGTATTTTGCGCCTTAAATGATGGCAATCCAATGTACATCAACGGTACATAAATAATTCAAATTTGAATATGTAACGTTTTACTTTTAATGTAATTAGTTATTAACTATGGGAAATAATTATATATTTTAATAATGAAAAATAAATTTGTGGTATTTACTTTTTTCTTGTAATATGAGTTTGAAAAGATGCAATTTTAGATTTGTCCAATTATTATAATTATTTTGGAAAGGTATTGCAAATACTTTCTTATTAAGAGGTATTTAAATGGGTCATTATTTATTCATATAATATATATATATATAATATTCAATCACAAAGACATCAAGAAGCTGACATTGGCAGTTGAATAATTATAGTAAACGAATAATTATAAATAAGACATGCAGAGTCATTGTTAAAATCGATCGTGATTACTATACATTATAATTATCATCATCATCGTCGAAAATGCAACACCGGCTAGGAATGAATTGACATACATATATGTGATGATTTTCATTTCAATATCTTTTTTTTTTGGCATAGTCAAAGTAAAAACATTTATTAAGTTGGAGAACGTAAGAAACATTAGACGTCGTTCAAAATTCATACGTCGTGCGAGGCTCCGGCAGCGGCCTCCTCTTGGCCATCGCCACCATCAGCATCTTCGCCGCTATCGCCTCCCGCTTTTTTACTAATTGTAGTAGACATGTACTCCCAATATCTGCAGCGGATCGGATCCACGGTTGTAGCAAGTTCATGGCACAATGCCGAAGCCCTCTTCAAATTGTATTTATCATCCTCGGCCTTATTAGATATGCGCTCATCGCACATATCCACAATCAGAGCGAGCAGAAACGGAGAGCGGTTTCCAGAATTGTAGAGATCCTCGCAAAACGTCGTCACTTTCACGTTGTTACTCAATCCTCCTTTATCGTGCAGCAAAAGTCTGAAATAGCAACACGATTTAGTTATATTAATATACGAAATATTCGCGATTTACCCCTTGAGATAGTTCCAAGCACTCTCATTCAGTGGCACAGTCTCAATTTTCTCCAAAACATACTCCACTTCCTTAGAAACAACATCATCGACAAAGCCAATGGTGTTGTTGATAACAAAATATCTTTGGTTCCAAGCTGAGTTATTTCTTATATCATCCTGAAGTAAAGCATCGACATACTCCAACTCCCCTTCATATAATCCAAAAGTTTTGATGGCCCACTGTCGATGCTGCCAAGCATGATAGTTTTTGGCATCAAACAATAAAATACCTTGTGTGAAGGTCAGTTCTTTGCTGGAATCCTGCATCCACTCAACAATAACGCGTCTGTGATGCCAGACTTGATAGTTTTTGCAGTGGCGCTGAATCACTTTCTCAATGTACTTCAATTCCTTGGCAAGGTCACTCTTCAATTCCTTGAGTATGTCTCGTCTGCAGGAGTCAATAATTAACCTCAATTCAATAACAAATATTTGGAGTATATATTACCTGTACTGCCATACAGTGTAATTGGCTGCATTTAAAGAAATGGCATCTGCAGTAAGGTCCAAAGCCCTTTGGGACTTCTCCCCTATCTTCATGACACCCCTGAGATAATCATAGACATCTTTGACTACAAAAAACCGTAAGATTTTAAATGAAATATAAAGTGTACTAAGTGTTAAGGTACTTACATTTAGGTGTGTATGATATGCTAACGACTGGATATTCGCCGCCGTCCTCTTGCTCAACAGGTTCCACGTCTTTCCAATCCTCCCGGTTCCTGTAGAACACCCATGATTCGCTGTTTTGGAATTCTTCGTCGCTGCTATCACCCATTTTTGTCTTTTTAAATTCTGCTCAATTCACAGGGATACCCACTCATCTATGGAAGCGGCGGCAAATGTCAAATCAATATCCTTTCCTTCGCTATCTGCAACACTCTTTGTCTGGCCAAAGGCAATTTACTATGCAGTCATCTCACTCACCTGAAGATAGCACAAGGCGCTGTCAATACTAAAACAAATAGCACAACATGCATTTCTTATTTATTTAATAACATTATTATACAAATAGTTTTAATTTTAAGATAAAAATGTGTATAAATATTATTTATATTAATACAATTATCGACGTCAAATAAAAACACAATTAAAAAATAATCCATATCATGACTAGTGAACACCAGATGGCAGCACAATTTGTCTACAGTTTTACTTTAACATTTTAAATTGAAGATTAATGATTCGAATAGCGCAAATATAATAACCGAATTCAAATATTACGTATCATATGGCTTCAAATGAAGCAATTCCAATTCGAGATCAAATTATGAGACATCAAACGCTGGACATCTGCCGCTTCATCAAATCCATTTAGATGTGGTCCATGTAAACCGTCGTAACATAAAAGTTTAATAAGTTTCTTATTAATTGACCAAAATTAACGTATTTAGTAGCAAACGAAAGTAAAAGAATTGTTATTTAGAACAATAACTAAAGATTTTCAAATTAAAATTTAAAAAAAACATTTATTTAGCATTTTTTTCGCTTCGGTCCAATACAATCACGTTTTTCTCAATAATCGATAACCACTCGCATTAATTAAATCATCCAATATGCAATTGAATGAAAAAAGTATAGTCTATCCAACGAGCTCATTAAAAGATTCGTGACGTAAGCCTCTATGTATCCGATGACGTTGAAGATTTTCAGTTTTTTACGTGCAGAAGTTTGCTGATCTGATTGTCTGCATCCAATTTAGTGTGTATCCAATGTGAAGCGTCTCATGGCTAGATTCTACAAAAGCATTTTGTATATGCAAATATACAATTAGATGAAAGCAAACGTTTGCCAATTGAGTTGTTTCTTCAGCCAAGATTGCGTCGTGTGCTTGGACTGTGTTTTGGACAACGGTTCGAATAATATCAGCAGGATAAAATATAAATTTATGAAAAAAAAACAAATAATTGAAGAACCGTTGTAATTATGTACTAAAACCGAACGGTAGAATGTTTGAAAGGAGACAATCGTTTTATCTAAATTGGAATATAAATCCATTATATAAATTCATAATATAACGTACGATAAATCATTATTAATTGATATCTGTACTTTTAAATAACTCATTGTTTTGCATTAATGTCGTTTAATTGAGTAAAATCCAAATGAATATAATAGATCAAATCAATGGAAAATGCTTCAAATACTTTTTGGTAATAACACATTGAAGGCAATTCATTAACGGATAGTAGCCAAAAGATACATGCTCAACTTGCCAACAATTGATTGGTGAACATGTTATTCTTATAGGAGATGCTGCAGCCAAGAGATGTGCATAGTTGACTTCCTTTATTTGCAAAGAAAGTGGAAGACATTACAAAATGCTAGTTGGAGTGAAAGTACTAGAAAAAGTAAAATTACAACTTTTCATCCCCTGACAGACTAAAAGTATTTCTTTTTTTAGGAGGACCCAGCAACACCCAAGAATGTATTGGTGCTTCCCACATGTTCCTTAGAGATAATACAACATATTTGAGTACCAGTTGCAGTGAAAATAATTGAAAAAGTAAAAACACAGACTAAAAGTATTTCTTCTTTCTGGAGGACCCAGCAACACCCAAGAATCTATTTTTGCATTCTACATGTTCTTTAGATATAGTATAGTACATCTGAGTGTTAGTTGCTGTAACAATACTTGAAAAAGTAAAATTACAACTTTTCTTCAAAAACCCTGACAGACTAAAAGTATTTCTTTTTTCAGGTGAACGCAGCAACACCCAAGAATCTATTGGTGCTTCCTACTTGTTCCTTAGAGATAGTATAACACATTTGAGAACCAGTTGCAATGAAAATACTTGAAAATATAAAAATTCCATTTTTCACCAAAAACCCGGAGAGAACTAGAAGTATTTCTTTGTTCAGGAGACCCAGCAACGACCAAGCATCTATTGTTGTTTCCTGCATAATCTTTACAGATAGTATAACACATATAAGTGACAATAGTAATGAAAATACTGGTAAAAGTACAACTACAAATTTTCATAAAAAAGCATGAGAAACTAAAATTATTTCTTCTTTCAGGAGGACCCAGCAAAACCTAGAAATCTATTCTTGCTTTCTACGTAATCCTAAGGGATAGTATAATATATCTGAATGTCATAAGCAAAGAAAATACTAAATATACAATTTTTACCAATAACCCCCGGAGAGATTAAAAGTATTTCTTCTTTCAGAACAAGCCAGCAACACCCAAGAATCTATTTTTGCATTCTACATGTTGCTTAGAGATAGTATAGTACATCTGAGTGTTAGTTGCTGTAACAATACTTGAAAAAGTAAAATTACCATTTTTCATCAAAAACTTCGGAGAGACTAAAAGTATTTCTTTTTTCAGGAGAACCCAGCAACGCCCAAGAACCTATTCTTCCATTCTACATGATCCTTAGGGATAGTATAACACATCTGATGACCAGTTGCAGTGAAACTGCTGAAAACTCTAACATACAAATAGTATAACAGCTAGCATAGTATATGAGCTTGTTATAGACGAATGGCTTAAGGCACGAATTTACCAGTGGGCTCATTGGATAGGCCATACTTTTTCCTTTAAATTTGCATATTGGCTGATCAATTAACACGAATATTTATCGATTACTTAAGAGAAAACATGCTTGTATTGTACATTGTACCGACTTGTAAAAATTGCTAAATAAATGATAATTTACAAACTTGTTTGAAAATATTTATTTATAGTCTTAAAGAATGATCCTTTCCCTTTCGGTTGCTTCCAAATTCATCAATATTGGTGAACTAATAAGAAAGTTATTAAACTTTTATGCGACGACGGTTTACGCTCATCGCATCGCATCTTCCCAATCATATCATAGTATTAAACCTTTTTTAGGCGAAAAGCTTACGTCACAAATCTACCAATAGGCTCATTGGATGGGCCATACTTTTACCTTTAAAATTGCATATTCGCTGATCAATTGCCAGGAATAGTTATCTATTAATTAAAGAAAACATAATTGTATTGTATTACAATTTTTATAATAATAATAATAATGGAAGGGGTTGGTAACTAGACTATAATATATTTTTTTAGGCCCTCTGCAGATTATATATTAAAGCGTATAGTTCAGCCATTTTGGCGCTGTTCCAATCTTGACTTTATAATTACAACCTTAATTAGAAATTCTTATTTACTAAAGTATTCATTATAGATTTAGCAAGCTAATTATATAAATAGTTGATTTGTAATTGCCTTACTAATGGAGTTATAGACGTTTAAATTACGTTACGCAGTGACACCTACTTATATTATAAAACATAATATCTGTTAATTATATAGATTAAATAAATTGTATTACAGTAGATGGCCCTTTGATAAAATATTAAATCATTAATAATTCAATAATTAATTGAATTAAGTGCAAATAAATATTACTGGTCGATAAACAATGAATTAACCTTTATTTTAATTAATAAGTAATCCTAATTAATGCTCTAATTAAAAACTTCGATTTGAAACAGCGCTAAAAGTGCTGAACTATAACCTTCTCGCGATCACCAATAGATGGACAAAAAATGGATATTATTAGCTCAGTAACAAACCAACATGGAAGGGGTTGGTAACTAGACTATAATATATTTTTTTAGGCCCTCTGCAGATTATATATCAAAGCGTATAGTTCAGCCATTTTGGCGCTGTTCCAATCTTGACTTTTTAATTAGAACCGTAATTAGAAATTATTATTTACTAAAGTATTCATCATATATTTAGCAAGCTAATTATACAAATAGTTGATTTGTAATTGCCTTACTGATGGAGTTATAGACGATTAAATTAGGTTACGCAGTGACACCTATTTATATTATAAAACATAATATCTGTTAATTATATAGATTAAATAAATTGTATTACAGTAGGTGGCGCTTTGACAAAATATTAAATCATTAATAATTCAATAATTAAGTGAGTTAAGTGCAAATAAATACTACTAATCGATAAGCAATGAAATAGCCTTTATTTTAATTAATAGGTAATTCTAATTATTGCTCTAATTACATAATTCGATTTGGAACAGCGCCAAAAGTGCATCTTCAATGAATTCATTAGTTAAGTAACAAACCAACTTGATGGGTTTGCAACTAGACTATAATATAGTATAGTTCAGCCATTTTGGCTCTGTAAAAATCTTGATTTTTTAATTATCACCTTAATTAGAATTTCTCATTTACTAAAACGTTAATTCTAGATTTGTGGTGCAAATTATATAAATAGTATATTTATAATTACCTTATTATGGAGTTATAGACGTTCGAATTATCTTATAGATCGACAGCTGAAAAATGTAATTTAAAAATTTGAATTTAAAAAGTTATAAAAGTTTAATTTTTCGATAAACTACTTTAAACAAGTTACATAAATTAATAATTTGTATTAAATGATATTGTTTAATAGCTTGAATACTTTAATGTGATATTAATGTTTTACAGATGAACATAACATAAGTTTTAATCAACAGTTAATTCTTTATTGGATTTCTTCATCATTCTGCAATGTCCTGAATGCAGACTGAATGAAAAATGTGCTTCATTGCTTCCTCCTTGTGTTTCCTTGCATGGCAGACTTTTCTTTGAACGCTTCATTTCACTTCAGGTAAGTACTACTCCAACATGTAAACAACCATCGGTCACTAAAGTTGTTTGCTTTTCTACTAGATATACAGATGCTGTGAAATGGAAAATGCTTTAAATACTTTTTGGTAACAACACACTGAAGGCAATTCATATATGTACCTGCTTTAATGGATAGTACCCAGAAGGTAAATAGTCCACCAGCCAAGAATTGATTGATGAACATGTTATTCTTACAGGAGATGCTCCTGCAACCAAGTGATATGCATAGATGTTTTCCTTTATTTGCTAAGAAAGTGGAAGACATTACAAAATGCTAGTTGGAGTGAAAATACTGGAAAAAGTAAAATTACAACTTTTCACCAAAAACCCTGACAGACTAAAAGTATTTCTTCTTTCAGGAAAATCCAGCAAAAATCCAAATGCACAAGCATCTATTGTTGTTTCCTGCATGATCTTTAGAGATAGTATAACACATTTGAGTAACAGTTGCTGTGAAAAAGCTAGAAAAAGTAAAATTACTATTTTTCATTAAAAACTTCGAAGAGACTAAAAGTATTTCTTTTTTCAGGGCTACCCAGCAACACCCAAAAACCTATTCTTCCATTCTACATGATCCTTAAAGATAATCTAACACATCAGAATGTCAGAAGCAAGGAAAATGCTGAAAATAGTAAAAATACAATTTTCCACCAAAAACCCAAAGAGATTAAAAGTATTTCTTGTTTCAGGTGACCCCAGCAAGTTGCAAGAATATATTTTTGCAATCTACATGAACATTAGAGATAGTGTAACAGATTTGAGCACCAGTTGCAATGAAAATACTTGAAAAAGTAAAATTACCACTTTTCACCAAAAACCCAGACAGACTAAAAGTATTTCTTTGTTCAGGAAGATCCAGCAACACCTAAGAATATATTTTTGCATTATACATGATACATAGGCATAGTATAACACATTTGAGTACAAGTTGCTGTGAAAATACTTGAAAAAGTAAGAATACCATTTTACTCCAAAAACACGGAGAGACTAAAAGTATTTCGTCTTTCTGGAGGACCCAGCAACACTCAAGAATCTATTGTTGCCTCCTACATGATCTATAGAGATAGTATAACACATTTGAGTACCAGTTGTAGTCAATATATTTTAAAAAGTAAAAATACCATTTTTCACCAAAAACTCAGACTAAAAGTATTTCTACTTTCAGGAGGACCCAGCAACACTCCAGAATTCAATGTTGCTTCCTACATTATCACTAGGGATAGTATTACACATCTGAGTGTCAGTAGCAGTAAAAATAATGGATAAAGTAAAAATGCAATTTTTAACAAAAGCCCCAGAGAGACTAAAAGTATTTCTTTGTTCAAGAGCATCCAGCAACGCCAAAGCATCTATTTTTGCATTCTACATGATACATAGGCATGGTATAACACATCTGAGTGTCAGTTGGAGTGATAATACTATTTCTCATCATAAGCTCGAAGAGACTAAAATAATTTCTTCTTTCAGGAGGACCCAGCAACACCCAAGAATCTATTATTGTTTCCTACATGATCTATAGAGATAGTAGAACACATTTGGGTACTAGTTACAGTGAAATTACTAGAAAAAGTAAAAATACATATTTTCTGCAAAAATCCAAAGAGACTAAAAGTATTTCTTCTTTCAGGAGGACCCAGCAACACCCAATAACCTATTCTTGCTTTCTACATGATCCTTAGAGATACTATAACACATTTGAGTAACAGTTGCAGTGAAAATAATAAAAAAGTAAAAATACAATTTTAACAAAAAGCCCAGAGACTACAATTATTTCTTATTTCAGGACCCAGCAACACGCAAGAACCTATCCTTAGTGATAGTATAACACATCTGAGTGTCAGTAGCAGCGATAATAATAAAAAAAGTAAAAATATAACTTTCACTGAAAACCCTGAGAGACTAAAAGTATTTCTTCTTTCTGGAGGACCCAGCAACACTCAAGAATCTATTGTTACCTCCTACATGATCTATAGAGATAGTATAACACATTTGAGTACCAGTTGCAGTCAATATACATGAAAAGTAAAAATACAATTTTTCATCATAATCCCGGAGAGAATAAAAGTATTTCTTTTTTCAGGACTACCCAGCAATACTCAAGATCCTATTATTCTATTCTACATGATCCTTAGTGATAGTATAACACATATGAGTGTCAGTAGCATTGAAAATACTGGAAAAAGAAAAATACAACTTTTCACTGAAAACCCTGAGAGACTAAAAGTATTTCTTCTTTCAGGAGGACCCAGCAACACCCAAGAATATATTTTTGTTTTTTACATGATTACTAGAGATAGTGTAATACATTTAAGTGCTAGATGAAGTGAACATGCTGGAAATACTACTTGCAAAGCTGAAATACATAGTATACAGCTCGTTATAGATGAATCGCTTACGTCACGAATCTACCAATGGGGTTGTTGGATGGACCATACTTTCTCCTTTAAATTTGCACATTAGATGATCAATTAAAACAAATATTTATCGATTTATTAAAAAAAAGCATGCTTGTATTGTACCGACTTGTAAAAATTGCTAAATAAATGGGAATTTTCTTATTTCTTTGAAAATATTTATTTATAGTTCTTAAGACTGATCCCTTTACATCGCTACCAAATTCATTAATATTGGTAAACAAATAAGAAAGTTATTAAACTTTTATGCGACGACGGTTTACGCTCATCGCATATCTGCAATCATATCACAGTATTACAGCTTTATATAGGCGAATAGCTTACGTCACGAATCTACCAATAGGCTCATTGGATTGGCCATACTTTTACCTTTAAAATTGCATATTTGCTGATCAATTGCATGGAATAATTATCTAAAATTAAGGAAAACATAATTATATTGTACCGATTTATAAAAGTTGCTAAATAAATAGCAATTAACAAATTTTATTGAAACTATTTATTAATCATCTTAAAGAATGATTCTTTCACTTTCCATCGCTACTAAATTCATTAATATTGATCCAATAATAAGAAAGTTATTAAACTTTAATGCGACGACGGTTTACGTTCATCGCATCACAAGTCCCCCCTGAATTGCGAAAATTCCAGAAAATTTCGATTTACACTAGGAGACTAGGAGTAGCGTGGAGGTATATGGGATTTAAGTTGGTAATAAAAAAATATGAGAGGATACGGATTTAAGTTGGCAGTACCTAAGAATGAGAATGTGTGAGTGAATGTGTGAGAACTGTCATACTTGTCAGTGAGTTGTCACAAATTAAGGACAAGTGCCTTTATTGGATTTCTTCATCATTCTGCAATGTCCTGAATGCAGACTGAATGAAAAACGTGCTTCATTGCTTCCTCCTTGTGTTTCCTTGCATGGCAGACTTTTCTTTGAACGCTTCATTTCACTTCAGGTAAGTACTAGTCCAACATGTAAACAACCATCGGTCACTAAAGTTGTTTGCTTTTCTGATAGATACATAGATGCTGTGCTAAGGAAAATGCTTAAATACTTTTTGGTAACAACACATCAAAGACAATTCATATACCTGCATTAATGGATAGTAACCAAAAGTTAAATAGTCACACTTGTCAACAATCGATTGTTGAACATGTTATTCTTATAGGAGATGCTCCTGCAACCAAGATATGTGCAAAGTTGACTTCCTTTATTTGCAAAGAAAGTGGATGACATTACAAAATGCTAGTTGGAGTGAAAATATTGGAAAAAGTAAAAATATATATTTTTCACCAGAAACCCATAGAGACTAAAAGTATTTCTTTTTTCAACAGGACCCAGCAACACCCAAAAACCAATTCTTCCATTCAACATGATCCTTAGGGATATTATAACACATTTCGGTACTAGTTGCAGTGTAAGTATTTGAAAAAATAGAAAATAGCATTTTTCATCAATACCTAGACTAAAAGTATATCTTTTTCAGGAGCACCAGCAACACCCAAGAATCTATTTTTGCATTCTACATGATCCTTAGGGATAATATAACACATCTGAATGTCAGAAACAAAGAAAATAGTAAAAATACAATTTTCGCCAAAAACCCTTGAGACTAAAAGTATTTCTTTTTTCAGCAGGACCCAGCAACACCCAAAAACTTATTCTTCCATTCTACATGATCCTTAGGGATAGTATAACACTTTTAAATACTAGTTGCAGTGTAAGTATTTGAAAAAATAAAAAATAGCATTTTTCATCAATAACTTGGAGAGACTAAAAGTATTTCTGTTTTCAACAGGACCCAGCAACACCCAAGCATCTATTCTTGCATTCTTCATGATACATAGGCATAGTATTACACATCTGAGTGTCAGTTACAGTGAAAATACTTCAAAAAGTAAAAATACTATTTTTCACCAAAAACCCAGAGAGTACTAAAAGTATTTCTTTTTTCAGGTGAACCCAGCAAGTCGCAAGTATATATTTTTGCAATCTACATGATCATTAGAGATAGTGTAACACATTTGAGCACCAGTTGCAGTGAAAATACTTGAAAATATAAAAATTCCATTTTTCACCAAAAACCCAGAGAGGACTAAAAGTATATCTTATTTCAGGAGGACCCAGCAACACCCAAGAATCTTTTGTTGTTTCCTGCATAATCTTTACAGATAGTATAACACATATAAGTGACAATAGTAATGAAAATACTGGTAAAAATACAACTACAAATTTTCATAAAAAAAAAATGAGAAATGAGAAACTAAAATTATTTCTTCTTTCAGAAGGACCCAGCAAAACCTAGGAATCTATTCTTGCTTTCTACATGATCCTAATTGATTGTATAATATATTTGAATGTCATAAGCAAAGAAAATACTATATATACAATTTTTACCAATAACCCCCGGAGAGACTAAAAGTATTTCTTCTTTCAGAACAACCCAGCAACACCCAAGAATCTATTTTTGCATTCTACATGTTGCTTAGAGATAGTATAGTACATCTGAGTGTTAGTTGCTGTAACAATACTTGAAAAAGTAAAATTACCATTTTTCATCAAAAACTTCGGAGAGACTAAAAGTATATCTTTTTTTAGGAGAACCCAGCAATACACAAGAACCTATTCTTCCATTCTACATGATCCTTAGGGATAGTATAACACATCTGATGACCAGTTGCAGAGAAACTGCTGAAAACTCTAACATACAAATAGTATAACAGCTAGCAGTATAGTATATGAGCTTGTTATAGACGAATGGCTTAAGGCACGAATTTACCAGTGGGCTCATTGGATAGGCCATACTTTTTCCTTTAAATTTGCATTTATTTATCGATTACTTAAGAGAAAACATGCTTGTATTGAACCGACTTGTAAAATTTGCTAAATAAATGATAATTTACAAACTTGTTTGAAAATATTTATTTATAGTCTTAAAGAATGATCCTTTCCCTTTCGGTTGCTTCCAAATTCATCAATATTGGTGAACTAATAAGAAAGTTATTAAACTTTTATGCGACGACGGTTTACGCTCATCGCATCGCATGTTCCCAATCATATCATAGTATTAAACCTTTTTTAGGCGAAAAGCTTACGTCACAAATCTACCAATAAGCTCATTGGATGGGCCATACTTTTACCTTTAAAATTGCATATTCGCTGATCAATTGCCAGGAATAGTTATCTATTAATTAAAGAAAACATAATTGTATTGTATTACAATTTTTATAATAATAATAATAATGGAAGGGGTTGGTAACTAGACTATAATATATTTTTTTAGGCCCTCTGCAGATTATATATCAAAGCGTATAGTTCAGCCATTTTGGCGCTGTTCCAATCTTGACTTTATAATTACAACCTTAATTAGAAATTATTATTTACTAAAGTATTTATTATAGATTTAGCAAGCTAATTATATAAATAGTTGATTTGTAATTGCCTTACTAATGGAGTTATAGACGTTTAAATTACGTTACGCAGTGACACCTACTTATATTATAAAACATAATATCTGTTAATTATATAGATTAAATAAATTGTATTACAGTAGGTGGCGCTTTGATAAAATATTAAATCATTAATAATTCAATAATTAATTGAATTAAGTGCAAATAAATATTACTGGTCGATAAACAATGAATTAACCTTTATTTTAATTAATAAGTAATCCTAATTAATGCTCTAATTAAAAACTTCGATTTGAAACAGCGCTAAAAGTGCTGAACTATAACCTTCTCGCGATCACCAATAGATGGACAAAAAATGGATATTATTAGCTCAGTAACAAACCAACATGGAAGGGGTTGGTAACTAGACTATAATATATTTTTTTAGGCCCTCTGCAGATTATATATCAAAGCGTGTAGTTCAGCCATTTTGGCGCTGTTCCAATCTTGACTTTATAATTACAACCTTAATTAGAAATTCTTATTTACTAAAGTATTCATTATAGATTTAGCAAGCTAATTATATAAATAGTTGATTTGTAATTGCCTTACTAATGGAGTTATAGACGTTTAAATTACGTTACGCAGTGACACCTATTTATATTATAAAACATAATATCTGTTAATTATATAGATTAAATAAATTGTATTACAGTAGGTGGCGCTTTGACAAAATATTAAATCATTAATAATTCAATAATTAAGTGAGTTAAGTGCAAATAAATATTACTAATCGATAAGCAATGAAGTAGCCTTTATTTTAATTAATAGGTAATTCTATTTATTGCTCTAATTACATAATTCGATTTGGAACAGCGCCAAAAGTGCTGAACTATAATCTTCAATGAATTCATTAGTTAAGTAACAAACCAACTTGATAGGTTTGCAACTAGACTATAATATAGTCTAGTTCAGCCATAATCTTGATTTTTAATTATCACCTTAATTAGAATTTCTCATTTTCAGTATTTTCTTTGCTTCTGACACTCAGATGAGTTATATTATCCCTAAGGATCATGTAGAATGCAAGAATAGGTTCTTGGGTGTTGCTGGGTTCTCCTAAAAAAAGATATAATTTTAGTCTCTCCGAAGTTTTTGATGAAAAATGGTAATTTTACTTTTTCAAGTATTGTTACAGCAACTAACACTCAGATGTACTATACTATCTCTAAGCAACATGTAGAATGCAAAAATAGATTCTTGGGTGTTGCTGGGTTGTTCTGAAAGAAGAAATACTTTTAGTCTCTCCGGGGGTTATTGGGAAAAATTGTATATATAGTATTTTCTTTGCTTATGACATTCAAATATATTATACTATCCCTTAGGATCATGTAGAAAGCAAGAATAGATTCCTAGGTTTTGCTGGGTCCTCCTGAAAGAAGAAATAATTTTAGTTTCTCATTTCTCTTTTTTTTTTTATGAAAATTTGTAGTTCTATTTTTACCAGTATTTTCATTACTATTGTCACTTATATGTGTTATACTATCTGTAAAGATTATGCAGGAAACAACAATAGATTCTTGGGTGTTGCTGGGTCCTCCTGAGAGAAGAAATACTTTTAGTCTCTCTAGGTTTTTGGTGAAAAATGGAATTTTTACTTTTTCAAGTATTTTCACTGCTACTGCTGCTCAAATGTGTTACACTATCTCTAATGATCATGTATATTGCAAAAATATATACTTGCGACTTGCTGGGTTCACCTGAAAAAAGAAATACTTTTAGTCTCTCCGGGCTTATGATGAAAAGTAGTATTTTTACTTTTTGAAGTATTTTCACTGTAACTGACACTCAGATGAGTAATACTATGCCTAAGGATCATGTAGAATGCAAAAATAGATTCTCGAGTATTGCTGGGTCCTCCTGAAATAAGATATACTTTTAGTCCTCTCTGGGTTTTTGGTGAAAAATGGAATTTTTATATTTTCAAGTATTTTCACTGCAACTGGTGCTCAAATGTGTTACACTATCTCTAATGATCATGTAGATTGCAAAAATATATACTTGCGACTTGCTGGGTTCACCTGAAAAAAGAAATACTTTTAGTCTCTCCGGGCTTATGATGAAAAATAGTATTTTTACTTTTTGAAGTATTTTCACTGTAACTGACACTCAGATGAGTAATACTATGCCTAAGGATCATGTAGAATGCAAAAATAGATTCTCGAGTATTGCTGGGTCCTCCTGAAATAACAAATACTTTTACTCTCCAGGTTTTTGATGAAAAATGGAATTTTTATATTTTCACTGTAACTGGTGCTCACATGTGTTACACTATCTCTAATGATCATGTAGATTTCAAAAATATATTCTTGCGACTTGCTGGGTTCACCTGAAAAAAGAAATACTTTTAGTACTCTCTGGGTTTTTGGTGAAAAATGGAATTTTTACATTTTCAAGTATTTTCACAGCAACTGGTTCTCAAATGTGTTATACTATCTCTAAGGATTATGTAGGAAGCAATAATAAATTCTTGGGTGTTACTGGGTTCTCCTGAGAGAAGAAATACTTTTAGTATCTTCAGGGTTTTTGTTGAAAATTGCATTTCTACTTTTTCCAGTATTTTCACTGCCACTGACACTCAGATGTGTAATACTATCCCTAAGGATCATGTAGAATGCAAAAATAGATTCTCGAGTATTGCTTGGTCCTCCTGAAATAAGAAATACTTTTAGACCTCTCTGTGTTTTTGGTGAAAAATAGAATTTTTACATTTTCAAGTATTTTCTCTGCAACTGGTTCTCAAATGTGTTATACTATCTCTAAAGATCATGTAGGAAACAACAATAGATGCTTGGGCGTTGCTGGGTCTCCTGAACAAAGAAATACTTCTAGTTCTCTCCGGGTTTTTGGTGAAAAATGGAATTTTTATATTTTCAAGTATTTTCACTGCAACTGGTTCTCAAAAGTGTTATACTATCTCTAAAGATCATGTAGGAAACAACAATAGATTCTTGAGTGTTGCTGGGTTCACCTGAAAAAAGAAATACTTTTAGTCTGTCAGGGTTTTTGATGAAAAGTTGTAATTTTACTTTATCTAGTACTTTCACTCCAACTAGCATTTTGTACTGTTTTCCACTTTCCTTGCAAGTAAAGGAAGTCAACTATGCACATCTTTTGGCTGCAAGAGCATCTCCTATAAGAATAACATGTTCACCAATCGATTGTTGGCAAGTTGACCATTTACCTTTTGGGTACTATCCATTAAAGCAGGTATCTATATAAATTGCCTTAAATGTGTTGCTACCAAAAAGTATTTGAAGCATTTTCCATTGCATAGCATCTGTGTATCTATTAAACAAGCAAACAATTTTAGTGATCGATTGTTGTTAACATGTTGGAGTGATACTTGCTTGAAGTGAAATGAAGCTCCCAAAGAAAAGTCTGCGATGCAAGGAAATACAAGGAGGAAGCACGGAGTAAGGAGCACGTTCTTCAGTCAGTCTGCATTCAGGACTTTGCAGAATGAAGAAGAAATCTAATAAAGTCAGATGAACTTGGTGTGTGACAGCTCACTGACAAGTATGACAGTTCTCACACATTCACTCACACATTCTCATTCTTAGGTACTGCCAACTTAAATCTGTATCCTCTCATATTTTTTTATTACCAACTTAAATCCCATATACCTCCTCGCTACTCCTAGTCTCCTAGTGTAAATCGAAATTTTCTGGAATTTTCGTGATTCAGGGCGGGGGGGGGACTTGCGATGCGATGAGCGTAAACCGTCGTCGCAAAAAAGTTTAATAACTTTCTTATTAGTTGACCAATATTAATGAATTTGGCGGCGATGGAAAGTGAAAGAATCATTCTTCAAGACGATTAATAAATATTTTCAATAAAATTTGTAAATTACTATTTATTTAGCAACTTTTATGAATCGTTACAATACAATTATGTTTTCTTTAATTAATAGATAACTATTCCTGGCAATTGATCAGCAAATATGCAATTTTAAAGGTAAAAGTATGGCCCATCCAATGAGCCTATTGGTAGATTCGTGACATAAGCTTTTTGCCTAAAAAAGGTTTAATACTATGATATGATTGGGAACATGCGATGAGCGTAAACCGTCGTCGCATAAAAGTTTAATAACTTTCTTATTAGTTGACAAATATTAATGAATTTGGTAGCGATCGAAAGGGAAATAATCATTCTTTGGAACGATAGCTAAAGATTTTCAAATGAAAATGAAAATAAATCATTTATTTTGATGTATTTTATACATTGCAATAATATCATGTTTTTTTAAATTAGTATCATTAGTTCTCGGTGTTAATTATGGTATGCGATATGAAACTTAAAAGATAAAAGAATGGTCTTTGCAATGGGCTTATTGGCATCGTTGTGATATCATCTCCAACGAATTGGCAAATATGTCGCAATATGTTGAAATATGTTATATGTTAATTACGTACTTTAACAAATATCGTTAATTGAAATCTTCTACCGTTGTAATGGGATTGTTTTAAAATTGAGGTCTGTCTTTATATATGCTTTGTAGCGGTTATACCAAAAATGTGACCGGAGCCAACATATCTGTTGTTATATAGATATATGTTTTATTGATATTTATGATTAATAAATTGCAATAAAATAATTGGATATGAAAAATTTTAATTGATAAACACTAAATTTACAGTCGTAATTATCTTAAATGACGTATATACATACGTGTTTATATATAAAAATCACTTATATACATTATAAACTATGAAGGGACGTTCCTCGCATATAAATAATATTATGTTATTCAAGATTTAAATATTAATTATCTATACATTCAGTTAATTGGCAAGGACTCGTGCAGCCAGGTGCAGGTGCCGTTGTCGGCGAAGTCGGAAGCGGCGTGTCCAGCGTTGGAGTTCAACACCCATTTGGTGGTGAGGAGTCCTTCTACGCCCACCGGTCCTCTGGCGTGAATCCTGGCGGTACTGATGCCCACTTCCGCACCCAAACCGAAACGGAAACCGTCGGCGAAGCGGGAACTGGCATTGTGGAAAACGCAGGCGCTGTCCACCTTCTTCTGGAAAGTCCTGGCTTTCTCGTCTGCAATAACAATTAATTAAAATAACAATTCCAAGTTGGATTGCTGCCGTATATAATACCGTTTTCTGTGACGATGACATCGGTGTGACCGCTGCCGTATGTGTGGATGTGCGTGATGGCTTCGTCCATGTCCTTGATGACTTCGATGCAGCACTCCAAGGAGCCGTACTCGTGCTTCATGGTCTTTGCCGGAGGCGGACCAAATGTGAGCATCTGTGAGAGGACAGGACCGGCGTGGATCTTTACACCTTCCTTCTTCAGCATGTTGCATACGTCGGAGAAGAATTCGCCTTCCATCAGACTCTCGTGGATGAGGAGGGTTTCCATGGCGTTGCAGGCAGCTGGATAATCGCACTTGGCGTCGCGGATGATCTTCAGGGCTTTGTCAAGGTTGGCCTCTTTGTCGATGTATACGTGGCAGATGCCCTCGGCGTGACCCATAACGGGGATGTGCTGGCTTTGGGATTGGATGCTGCGGACGAGTTCGCTGGAGCCGCGAGGGATGATGAGATCGATGTGTTGTTCCATAGAGAGCAGATCTCCTATCTCCTCGCGAGTGGAGACCTACAAAAGATATTGCAAAATGAAAAAACATAATATGAAAATATATAAAGTCTAGCAGTAAATAGCAGAATGTTAAAGCCATTTTAAACTCATGGCTATATCAAAAGGAATGTTGCCACTATTGGTAATCTTGTAATTAGAATTAAATTCAATGTAATAGAAGAACAAAAAGAACATTGCTTTTGGTAACTCACCAGAGATATGGCATTGTCTGCGCCGACGGTGGCCAGAGCCTCCTTGACTAAATTCATCAGAGCCTTGTTGCTGTGAGCGGCTTCCTTTCCGCCCTTGAGCAGAAGACCGTTTCCGGAGGCGATTGCAAGAGCGGCGACCTGAGGAAGGGAATCCGGACGTGATTCGAAGATGACGAGGAGAACACCGATCGGGACGGTGATCTGCGTGAGATCAAGACCATCGGCAAGTTTCGTTCTGCGGAGAACGCGTCCGACGTTGTTGTGGCTGGAGTCGGCGATCTGCTTGAGACCGACGGCCAGGTTCTTCAGTTTGGACGGGGTGAGGGAGAGACGAGAGACGAGCGGTTTGGCCAGTCCAGATTTGGATGCTTCGCTGATGTCCTTCGCGTTGGCGTCGAGAATCTCCGATTGCTTGGAGATGAGCAAATCTGCCAAAGCGTGCACGCAGTTCGCCCTCTGCTCGGGGCTCAAAGTTTGAAGAACACGGCCTCCGGTACGAGCTGAAATAACAATCAACAATAAGATTTGTTTATTGATAATTTAATTTTTATCATACCATTTTCAGCCACGACTTCGGTTGGAACGGAACCACCGAGAGCGGAGTCGGTGAAGAAAGTTCCAACTTTCCTTCCGGCCAAGATCGTCTTGATTGCCTTCTCCTGCATACCGTTGCAGATGACCACGCTGACGCCGCGGTCCAAAGCCCATGTGGCTGCATTCACTTTCGAGTCCATTCCACCGGTTCCCACTTTAGACTTTTGTCCGTATTCAATGGTATTCCTGAGGTCGGAGGTGAAGGTGTGGATGAAACGCGCGCCTTCCTCCCACGGCGGCTTATTGTAAATACCATCGACATCGGACATGAGGATCAACATATCGGCTGAAACTTCAGCGGCAAGCATAGCGGCCAAACTGTCGTTGTCCTTGATGGAGATGCCCTTCTTTCCACCCTTACCACCGATCGGTTCATCGATCTGCGGTGGAGGAGACACGGCATCGTTGGTGTTGATGATGGGTACGATATTCAAGCTGATCAACTCGGACAGAGTGCTGAAGAGATTGCGGCGCGTTTGCTCGTTGTAGAAGTCCGGTTTGGTAACGAGAACTTGAGCGATTTTAACGCCGTATTGCGCAAACATAGCGTCGTACAGAGACATCAATCCGGACTGTCCAACGGCCGCAGCGGCCCTTGGTTCAACCATACCAGGTGCTTCCTGAAAATCACCAAAATTAACTGAAGAACACGATGCGTGAATCGAAACTTACCTCGCGCGTGTGATCGGTTGGAGAAAGAGTCTCCCTCATGGACAGCGACATCAGCAACTCTTGAGTAAGCTTCTGTTTGCCGAAAGCCACGGCACCGCTGGTAACCATAATACATTCCCTTCCTTCATTCTGGCATTCAGCGACCTACGAAAAGAAAACAAAAAAATAATAAAGCAACGTTTGCCCGACATCCAAATCATTTCATTAATTCTCCTTCCCGAAATGCACAAAAGGCTAGAGACAACCAAATAACATCAGACAATGCAGCAGCAGCAACAACAACAATAGCTTTCCTAATATTGCAATGATTATTATTATTATTATTTACGTCGGATTCAATTTGGAAATTGGCGACGCTGCGAAAGCGACAATTTACATCTCTTTGATCCCCCACAACAGGATGCATATTGCATGAGCGCCGCTTGTTCCACGCTATGGCTCGTTTGATGGTGTTTTCTCCTACGCAACGCGAAAACCAAAGAAACGGTAAATGGTAACATAATAGCTCTCACTTCAAAATAAGTTCAAACGACAGCTCTAATTGACACAATTAAACGTATATTAACGTGCCTTTTAACGAACGCTTCATCATGGGATGAACAGGACTACTCCATTATATTTATACATGCACTTCCGAACAGCCGAATCCGTTTCATAATTCATGAATCACCCTAAAAACTCAACAGCATAATCGATGTATTTGATTAGCAAGTAACAAATTTATATTCAAACAAGTTTTAGATTAACATTTATTATTTAATAGTTAAAAACCAAAAAATAAGATGCAAATTAATCCAAGACTTATTTGCATTTAGCGCATTCCCGATAAGTAATAGAATATTCGAAATCATTATTGTAAATAAGCCATTTTCAATCGATGCTATTATCAATGTCGAGTTTTCACGAAAAAATAAAAATTTGAAACAAATAGAAATAAGCAGCGCAAAGAGTAAATACTTCCAAAGTCTAATTTTAACAGATAACCGATAAACCGAAATGTTTATGTTTTCGTGTAAATTTTATTTGGATGAATCCTATTTATAGGCGATTTCGAAAATGAAACATTTCTATTGATTTTTTAATTGTTTTCCGAATAAAATTTCCATATGTAAATTAATATTAATCAAATAGAATCCACGTGTACATTTTTATTTATTTTTCCTAAACGAGGAAAAGTTTTCGCCGTTCGAAATGCACGCACTGGACGTGTGATGTTTGTACGGATAATCCCGTTTCATAGACGTATTTTCTCTCTCTCTCTCTCTCTCTTTCTCTTTTCTTTTCTGCGGCAGCCTTGATTGCATTAATTTTTCCGACACGTGTCCTCATCGGAATGACACACTCGTTCTTATGCATTATTTCCATTAGAGAATGTGAATAATCGCGCAGTATTATTTATTTTGATTGTGTGCACGAATGCATGCACGGCTTTGGCAAACAGCCGGATCCTCTGGACCACGGCGGGTCCAACGTATCTCATCCACTTAGTGAAAACACTATTACGGCTTTACCGAAATCCGAAAAGCAACAGTGTTTTCTAATTGAAATATGATTCAAATTCTTATCAGCATTTCATTCTCGAGCACCTTCAAATATCAACGAAAAACACTCAAAAGATCGGAACATTTTCGATTTGCCAATGAGTTTGCTAATAATAATAATAATAATTGATAACGTCACGATAAATATGTTACTTTATTACTTGCCATTCTTAGGTAACATTTACATCAGTTTTAACCCAATTTAGATGCGAAACAATAACAACAATTTCTAAACAATCTGGCATTGAGTCGCTATTATCTGTACTCTTGATAAACATTTATCATAAACTTATCAAAAACTTTAAACTAAATCATAAATGTGCCAATTGTTGTTTAGATTTTCTTTGTTGTTGATTAATATTATAAGTAATTCTGCGAGTTTAATTTTATTATTTTTTTTCTGAATTAAAATTATTATGTTTTTAATTAATTAATTCAATTAAAACAACTTAATTAGCAATGTTAATTGTGCAGACTTGAAATTACGTAATTTCAACATTATTTATCGCTTATTCAAATGCTAATTTATTAACTAGTTGTGTATGTGTTATTGCTGCTGTATTGTGGCACGTTTATATAATATATTTGCATTTAGATGTTTTCCAATGAAATAATAATAAATAATTTTAACAATTATTTTTTATATAATTATTTAAGAAAAAACTAAAACTTTAACTATTTGGAAATATTTATGAATGATTGAATGATTTGATCAACTTACTTGTTCGACGATGGATGCCAATCGTCCCAGCGCCAATCCGTGTTCATCCTCCCTGGTGATGACGGCGCTTCCGAGCTTAACGACCAACCTCCTCGCGTACTTCAGCTGACTCCTGTCCGTGAAGGTGGACTGCTTCTTATCGGAGAACTGCTGCAGACTCCTCTTCTCGTAGTTCACCTGAAAATCATGACCGTTTTCACTGACCAATCCGTACTTCTTTAAAGGACCCATCGCAAACGAGCAACTGGTAAAAACGACGCCGTCCCACGACCATTATTCTTTATTATAAACGATGGAGAGAGTGAGAGCAAGAGCAAGCAGCAGCAGCAGAAACATGCAAGACCCACGTGCTTGAATAATTACGAAATGCATTCCATAATGCATATAGGTGGGACACACATAACAGTCGTGTTGTTTCTCGCATCGAAAGTCCAAAGTCATTCATTCGCAATAGAAGAACCGTGCGTGCGTTGTTCTTGTTGTTATCATTCCAAACCCGACGAAGTCGACGTCTTCGGCGGCGAGATTCGATAGAGGCGAAAACAAAAAAAAAACAAAAATTGGGGAGCAGAGGTTGAGCCTCTCTCCCGTATCTTGTTTGCCGCGAACTTTAATATTATTATTTTTTTTTGCTTCATCTTATTTATTTCTCCAGCTCTGTTTTCGATTTATTTTCGCCGGATGGCGTAAACTTTACACTGGTGCTCTTTCGGCCTTGACCCTCCCTCACCACCATACAGACCAGACAAGCGAATAAATACAACGTTCAATCGGTTACACAAATCCTCTCACAAAAAATACTTTAAAATTCCAAACTAACTATTAAATTATTATTTATTTAATTTCTCTACTTTTATCACATTCATATTAATTATCCCATATCTAAAAAGTTTGTTGATTCAATCACGCTAAATTATTTTGTAAACAACTATATTTCTATCTCTCAGGCGGATACATGAAAGAAATTGTTGTCTTTCACTAGATGACATTCTACAATTTATCAAAGAATTAACAACTTGATGAATTAAAGTATTATTAAATAAGTGGACTATAATTGAGTCTTGAAAATTTTCATTTCAACAATTTTATTTTCTAATTAATAATAAATTGATTTCGTTGTATTATTACTATTTTGTAGCTCTTAAAAAAACTAGTGGAATTGTAAATGTTGCAAATTCAGTTTGAAAATAATATATGTTTTCCAATTAATCTTTAAATCGGTTTTGGGTGCACCCGACCAAATCTTAGCTAGAGGATAAAAATATTATCGTTCTTATCTGTAAGCCGAATCGCGCTCGCTGTTTACTTTTCGTTCCGATCGCCTCGACGTTTTTCCCAATCGCATTCTATTAATAATCAAACGATAACCAAATAAAAGTTGCCTATTTTTATATAGAAAATTTGTAATTTTGTTATTCAATGTTGCTCGATTAAGTCGAACAAACCTCATAGTCACAACAGCGATTATCATTGATGTGCAATTTATACGATTAACGTTGATCTAATTGTAAATAATTGTTATATTTTTGTCTGTGCAAAAAGAGCAGATTAGATTTTGGTGAAAAACATGTAATCAAGTTTAATAATAAAATTGTAGTAGTTAAGTTATGAATATTAAATTATTTAGACTATATAAATGTACTTAAAATTTTGGTTTCTTGAATTTTCTTAATCTTTTGGACAAACGTTTATGTAAATTTACATACGTTTTATGGTAGAAAATTATCATGAAAGCAAATAAGTTAAACAAATGTTATTCATTCAAATTTTCCTAATTTAATATATCAGTAAATAGAATTGCTTGAAGTAGGAAAGTTAATAATTTATAAGTATTGGAGATGGAAAAAAATAATTAAATAGAAGTAAAGTAAAGAAGTCGCACGTGTTACGACTAGTTGTTATGCAAGAATCGCGCTTATCGCCGTGCAAATATTTGCGGCTTGATCTAATGTGACTTTGTCGTCTATTTTTTTTTATGTTCTTCGGCGTATCGTCTCATCTTTTCTTCTTTGATGAGGAACATAAGTTGATATTTTTTTTGGATGCAAAACTGACCTGAGTGGGTTTCGGCAACCAGAGACCTGAGGTTGTCGAAGCGGATCTGATGGCTTGCGGCCAGAGGGCTGCAACCTGCGCGGGTAGCCTGAAGACACCTCCGGTGCTGCAGGCCAACAGCTGGCCCGGCTTCAGGATCCTCGCTCCGTACATCTTTATGATCGTTCCTTCTTGGCTCTCGAAACTTGTTCACAAACTCTAAATCTCTCTTTCTCTCTATGTATCTTTCCCTTGTCTCCTTTCTCCTTCTCTATCTATCTGTCTGGATGTGGTGTACTCGTCAGGCCGTTCGCCCACCAACTAAACCCAACCGATTCCACTTTGGCAACTCTTTGGAAATCCACTGATTATGATAAACCAACCGATTGGACCACTTATTGCCATCGGACTATGTCCATTGACGCCGTTTACACGTGATTGTGGCTTGTACAATCCTCTGCATGTGTTCGTGCCCAGCACTTCAACTTGTGTACATATACGTTCATACACACACACACACACACACACGAACGACCTTATCAGAGCCCTCGATTTATCATGAAATTATTATTTACACTCGCTCCCCGCGCGACCTGGAACTCTCTCAAACACACACGCAAACATAAAAATGAAAAAGTTATAAAACAGGATTTCTTCCCCTTCAAAAAACGTAATCCGGGCCAGAAATTGCATCAAATCCCCTTGGACCGTTCATTATCGAGCAGATAAAGCCTCGAAGGAAAGAAACGAATATATGTACATGGAAATACACACAAACATTCACGCATATCTGTACACACACACACACATTAAGGTCAAGCAACCAGAGGAAAACAACGAAACAAAAACAAAAACAATCCGAAACATGTACTGTTGTTTGTCACGAAAAACATATGCAAAATCATCTCCCCTGGCAACCCGATTATCCCTATCTACTTTGCCATGGAAACTTGCGTGTTTTCAATACAATGGAGTCATCAGTGGATCAGATGATGATCGAGATAAATGTCACGCATAAACAAAGCGGATTGCACTCGATCTTATCAACGATAAATAAACTAATTACACGAGTGAGAACAATATTTACACCGGTTCGAGTGGGAAATCCATCAAAATATGATTGTAGAAAAATTTCAAAGTTAAGAACACTTTCACTAATTATAATGATGATCAACGGAGATTTGCATTGAGAACAAGGGAAGGTAAGCAAGGTTAAATTGTAAACGTATCTTTGTTAAATCCCCTTAGGATCTATTGGTTTTTGCGGTGATTTACTGCTAGACATGGGATAACACTCGAGGGGCGGCCAAGAACAATTAGGGTGGTGAATCGAAAAAAATCTATACCCGCCCCTCCCCCAAGTAGTTAGCAACTCAATCCGTTAATTATCTCCGCCGCTGATTAAGACCTAATTAACGAAACCCGCAACCCCGAAAAGAAGAATCAAACTGAATAAACAAATAAACTCGACCGTAAATTGGCGAAAAAATAAAATCCTTCCAAACTTTCAATTCAACTCTTTATTTTCTTAAAAGCTTCGCAGATTACTAATTTTGATGAATATGCAGAATGCAAAAATTGTATGTGTTAATTAACTGAAAGCGCTATAAAATATTCTTTTTTTGTTGTTTTAGTTGAAATTTTCAGGCCAATTAAAAGCGATATATCGATGGACGGATATCCGGTGAACAATATGCAATTAGCGCCGTGCGAGCCCAAATTCGTGATTACATTTGTTCGGATTAGAAAACCGATCACCAATTTACCACCACTACCACCTGCATACTAATAAATTCGCGGTTAATAATTATAAACCCGCAAAAATTAATTCAATTTCAAGTGCGTTTATTGAAACCTGCTATTTTCAGCATTTAATTAAGATTTGATTTATTAAATTCGTTTCAAAATATTGTTTAAATGAAGTTTACAACGTTCCAAATTTACTTTGCGCATATTTCAATTATAAATGAGAATAGTTAAGAACTTCACTATGAGGAAATTCTCAAAATATCTATTGAACGAAGTACTTTCTCAACAATCTTCTCAACATTTTCAATTCGAATCATTTAGTTAAAAACATATGGAATATAATGTATTTATAAGAAACGGAGCAGCAACAATTCGATTTGGATTATGTTGAACTGCGAACTTTGATTTTGGGTTCGATCCATGCGTTGTTTATTTACATTTTGCACTGTTATTTGAAAGAAATGCAATTTATCCTCGATCATAATTATGGAATCTTATCGTCGCTCCTCGTGCGAAATAAACAAGTTCGTTATGTTTTTTTTTTTTGAAGATTTTCGTAGTCTTGCTCGAATTTTTGCCAAGATCTGGAGTAAACACGTTCGCAAATCCTAAAGCAAATATTTGTTTTTCGAATTTTGAGCACGAATTTTTTGTTAACCTCGTTGATAATATAATGTTGTTGATGATATCTGGGCTTAAATTTTGGGTAAAATTACATCGAAAAACTTGCAGAAAGATTGTTAAGTATGTTCACGTTTTATTGTATTATTCGACAACCATCTAAGGTATTTATAAGTATGAGCAGTCTAATGAAAGTCAAATAAACAGGCTTTAATTTGAATGCGTTGTTAAATTTGTAGCTGTACGTCTGTAAGCTGTCAGAATTAGTTGAGTTTGGAAGTTGTTTTTGTGGGCGTTTAGTTTAAGCAAGAAATCGGAATGCAGCGGACGTTTATTTTTTAATTTTATTTTCGTCCTCGACTCGTGTCCATGCAATTAACTTCGTCCGGGATTGATGAGGGTCCAACGGGACAGGACGGTCCCCTGTAATTAGTGCAGAATCCTTGGAGATCCACACGTTTAATTTTTGTTGGTAATTTCTTTGTATGAGTCTGTGCGTTTTCGCTCTTGTTCTGGAATTTTCCGATCTGGAAAAACGCTAATGCCCCGGAGGCATTAAAGCCCCGGGACTATGAAACTAAGTAGCTCGATAGGAAACCAATAATTCCAAGTGGATGACGAGGAACCAGAGTGGACCGTAAAATATTTATATGCATACACTCGAGGGGAATCGCCCCCGGCAAACAATTTAATAATATTCCGTACGAAACTTCGCTCGCCTCTAACACGAATCCCTCTTTGTCTTTGCTTTGCGTTTCCGAAATACATTTATTATCTTGTAATTTATCTGCAGCGAGAGCCGTTTCATCATAAGCTCTTTATAATTAGCAGAAGAATCAAATAAATAAACAAGATATTTTTAATTGGTTATTTTTATTTATATTTATTTTTTTTATTTCAACAAATGTAAATGATCATAAACATTATGAAACTCGGTAGAAATATAAAATTATGAATAATGCAAGTAACCGGTTAAAATATGTTTACATTCATTTCGTGCACGAGTTGCGGCAGTCAGAAATGCGTTAGAGATAACTTTGCTTTGAACTTTCATCCAGTGAATTAAAATCGTTTATATAAATAAATTGTTGCTGTCGCTATAAGTTAATTTCTAGCAAATTGTTATGGATCGAATGCGCAAATAAATGGAGAAATATTATTGATTTCGATGGATGATTTATTGTGATCAAACGAACAAACAAAAAGGGATTAGGCGAAGATCTTATTTTCCATTCCATTTTCCGTGCGGTTTGATGATCATCCCTTGACCGGGCTTTAAACAAAATAAACATAATTTCACAGTGAATACGAAATGAGTTGCGTCTACGGAATATATAAATAAATAAATAAATAAATATATAAATGGATTCGGGGTTCAATTATGATTGTAAACGTGCGTTGATCGAGATCGTGGCCGAAACGCAACTCAGGTGTTGCCAATTTATTGTATAAGCCGTCGGGATTACCGGAAATTTGATTGAAATTCGATACTGAGCGTTTGGGTTTTTGGGATCCGGTGATGATAGAAAAATGAAATAAAAGTGAAAACCGATTCCAACTAAATCCCAATGTAACAAGAATCGAAAAGTATGCGAAAGAAAAGATGGTGCAAATCGTTTATGTTTTATTAACGTTTCATAATTAAACGCAAAGTTTGCTTTTAATTTCTGAGCGAGTTTTTCTTTCATTTTTGCACCCATTCATATTTCGAGGAAGTTCGAATTTTCTTTCTATCTTTACGACCGAACAAATTGAATTCAATTTGCCGTCCACATTTTAATAGTTAGTTTTGCGAACGATCACTTGAAAATTTACTTCTCTCATATTTTTTTCCAAGAAAATCGTTTCATCATTTGGCATTTCGAATTATGCACTTTATTTTAATGGTTTTCTTTTTATATAAACTATTTTTCAGAATTAATTTTATTTATTTATTTATAAAACTATAATCGAATTACTTGAAATTAAACTGAAACTGTTATTATATCATCATTCTATAGAATATATTGTTAAATTCAATTAAACTGTTCAATGTTATTTTAAAGTTATTACATTTATAGAGATATTCACTAAAATATATACGCTCTGCTTAAAATTACAATTGCTTCAATTTCAAACGAAAATTATGCAAAAAAAAACATACATTTTTGAAATATTTCTAAAATAAAATATGTAACATTTGTTCATTTACAAAACTTTACTTTATTCAATATGATTGAATCAATATGATTGAATTAAACCACTTTCGCATGGAAATGGCAAAACAAACAAGAAAAATAAATAAATAGAAACCGTCTGGCCGTACCGGTACGTCATGAACCTATCAGACGAACAAATGTTTGCTTTTCATTACGTCGTCCAGCGTTAATTATCAGCGGCCTCGCTCCTCTTAATTATCCTATCCGTCGATTCTTTCTTACTTCTCTGCTTTTTTTATTCTCATTTCAGAAACATCCGTCCGTCTACATGGAAAACCAGGATTTTCTCCCAGAGGTGTTCGAAGCTTGCAGAGCAGCGCATTCAGCACTACTGACTGACACGACACACCTCGAAAACCAGTCAGATCCGCAATTTCCTTAAACTTCGCGCTGAAATTGAAAATAAAATACAAGAAAATAAAAAAAAAAAAACGTGAAGGGAAAAAGTTTACGCCTTTCGAGGCGGCAGGAATTAATTCTCCTTTCAGTTTATTCCTTTTAACCTTTCAACTAACTTCCTTGGTAATTCACTAGTTTCCTGCAACTAATGTAATATTCAAGTTTTCATGCTTTCCCTTACATTTTCTCATAATGTAACGAAAGTTTATTTTTTTTTCTTCATATAAATATCTATTTTTTCGCCTTATTAAAAGCAATATCGTAACGCTTTCAGTGTTTATTATTGTTGTTGTTCTTCGCTGCGGTTCTGCTTCTACTTCTTTTCTTTGCACTCTCTCTTTGGTGTATTTTTTTTTGTTGTTGTTGTAGCTGAAAGTAATTTGAAAACTTGGAGAGTTAATGTCGACTGATAATCGGGACCGGTTTTCTCTTTCGAACTGTTGGCAGTCAATAAAGCTTTGACGATTCACTTTAACTCCGCCTGGATCTTAATTACCGCTCCTACAAGATCTTCATTATTTTTTTTTCCTTAATCTTTCCCTCTTTTGCACTCATTATTCGCTGAACTTTTCCTCCGAACTCGTAATTAGTGCATGTACATCAGAGGCCACAAGTAATTTAAATAAATCTTACGCAATTTATTTCGCTCGTCTTCTCAACCGAATCATTTGCACCGCGTCTTCCCCAAGAAATTAATTATTTAGTGTCCAAGAAACGCGCGCATGAAATAAATATGAAATTATGTAATTATAAAAAATAAAATTATGTGAACATAGATTAATGTAAGTTGCAAGTATTTAGCTGTTTTTTTGTTGTTGTATAAGCGAAGTGTGGGCGGTTTAAAAAGAATCGAAAGCAGCGATAGTTTTATGAGTGATGGAATGTAGCGTTATCGGTGCGATTAAGTTAGATAATGAAGAAAAATCGTGAAGAATCCGAGGATAAGATTGAGTATAAAAAAGCATGATGGATGGGGCGCGCGTACACGCGGCAACAGCAACAGAATAAAATTTTTAAAAAAACTTCAATATTGGAGGCAAAGTTATCTTAAGTGGCGGAGATTAAATTCGTTTTATCCGGTATTACAAGCAGTGTAATATTATTCGGGATTACAGCCTGAGGTTCGATTTATCATGTTAAGTAAATATTAATATGTGAATACGGATTGTAGAAAAGAAAAAGTTTAATAACACTTTTGCCTCTCCGCAGATTGGATCGAGATTGAATCTTCGATGTTAAAAAGTAGAAAATAAAACGGAGAGAAACAAATCGCGTTATGGGCGCTCGATGGAACCAGATGGAAATATAATTTCCTTGTAAATCAAAGTCACGTAAATTTTCCATCGGGTCGTGCGAAACTAAATCATTGATAGCAGTGGAAGAGGATTGCAAAGATTTATTGGATGCAGTTCACCATCTGCTGCATTATTTTCAATTTCGTCCATTCGTTTCTCTCCTTGTTGATACATTTTTATTTATTTTTTGTTGTTGTTGAATGTACCGTGCCGTATTCATCTAACGAGAATAAAATAAAATGCTGAAAATGAGGCTCGGAAAATTGGCCAAACCGAATTATTGTCATCCGATCTTCTTCGCGCAGCTCGAAGGAATTAATTCCGAACGCAATTACGTGCGCGCTGCCCATTTCATGTTTTTAATTGCGATTCCATCACGAGCTTTGTCGCCCCGTTGTTAATTTAAAAGTTCGAGGGAATATTGTCGGAATTACTTCGGCTCGCTTTATTATTTCGCAAAAAGTTCGCGGATGGATGGAATATTAAAAGCTTAATCCCGAACAACTCCATTTAGACTCTTCATTTTCTTTCAAAAAGAGAGACGGACGGATAGAATGAACGAGAAATAATAAGAGATTGAAACCCTATTCTTTCAGGGAAAACAGATTAAACTTCTGCCCGATGAACCACGAATAAAAGATACTTGCTTCCATCCCTCCAGATTGTCCGGTCTTTCTCCGATATGGAGCGCTAATAATGAAATCTCCAGCGTCTTTCACGATTTGTCACGATTCCTTTATGTTTGCCTCGCAATTTACAAACTACAATTTCATATACAAAGCTTCTCAATTTCGAACCAATATATTTCTAACAAAACATTCAGGTTTTCATTAAACTTCTTACAAATGAAATCAATATCGAAACTTTTAAAATTTCATGAAATTTTTGTGATATTGATTTTAGTACGAAGTTTGTGTGCGTGTGTTTCAGTTTATTTATTTATGTAACTATCGGTGTTTAACTATGCAGAATCAATCAGCGTGCAGTTGAATTTCGTGTGTCACTGGACGCCCATTAACTGCAGCTAATTTAATCAGCGGAAGATATTTATGCCCGCATTAATATTTCGCTGACAGATGTACTCGTAGTCCGGCTATTTATTACCGGATAAATCACTGATTACCAAGAAAGAAAAAAACCATCTGCTTCATTCTTCAACATAATCATTTCATTATTTTATTTTGTTCCTAAATTTTATTAAAATATTTTCATATCTTTTCAAAACTGATTCAAGTTTTGTATTCAGTTTAAATACTTATGATTATCTACAATTTTATTAATATAATTTAGATATTTTTTAAAATTTTATCGAGTTTTTATAATTTGTTAATAAATGATAAAATACTTGAAATATTTTAATATTGAAATTTTATATTAATTATTGCAAATGTATACAAATAAATTTATTTACATTCAATTCAATAAAGTTAATTACAAACGTAGATAAATAACCCATAAATTGAAATATCAAGTATCAATATTTGATAAGTTTAAATTTTATGTTTTATTTTCTACAAAGTAAATTATTTATGAATTACCCGGCGCATCCACTTCCACAAAAATAAATTTATCCTTTTTGTTGTTTTTTTATGTTTGAAATCAAACTAAATATTAAAATGTTATATTTTATAATGTGGATAAAATTAATTTAGATATAAATGATACAAGGATTTAGTTAAGTTGTGATTTTTATCATTAAAAGTTTGTGATTTTCGCTTGGTCCATTGAATTGCATTGCATAATTGGGAATCAATTGTCATGACCCAGTTGTCGCTGCGGCGTACGCGCGTATATTATATCTAGAACATCGATTTGCTATCGCATCATCATCATTGCAAAAGTAATTGGTAAACTCTTGCTGTTGCTGCTGCTGCTACTGTACACGATGATGATAATGATGATGATGATATCATGCAGCAGGGTTAATGAAATTTCGCCTACGATAACACGCGAGTTAATAATTAACAATCGGGGTTGTTCAAACGGGCCCAGATTTCATCCGTAAAATTAATACGAGTCTGCTTATTAAATTCGCCGCATCGCATCCGAAAAGTTCATTTTTAATGTGATAATTTTAGGCCGAAATTCCGATTCCACATGAAAGGGAAGTCACGCGCGAATTCCGGCATTCCTTCCACATCTTTTCAGAGGGGTTCGAGAATTCGAGGGATTCTGCAGCCGCAGGGCGCGAAAAATATATATATATAAATTTTGGGCGGGCAACCGAATGATGATATCCGGTTTAAAGGCGCTTCGGATATTGCCAAGGTTTTCATGTTCATATGGACGACCGGAAACTACGCTTTATTACGCTGCACGAATCTGAAAAGTTTCCGTTTTCGCTTTCGGCCCGAATTGCAACCGGAATTTAATTTGCAATAACCAAAAACGTTAATATAAACATCTACAAATATTTCTCTTTAATTAATGTTCAGATTTGTATGTAAATTGCTTTGGAAAGATGCAGTTTAATTTTACATATTTTCATTATTAATGCGAGTCTATAGAATTAGCAATTAGCTCGATCCGAATTAAGTACTTTGCTAATCTAGTCAAAGTGGTCGGTCAGTCAAAGCGATTGCATGCAAATGTATTCTACGCAAGGTGTAAATATGTAGTAAAATTAATGAATATGCATGCGGAAATTGATGGAAATTCGCCGGAAACCCGGAGCGAAACGAGCAAAAACTTAAATCTTTTTACTACGACTATAATCTAAAAATTATGCATTTTTACAACTTTAAATAATTCAAGAGAAAATATTTACAAATTTAAATAAAAATAGTTTTTACATTTTTTTTGATGTTTATTTATTGTTACTGTTTGCATTTCGGTGAAATAATATTTACAGTTATCAAAAAAAAAACGCAACTTTTCGGTGAAAAAATAAATATTGCATTGCGCTGCATCGCTGTTAAGAGGATATTAATTAAAGTTGTTATGTATTTTTGCACTTAAACGAAAATTCTGTAGAAGCGTATTGTGAAACACTTAGTGTAAATTGTCCCAATTGAATTTTTCCGTTTGTCCGTTTCGTCTACCGAATTGGACCCGTTAAGGGTAGTTCTTCACACTTCCCCCCCGGAGCACGTTTATTACGTTATTTGCGGCCCATTTGAGCCTTGCGCGTAAAGCGTTTTTTTTTCATCCACCCTTCTTTTTGGAAGGGACGCAAAAAAAAACGACCAGAAAAAAGCTGTCTTTGTGGCGTTGCGACCTTTTCGAATGCGTCCACAAACCCTTAAAAATTGGACCAACAAGCCCTTGATTTACACTCAACACATCCCCAAAAAAAACTTACTCTTCAAACTTAAATATTTATGTTTTTAATTGCAATTTGTTTGTTAATTAAAATTAGATTTAATTAATTTTGATTTATTTTTGACGTAAATCTAGTGATCGGTTAATCATTTGTAATTTGTTTTAATTTAGCGTAACGTAGGCAACTTCTTATTCACATTGATTATGTAAATATTGAAAATATTATTGTTTGGCAGTAAAACTATTATAAATTTAGATTTTTTTAATTAATAGTTTCGAAATTCATATAAATGTTATAAAATATTAGTTGGATTTTTTGTAAAATATCGATTAGTTAAATGAAATGAAAACCTGCGAGGTTTCATGAAATATTCAGGATGGAATGCGTGCAACTAATAACGAAGCATTAGCTGCGGTCGGAAATAAACGTATTTAAAACATTTTCCGATGCAGAAATTTAAAAAAAAAAATAATGTAACTGGAATTAAAGCATTGCAATTTATTATGTATGAAAATATGAGGTCTTTGATAATGACGGTAACATGAAAATAAGTACGTTAGAGTTGAAGTAAAAAATGAAAGGGGGTCAAGTATTATTTGAAGTTCAGAGGACTGCGATTAATAAAACATCACTTCATTGTTAATAGCGTTTGAACAGTCGGGCCTCGATATTATTTACTCGTTTGTACGTTTCACGATGAAAATACCCAAAAAAAAAAGGAGCAATAAACAGTAATAGTGTAAATAAAATGGAGGAACCCATTGAAATCGAGTAACTATGATTAATGGTATATTTTTTCTTCTTCGCTCAGAAACCGTTTGGTTATTTATTTATTTTGCGCTCTTCCGGGAATCTCCTTCGATCGCGCCTCGCTGCAATCCCATTCAAGACGAAATACATCACCATTGACCAATGGACTGAAATATACGGGCTTTAGTTTCGGTCATTTTATTTTCGTCCCTATTCGTCTTCGCTCGACGTACTCGCCTCGTTTTATCCTCTTCTCGACTTCCAAAAAAAAAAAGAAACGGATATAGCGAGGATTTAACTAGGTTTTTAATAGCCACTTGTGTAAATCGAATAAAAAGAAAAAGTTAAACCCGAGCGAAACCGGATTTACATTGCTCCATAGATTTATTTAGTTTAAATGAACAAAATCACATGTAATTCTGAAATTCATTGAATCTCTTTATACCCATTTACAAAAAAATCATTACATATTGATAATTTTCTATAAATTTAAATTTAATTCAATATTTTTGGACAAATATAACATTAAATAATAAATAGTGGATGCGCCGGGGGTTTTTTTTTTTTTAAGTGAAAACTAAATTGAAAAATATGAATGATTTAACGTGATTTCCTTCAGCGAAAACGCAATGAGAGCCACTTTAAATTTGACTGTGTATTTGTAGTTATTAAAATGTAATTGCCAGATTTGCATTGCAATCGGCGTGCGTTTCGTCCGTTGGAAATTTTGCACCATAAATATTGTTTATAATTTAATCGTTTAGTAAACATCTGCTCGCTGTATCCGGTTAAATGAATTTATGCTTTTTGCGTAATGTAATTAATACGGTTTGTGCATGTACGAATTTTTTTTGCACCAATTTATTACATACACATTTATATATCAAAGGGTTTTATATTATATAGAAAAAAAAACGGTATTTTGTATGTTATAAAAATGAATAAATAATTTAATTATATTTATTTAAACGTGTAATTTTATTTATTTTAATTATCACCGAATTGTAAAATTGTTGAATTTATTTTCATTGTTCACTGGGGCACCTTTTATGGTTTCTTTTACAACTTGCTACATTAGAGAGCTTTTCGAAATTAGCTAAAAATAAGAGAAAACGCGGAAAAAAACTAAATAAAATAAATGGCTAGCAGCACTTTACACATTTGTCTTTCATGATGTGTTGTGAGTAGAATCCCAGCAGTTTCATTTTACTGCCCTCTTTCGTTGGAACATTTCTCTTATTTTTAATGTATTTTGAAAACATTGTTAAACATTTTTATAGAAATAAAATAAAATATTGAATAACTAAAGTCAATATATTATAAATTAAAACTTAAATAAATAATTGGTGGATGCGCCGGGTTTTAGCTAAAAATTGATTTTTATTCTTGTTTTCCATCAAAATGTTTTAGACAAAATTAAATTCATATTTACTATGATTTATAAAAATTGTTTTGTATTTTTAATTGCAATATTATATAAAAATATTTTGAATTTTATTTTTTTTATCACAAGATTTTTTTGTTCAAAGATATTGATGTTATGAGACGGTTTAACATTCCAATATATATTTATTACATCTCGTGCAGACTCGCATTTAATAAGACTGTATATATTTACCATTGAAAACAATGTGTTTACAAAACGTCGCATCTCGAAAAGAATTTAATTAACTTTGCTTAATATTTTTTTTTCGATTCAAAAGAAGCGAAAATTCATGAATATTTATTACAGTATTTATTTAATTTAAAACATAATTAAAGGGAAACAATTATTTATTCACACACAAAAAAAATCTATGCATAAAGTGGTAACGCTTCTTTTATGACAGATGTATAAAGATTTGTTAGTGTTGAGTTGGAAGTTATTTTCTGGATTAATTATCTTGAATATTTTAAAATAGCTTTTATTTAATAAAGTAATATAATTAAATTTGTGTTATGAGGAATAAAAAATAAATTAAAGCGATCTGAATTTAAAATGGTAGCAAAATAGTAACTCTTCTTTTATGACATATGTATGATTGAATTTAAAGTCATTTTATTATTACGTAAATATAATTATTTGTAAGTCATAGAATTGTATAGTACACATTATAAGATTATGGAATAAAAAATGATGTAAACTTAACTGCAAAGAAATGCAAACAAAATAAAAAGGTAACGATTCTTTTAGGACAATTGCAGGAATTCAAGTTATTTTCTATTTATTTTGCTGTGATAAAACAGGTTAATGAAAGATAAATGGAAATAGTGTTAGAAGAAAAATAAAATTAAAGTAAAACTACATAGTTTATGACACTTGCGTAAATAGAGTTGCAGAAAATTAACAAAATTCCAAGATTAATAAACTTAAATTAAGAAATGTTATATACAATAACAACATGTTTTTCGACTTTCGACCATCGATTGATATTCCCGTTTGGATCTGGTGCAATTTTGACGCTATGCCAAAAAAAAAGTTTAAATACGGTTTTCCGGCTGAAAGCGATTTTATCGGAGCGCTCGACCGGCCGTGATGGATTATTGCGAAAATTCGTGGTCTAAATTATAAATTTCGAAAGAGACAATTGGAATTGAGCGGAATCACATAATTCATACTTTTTTTTTTCGTGCAAAAATAAATTAATATATTGAATAAAAAAAAACACAACACGAAGATATGGAAAAAATCTGTAGACTTCGCGCTGATTTATCGGCGTAGGGTGAAAGTGAAATAAGGGAGAGCAGCAGACGTGAAAAGAAAAAATAACCCGCAGATTTTTGAGAACAAAACGATTCGAAACTTCCATGCTGATTCAGATTTATGTACTGGACTTTCTTGCAAAAGAAGTGAAATTCAACCAGAAAAAAAAACACGACATTTTTTTTTTAAATTAATTAAAGGGTTCCTCCCTTTATTATTTTTTCACTTCTACTCCGTTGCTCCAAAATGAGTCCAAAGTTTCAGACTCGATTAATTTTAATGACATCCCCTGTTTACGCTTTTGACTCCTCATAATAAATACGCTCTGCATTATCTTCCATTCTTTTTTGTTTGTTAACTCCAGATTCTCAACGCAAGATTGTGAATATTTCAGAAGATACTCAACTTTTCTTTTTTCCAGTAATTAAGAAACTTTCTCCTTAATTGACATGACAGTTACAAAGCAAGTTAGTTCAAGCGGAAATTTTAGAATCGAAAATTTTATTTTAAATATTTTTTTACATATTAAAAACGATGTAAACTTAATGAATTGTAAACTTAATATGGTTCGGCAGGTGAAAACATTTGGAACGGAGATTATCTTCATGTTTTTCGTCGTATTAAAAAGTTCGGTTCACGCTGGATTAACTTCTTTAATTGGCGCGACGTTAATCTGGAACTCTCGCTTTAAATTTAAATACGTGCAAAAGGGCCTTAATTATTATTGCATAATGGAATGGAAGGATGCGAAACATGTGTATCGGCCAGAGCCATTAGATAGCGGGCAATTGAGCAAATGACATCGTTGTCGCTGCCGCAACTCCCCCAGAGAAAGATTTTCCCTTTAATTCCCTAATAAGAGTCTTAGCGGAAAACCCTTTCCCGGATTTACCACGAAAGAGACAGAGATTATTTCGTTCAATGCCACATTTAATCTGCTCGTTTCGCCTCAACTCCGATTATTTCCTGTTGCCTTCCTTTTGTATTACAAATGCAATTCCGATAATGGATTTATTTCAAAACCGAAAGAAAAACTTTGATTTTAACTTTGATCAAAATAATCAAATTTCTTCTACAGAATAATTTTAAAATTTTTATATTATTTAAAGTTTTAAGAAGTTCTACTTTCTATTTATATTTATGCGATGATTCAATTACGCAATGAAAGTCTCGAATAATTTAGTAGAAGATGGATGCGCTTTGATGTGCTTAATCCGAACTTTGCAAATCATTATTTCAGAAGGTGTTATTATCTTTGCAAATTTCCATGTTCCCTACAGATATCTGCGAGATTACAATTTAAATCCGCCGCGAATTACGATCATGTGCAAAGAAACATCAAAGACTTAATCCGCGAATTCTGCTCAGAAGTATGCGGCAAGCGCGAGCAAAGTCTTTGTATATATGTTTGTAATATTTTAGCATACACGTCTGTCGTGTTATTTCTTTTCTCTCGAATGTTGTTGCTGTTGTCGACGAGGACGGACGTGCGCGCGTCTTCGACGTCTCTCGCAGTCGCCGCGATTTCAGTCGCGCTCTGAAAATTTTCAGCGTTTCAGTTTCAGTTTGCGGCTCATTCGGGTCCCGATCTTCGGACCATCCGCACGCAGACAACAAGTAACAGAAAATCGCGATCTTCTGGCAAAGAATATTTAAAAAAAAAAAACTAAAACCGAAGGACTTTAATGGCAATATGACTTGGTGAATTCGGTGGAATCTGTTTATTATTTTATGTTCCCGAAAAGGAAGAGGAAAAAAGCAGCCATCGGCGGTGGTGGTGGTGGTGGTGTAGCAGAAGACTTCTGAAGGTAGGGAGTAGTTTAAATATTGTCCCGGTCGATCCACAAGTGGCAGATAAATGCGAACGTAAAACACTAAATTCTTCGTCTGTTAAATGCGATTTTCTATTATGGGAAAATTCACACACATTAAATTCAATTTTTATTATTTTTCAACTCCTCTCTTACTCAATCGCATCCGCGCTCTCCAGCTTTGTTTAGAGAAACCGGAGACTGTTTATTTTAAATACGCGAACGCCTCACGGATTTTTCGAATTTCCCGCGCGTCAATAAACAGAAAACAAATTCATTCAACTGTAAATCAACAGCTTATTTAATCTACATATTGTTTGATTATGTAACATTTTGCATTCGATTAGAAATCAATTTTTTTCTTTAAAATTTAACTCTATTTTATAATAATACATTTCTTCTGACGTAACATTTTTGCAAATGCATCAACACGAATAAACGTCCTCATCTCCTCTCGCCTTTTCCTTTTTTGATTAAATAAAAACGTCGAGGCGGCAAATTTTAAAAGCGACCGGGGGAAAATTTTTCATTTCATTATATCGCGCCTCCGCATTTTTCTATATACACTTTTTTTTTTGCCCTCCGGCACTCGTTCTCGTAATGTGCAGGCTCCAAAATAAATAAATTAAACGAATCGTCCTCGTGAAACGGTTTTCGAGTACAATCGTGAAACGAGTGGAGTTTCGTGTATTATGTTTATTTCGACGCGAGCTTCATTAATTACTCAAATTTATCTACTTCTTTCCTTTTTTTTCTGCGTAAATTAAATTTCTTGTTGAAAATTTATTTATATTTTAAATAATGATTCAATTACTCAGCGAAAGTTTTACGATCATTTTTATAATATATATATAAAATTCTAATTAATTATTATTTGACCATAGCAATTTATGTTTCAACTCATAAAACACGACGAAAACTTTTCCACGTAAAAAATGTAATCACGAAGTTATTTTCTGCCAAATATTTATGAATTTATTTTATAATTTTAATTAATTTTTATTTTTAAAATAAATTTTCACAAAATTAAAATTTAAAAAATTAATTTTAATATTTGATACAGATTTTAATATCAAAACTTTTACACGTAATAATAACAATTTTCATGAACATTATTTAAAAACTAAAATTAGTATTTTAAATTATTTACATATTTTTTCCTTTTTTTATAATTTTTTGTTAAAATTGCATTCATATTATTTATAAAAAAAAATCGTTTATAAATATGTAAAATAAAATTCATTGTTTTCAATTAAAACACACATTTTATTACAATTTTTAATATATTCAATATTTCAACAAATTGTATGAAAACTTTCAAATTTTTTTAGCGATTTCATTGAAACTGAAATTTATTAAAGTAAATTAAAAATAATGCAATTCGCAGCTTAACAAAGAATTAACTCATTGCAGTCGTGAACTTCGACAATCTCACAATTTATCAAATTCGCCTGATTGCTTAATCGTTCAGTATCCTGTGATTAAGAGCTGCGTTCGAGCGAACGTTAATTGAAGCTAATGTATTTAAACTGAGAGCAAACCAGAAAGAAACGCACGCAGAGAGTGAGAAAAACTAAGTTTTCAAAGTTTGTTCACCGCTGAAAGGTATTTTCTTTTTTTTTTTGGTTCGTTTGCGAGTTTTGTGTGTGTGTGCATTGTATATACATTAAAGTAACGAAAATGTGGAAGGAAACAGAGCGGCAACTAGTTGTTGGTAACGTAAGCAAAAAAGAAAGGAATGAGGAAAATATAAATAAACACAGCGAGTAATGCTTTATGCCGTTGCTCGGGGAAATTGGAAAACTTTTGCATCGGATGACAATCTTTGATAGACACGGGCTTTTCCCATTTAAATCAAAGAGTATATAGACATTGAGAAAAAAATGTGTATCCAACTTTTTTTTTTAGACTCATCTTTATTTAGTTTGGGATTAAGTAAAAATCAGAAAGTTTATAAACATAAATATGAATTTGTATACCGAAGATATTACACACTTTTTTTTATAATTTAATAATTTATTTGTTTATTACTTTTAAATGTTTATACTTGTACATAATTGTAAGAATTTCTTTATTACTTTTTTACATTCAACGTTTTTTTTTTAAACTATAATAAAATACGAATTACTCGTTGCAGAATTATTATTTTGCAGAGATGAAGATTTCTGTTTCTGTCGTCGAGTGGAGTGAGCGTATATATGAACTTAAATTTCCTTTTTTTGTCGTTTTCCTCTATTTTCTTTCGCGTTTTGCGAAGATGGAAGTTCTGAGTCTACGAAACCGAAGTTTTTCGCTACCCGTCCAATGATTTCCTACCAACAAGTTTACGCCTATTAATAGGAAACGTCTCTCAAAAAAATTTTAACGTTTTTCCCATTTCCTTTACAATTTTTCCATTTTTCATTATTACTTTGTAAAATCGAAGAAATGTATATAAAAAATAATAGTTTAAAATTTAAAAAAAAAGTAATGTAAAAAATCTTTAACATTTCAAATTTATTTCAAATTTTCTGAATTGAAATTTAAGAAAAAAATATTACTTATGATTCTTATATTATTCTCTACAGTTTTCCATATTTTAAAATTATTGTGTAATTAATAATTATAGAAAATTCCAACATTAGTATTATTTATAATATTGACTAAATAATTTGTAATCAGGGAGAAAATTTATTCAAATTGAAATATGTTTTTTTTTTAATATTTCAAGTTTGATAATTATTTGTAAGAGAAAACTAAAGTAATTTAATTCCTTAAAATTATTAATATTCTATTATAATTATAAACAGAATTAAATGTAAACTTTGTCATTAAGAGAAAATCGATCATAATAAACCGAGAATTGTGTAAACATTAATTTAGATTTCGGTTACCAATTTGCGTGCTAAAAGAAGATAACGTAACGAGTAGGAATTATTGATAAGGTTTATCTGAAAGCTGCAAAAAAACGGTAATACAGATACTCGAAAAGGGAACTCGCTATTTCGAAGAAGGAATCAAGCGGTCGTCGAAACAAAAGCGAGAAAAAAAAAACGAAACAAAAGGAGTTTTTAAATATTCAATTAGTCCATGGAAACCAAACTCATTTTGTTTTCGTCCCCTTCTCTTGCGATACTCATACATTTGTGGAGCGTTTTGTTTCGGTATGAAAAGGGGTCGGACCCTGAATTATGTTTTAAAGTTAAAGCCTACCCGCGTCTCGTCCACCCTTATATATATATATTTTTATTTATTTATTTTTTTTACCCCATAAATCAGAATAGGGACGTAATGTATAGTGTCTAGTCTAGGGGCGGTTTTCGGGTAATTTATGCTCGAGCTTTCGCAGCAAAAAAAAAAAGGTAAATTATACATAATTAATCGAAGCTTATTGAAATTTAATCATGCAAATCGTTGTTCGTCTCTTAAGGCGAAGCGAGAGGGGAATGGGAAAAAGTGTAATTAATTAGTATTTGAGATTTAAGCAGGTGGATGCATAATATTAAGAGCCCTCTAATTATTTGCGCAAATTGCAGCTGCAGCTGACTACAATGCGCGCGATTAAATTAACCCCGGCGAGTGGCAATTGAAACACTCCTTCGTCAAAGGATCCGCGCATAATTAGTTAAAGCCATTTAATTTATTATCTCTTCGTTTTTTTTTCGGTCTGTTTAAATAGATGCGGTAATTACAATGGCGAAGGCATCTTTTATTCAAGAATCTCCCCCCGAAGACGTGTTTGGAACAAAGGATACCGCATTATAAAGTCGAGAAAAAAAATATAAGGGTTAACGTACAGTTATTTTCGATTTTTATTACGGCGTAGCTTCACTTTTTCGCTTCTTTATTTCCATCCCGAGGGTTGCTGCTAAAGCGAAGATACAGTTTTCTTTTCCCTCAAAAGGGGGATAACTGCCACCTCCGAAACATTAATTACCTCAGTTGGTTTTCCTCGTTTTAACCGCGCCGCAACACGAAACTCGGTCTCGGTTGATTTCCGGTTTCCGTTTTACATTTTCCGGCGTATCCGCCGATTCGGTAATTGAATGCGCGATCAATCCCGTTTTGATGGATAAATCATTCCGTTAGGAAACTGTGCAAATCCACGAATTCGCAACTCGTTTTTCATTTCGTATAGTTTTTTTTCTGTATGTGTTGCTTGCTGAGTTATTAACGATTCATCGATTTGACTAATGCAATTTTGTACCCCCATTTTTTGTAATCATTTGATTACAGTTTTTAAACGAATTTTGCTTGAACATACATCAATTTTAATCTGGTATGACATTTATCGTTTAAAATGAACATTATATCTACTTATAATATCAATTAATCAATTAATAATAATATTAGATCATTTGTATCAATATTTTAATGATGGATTAAAAAAACTTAATTTATAAATTAATTATTTAAATTTTTTTCTTAATAGGAAATAAATGCGTATGCAAATAATATTTATTCAAAAATCCTAAAATCTAATAAATTAAAATTTATGTAATATTTTTTAAATATTTAAACAATAGTGGATGCGCCGGGTAAAATCTAGTCTATTTATGTTTTTTTTGGATAAAATAATGAAATATACAAATATTTAGTTATGTTGAAAATATATATAAATATTTTCAGGGAAATAAAATTCAATTTTTATTTTTATACATTTTTAAATGCAATGAAAGTAATAAAATATTTATGAGTTTGATAAAAAAGTAATAAAAATTACCTCTTATATGCGTTGCGATGAGTCATCTGCAGGTGTGAATCGTAAATGTTAAATTAATCTAAAGTCATAAAAGAACATCGAGCATAATCGAATCGAATCCGAGCATAATCGACGCAAAAGTACTAAAACGCATAAAATTTGTTGCAGCGAACGTTTTGTTACAATAAATAATTTCAGTTTTATTTTGTTAAAATAATAAAGTATTTTATAATTTAATTAACGAATAATAATATGTTTTTTATAATACATATTTTAAATATTGCTAAAATATATCAAAGAAAAAAATAAAATTAAAAAATTTATATCTTGTAGAAAAAAAAGTGGATGACCCGGCGCATAAAAAGTTAAATATTTATTATGATTACCTTCATTTATATAAATTAATAAATTACTAAATTTTATACGAAATAATTTGATTTATAGATTAAAATTAAATAAATTGTAATTAGAATGGGATATTAACATTAATTATTGAATAACCCGGCGCATCCACCAACTTAATAGAATTTCAAATTATTTGATATATCTTTTACCACGTTTGCAAATTGAGTACAGAAATATTTTTATAATTGCCTAGAAAGTAATATAAATATAAGATAATTAAAAATTCGTCTGAAATTGATACGAAAACATTGCAGCTGCAAATCGCGATGAATCATTTGCAGGTGCGAATAAAAACGCACTTGTTTTCTACGTCACGATGAATCAGCCGTTGCAGCTGCAAATATCAAAAGTTTAAATTAATTCTTATTTGTATATGAAAAATCGCAACGAGCATAATCGAGTTGAGACGAGAATTATCGATACAAAAGTAATAAAATTCACGAGTAAATATTTCAATTCATACAAGTTTATTTTTCTTCGTCATATTGATAAAAAAATCCAATTGTAATAATAAATGTATGATAACGTAAATTAAATTTTACGTGTATTCTATATGCATATTGGTGTTGAGAAAGAAGGGAATTGTATCGGTGCAACTACCATAAATGAATTGGTTTCGAATGGAAGCCAATATAAAGCCATGAGGGCTTCTTCGAGTGAAAATCATTTTCTTCCATGTCCTTGGGTCTCTCTCTCTTCTCGCGAGAGACCTAATAAAATGGTGAACGCTTTTGGCATCGGAAGTCGTCCATTCAGCGGCGAAATTGGGTATTGTGCAAAAGCCAATGGTTATTTGTTCTTCCACAAGAAAGGTGGATGCGCCGGGTAAAGGAAGAGAAAAATTGAACCACTTACAACTGGAGTGCAAAAAGATAAAAATCTACGAAAGCAATGAATTTCAAGTTACATAATTTCATCTATTTAATAATAACAACAATTCCAAGAAAGTAATTGAGTTCATTTCTTACGAACTCAAAAATACTGCACGTTTAATAATGTGTCTTAATTAAATGAGTCTATTAGAAATTAACATCTCGGTAATAACAATTAATCTTTGGGACTTTGTCAAAGTGAAATTTATTACCATGAATTATCGAGCGTAATCCGCGGCGAACGCCGAACTGAAGAAAACTTAATATTATATTGCCACTGAGTTCGTCTAAGCAATTTTAGTGGAGCGTCCAAATTGAGTGCAATAACAATTTCATTAGGAAAACTGATGGCACCGAAATTACGAGCTCTAATTGAAAATTCTCCAGAGTGAGTATATGTGTGTACATATTTCAATTAAAATATCATCATCAGCATCTTCGTTGAGCGTTTCGGCGGATGATTTCGCTCATCGATAGTCTGGAAAGTTTTCGTTCGAAAGTTTTGTAAACTAAATTCGAACAAGAAGCATTGGGTTGGAAATGAGTGTAGTTTGAAGCGGAAACGAATAAAGTTTAAAATAAATACAGAAAAAATATATGAATTAATTTACAAGTTTGAAAATAAATGGAGTTGAAAATAAAAATGTTTAACAAAATGAAGAAAATTGCAAATGAAGCAAAATGCGAGTATGACATTAATGTGAAAATATAATGAAAATGTGTAAGGTATGTGAGTGTGACGGCATGAAATATTTAGTGGGATTTTCGCGGATTGAAATGTACGAGCAATTGAAGTGGGAATAAAATTGAGCGATTGCGTCCGAAAGGTAGACGAAGGTTTTCTCTTGCGCCGGAGCTCGTAAATACGTCGAACATACTTCTAGAAAACCTGAAAATACACGGCTCCTTCCCTAAATCATTTCATTTACCTTATGGCTCGTGAACGGGGAAACCTTCTTAATCTTCTTCGATTCACTACTCCTTCTTTAAGAAAATAAAGGAAGTTTAGAGGGATGATTTTCTTATCTAAAGCGCAACAGTTTACACTCTGCTTAATGCACACGGATCCTTTTGATTTTTCCATCCGAGGGAAAAAAGGATCATTGATTAATAGGAAAGAATGGAAATGGTAGGTAAGAAAAGAAAATGTAGCTATCGGGGTATTCGGTTCATTAGTTTTCCCTTGGGATTAAGTATTCATAGATCGGCTTGTTTGTTTCCCTGTCCGGGCCTTAACGATGAAGTATATATATATAAATAAAGGAAAGCACTCGAGGAAAAATCGTCTGTCCTTGCTCCAAAAGGCACAAAGAGTCCATTGATTTCCTTCTCGAAGCTTTACCATATATTTCCCTTTACATTCTTAAATTATAATTAGTTTCTTTTCGAACAAATATGACTTTATAAAATCCAGTTAGAAATAAAGATTAAACATATTTTCTTAAATAATGTTAAGCATTAAATAAAACATGAAAACATATTTTTTCTATATTTCGGAGTAAAATAAATACAGCGTTTCTCTGCTTCTCTCCCATCCTTTTTCCTGTCTGTCAATCAGACTTTGCGTCCGAATTCCATAAACGTCCGTCCATCCATCGATCAATCAAGAATTCACCTCAGACGTGTATTTACAACCCACTGATTCGGAATCGAAACCAAAGCTTATCCAGCAAATGAAAATACGATTCGCTAAAAGAAAAATTGCTAATAACCCCCACAAAAATCAATGCGTAAAAGTAACCATTAAAGTGAGTGCAGCTTCTATTATATATTATTTAAACATGAAAGTCGATATTTTTATTATAAGCATGAAAGTGGCGGCTTTCACGCAGACTGCAAACTCATCGATTACAAATAACGAAATTACGTTCAGCGAGTAACTCTACGCGGTTCAAGCAAACAATCACGAAAAATGATACACCAATATCGATAAATTCGCCGCAAAACGTTTATTTTATATACAACGTGTTTACCGAATCGAAGATTATTTATTGAAATAAGGAATAGAAAAACAAATCGTAAATTCAGATTATCTCAATTTTTTAAATGTTTAAATTGAAAAGATGAATAAAATTTAATTTCTTTATTTTTAAAATAATATTATACATTTTGATTATTGATTCATAAATTTAAAGATTTTTATAGAATATTTAATTAAAAGATAATGTATTTGCATGAAATTAAAAAAAAGTTTGCATCTTCTTAAACAAACATTCTTTTATCTGAGAATGCCGCATATCCAATATACTTTTGTCATCCGCTTGGTTTATCCCCGAGTTTTACAGTTACAAAGCTCAAAGGGGGTCACGGATAAAAAGGAATGAGCGTGCACTTAACGGAGTTTTCTCATTTCCATGCAGAAATTACGCGGCGGCGTTCGGGTTCGGCTTTCAGAGGAAAGTCCAGAATCGAAAAATCTTAATGAAAAGCAAATCCCTGCAGCGTGGAAACAACGGAATAATACATGAAAACAAAATGCACGTGAGAGAAACAAAGGAAACGCATCATCCCGCTTTGTTCTCTAATTTTATTTAAACCAGTTTCCCCGTTTATCTCCGTGTCCATTCGCAGCCTCGCTTTGTACACATTCTCCTTGCACTCGGAGAGAACGAATCCTTTTCGCTTCTTTCTTTTATTCAACAGGATGAAAAAAATATAGCAAAAGGATCGGGCGAATTGCTCCTGGATTTGAATATCAACAAAAAAAAAATCAATGGAAGAAGCAAAAGATTTAATAATTTCTCTTCGCTCGCGGGTTGCGAATTTAATGAGGACGAGGGTGCAAAAGATACGATGATGTACGGATTCACCTGTTGGAGTTTGCCATAAATTTTGAGGGCGCGATCGCATCGGATGCTAACGTTTCTTATTCCACCATTATTAATAACTCTGCTTTATCCATTGATTCGTTTCTTTTTTAAATCGGTTTTAGCGGTGGAAATAAAACGGTTTTTGTAATCCAATTAAAAGAAGAGAGAAAAATGGAAAAAGGTGAATAGATTTAATTTTAATCGTGTTCGAGTATGTGCGTTGTTTTCGTTGTGCGGAAAACTCGGGACATTGGCATGCATGAAATGCAAATTGCCTCCACTGCTAAAAGGGCCATATTTCATTATTCCTTCTTAGCACGGGTTGCGGTAACAAGAAAAAACATCAAAAATAAATGTGGGAAAAAAAAGCGCGCAAATAAAACGTGGAGAGTGAAGCGAGGAGGAAAATGTGGGTTTCAATTTTCACGGCTTGTTAAGTGAGTGAAAAAATAATAACCGTCGGTTAATAAAACTATATTTCCGAGCTTATACACTTTATTTATTTTTTAAAGGAAAACCCGTTTTGCGAACCAATTTTTCCGTTTTAGCATGGAACATACTTATTTTTGCATACAACATTGTTGATACAAAAGTTTAAATTTTAAATTTACTACCAAAATATGAATATTTCTAAAATTATTTTTTTTGGATCAATTTTTGTTATTGGGTTTCTCTTTGTAAACTGCGCGAGTCCATATTTTCTCGGTGCATTGGGAATACATTTTCAATTTAAAAATTTTCTAAGCGACGCTGCGAGGTAATAGACTTTGAGATTTATGCAAAAACGCCCGTGAAAGCTATCTCGACAGTAAAGTGCGCCCATTTTCAGCTCCCTGACTCGATTTATTTGTACTACACCAGTACGTTATGAATTTTCTATTCTTTTTCCGCTGTGGCCCTACGTATAAAATGCATCTATTTGCATCGCCCGAATTTATTGCAGACTATAGTTGCGTCTTACAAAATTCGAATGGCTGAAATATGGAAATGGGAAAGTATCAATCGGTTTAAGTGATTCCCAGTCTCCATAAATTTTGCGTTCAATCCCCCCCAAAAGAAAAAAAAAACCTTTTCAAACCACCGTACGAAATCGCCTTTATAAAGATTGTTTATGTTTGCCTTAAGGGAGGAATTCTATATTTTAGTTTTCCCTCGATACACCAAATACCATGCAAATATTTCGTAAACTATATTAAATATTTTGGATTATATCAAAGACAGTAAATAACATATTGCTAAAGTTTGCAAAAATACACACAGATATGAAATATATTTATTAATTTTTATTATCTTTCAGCTATTTTCTAACTTCACTGAAATTATGTACTATATGACTAAGTGTATATGAAACTTAAAAATTGGACGTCATAAAAATTGTATACATTTAAGAGTTACGACCTTCTCGGACATCAAAAAATATACTTTTAACAAGGTTACTCAAATCAAAATATACATAATACATTACTATTGATTTAAAAGTAATAACTCAGTTTGAAACGTTTTATTTTTACTTTTTATAATTACTTTTTTCATATAAATAAATTATAAAGGTTTTATAAGTATAATATATATATAATTTATTGGCCAGACAGCAACATACAAAACAAAAAAAAAAAAACATTCCATAGATAAATACAAATCATAATAATAACAACCAAAATAAAAATAACAACTCTCAAAATAATTAAGTAAATTCTAACATAAATTAAGAAAACCAAAAAAAAAAAAAAAATACAGTCTACATGCTGGCCAAAGGGCTATCGACCGAGGTCTTTCCGCCCATTTTATAAGTATTTTTTTCCATTAATTTCTTAGATTAAGAGCGGAAACTATTTGTATATAAATTATTTTAATTTCAAACCAATTTGCTCGTAGTTTCAGGAATTCTGGAAATATTCTGTGTGTGTGTGTGTGATGTAAATGCGTTGCGTTTTCAATTAACGCTCATCACTAATTGCCGCTCATTTGTTATGACGTTTGCCAGCGAAATTTCGAGTAAATATTTGCAGCAAATATCACACGGACAGAGACAGTCGTAACTCAAGGGACTCTAGTGTATATATCCGGGCTTAAGTTTGCAGAGAAATAGATGTACACGTATACAGAGATATAGACGAAGAGGTGGTATAAATTTGCATGGTTAGTGCAGATATGGTTGCAGTAATTAGAAACTGCGAAGACTGATATTAGTTTCGCATCGTGCATATTTCGACTTTCCGCTGCACGTGTGGAAAAGTGCAATTAATATACGTTTGTAACAGTAAATCAAATGTATATGCGATAGCAAATTTGCAGTTAGATTTAGTGCAGAGTGTAATTAGAAATTCAACAAAATATGCAATTTTCCTGAAAAACTTTCATTAATATGTATGCTGCTGGAGACTACTCGCATTTCGGGATATTAAATGTAGGCTTTATAATGCCGTGTCGTAATTCGGTTTCGTGGGTGGCAGTAGAGATGATATACATCTTCAGCGCTACTTAGTATAATGAAGGAACAGGTCTTCTCGTACTCCGCTTTTCTTGTTTTCCCTCTTTTGCATCCCTTTACGTCCCATAAATAATAACGTAAACGAATTAAAATCACACGTAGTCATCGTCGAGAATCTTTTTCACCACTTTATTCTACCTTTTCCTTCTCTCCCTTTCCGTCGACTATAATTTACAGTTTTATTTTCGTCACACCACATAACTGTATTTTTGCTTATTTTTTTGGAAAGACATAAAAATAACAGCACAACAATAATAAGATAAACAGCTTCTCCTTTCACAGATAAATCTTCACCAGCGCACAAAAAATAACAGTTTTGGAATAGACAAAATTAATGCATTCAGTTCACAACTTGTCTGCAACATTTCCATCGATTTTTTATACAAATTTATTGTTATAATAATAATTGAATTATTATTATTAATTAACCCGGCGCATCCACCAAAATATTTAAATTCTATTTAATGCGGTTATTGTTGAGAATTTATGTCTGATTATTGTTAGTTTGATGTATTGAAAACTAATTTAGTTCGTGCTTTGGAGTAGAGTTGTAAATGTCCAGTTTACGAGCCCGGAGCGTCGGTCAATAATAAATACGTGGATTAGATTTTGATTAAATATTAGCGATCCGTTACATCCGATTGTCGTGCATGCAGAGATTCGGATCGTGAAGTGTTTACACGTACACGTAATTACATTTCCATTATTTATACCAAAAAAAATAAAAAAAAGATAAGTAAAATAAATAATAACGGGACTTTCGGACTTTCATCAATTATGCAACGGTCGTTCGTAAAAGAAGGAAGGAAAAAAATCGATTCCGAGATTAGAAAGGTCCTGGATGTGCATTACGCGATTAACCGGAGGGATAATGGAACACATGTCTTCGGTGATGGATCCGTGCTTAATAGGCCTGAAGCGATTCAATTATACCGGGCGAAAGTTACGAAAACGCGACGCCCTCGTCCGTCCGTCCCCTTTCTCTCTATCAGCCACGAAACAGCTACAGCAGCAGCAAACAAAGAACTCTCCGGGTTAATTGCTTTTTGGGCTCTTATCTGCTTTCGCAACGAGAAGCGCACTTTTCTGCTGTGTAATATCGGCGCAACCGAGCGGCTCCGCTTCGTATGTTCAGTCGTCATTAGATCATATCGAATTTGTAATGCTATCAGGAAATCGTACAATACAATACGATTCTCCTCGTACGAACATGCGACTATATATATGTAGTTCCGTAACCTAATTTCGCCTATCGTAAATCACTCGATCATTTGTTGAGGTCTAACCGATGTATTAACCGAAAAGTAACCTAGGCAGCAAGCAAAAATATACATTAATTTCTTTACGAATCATCTTCCATGATTTACGGCGGCTCGTTTAAAGTGGTTTGTATTTAGGAGTAAAACCAGGTCGTAACATTATGTAATGCTCTCTCTCTTCTTCTCTTCTCTCTCTTGAATTCTGGCGAATCTGGATTGTTGGAGCGTGGCCAGTGCATAAAAATAGATGTAATGTACCGAAATTACACGCCAATTTCGCGTATCAAAGCGAAAACGGAACGAGAAGAAAGAGGTTTACGATGAATGGGTCAGAACGAGACGCGATTTATAAACAGACAAACTATACTGTAGGAGGAGGAGGAATAGAGGAACGGTGTTATTAGTTTTTTTCCTTCTGGAAAAAAAAAAAAATATTTGTGGAACGATATTTACGATATTCAATTTTCAAGATCAACGCGCTTTGATCGACACAACTCAAACAAATATTGTGAATCCAATTAAATTTTTTATTTATAAATTACACAATTATATACTAAATATCTGAATTAATTTGAAAATCTTATTTGAAATTAATTAAAAGAGCTTGTTAGAGTGATTATGCTTTTGGGCGTAAGACTCTTTAAAACAATATACATATATTGGAAAGTTGCAGTGAGCAGGTGCTAATTTAAACACGCTTAAGCGGAGAGCATCATACTTCGTTAATTAGCAGCTCGCAGTTGGGAATTCCGATAGCCGAAATTCCTTCCACTTAATATTAATTAATACTCGAAGCCGCGAGCTCGAGGGGTCGGGGTGGAAGTGCGAAACGAGGATTACGCCGGAGGCGGCAAAAGGGCGGCCACATTTGTGCATCGGTTCTCTTGGATGGTGAAAGAGAGGTAGAGAGATACAGATTATTGGCCAGAAGGGGAATGAAAGAACCTAATAACATTAGTAAATTCGAAACGCGAAGGGCTTCCAATAAAAGGGATTTTTTTCTGAATGTTTGGCTTGAAGCTCAGGTAAAAAGCGCATTTTCTCTACTCGCAATTTTCCACCTAAATATATGCCGCCTTATTGAAAGGAAGAGACTTTCCCGTTGAGGGATGGAAGCGGTTCTCTAGACTACCGTAGTCTTCGGGGATTTCGGGTAAAATGGTTAGAATCGGTGAAATGCAGCGGGGAATCCCCGAGAGATCTGCGGAAAGGAAGAGATCTTCACTCGAGCATTTGTAAACGTCGGCCCAATGCGATGGGTTAATGAGAGTGAAAACCTGAAATTCGGCTTTTCCGAGTTGCGTCGCTTGACGGAAATAGATGAACAAATATTGCCGCAAGAAATGTTGAAGGTCCCCCCACAGACCGTCAGTAATTATCACGGAAAACAAACGAGACTTCCATTAAATTTCCTTACATAAACCTTATCGATTTAATTATCCCTAACGTCCACAATCATATTATTTTTCCACCCACATGCTGACGTTTCCAGTTTTTCCAATTACTTCACATATTCGACAAAAAAAAATGGTAAATACGCCAAGTTTAAATCTTAATAATTATTCTAATTAATTAAATAATAATATTTTATAATCAGCGGATGCGCCGGGTCACATTGTTTTTAGCGGATGCGCCGGGTATAATATTGCAACAATTTACACAAATAGTGTTTTATATTGTATATTAATTTAAATTATGAATTATTATTATTATTTCAGATGTTGAGTAAAACAAATATTATTTTTGAGTCAATTCGTAAACGTTAAAGGAAAGCTGCTACTACTACGTTGTAATCCGACAGTTTGGGGTCAGATGTAAAAAAAAGTACCAGAGTAAAGTTGAAAAAAAGAGAAGCATGCAAGTGGTGGAAAATACGTTACACACTTTATGACCAAAGTTACCGTAAATTCAACGCGGGTTACATTTGGACTGGCGTTTGTGCATGCAGAGTAGTTTGCGGTTCCACATTTTTCCTTTTTCTTTACCATATTTTTTTTTCACTCTTGTTCTACACTTTTTTTTATTTTGCAACAGCAGCTACCAGCGACATTTTGGTCGGTAGAAAAAATTACGGTCGCGACTCCTGCGGGAATTTTAGTGCTCGACCCTCCTAATTCCAGGCAAGAACGCTGTTCATTCATCCCCTCTGGGAGGAGAACGGAACACGCCGCAGGAAGAAACCACGGAAACAGGAGAATATAAAAAAGAAGTCGAAGAAAAACGAGAATGTGTTCGATGTCGCGCATCATTGTCGGCTTGGCAGTTTAATCTTGGAGAAGTGCAAGGATTAACTGCCACGTTCTTCCTTTTTCGAACCCCGGAGTTTCTTGCCTTTCCTTCCTTCCTGCATGCACCGCAACATGCTGTTATGTAACGCCGGGAGAATGGTAAACGATGCGATACGCCGCAGCGAGTTGATGGACGTTCCCTTCACACCTATCTCGGTTTCAATCTCTATCTCACTTCCTACATATCATTTTATCTTACACCTCGAGCTTCAAGCTTTATTAATTATTTAGCACTTATTATTATCACTTTGAAATCCATCCGGCGTTTGCGGAAAACGAACAGCGCTTTACTTTCCGTGACGCGAAATTTAATTGGATTTTAAAATATAGATGACGCTCACATCTTGAAATACGGATGACATCCATCATCGAATATTTTGTACATCAATTGGAGCAATTTGCGTATTGATTCAAGCTTATTCCAAATTGCTATTGGAATCCAAGTTCGGATTTAATGACCAATCAATTCTGGTTATTAGTTGTTGTGACTATCATAGCTTTAATTGTAATTGTAATAGTTTGGTCGTTTCATCGTAATTAAATTCAGAATTCTTCATCCACAAAGACCGGAAGATGTACGAAAAACGGGATGTTTCGGGATAATTCATAAATGAGCGAATGCGTATTTTTTATTTTCTAATCGCTTTTACGACCATCGAAACAGATGTACCGGAATGACACATTTTACGACCCTTTTATTACCTTTTCCTTCCTACTCTAATTTATACCTACACTCGTTTTTTTTAGTATTATTTCGTCCTGCCCCGTGCATGGAATAATGAAAACGATGATTTACGCAAGTTTCCAACGAAATGTAGAAGGGAAAATAAAAACGTAGGTGAAGCGTGTAATCGCATCGGACATTGTGTTGTATTCATTTCAGCTATTGATTGGACATTCCGGTCCATCAGAAACGCAGCGTGCGTCTGTCGTGGAAAGGAATTTCTGGATGCGAAGTGTAATATAATGGAGGATTTCGTGCTCGTGATTTCGCAACTTCAAAAAAAAAATACAACACTTTTACTTCGATCACGAATCTTTTTTTTATGAAAGTTCAATTTCTCTCAAGACGCTTCTGCCAACGACACTTTCAACAGTTTATTCTTAAAACGTAGATAATTTCTTTAAAAAAAAAATCTGTTGAAATTTACAGTTTAAATTAATAAAACGATTGCAATTATGACTTTTTTCAGCTCAATTTTCGATGCTGCAAAAAGCGGAAACGCACACAAAATTCCCACACGCGCGACATGCAATTTCGTGTCACAGGCTGAACGTAAAACGTTCTGCTCGCCAAATCCGTATCCATTAAACGAATTAAATTAAATCGCGAAATAATTAATCCATCCATTCTCTCAATATAAATTTCAACAAAAAAAAAGCTAATAAATATATAAAACGCATTGCATTAACCCAAAAATTATTAATTATTAATATTCATCTGTTTATGTGCGGCTTTCGCGATTCAATTGTTTTTTTTAGCGCTCCAATAAATCAGGAAACCGCAACCGCGATTCCAACGGAAGTTAATTAATTCGTTGGTTTATTTTATTAAATTTATTTAATAATTTTATGCATTTAAAAAAATTAATTATTTAAAGTTTTAAAATAAATCTCGTAGATGATTTCCTGCTAGAAGCAGGAAATACTGCACACTTCCTTTTTTCCATCACCTGTTGATTACACGTTTCCTCCACTTGGATATTTCCGTGTGCAAAAGAAAAAATGCGAACGGCAAGGAGAGAGAGAGAGAGAAAAAAAAACGCGTGGGCGTAAAATTCCACGAGGAGATTAAGCAAATTGCGACGCATTTAACTTCTCCCGTTCCCCCCAAAATACGAAAAAAAAAACCAAATAAATAACATAATTCCGGACAATCAATCATTCCCGGTGAGGATGAATAATGGATGTACGGAATTAATCGGCGCAATTGGAAAATTCGTGAAGCAAAAGTTTGATGAAAATATCGATTCAGGAAACGGGTTGGATCTAAGTGGATTTTAACTATGATTCGATCGTTATTAACGAGATTTCCATTCAAGCGAAATAGTCTAATCTAATTTCATCGATTTCAGACTGCCCGACTATTACTGCATCGATCAAATTACATTATCCGTTCCTTTTATTCCTCATTGATGTTTTTTTTTATTACACTTAAAGCACTTCGAAAAAATTGAAGTTAATTTGATTTTTATTAATGAATTTCATTTAACGTTAACTTATTTTTATTATCTTGACCGGTTGATATTGAAATTCAGTAACTGAGAAGAGGCGATTGTTTGAAGGCATGTGTGCATTTCTACAGTCCGTTTGAAAATAGAACGCATTCTGGAAATCTAGCGTTTCTCCTTTCATTGGAAATTCCACAAATAGTGAGAAGGAAAAGAACGCACGCATATACACACATGCGTTTTGTTGCATAAATATTTGGTTGCACAAACGCAGACTTCGAACGGAGCCAAAGAAAAAGTGAAAAATCGATATTTTAACACGCACACAGAAAATATCAAAACTGTATTATTTTATTACAAATATAATTATATAATAAAAGTTATATGAACCTATAGATATTTTTCCTTTTATAAACATTGAGCGAAATATTTAATATCTATGCACGTACTCGAATGGTGTTGTATGGTCGAGTGCAATTGGAAAATGCCTCAATGTAAAAGGAGCAGAAGACAAAAATAAAAACTTTTCCTCGAGCGTCGTCGGCCGTGCAAGAATTTAATTTCGACCGGGGATGGGTTAATAACTCAGCCATCCAATTTAAAATTTTCCGCCGGAAGGAAGGACGGAAGTAGTGGTGGCTGGAACCGAACAAATTTCGGAAAAAAAATGAGAGAAAACACGTTGAGCGTGAGAAAGAGAAAGAGAGCGAACACAAAAAGTGAGCGAGGGAAGAAAATATGAAGGACGGCCCTTAGAAATGCAAAGGAAAATTCTTCATTTCCTACGCGAGTAAACTCATCGCCGTGAATACATATAAACGCTTCATTACAATGAAGAAAGGAACAGGAAAAAAAAAATATATTACTTGCGGGATCCAATTTCGGGCCATCAGCGCGATGGTAATTGTGCCTCGTTTACCACTATTAAACTAAAAGTCTGATTCGTTTAGTGCGGAAACATTTATTTTGATTCCATTTCAAGTGCGCGTGCAGACAATAATTAAATGAGGTTCTATACTAATCAATTTTATCTAAATAATTACAATTATCAAAATAATGTATGTTTTTTGCGAAAGCCATAAATGTAACAGCTGTATACAAAATGGTACATGAATGAAAAGGAGTTTCGTGGTTACGAAACTTTCGCAAATTACGTGCATTGTGCTTGTGTTTTGGTGCAGCCACGGCCCGGATAAGAAATGTACATAAAAATATAAACTACGGTCGTTTGCGAACAATGCCGCAATCCGCTCTCATTTAATTCGGCTTTCAATGTTAGCGATATGAAAAATCAATAGCTACTGGTTAATATCAAGTGGCACGAGAAAACAAAACAAAATAATTAAAAAAACAAAACATAAATGTTTCATAATGATTGCAAATATTTCGAATCTGTTTACGCATTGCTTGGTTACAAAATTGAAACACAAGTTTCTTAAAAGTTACTTTCTTAACTCACAGATGTCGCTCATTTTATTCAATTATTTCTTTATGTAACGCATCTTATAATTGCGAAATACAAATGAAATTGTTGACTTTAAATGCAGTGATTCGTATCGCAAATTGCATCCAAAACAATCACTTTTTCCGACCGTAAATAATCGTGAAAACAATTGATTGGTTTCGATGAATTTCCATCCATTCAGCGCGTTTCTTTTTTTAACCCCCACCCACCTACATAAAGTTGTTTCGACCATCGCGGTTTGTTTGATTTATGCAAGTGCTGCGATTTGCTGACGCGTCGATTGCAAAATCGTGCTTTGCAATGGAAGATACAAACATTTGTTTGCCGATCGGATTTCGCTGAAAGCATAAAATACATTAAAGGCAGGAGATTATTCGTCTGGAAAAATGTAGAATTATTTTTTTATTCATTCACAAGGAAAAAGTTGCAAATTCGCAGAAATTATTTGAGATTTTCAATTTTTATAGATATTATTTGAAAATTTTTACAAAAGTTTTGTTCATTGTATTCATGTAGGACAGAAACACGAATATCTTCACTCTTGCTTTTCATTAATATTCCACTTTACAGTCTATTCTTACATTCTTTTGTTTACAGCCTTCTATTCATAGAGTTTCGCTACGGCCGCGCGCGCTTTTAAACCCATTCATACCGTCCGAATTAAGGTCCTTTAAATTCCTGCTCTCGCGCGGTTACATAATTGCACGCGCTTAATTAATTCAATTAATTCTCGTATCGTTGCAAGGACGAAAAGAAAATAAAGAATGGGAACGTGAGAAAGGAATACAGCACCTTATTTATTGAATTAATTGAAAGTTTTCGGGATAAAATACATGTTTACTTAAAGTGTGGAATTTATAAACAGTTTTTATTTTGTTGCGGGGATTCGTGTGTGGCTTTCAGAGGATGCATAACTCAATATACGCGGATTTCGAAAGGGCTTTATGAAATCTGAAACGTGACACATAATGGAAAATGCACTCGGTTATTACTTCAGCATTTCTCGACGTCCGCCGTATCGAAATGTATATATTATATTTTTTTGTGTGTGTGTGTTGAGAATCAGAGTGTGGCGATGAAGGGTGGATGGAAATCACGTAGTGAAAAGTAGGGAAGCGAACGTGTCGAAGAGATAGGTAGGTGGGTTGTGAAGAAAGTGGCGCCCGATTATTCAGCACATTGATCCAATTCTGCTGAGGAGTCCTCAAGTTGCAGACGTCGCCAACAATTCTGGAACCTTCCTAGCAAACACACACAATAACAGCCACCACTCCAGATTGTCGGACTTAAATATTCATTTCGGCGTTTGGAGGGATGCTGAATTAATCAGGCGAGATTGTGGAGTTTTCGCCCTCCAACCATTGTCAATATTGAAACATTCAACAACTCGCCCATTTAATGTGATTTCAGGCGATCAACAATTCCGCCAAATACCGATCAATACACACTTCTCAATTACAATTGAGAAAAATACAATTATTACATTTTTGCTCTCAGCCTATAAGCCGAATTATATAAATTTATGAGACATATATAAAAGACCATAAAGCACACCCAAAATTTATGAGACAATTTCAGGAAAAAAAAAACAAAATGTATTATAATATGTAATACGCACCACATTTCCAAGTCGATTTATTTACGTAAAAAGGTTATAAGTTTCGAATACATATTTGCAACTTTCAACTATATTTAAAGCATATAATAGTATCAATATTAAAGTAATTCCTTTTCTGGTGAAATGAAGAAGTAAATCGTGCTTCGTCGGAATATAGAATTCGGTCGGTTTTGTATACAGACTAATTCGGGATTAACATGAGGCACGCAGCGAGCTTATTGAATTAAGTCGACATTTATTATCAAGGATCGAGGACCATATTGGTCCTACCGCTTCACCTAACTCCGTCATCTCTCCCCACAAACAAAAGCAACACACACGCAAGTGAAACTTGTAATTGCGAAGCCGAATTCGCGTTAGATGTGCCGGTAATTCCGTTAAACCCCAAGAAATTCCGTAGGTGTTAGAGACTCTCTCCAACACTTTTACTCTCCTCTCCGTCTATTTATATGTATATACGTATATTTGTGTATGTGAGTGTGTATTTGTGCTTGTGTTTGTACGCTCAAGTGTATTTACTTTGCGGAGATTGGTGTTCGAGTTAACGCCAGCGCGAATTATTGTTCCCAAAACAGAATTGCTTCGAGCGGCGGAAAGTGCACCAAGCCCCGGCGCCTCCACCGCAAAACCTATCCGCAGATCCTGGCCTTTTCTCACCCTCTCACCACCACCATCATCTCTACAAAACCTGGTCAACTGGACGGTAATTTAACGTCCTCATTGGCAGCGACAACTATCATACCGAAAACAGATTTTTTTTATTACTTGTTATGCAAATTCATCCTATATACTGAAATATTTTATTTTAATCAAAATAGATAAGTTGAAGTATTGACTTTAATTCACATATTTTGTGAGCGTGAAAAATTGCAATTTTTATGTAGAAATATAAAATTCGGATTTAACAAAAATATCTAAATATTAGTAAAACTATTTTAATTTTTGTGATGTCTGCTTCAATGAACTATTAGACATCGTAAAAATAATAAGCATTATGTTTAATATTAGAGGAAATATTAAAATTCCTTGATTTTCTTCGTATCTTTTAATTTTTTTTTTGGTGATGCATTTGCCGCCCGTTTTAATGAACTATTAAACTTCGTACGGGGAAGTGTTAAAATGGGGCGCGGCATATTCACATATCAAAGTTCGCGGATGAGTAATTGAGTTTAAATTAGTAATTAGTGGGGTTGCGCAACGGGGCTCTTTGGCAGCTGCATTTAATACTATAATGCGATTAAAGGTGGAAGCACCAGAATTTCGAACTTTGATTTTCGCTTCCGGCTTCCATCGCACGAAATTCACCTAAACTCGTATCGAAAAAAACTAATATAAAATAACGATTAGAATATTGGAATATGTAAATTGGAAAAGGACGTCGCTTAAAAAACCATTTGCATTTTAAAGTTGCACTTCTTCAGGTTGAAATAAAATTGTTAAACTTTGCGTTTTTTTTTTGTGGAATTGAAGTCCCGATCATTAACTTGATATATATTTATGTGTATAAAATGTAAAATTAGAATGGGAAGAGATTAATCGACGTCTCTGGATTATCCTTCTCCCTTTGATATTACGGGAAAGCCGTAATTCCCTAACGCTAACTTTATTTTAAAACAGAGGCGGCCCCAAAAAACAAACACGTAATAGAGAGTGAATGGAATCGGGGAGGAGGCGGGGATGATGTAATTTATTATCCATCCAGTGACATCCACGTAGTGCGCGTGTTTTATTTTTATTTCGTCCCTTTTTCGTTTTTATTTTCGCAAGATCCCTTTTCGTTTGTTTTCAGGAATGCCTTTGATTCACCCTATTGTTTTGTTTTTATCTGCAGCCCGCAGCACCGAACACACGATTATCCGAAAGGGACGGGGAAGAAAACAGGAGCAAACATGAGTATGGCTTTAGTTGACCCTTACTAAATCTCTAAAGCAAATAAACGAATCTTGACTATATTCACTATATACTGATAAAAAACAAAAATAAAACAGAATATTAAGTGCTTCGGAATGAGTTTTGATGGAATCTCGTGATAATTCGAAACCGGCGAAATTGAAGTAAACTTAATTAACCTATCTCCGGTTTTTGTTTGTCGTGGACTTAAAAAGGCGGAGGCGCCGGGCGTAAAGGGATTTCGTAGACGTGACGATGAAACGCGGCACTACTTCACACAATCCAATCTATATATTTTTTGTATCGATTCTTCGCACGTCCATACAAAAGTTTCTATTGCTCGTCTAACTGATTTTCCGAAGTAATTGACTCGTAATCAATGCTTCTTAAGTGAAAATACAATAGAAGTATTCATTGTGATAATCACCTTTACAGTTAATAAAATTGAATTAATTCATTGAGATTACTATTCAATGAAAGCAATAGGTATTCATGGCAAAGGGTCGTGATGATTATGATTATGATGATGATGAAAGGAGTTTTGGGCAAGAAACATCCCTATTTAAGCCGTTTGGGCGTTATTGAAATTGGATAATAATATGTGTGCGTGCGTCGTAGAGAAGGCTGCGGTAATAAAGGAGAGTCGAATTCCAATAAGCGTTGCGGGGAGGTATGGGGGGTTGTTCCAAATATGCATTTCTATGGAAAACCCCCCAATTTAATATCGCATTAAGGGCGTACAGTATGCGTGTGTGAGGAGACGGAGCAGAAGAGACGTGGAATGAGCATTCACTCATCCCCGAACGATAAATATTCCAATTCGTAGGCGGCCATGATATTTAACCTCCTCCCCCCTGACAACGTCGTTATCGCATTTCTTATGTTTATAGCCCCCCCCCGTCCCCAACGCCGAAACAGGCAGCAGCGCCCTCTTGAATTTTAATACTCAGCCGCCCCCCCCAGAGCAGACGGTCCAAAAAACTGCTTACCATGGAAACGCGTTTGTCTCTATAAATATCGCCTGCACAGCATAGATATGTAATATATAAGATGTAGTTAACGTTCGGCAACAGACGAAGAAATAAAAAATAAACGAAGCAAATTTAAACACGAATCGTTCCTTTGGTGTGCGCATATAGTAAGTAAGTGAGTAGAGTGTGAGAGCGCTGGTGGATGCATGCATCTAGAGGACGAGAAATCCACTCCAGTTAGTTGCAATATATATATATATATTAATTAGGGCAGTCCTCTCTCCGCGTAATTCAATTCGTGCATCCGATAGGGCGAGTCCCCGGATTAACAGGTTCGGATCATCGTAATCTCGTCATCATTAAAACTTTGCCAATTCAAAAACTTAGCAATTAATCCCGATAACTGATTAATAAGATGTCACCTTAATTCCTTTAATTTTTTTCCCACAACTCAATACTTATCATAGCAATAATTTAAATTAACCTTTCAAATTAATTATTTTTAACTACATTTAACATTCATTACAAGCACAAATTAATTAATGTTTTCTTCGTCATCTATATATAATTTTTTACGCAAATTTTCTTTCGTGTTACAAACCGTAAATCTGTAAATTAATTCACGCTCCACATACTTTGCAACTTTTAATGAGTTGTCTCTAATTATTACAGATAGTTCAACGCGTTTATTTTTTTTTTGCAACTTTTAACAATTAGTGCAGATAAATTAATTTCAAATTTACAAACATTTTACTAAAAAAAAAATATAAAATTATTATTATATGAAATATATGAAACGGTTTTAGATTTATCCGAGTCAATTGAGGGTTTCCCGGAAAACCTGCATTTCCAATCAACATTTCCATTATTGAATCACAATCAATCGTAACAAAATTAAAAAAATTAAATAAAATGAAAACCCTGAAACGAAGCGAAAGAAACAAATGAATAAATCGAACGAACAAACGAAAAGAAATAAACGAGCAACGACAAATTTGCACGTGTCAAACGCAAAACCTCTGCGATCGATTAGCGCTCCGTCAAAATGCCATCGATTATGTAACGCAGTTATGCAACGCGGAAAATGCAAATCAACGAGCGAGGATTTAATTTTTGCATACTAATCGATAAATCTAACAAATATTAAATCAGATTTGTTATGTATAAAAACTATAAAAAAAAGTTTATGATTTTGTAACAGTTTGTTATAAAGGTTTGCGATTGGTTTAATCTCAGGTGCGACGATGAACATAATAAAAAATGGTATGAACGGAGTCAATCAATATGGCTCGAGTGTTTTCAGCCGGTATTTTTCCCATTAATTACGGAAAGTTAATTACCGGATTATATATTGACATTCTGCACTCATTAATCGGCGTGCAAATGGAGCGAACGAAATGCGCTTTTCACCGGAAAAGTGAACAAAAGAAAAATTGGAATGATGTTTTGTATGGATAATGCTTCCGGAAATTTGCATAATGAAAATAAGCCGACAAATTGTTTTGAACCGGATGCAGCGTAGGTGTGTATAATGCGCGCACAGTTGGTCCGGATGCGATTATCAAGCCATTTTCTATTTTGGACATTTTCTATCAGATTCAGCGATTTTAATTAATCCCAAATTGCATCCTTTCTATGTTCAATCCACTCCACAAAACAAAAGTTTTTAACTTCTCCTTTGTTTTTGTAATTTGTTTTTATTCAGGTGTTTTCTTCACTAAGCACTCTTTAGTTCTTATATTGGGCGGCGGATCGATGGATCTTAAATTGAGTTATCTTGTAGATGGGATGGGGTGTGGTTTCTTTTGGTTTCCCGGGGATATTTATTACGTAGAGAGCCGCGGGCCATTCACTCAATCTTCGTTCGAATCAATCAGACCTAATGGGCCGAAGCTACGTTGCATTTGCATTTCGGCGGAAAACTTGTATGTATTGTATATATATATATATATATATATATATATATATATATGTATATCGATTCCTCATCCCACTTCAAAGTCCGCAAAACGGGAAGGCTTTCAGCTACATCACTCCTCACGTTATATCGGGAGGAGGGAAATCACTTACAATTGATGCGAATTTGCCTCGAAGTTTCGTTACTCAATAGTTGAACTGACACATTTAGTTTAAAAGATCACACATTTTTCACTATTAACATACACTGATTTTCTCCCTCAGATTATCAAATTATTAAATATAAAACAATTTAAATCTCTGTCAAATATTAATATCTATTTCTTTCGACTACATGCATATACTTAAGTTAACGTTTTTTTTATTTTTCAGCTTGAATTTCGTAATCTTTCCGGCTTTCTACAAAACTATTTGAACAGGTAAAATTATAATTAAAAGAATAAAGAAAAGTGTAAAAGCTTTAATTGGATTATAGTACAAAATGTGTATTTTTACTATTTTCTTTCAACTAACTTGTTCAACTTTTACAACTGCACTTATAAGCATGAATTATTTAATTAAAGCTTTAATAATCGTAATAGTTACCTGTTTTATTTATTAGAATTTAATATATTTGAAAATCAAAGAACGGACTGAATCAGATGCACACTACACTAAATAGATTATATAAAGTATAGATATATTGAAAGGTATTGAGTGGGCAAGCAGAGAGGAAAAGAAAGGAACTCGCAAGAGGGAAAAAACGAAGGGGCCAGTGAAATATCGGCTCAAAAGCATTCCCAATTTATTTCAATAAAATACTAGCGCACTTAAAAGGGATTGAAAACTTTCTTTGGGCGCAATAAATTGCCGTTGATAAAGTTGGAAATATCGTAGAGCTTCCACATACTATTTGCAAAAGGAAAAAAAAAATCAAATGTTTAACAAAAACGTTTTGCCAAAATTGAATCAAAAGCAATGATTATGAATTTGCTATGTAAATTTAGATTGGAAACACGCTGAGATGTGCAGTAATTATCTAAAGCGCATCTTGAAATGAGAAGATGTTTGCTTATAAGCGAGATGATATATCAGTTTGGGATTTGCGAGATTTTTACCATTAGACAATGCGGCGTCGACGTGGCACTGTGCGCTAAGAAATGCCAAGAAATATTTTCTTAATATTTGTTTCGTGTTCTTTCTCGTATTTGTATGCCTCCATCGCAGCAGAATGAATGTCAGCCATTTTTCAGTCGCGAACTAATATGAAGATGACAACGCTCTTCCTGCGAGGATTCCTGACGCTTCTCGGAGCGCAAATGTTAAACATTGTGTTTTCATCTTGTCATAAAAAAAAATAAACCGGATATCCGGGATTACTCGATGTTTATCTGGTACAGTTGTTACGTTTACCAGAAGGAACGGAATTGCATCGCAAGATGATTTATGATGCAGCAACAATTCCAATATCTCACAAAACCGCCCAACCTATATATTATTACATTTTTTTAAATTTTATTAAAGTTTTAATCCACTCGCGCTTTTAGAAATTGAAATAATTATAGAATTCTTCAATACGTTAATAATGTGAACAAATAAACTTTTATAATGGCTCGGAATAATGAGTGAAAACATGTTTTCATCTTGAATAAAATTGCTCTATTTTTCGGAAAGTCATTAAAACTGAATCTTTGAACCGAAAATTGTCTAGACAATATTTATTCAAATTCAGTCTCGGAAGGTGAATTTTTTTTTTGTTCAACAATCCCACTTTTTTTCCGTTCTACAACACGCTTCCAATTTAATTTCGGGGAGCTCAGCCAAAACAGTAATTAATAAGACTACGAAAAGAAAGGAGATGTGTAGGGTAGATCACGAGAGAGAAAAAAAAGGGTAGACGTGTAATGAACCTTCGGCGATAGAAAATTCATTTAGCAAACATCGGGAGGAGAGAAAGCAAAAACTAAATTACTTATTAGTTTTTTTTTTCGTTTTTTGAAAGAGACTGCCGTCGTTTTAATTATGTAATGGCGAGTGTTCTCTGAATATTTCATGCGCAATTGATCTTCCGTAATCCCGCTGGAAGTAAATTGCATTGGCTTTGTTTAGTTATCAGAGATGCAATCGAAAGATACCATTTGTCATCATCGTTACTAAATTTGCTTCTATTTCCGATGAATAACGATAATAACGTTATTTTCCATCAGAAATCCTATAACAAAATAACTAGGGCAGAAACGTAATTATTGGATATATACACTTATAAATAAACATATTTTATATATTCTTTTTAAAAATGAATTAAAAAAAAATCTTCGACGCTAAAGTTTTGCGATCGAACTGAAATGGTAGTGAACTAACTTGCCGTTCGTTTATTTTATTTTCTGTCCTCTGTCTACATTCTGCAAGCGCCAAACAAAACTTATTCGTACAAGATTGATGAACGAGTTAAATGGGATTTAATAGGATTTCCTTCGAGTCCCTTTTCCATGACTTATCGCCGATTTCTTTAAGGAAAGAAAAAACACCTTTTTATACGTCCACTCTCACCTTCTTTAAGTTTTTTTTTTATATTTCTTCAACTTTCACATATCGGACGGCTTTCGTTTTGTCGGCGACGCAGAAATCCCCAGATTTTGGGACGAATCGCATCTGTTGCTTTCAATAAAAAAAACGACAATAACTTTTCTTCCATTTAACACTTACTAATAGTTTTACTAACTACAAACTCATCAAATCCAATATTAAATAGTTTTTGTTGTTGTTAAATTTGACTAATGGAAAGTTGAAATAAGTGTATATAACATAGAGGAAATGAAGCACGTACTATTGTTTTGTAATAAAAAAAAATCTGTTATTTCTATATATTTTTTTCGTGCTTTTGTACCGAATGATTGGGGGGAGAAAATAAAATCGACACGTATAAAATTTCGCGTTTGGACAAACAAAATAGATTGGCGTTGAATTTCCAACAAAAAAAATATGCACAGAAGGCTTTGCAAATAAAATAAATGAAGCTCGAAACGAACAATTTAATTACAGCCTCGTGTGTTTGACCATCCTTTTTCAACGTTACCATACATTACGTGTTTTTAGTCTGCTTTCGGTCCCCTTTTTCATTAAATTTTGCAGTCTTCCTGCCTCAAGAACCGCGCGAAAATGGGACATTTATTTACTCTACCCGTGTAAACACGCAACGCTTTTCCTGAAAAAAAAAGCAGGAAGACTCGTTTTATTTCGCGTAAACGTTAAAAGGTAATTATTATAAAAAAAAAGGTAGAGATAAAATGCCTCTCGGAGTTATTCAATTATTCGGCGCGAGCGACTTCGGATCGCCTTCGGGGATGGCGCGAAATTTGAATAATGTTTGCGCAAACACGAGCACCTGGGTTTAATCCGATCCGGGCCGGTAATTTGTGAAAATTAACAAAAGGCGAGCATCGTCTTAATGGAGGGACGGGAAATTGAACAACTGCTCTTCGGATTAAATCGACGGTTAACTTCCGCACCTTTTTCTCTCTCTGTCCGAGGCGTAAAGCTATGCATGTCGCAGCTTTAACGGCGCCGTTAAACTTAAACGATAACGTGCTATAGCGAATCGCGTTTGAAAGTTTGAAAATTAGATAACGTTTTCAATGCGAATTTCGGAAAGGAAATGAAGCAACAATGGGAAACAGCGATGATTGTGCATTATCGAATTGCGAATATCGCGTTTCGAACTAAACTAGTTACAAGTAAACAGGCATTGGTTATTGGAGACAATCTGGTTCGGGTTTCGTATTCTTCGTGACATCGAGCCCGAGGAACTTTGGTTACGCCTATACAAATCTTCGCTGGAGAGTTACAGTTTCGTGGAATTACGTGTTTCGCTATTCCGCGGGATCTGCTTACGGTTCGTCGTGGGATGTTAGGTGGGATGTTTGGAGGAACAATCCGACAGAATTGGATTAGCTTATCCAGCCAGCACTCAGATCCGTCCTCGTTCCTTCCAGTTTACCGCTACGGATCTTCCCGCAAACTATGTACGCATCGAGTGAAAAGTTGACGTCATCCGTTGGTAAGTTTTGGTGGATGAAACGGATGGATAAGAGGATCCTCAGACAATTGGATCTATTTGCAACCAGGCAAGGCTTTCGTAACGCGAGTGCATTATTTCTGCGAAGAAGACATCCAAATTGGATTAACTATATGTACATTCTCGCAATCGAATCCTCAGAAACGCAAATATTCGAATCCGATCAATGTATTTCTATTAAAACAAACATTTATTAGAATTTTACAGAAGATTAGCATAGACTGTATTTTGTTTATTTCATTTTTTTTGATGTCGAACGCAAAGATTCAAATGAAACTTATATTTCCATTTTTGCTCCGCTTTCTTTGAGCTCGAATCTCGAGAACGTTTATCTGATTTTCGGCGCGAGAAGAAGAAAAAACAAATTACGGATGGAGTAATGCGGTTGGCGCTTTTCTCGATTGAAGAAACGAAACTCGATAATCCGGTCGTTTGTTCTTGCTTGTTGTTCCCAGCGAAACGTTACTTTATTCCGAGAATATAAAGCGAGGCCTCAAGCTGAAAAATTGCTGAAAAATCCTACGTTGCCTTATGATGCGTTCAATTTGCATGGAAACTTTTACTTTTAGTTACAATTATTATTTTAAAGCAATATAATATAATAAAAATGATTAAATGCAATTTTATTTTTGTTAAATTTCAAGAAAACAAACGAGACTGGAATATAAATGTATGAGATTAAGATTATCGTAAAGAATGAAGAGATACAAAAGAAAAGTACATTTCCTGGTAACAAAATAAAAGTAAAGATTTGAGATATAAAAAGAAGGGAATATTAAAGTATTCAAAAGATAAGTGTTTTGCGAATGATAAAAAAACGTAAGGACGAAAACTGTTCTTACAGAATTTAAGAATTTATATACCCTTGAGGTTTACGAAAGAAAGTCTGAATATGAAAATAAATATACTCTTAAACGGCAAGAAAGATGATATTAAGTATTCTCATTTAAATTGTGGTGTAAAATAAATAAATAATTTTTTAAATTGAAATTAATTTAAAAAATAAAATAATTTAAAAGAAATTTTTATTAGGGAAATTTTGAACTAGGAAAATATTTTTATTTGATATAAAAAGAAATAAGAAATGGAAATACAAGGAAAATATTCGGAAATTCCTGGAAAGCGAGATGAAACGTGAAGAAATGTGGATGGAATAATTCAAAAAGAAAATAAAAGGAAGAAGGGAGAAACGTTTGAAATGTAAAATATCTTTAGTCAAAATGAAAATATTTTCTTTATATATTTGAAAGGAAAATTTTAGCATAAAAAAATAATTTAACTATTATGTTTTAACAACATATAATTGAGTTTTGTGGTAAACGCGTATCGAGTTTTGAACGTATTCTTGTGGCCACAAACAACGCCGAAAGGGTCACCACATTTGATGAATTATACAAGCCAACAACGAGTGCATTATGTGTGTATACGCGCCGCTAGTTTGCATACGTGCCTACATTTTAGCTATTTGTATCGTTCGCAATTTTCCCCAATTACCCTTCATTCACTCTTGCATTTATTTAATTAAAATCAGCGCACATTTCAGCCCTCCAACATAATTACAGTTTTTATCAACAACAATAGTTTGATAATTTACAAGCATTAATATTTCCGAGAAATTGCTTTTTTTAACAGATTATTAATTTTATAAAAAGTAATTAAATATTTATTAAATAAAAGTGTCGAATACTTACTGTATCAAGTTTCAGCATTTATTTTGCTGATGCGGAATTTGCATCTTGCGGCTATTTTCCTCGTCCACTTGTATTTTTTTTCATTGCTTCTTTCTTGCACTTCTTCGGTGGAGGAGGCCCACGGGACTTTGGCCGGAATAATAAAATCGAACCTCTTCTTGTTTTTAAATGAAGCCGAGGGAGGAAGGTGCTGAATACGAACGAGACCCGAAGTATTCATAAGAGTGGGTGAGATTTCGTTTACGGTCGCATCCAATTTATCTCATTTTCTCTGCAGCACCTTATTTACCTTAACCTTTTATAAATACACTTCACAATTTACAATTTTCGTATGATTATTGAAGAATTTCTAATAAAATATTCAAGTTGCATCACATTTATGACATTTATTATATTTGACAACTGACACTTGTAGGTAATTTAGTTTGTAATTGGTAACCATGGAGTTTAATAACATTGACAACTCAATTTAAATGTAAATTATACTCAAATACGTTTATACCAACTTAAAAACATACTTTATAATTATGCAATTTACTTCTCATCGTTGTAACAATAAAAATATAATTAGTTTGTCTTGTTTTTATTTATCTTCAAAATTTTGTTACCATATTTTATTTATAAATAGGTTGTTTGTTTTATAAAGTTTAGTACATAAAATCTGATGAATGTATGTAAATTAATTTACTTTTTTCATTAAAGTTCTGAAAGCTGTAAAGAAATGTATATCCGAAGCAACAAGAAAATAGAGCAGAAGCGACGAAATAGATGTCAGTTTCGGGGTATATGAAGCGGATTGACTTCCCAGCGCATATATCCGAGCACACATTGATATATTTTTTATTACATACGAAAATACACGTTAAAGCGTTTATAAAGTATTATATTTTAATAGAAAAAATATTTTTTATTTAAAATTTAACATTATTCATATTACATAACAGTCTAATAAAAATTGACGTAACCTCAAAGGAAAGTAAGTGACAGTGAAACAAAATAGTATAGTATAGTTTATTTTATGACACTTTTTTAAATATTTATATGTAAATTAAATAAATAATTAATCATTAATTTCGTTTTTGATGAAAACCTTAATTACATTACGCAGTTTGTTAATTAACAAAATTCAATAAACGATTTATACCAATAAAACAAACATTTATAGCAAATTAATTATATTTAAATAATAAATAAATGTTATATTTTAATAGAAAATTATTTTTTATTTGAAACTGACTTATTGGAAAGATTATAAAAATTAGTAAATTAAATTGCATTATTCATATTATATAACAGTCTAATAAAAATTGACGTAACCTCAAAGGAAATTAAGTGACAGTAAAACAAAATAGTAAAGTTTTTTTAATGACACTTTTTAAAATATTTATATGTAAATTAAATAAATAATTAATCATTAATAAATATTAATGAAAAGCTTAATTACATTACGCAGTTTGTTAATTAACAAAATTCAATAAACGATTTATACCAATAAAACAAACATTTATAGCAAATTAATTATATTTAAATAATAAATAAATGTTATATTTTAATAGACAAACATTTTTTTATTTGAAATTGACTTATTGAAAAGATTACACAAATTAGTAAATAAAATTGAATTATTCATATTATATAACAGTCTAATAAAAATTGACGTAACCTCAAAGGAAATTATGTGATAGTGAAACAAAACAATAAAGTTTCTTTTATGACGTTTTTTTGAAATGTTTATATGTAAATCAAATTAATCATAAATAAATATTGATGAAAAGCTTAATATTATATGCAGTTTTTTTGATTAACAAAATTCAATAAATGATTTATACCGAAACACCAATAAAACAAATATATTTTAATTGTACAATTATTATATGAAATAAATTAAATATGAATTGCAGAAAATTAATTATATTTAAATATAATAAATAAATGGATAATGTGTTAAATTTTTGAATGTAAATTATTATATAGAAAATTAACGTCTGATTGAAACGTGATGTATTCAGCTAAATTAATAAACAGTAATTAAACGGTACCTGCTCGTAGACTATGTGCAGACTTTGGAAATATAATGCAGCGTGTTAAGAGCACAAAGGGGAATTAATCGTACGGTCGGAGGCGGCTGGATTAATTCGATAAGTTCGGGCGTGTTATTTCCATGTAATAAGGGCGTAATAATTCGTGCATGCATGCGTCTGTATGTGTCTGATATATTCGTGTGTGTGTGTGTGACAGAGAGAAACGTCGGTATTTTTGCGAGGGGACGGCGGCTGAATAATCGTTCGGCATTTGTCTGAAAGTTGCGGGCGATTTTAGAATGCGGCTCACGTAAATGTGCAAAGGAGGCTGCGGTAAAACAATTCATCCTAATTGGGGAACACAAATTTTAAACCCATCCGGAAATGCCGCTCTTCCTTCCGTCCTTTGTATAAAAGAATATTCTTTGCATGGAAATGCTTTGGAAGTTGTACAAAATGATGGTCTTAATTAACTCTGTTGTTTCCACGTCATATGCCGAAGATTTGCTGGAAAGGGGACACCTTTTGGAAGATATTCAATTACGATTCGCCTTTGTGGTGTTCCCTGTAACGAAAATGAGCATCGATAGTGTGCAGACGTTCATTAAGTATGCGGGATTCCGGATGTAATCGGAGGATCTGCGGACCTGGCCTGGGCCTGTCCAACTTGGGATTACGACGATGCTCCTCGGCTTTGTCATGTAATAGCTGTGGGCATCTTCGATTAATCACACAGCATCCATCCCAACTTTTATGGCTCCTTCTTCGCTCCCTGTCCATTTGTATACATGCAGTTCACACAACAAGTGATTTCATGACCCAATTCTGCTCGTTGCAGCCGCTGCGGCGTGATAAATCACCCCGTTTTTATTTCGTACTTGCAAGATACTCTCAACCTTCTCCCACTGATTCGCTGCAACCAAAAAGTTATCTTCGTCCATAAACAACAATGATGCAAAACACGATTCCGAGTGCTTAACATTATTATTGCAGCAGGAAACATGTAATGCAATGAAACAAGGAACACATAACACTATCCAACTCCTAATACATTAAAGCAGACTAAATTAACACTGAATGCATAACAAATCATACTATTAAGAACGATACATTGCAGCAACGCATAATCTTAGATATCGAGAAATATGTTCATTTCTTATATAATAAATAAATTAATTAAAGCAAGTACAAACACTTAATTAAATAATTTGCGTAAAAAAAAGCATTTAAATGAATGAAATTCAATGAAACTATAAATAATAATAAAAAAAAGTAGACGAGACAGAATAAATTTATCTTATCGTCTAGACCCGTATTCTACACACATTTTTTATGACTTTTTACTACGTTTCATTGATGTGCGTATTTGGAAATAATTTATACAATTTTTTATTATTGCTGTTCCTCGTCGTTATTTTTATCTTATCGTCTAGACCGGAATTTTATACACACATTTTTTATTACCTTTTACTACGTTTCATTCACTCATTCATTGATCGCGAGTATTTCCTAGAATAATCTTTAATTCATTCATTTTATTCAAATTTATTAAATTATTTTTTGCAATTAATATTAATTAACGCATTTTTTTTTAAAGAAATACACATTTGATGATAAATAAATTTGCAGTGAGAATGAAAATAATTGCGTCTAATAACAATTTACACAATATTGAAATAAAAATATTTTCATCAAGTTTCTGTATATTTTGAGGCTTTAAGCTGCGGAAAAGCTGTTTTCCCGGCGCATCCATACGACCGTTATTACGGCAATAAACTGCTGAGAACACAGCTTGATATATATAAAAAAATGTAGAGCGTCGTATGCATAATGTATTAGATTTAAACAGAAAGTATGTATGTATTTATATTTTTAAAAAAATTGGCTATAAAAATAAATTAATTATTACACCCGGAGCACGAAATATAATATAAGCTTTTCCTCTGTACTAAAAGAGATTTATTTATGTGAAAGTATAATGTGTTCACATATGCGTAATCATAATTGCACAGTTTATTCGGAATAAGTAACTATAGCTTTATTTAATGAAAGATGCAGTTGGTATTTCAATGTTCAAATAAACGTTGGAAAATTGTTTTGCTGAAGAAACTCGATCTACTATTTTTTTGGTCCTTTTTGGTTGCTTCCTGCTGCAGGAGAGGAGCACCAGAGTGTATCCAGCATCGTCCTTTGACGAAACTATATCTGATCCTCACATAGCACGAGAGATAGAGAGGCCAGATCAAACGGGGTGGGCAGATCGCTGCATATATACAATTAATTCGCAGAAACAGAACCTCTTTGTTCGTTCCTCCGGCATTTCCCCTTCTGTAAAACAAACCGGGATGCGACGACGACGTCGAGGTGCTTTTCCAATTGCGGAACCCTTTGTCTTCGAACCCCTTTGATCCAACAGATACTTATTAAATTAAGCAATTACGCGTTGTAATTACGAAAAAATGTTACCTTTAACATTCGTTTCATTTCTTTTCAACAGCTGAAAGAAACTCGAGCTCATTTCAGCGTAAATACAGAATAATTTCGCTTCTACTTAAATTCGATGCTTTATTATTATTATTATGAGACTTAACCGCCGCATAAATATGCATGCAAATTTGGAGCGTCGTTCTGTAGTTTGAAATACCGCGCATAGCGTGCGACCGGAATTCGCAATTCCGCTTGCCACAGGAAAAATTTAACAAACGATAATTAGTATATTTTAGATAATTCCTTATAGATGATATAGATTGAATATTTGACAAATTGATGTTGATTAAAAATAAAACTGTGGAGGAAATTGTGAATAATTGAAGCGCCGGAAAACCGATTGACAAATTGTCTCTTCGTGGACGGCCGAATCGATGTATCGAGGCGTGCCATTAATAACGTTTTTCTCTCCGTGTTTTTTTTTCCTCTAGAGAAAAAGAAAAAAAACTTATTTTGATTTGTTACTCAAAACATCGTACTTAAACGTGGAGCATTCGGCAGGTTGGATTGACGGCCTCCTCCACGGGTTGACAGAATGTTTAATTGCATCCCCCTTTTTTTATGTGTACTTTGTGTTGCTGTTATATTTTTTCTTTAGAAACCTGATGGAAATCAACGGCTACAACATAATTATACGAAAAAAGAGAACAAATGTTTACTTTTCTTTATTAAAAAAATAACGAATTAATTATAGTAATTTTATTGTTCAAATTATATCATTATGTTCTCTGAGTCGAATCAAACCTAATAATGGAACATAAGTTCAAGCTTGAAGGAAAAAACAGTATTCTCGAAAACAATCATATTCATCTTCATAAAAATATCATCGCCGGATTGTTTTCTTTTTATTTCTCGGGTGGAGTGTAGAAAAAATAAATGTATGGAGCGTTTGAGGAGGAATAAAATGCTGCGAAATTGAAGCAATATATTATTCAAAAAAAAAAAAACAAATACTTCTAAGAGATGTAACTGCGCGCGTGTACGCGAATTTCGCAAAAACCGATCTATTTTTATGTAAGGTTTACACGTACGGCTCCGCAAATGCATAAAAGACAATTTCACATTTCCGCCACTCGACAAAGCGAGCGAATAAAAATGCGAGGGTGGAAAAATACAAATAGTACATTTATATATACATAAAAGGAAATAAATGTACGCGTATTTTTTTAAAATTATTGCATTTCATGTTATTAATCAAAAGTTTTATCATTAATTAAGGGCACTTTACGTTACGGTAATTTATTATTTACAAATTACCGCAAATTGGTCGGAGAATGCTGGTTAAGTGCACGCGATATTGTGTGGTAATTTTTTTAATCAATTACAGTTTAAAGTCACGAAATGCGAATTGATTAAAATTGTTTAAATAAGAGATGTAACAATATTTGCTTGAATTGTGAGATGCGCTTTGGATGTCTTTTCTTCTTCGGAGTAGGAGGAATATTGAAAGAAGCAGCGTATGTGAGATGCGAATATCAAAAGAAAGAAACTTGTTTTCAACTAAATTCAATCAGCGGAAATAAACAGGAGCTCCGATCGAAATTGATTCCCGTTTTCGATCTCTCGTATTTATTCTCCAGCAAAAATGTTGCTCCAACGAACGTATTGTAAATAAAATTGAGAGCAAAAAATAAGTTTATTTATTTCATCTATGTTATATAAAGAAAGCGCGGAATAATATAATGTCTTTGGGCATAACTGAAGGATGATGTAAAATTTTAAATTGTTAATTAACTAAAAATGTTCGATTTCGTTGACCGCCAAGGAAATGGAAATCTCCGGGTGTTGGGGGATACAGAAATAGTTTGGCGTGCGTTCTGAGCCTTCATCGGCTCGCGCAGTCCGCCGTAATTCCTCGCCGTGTTTAGTTTGGGTTAAGTCCGGCGCGAACGAGTGCGAAAAAAGATCAACAACACAGGAGGAAAATATACATGCAATACAAATACAAGAGAAACTTTCCAACTATGGTATAAAAACTGTTTGTTCTCTTTTTGCTGCTGCCTCACTGTTATTCTTCTATTATTATTATTATTATTTCGTGCTCGCAACAAAATGTTGACTTTAGCAATAGTTTACCGAACAAATGAAGCTAATGAGCGCGACGTCAATCTGTTTACCTTCGCAAATTGAAAGACGATAAATTAGCGGTTTGTTTCTACTCGATGATGAAATATTTTATTTTTTTGGGGGCCGTTGCAGATACACCGCTTCTTTTTACTTTGCAGAAGTTGACGAGGAACGAAGGGCCGAGAATGCAGAACGGCGGATCGATGCGGATGGTGTCCATCGAAGGGGAACCTTTTTAATGCGACTGCATCAGGTAAAGTGTGCATTTCAACCATTAAGTTCGAGGACGTAAAAGATCCAAAAAGAAAGTGTTTGTGACGTGACTCAGGTCATTATTAGTCTGAAGCCGCACCATTTAAATTTACAGACTTTTTCTGCTTCACAAATATTTACACGTCTTACTCACGTTATATTCCAGCACTATTCCGTAAATAAATGCATGAATATTTAAAATCTTCATCAAAAACTAAGTGGAATATATTTCAGCATAACGTAGCCTTAATCTTTAAAACTTGCGCATCGCAAATCCAAGACTTCGGAGCAAAACTTTACTTACAATTACATTTTAATAACGCCTTTATGAAATTATATTTTGGAATTATATTAATAATTAATTTAATCACGTTTCACTTTACAAAAAAAAATAAATTTTCATTAAAATAAACTATTTTGGTTTTTAGCGAATAATGGGTTCATTGGCGTGCCAAACCGTCTGTGAAGATGCCAAGGGCACAAAGGCAATCCGCGAGCCAAATAATGTTAGCGGATTTCGGCCAAATTCTTTAATATTTATTAAAAGATTAATCGATTTTTTTCTTTACATTTTACACCGAATTTCCTTTAAACCATGAATATTTTTTACACTATCCAATTGCTCAAAAATGTGAATAAATAATTTCTAATTGAATCTTGCACAAATAATCGTAACTTTTTGAAAGTTTGAACGACTTTACGTTGGTTGCAAATTACTGACAAAGTTAAGTTAAGATAACGCTCGTAAATACGTAGAATTTCGACCAAATTGTTCCCGAGGTGAAGTTTACAAGATGCAAGGAAACTTTTCCCTTGATTTTATTTGATACAGAAACAGAGCAACAATGCAGATAAGATATTGCGAAGTTGTCTTTGTTTTAATAACTTGAGAGTAAAATTTTCGTAACTTTCTAATTAATTTGATTAATCAATATAAAAATTTAGTAAATTAAGTAACGAAGAGTAGTTTCCACGAAGAGTCCATTCATCTTTGTTAATATTTCATTGCAAAAATAAATAATTCCTGGACGAGTCGTAAAGTCGTAAATCTGCGATAATTTCTCTTTCTCTCTCTCCACCTTTCACACGTGCTTTCTCGTATATAGTGCAGGACAGAGCATAAATCTAATGTGTTGTTTAACGTTGGAAAATAAAAATTATTGCGGCGTCGCGACGAAGAAGATGCATTCCCAGCAGTCCAATTCTCCACCATAAATCCGCACATACGCAGGTTTTATTTATTCCCAACTATAAGGTGTCATAACATTTTTTCCCCGTGACTTACGATCACGTATCTCACACATTTTTTTTTCCCCTCAATTTCGTTTGGAAATCCCCATAAATCTGTAGAAGTGTTAAAAGCATTTTATTGTATCGTCTTGAAATCCATTGCATATTCAACATTACATAAATAATTTTTTGTATTGATTTAGCGTATTAAAAAATTAATAAATGTGAATGTGTAATTCACATAGAATTTGCAGTGGAGGATTTTCAATTCGGGACATTACGTTGTATAAATGAAAATATTCATACAAATACTTGCACGAGTTTCAGTTTTTAAAAGATCTGTAATTTCACATGAAAAGGATTATTCTGTATTCATATACACAAACATTTAGTTTGCATTGATGTTAATGTTTCTTTCTACGGGATTGGTTTTGAAACTCAAAAAAATGTTACAAAATTCCACTTTTCAATCATTTTCTTTGCTTGATTAATTCTTAATTTAAATTTCTAATTTATAACTTTGTTAAATTGAACTCGGAATGACGATTGAGGATATTGTACGTACTTTGAACGATTCAATAACGGAGCGGAAGTGAGCAGTCTGCAGTTTCCTTAAGATAGACTTAATAGTCTAATTGCTTTCATGTCAATATTGAGTTTCATTTTCATTAAATTTGCGCTTCAACAATTTCATTCCAATTGCTGAAAATCTCTAATTTATTTCTATTCTCAATCCAAATATAAGTAAAATAAATAAAGAAGTTTACGAAGCTTAAAAAACGTTACTTAAATTAATTAAAACGAAATTTCGTACGCAAATGTATCCCATTTTGTTCGATCAATTCATTGTGATTTATTGTGATGCGATGATAATAATGTTTGTATTAATTTGTGTCGAATTTACCGCTTTGGCGGTTGCACAGAGTTTAATCGATGCGAATTTTCGGGCGTTTATGAAAACCTGAGCCGTTTCGAATTAATTAATGTGCTCGTTGCATAATGCAAGGGTCCGGTCCGGTCGACGGAATTAACATTGACATTGATGTTTTATGCAGACATTTTAATGGACATTTCGGTAATGTCGGACATCGGTTTTAAACGATATCCGTTCCACCGATTTAATTGCCATCCGCATTTCAATGAGAATCTGTTAGTTTAATTAAAATTTAACAGATGTGAGCGCGGATTATTCATCTCCGCTTTTTCGTGTAAGAAATGCACTGTTCCAAACTATGAATGTTTATTTCTTAATATATTTTTAAGAATTATACATATTTTATTGTATAAAAATAATGATTTGATAGAAAGATGATTGATGCGAATATAAAGATGTGAAGTGTTTTATTTATATAGAATTTGGACTTTGAATCTAAGCGATTTTTCTTCAACTAAAATATCTATATAAATAATATATAAAAAAAAAACTATTAATTTGTGGAGCGTTGAAAGTTGGATAGATCTGAGGGAAATAAGGAGAGACCTGTCACTTCTAATTAAGTCTTGGGCGACGAAGCGAGACTGTAAAAATAGGAACAATTCTTTAGAAATCGTATTAATAGTCTCATTTCCTCGAAGATAATTTTGGTCTTTATTTAGACGAGCGTTTACATACGAATTACCTAAGGGAGACGAAAATAAAGAAATCGTCTGTTTTCCTTTTTCTCTCATTCTTTTTCTCCAGAAGTATTTTAGTGAATACCGCAGGAATCATTATCGTCGCGTATTTACATTCTCCGCATTTTCTCGTTCAAATTGTTTTTTTTCTTCTTCATCTCTTCTGTTTATTTGAATGATGTCCTCTCTCAGGACGGCGCATCAATTATTTCTGTCCATATTCTTCGGTAATTTTTGTTAGGTGGAAGAGAGGAAACACGTGGATCTCGACGAAAAAGAAAACCATTTTTGCTCTGACAACTTAAGTGCTTTAATTTAAAGCGCCTCACTTTGAACGCTATTTATTTATAAATCTAAATATTTGGTTTTCGTTATCTTTCTCTCTCTTGTGACCCACTTTCTTCGAAGAAAGAAAACGTTTACTAATTTTCTTCTATGAAAAAAATAATAATTTATTTAATTGCTGATTAACTTTTGATTGAGTTAAGGTAGGAACTAAATATATAATTAAATTACTCGGATTTCATCAATTAGTAATTACTTTGTGAGAGTATTGTCTCATGAATATGTGATGGAGATGCTTTGATTGATGAAAAGCACGTTACTTAAGGAAGATTTTCTTGTATCGAGTTTGGCGGCTCTTTGGAAGGAGGAGGCAGGAAGTAAGTGAAATATTTATTTACTAAGTTTAGGGTAGTAGTAGGTATACCTACTTCCTACCTCCTCCTCCTTTCGCATCTTATATGATTGATGCTACGGACCTTTCATCCTGCGTGTGTGTATTTACTCCGGAACTAAGTTTTGGCATCCCACCAGGGAGTACAGGCGTCGTCCCCTGCGGAAATATTGACTCTACCAATCGGCAAATAACTAGACAACCGAGAAAATAAATGATGCCGCTGCCCAACAAGACGCACCACCTGCTCTAACGATTTCGATTAATTAAACTAAACACTAAACACGCAAATCCCAACTCACGACGTCTCAGTTGGATCAGGGATGTAATCAATTATTATAATTAATTGATCATACGTACAATAATTAATTGTGTCTATTCACTAGATGTAATAGAATTAATTTTATCTAACCTTTTTGAATTGATTCGTTTCAACGTGTTGCTATTGATTTGTACGAAAAGTAGTAATGTTTAATGCGAAATGAGTGGTAAAAATAGAATTGTGCAGAAGAGGTATTCACGTTAAGTAGATGAAATTCCTTGTAGTGAAGTAGCATTAGGAATGACGTAATTCATCCTTGAGATGATAATATCCTGCGAGCCTATCGAAACGCTACAGTTTCGGGAAGTTCCGATAATTAATGTTATTGGGCTTAGGGACTGTTAAAGAGTGGATTTACGGTCGTATTGAATTTGCTTTGAGGTCGCGTCTTGGATTCATCTTTCTCTCTCATCCTGCGGCAATCCTTCGTCTTCCTTCCTTCCACCACCACCTAGCAACGTGGCAGACGGGGGGGGGGGGAGCCGGGCGGGCGGCAGCAGGGAGGAGTCCTTTTCTCTTGCACACAAGACCCAATATTCAGAGGAGCACAATGGGCCCAGGAGGAACTTTAAATTGATTTCTCGCCCTTGTCGCTTTCACGCCGATGCCGTTTGGTCTTTGGCAGCTCAGTAATCAAACCACTTGACCGTATCTGGAGCCAACAACAGCACCATCCATCCAAACCGCCCTCAAAATATCCGCGTCGCTAATTTATTTATCTCTCTCTCCCGACCACGTAATTAACGCAATGAAATGCAAAACATTAAATTAAATTAGCTCGCTGCAAAAGTGCAGCTGCGAGCCGAAATTTTATTCTGAAACAAACCGACGAAAAAAGATAACGTACATTCGGAATAATTCAAGCCGAAATGCATAAATACGTTGCACGCACGTAAACCATCCAACCTCTGCTTTAAATTACCAAAAAAAAAGGGAATGCTAAAAAATATTTATATAATAACTCGGTCAGTTTTCCACTACACATTTCTCCTCGCGTACGCCGGATTTTTCATTTTCTTTTTCTCTCTTTCTCTTTTTCCATTGCGCTTTTCATCGGCGACAACAAAGGGACGAGAAACTCCGACAATATCGTCGATAATTTCATGAATTATTGATACAATCACACCTCGATGATTTACGCACCGCGCACAATTCCTTTGTTTCACTTTATTTATTTTATTGCTCCAATAAATCATTCAAAATCAAATCAATTGATTTTTTTTTTCAATTTACTATTGTTTCCACTTATAATTACATTTGGAAAATGCATAAAATCAAAACATATTACAATAAATACAGTTGTCATTATAATTATTTTTTTCATAAACTTTATACATTGCAAAATCTAACATGTGTATATGAATAACGAAGAGAATGAAATTTATATAAACTCACGTTTTTCTGTTTCAATATTCATATTTCATTTCGTATTATTTTCTCCGCATTTTTGCAAAGTTTCAGGACAGAGAATTATAAATGATTCATTCCTTAATGCAGCACAACAGTTAATTATGCATAAACTTTGCTGCGAATCTCATATTTGGATCGTGAAATGCGACTCCAAATTCTAGCGTAATATGTACACAAAAGATAAAAAAAAATACAAAGAAAATAAGAGGGTGGAATGAACAACAAGTTGACGGTTTTCAAGACAGAAGTTACGCAATGAATGAACAGCGGAATTGACGCTAATTGCATTTGCAGCATTCATCCATTTTCATGCAAATTTTCAGCGCTGCATATTTCTTCGACCTTTTCCATCCAAAATATCTTTAGTCATTTTCTCATAATTCACTGTCAAACTTGAAGAAACGTTTAGCTTAACATTTTTGCTTATATCTCAAAAATTCACACTATTGATTACGTCGGTTATTTAAAATCTTGCGGGAATTTCGAATTTTTAGTTGAAATATTTTGCAAGTTGTTTGTTGTTTCAATAATTAATAATAAATAATAGATATAATTATCATTTATCTTCAAATAAATTGTACAGTATCCTTTATTTAAATAGTAGTTACCATGGTTATAATAAAGGACAAATTTACAAAATATCTTGTTAAATTAGGTAATATTGAGATACAACGGAATACAAGTAAGAAATAGGTAAATAGTAGGGAGAAATGGGACGGAGGAGAGTTTAATTAAAAGCGACTCTCCTTTCCTTCCTTCCTTTCCTTCGGAAAGGCAAAGTTCATAATTATTCATATTCACAATTAGCGCGGTAATATCGCCGGATTATTTGCTCGGCTCAAATATTTGGCTTTAATGAAATCCCACTCCGATTATTGCTGCTGTCCAAAAGCCCCTGAATATTATCGTCTGTTGTTACATAAATTCCAAATGTACATGGAAGGAAGGAGGTTATTAAAATTTTCTAAAAGTTATCTTCCGGTGAAATTACATTTTATGTAAGTTTCGCACTAACACAATTGTTCGTGTAACCTTTACGCTGCCAATTATTTTACGTAAGAGAAATTTCAATGAAACATCGTTTCCTCGCTTGCTTTTAAAATTACTTTAATGAAAATATTTTTATAATATAATTATAATATAACAAAAATATCAAGTAGAACTATATGTCATTTCTGTTAAAAAGTTACTGTAGTAACTTTATTAGCAGCCATAGCAACCACCTATAACAATAGTAAAGCATCATTAGCAACCGTGAGGTACCCTTAGCAACAAACGCTCTACTTTGCAGTTATATATTTGTATAACAAAATTAATAATGTTATGCTTGATTTTTGCATATTTGGGTGGGAGGTTATTTGCATATTGCGTTTAATGCCCTGAGAGCTTTAACTATAAAATTTCTCGATAAAAGTTTGTTAATTCCGAGGTAATAAACAGTGAATTATTATTCTTTTAATTAAAAAAATCTCTTTGCTTTTCTCTCGTCCAGCTGCAGCAGCAGCGGCGGCGGCGGCAATAATAACAATTTTTAGTGTCATTGCTGCGGGTACGTAAGGGCGTTATTTACGATCATCGAATAGATGAAACTGGACTGTCGTATTTTATTTCATCTTAATGCCGGAAGATTAAATCGCTCGGGGGAAATTAATGCAGTTATGCAGGACGGGTAGGTTTTCGGTTTCGTGAGAGGGTTGCGTTCATGGATGCGCTTCCTGCGGGATGAAACGTAATCGTAACGAGTACGGTCAGAAGATTATTAATTGCGTAAGCAGCGAAACGGTCAAACCGGCCAATTTGTGTTCCCCGGGATGAATTATTGCGGTAATAACGTTTTCTTACCCCCTCGCACTGAATCTCATCTTTATCAAAGAAGATAGGAGGGAGATGGATATTAGCAAGAAAGTCCAAAACCCCGACGCAGCAGATTTAATTTGTAAATCCGATTAAGGGATTTCATTCATTCATTTTGCAAACAAGATAAATGCTGAGACATAAGCGATGCTCATTCGAGGCAGTTTCGGAATTTGATAATGAATTAACATTCAGAACGAGAAGACAATTCAATTCTTTTAAAGTAAGTTGTTTGTGCTCGTGCAAGCTTTTAAATTACGAAACGAATTACTGTTTTTGTTTACAAAGAAATACGACAGTAATGAAGATGGATTCACTGAATTTCTGTGCTATTTTTTTGTTCATGTCTTAATTAATAATAAATAAAGTAAAATGTTATAATAACTTAAAATTGTATCAACGTGAAAATTAAGTTACGGCCTTCAATGTTAATAATGTTATTCCCGGTTTTCATGTTTGAAATGACAGTGAAATAAATATAATCAGGAAATTGCATAAATAAATTATAATAATTTGATGAAGGGAGTCGCGAAATACGTTTACGCCGTCAATGTACTTCACATAATATTAGCCTTAATTAGCATATTCAGACTTTAACTTTTGATTATTCTTGTATGCCCCCCCGCTGCACGAAGCTGCTGCATCCAGGTAATAAGGCTTGCATAATGCGATAGGGATTTAATTATGCTAATATCACGGGACGGAGGTTGAGGAAATCCAAAGTTTCTTCGTCGTCGTCCGCTGCCGCTGCTGCATGTATTCCTGCCAACTGCACACTCAACAACCTCGTAAATTTATCAATCAGGATGCACAAATTGCCTGACTCATCTTTTTGCTCAACGCATTGTTGCAAGCGTCTTTTGCTAATTACCAATCAATGGTTTCGGAATATCGCTTTTCCTTCCTGAAAAGTTCAAAACGATTCCGGCATAAATACGTTGATTCTTGATTTATTACAAAAAAAAAAAGATTAATTAATGATACACGAGGAAAACCGTGTCCCCTGTCTTAAACAGTCTCCTCTCCTGCTGCTGTTGCGAAACCAAATTATTAGCTTCGAAAATGTAATTAATATTCGATGCGAAACTGCTGCATTCCCCTCCAAAAAAAAACGTACTAATAAATTAATATTACCGCAGCATTTTCGTAATTGCCCTAAAACATCAAATTCAAACAATTATTAACTTTTAATATTTTCAATAGATAAAATCTTTATATGAAATTGCTTATAATAAGATTATGCTATCATTACATAAGTTTTGCGTCATAAAAGTTTTAAAAATTCTTGTTGGTTTAAACTTGCCGTAGTTGCGTTTTTTCTTTCGAAGAAAGTGCAGATAATTAAAATCAATCACTTTGAAAGCCAGCAAACGGCGTGAGGAGACAAATTACTCAACACTTTATTACTCTTCGCTTGAAAACACCGTTCCGTACATTTCCGGGATTCCCTTCTAATTTTCGTCCTTTCCAAAAGTTTTTCGAAAGCACATAGTTTTACTATCCTAACGCACATTCCATACTTTATATAACTTAACTTTAAACGTTGTTAATAATTTAAATATTTTCTTTTTATAAAAATTATGTTAAAATTAGATTTGTTAATAATTTGAATGAAATTAAATTAATTAAGAATTTCTATAATAAAGTGAAGAAATGAACACGCGAATCTTTTTATATTGCAACTTGTTTTAAGTAAATTCGTAATTACTGCAAAGTATAGTGAGATGGATGGATTTTAAGTGTTTTCATAGAAATTGCGGAAAACACCATTTCCATTTCTATATTTTTTTGTTCGGTTTTCTTTTTCAACTTCTTTTTTATTATTTCCTTTCTCTTCTCACTAATAGTAATGAAGTGAGCGATCGACCGCGAACTTTTCAACTTTGTATTTATCTATATAATATCATCGGGAAAAAAGTTTCACCCGTTCCGAATGGATATTTAAGTAGATAATGAAGTTCTTTCACCCACCTTTTTTTTTCATCTCCTTTTTCTCTCTTTATTATTTTCTTCCAAAAAGCTTCATGTTTTTTGTACAAAAAAAAATCAATTTTCCGCCCATCCGTAAAGCTTCCGTTTGTTCTCTCTCGTGTTATATACATATTTTTCCCCCCAAAGTAAATCTCCGAAGGGATTTACGGTGGACATTTGAAATATGGGATTCCGTTGCACCGGCATGTTAAAGTCAAGCGTAATTTTAAAGAACGAACGAAACAAATAAAAATTACATAAAGAAATTTGAACAAAAAAAAAGTTTTATGAAAGAATTTCACTTAGCGAGAAGAACGCGAGTGGCGGATTATCAAATTGAAGTTCCGGGTAATAATTGCGGCGCTAAAAGGCCTCAGCGAGGAAAAACGCAGCTTTTATTTTATTTTATGAATAAAATATGAAAATATTTTATGCGGTATTCAAATTTCTTCTTTTTGTTTTTTCCTTCCGCTCTTTCAAAACTCGCAAATTAGCGTAACAAAATATTGGTTCAAATAATGCTAATTTACTTCAAATTATTATGTTTTAATCAACTTTTATTAGCATAAATATACAGGATTTTTATATTAAATTTTATAAATTTATTCATTTTTCAATAATATTTTAATAAAATAAATATCTTCAATTTTCCTCATGTACTCATTAACAAATGTAATTTGCATACGCTTAAGAGCTTTTGAAGGTAATTATTAAATTTGAAGAAATAAAAAATTGGACATCGAAAAATCTAAATGGAAATTGTATAAAATATGAATGTTTGTGCCAGAGATTTGCAAACTAACTGCGAATCAATAATCCGTAAATCCCAAACAAATTTAACTCTTCATTCGTGAAGTTTCGATTGAATAGGAAACAAACAAAAAAATCAGTTTACGCGGGAAAACATTCAACAAATTTAAGCGCAGAAAACAAAGGAAGAAATCCACGTTAATCCGATAACGTTGATCCGCACAAAACCGGAAACCCAAATATATATATAACGGCAGCAGCAGCGCCGCATTCATCAAGTAGCGACTCTCGATTTCCAATTAGTTCTGGGACTCGATTTTCGTAGCGTGTTTTTTTTTGTGCGTGCATTTCGCCGGCTTTGTCTCGGATTTTTCAGTTGGCCCCCGGTTTGCACGGTTTGGAAATTAAATACGCGGAGCGAAATGCAAATATCGAATGCAAGAAGAAAAATAAATAAACAAATGGGAAAAGCAGCAACAGGGATTTAATTTGATGCGCAAACACGTTGCAGCATCCTATAAACGATGATCCCGTCCGTCTCTGCCCCAGAAAACAGGGTCAATCCGGTCCATGTTTATGGCCCGGAAACCGCAGACTAAATTAAATAAACCCAAACCGAAACATCCACCCCTCTCACTACTACTACTACTATCCGCCGTATAATTGCGCACGGTTTGCAAAACCCTCGGGCCAAAATCGAAATGGCCGCATTACGTTTGTTACTCTTTAATTGCACTTTCGGACCTCGCTAATATCGCGTTACGCAATTAGTTTTACTTTACCAAACGCCCTTTGCGCTGACGCACTCGCATAGCGCTGAATTCCACGAGGAAACTGCACAAAAAGTAAGATTAAATTTATATTGCGCACGATGTAATTAAGTCGCGTTTCCTCGCGTATGTAGTTCTTTTGAAATTGCAGCTAACATACAAGAGACGCTTTGAATTGATCAACATTTAAATCTTCGCATAATTCGGTTTAATTCCAGCTACGGTTGAAACAATCGAAGGTCGTTACATCCGCTGCGGATCCTCCGTTTGTTATTGCTATTAAGATTGCATTGAATTCTCCCATCCGTGGCGTTTCCCGCAGAGAGGATTTCCATCGATGGTAATCCGCTGTGGCATCGAATTTACAGCGAGCGGCGGCCTGAATGCAATTCGCGACTCTTTGTATTTCTCCGCTCTGAATACACGTCAGCAAGTATTCATCAAAAACTGATTCACATTCGCGTTATTATTAGAAAGAAAACTACAATTTTAATCTTAGAAACATTTACATTTTATTTAATCAATAGAATATTTATAAAAGAAGAAAACTTAAATTACTCAAAAATTGAACGAATTCAAACAGTCTAATATAATTTATGTGGCTGCAAAATCCATTTCCTTTTGCAAAACGCGACTGGCACTCACGTTACAGTTTTCGGCTACGATTCATCATGATTTGTCTTAAGTTTTATTTCGCAAAAAGGAAACGAAGATATGGGTAAAAGAAAAGCCGCGACGTGCTGCACGTTATGGCGATGATTTATGATGATTAAGCGAGATGATAATAATTCTCTTCTTTTCGAATTTAAAGCGACTTTAATCTGAGGAATTTCTCTTCCTGCTGCTGCTGCAAAGTTGAAAACTTGACACGTTTTTGGAACACATATTTACACACACACACACACAGACTTTGCAAACTAAACTAATTTACTTTGATAAATGCAGTTCGCACCTGGCACGCAGATTTCTTTATTGCACCATCCATCCTCTGCCTCTCTCTCTCTCTTTCTGTTCAGTCCCGTTTGAACAATACGAGATGGAGAAGGAAAGAACGTGCGAAGGAATTAATGTTGCAACATGATAGTCTTGCTGCATGCAGATGGACGTGATGAACTTTTTTAAATAAACGTAATTGCACATCCGAGAAATTAAATAAACTCATTAAATTAAATGCGACTTCCTTTTGTTTATTCTAAGATCTGAAAGAAACCGGAAAACGCAATTCCGTAATAAACGGCATTAATAAAATTCCCCCAAAAAAAAAAATGAAATTTCAAGTGAAAAGCATGCAATATTTGCATTTCCGCTCATTGTTTATTTACCCTAAAATCGCAAACATTCCGTGTATTTCTCATGCGAACCGCCAAAACGAAGGACGTAAAGATAATAATCCAATTTAAATATTTTTGGAAGTAAAACTGCGGTCGGAAAAGGTCGCTGCGTAATTCGCAATTTGATTTAATTAATTACGAATTCTGCCCTGTTTCCACCGTTTTTTTTATTTCCACAAAAATATGATTATCCCAAAACTTTATTATTTTAATTCACTTAAAATTATGTAAAAAATATGAGATGAAATGGTGTTTATTTCGTCGTTGCAAAATCATTTCGAGTCGAGTCGCAAATAATGTAACTGCCTTCACCTAAGTGCATATCGCATTACGCTTGGAATCTCGCATTGGATTCGAAGAAGTCCACGAAACAGATTTCGATATTATTACCTCGCAACGAGGCCCGAAAGTAACAATAATCTCGACCGTATTTCACGTTTTATTGCGGTTTTCCATTACGAAATTCTATATATTTGCATGGAAGCTGCACACGGCACCCGGCGCATCCACCAATTTATTTCAGTCCCCTCATCTCAACTCTGCACCGTCGAATATCCCTCGGAAATTTAACATATATTATTTTCAATGAATTTATATAAGCGAATTCGATAGCAATTTCCATACGTTTCGGAATTTCAGGAAAAAGAAAAAATGACTTTACGTTGTAACGTATTACTCCACGAGATTTGTAGCTTACATGTTGTGAACGTAACAATTGTGTCTCTAAATCTCTTAAAAACTTAACGGTTTTAAAATAATTATTTAAATGAATGCAAAGTGATGTCTTAAGCAAACAATTTCGAGGCAATAAATGATGCAAAGTTTTTGATAAGAAAAATCCAATAAATTTCTAGATGTAAACAGAAATACGGTGATATTCAGTCGAATGCAAGGAATCTTCGTGCGGAGTTTGATGAAGGCGATCGATTTCCATACCAAAAGGCGAATTATGGCTGCAAACATAAAGTTGGCAAAATAAATACACAAATAATGGAAAACTTATTCTATGTAACAGGAATATAGTTTACTGTTTGCCTATCGAATGCACGAAATTTCAAAGTGCAACAATTGTGTTTAAAAGAATTGATAATTGAAATTTGCGGTTTCTGAACTTTGTATGGAAGTCCCAAAATGTCGGTTGAATTGAATTAAATTATGTACAGAGCTTTTCGGTGGAATTACTCAAATGTCGTGCAATCAGCGGGAGAGTCGCTCATCTTATCTGATGGACGATTTTTAAATTTTGAACGGTCGACTCATACGCAATCAAATCATATAAAGACGCTATTACTTGGATTACATCAACGAAAAGCTCTCTTCCGCTGTAATAAAAATAATGGTAAAAGATATGCAGGACTTTTTCCCCTGTTGCTCTCTTCGCGATTACTTGTTCTCCTTTGACTTGTTTAATCTTGAAGGAAACGATTTCGCTTCTTTCATTTCCTCTTTCTATCCTTTTACTTATTTTTTTTTTGTAAGATTCAAGCGAACGTAAAAGAACAAAGATTTATAGAAAGAAAGCGCATTTTCTTGCATATTTATGCAATCTGTTAATGCGTTTTTTTTAAATTATTATTGCTCTTGGCGACTGATTGCGAAACTTTTCGCGAAGATTTAATGGCAAGTTTCAAAAGTAAATCACTGTTATTGCCCTGGAAATTCCCTTACTGCCGATTCAATAGAAAAATAGATGTTAAAGGTATTTCCGAAAATCGTGAAATTAAAACTAACTTTTATAAAATTGTATGCAGTCGGAATAATGCATTTTGTATTTAGTATGCAAAGTGCGTTGCTGACGAACTACACTTTTGACAGGTATTGCATAAACGGCACGTTTGTCCCGAATTGCATGGGTAATTCTTGAAAGGTTTTGCATTATTGGCTGGAGCGCTTCGAAACGTTGTCTCTAAGAAGGCGGAGAGGAACAGCGATCATTTGTTTCTGTGATAATTGAATGTCTACGACGTTCCTGTGTTTCGACTGCGGCTTGAAGTACAAAATGGGAGAAAACTTCTTCTTCGCGTTACAATTGCATTCGAGAAATATTCCTCGAGTGCCGCACTCCAAAATACCCTTTCCCCAAATAAACTTCATTGTGCATTACTTCATTACGTGCACTACTCGTTTATAGAAAATGCGAACTGAATGTCTCATTATTTCCGAGCTACAAATAAGCAGTTTGCATTTCATTGTTTCATATTCGAATAGCATTACGAATGTAAATATTCAATTTAAAACATTTAAAAGTTGCAATTATAAAAATTTATTTATTAAGTTTATATAAAATATTTCAAAAAATATTTAATTTATAATTATAACTAATTTTTGTATAGAATTTGTCGGGTTTATTATATCGTCGGAAATAGTAAAATGGTTCAGCAGTAAAGACAACTTAAACTCGCGGAAAATATTTAATTAAACGTTTTTAATTACCTCCGATACTGGAATTTCGCAATAAAAATAATCCGTAAGGAAAGCTCTCAGCGCTTCGCTTTGAAGCAATCAAAATAATTGTCTTTTTCTTAAGTAGGTCAATTGAAGAAAATACGTAAGTTTCTGTTTTTTTTTTTTGAAAAATTTAAATACGCTCAGTTTCACCGAAATATTGCTTTAATAAAACAAGTACAATTTCCGGACACTGTGCTTAAATCTGCATTTTCCGTGTACCAATTTCCAAGCTTAATCCGAGATTCGGGGGCGCGCGCAAAAAATGCAGGAAATCTTCTACGGCAAATGTTTTCCCTCGGAAGAAGAGGAAAAAAAACTCTGTTGCATTTGAACTAATTGCGGCGCTTTGTCTTCATTATGCGGTACATTATTTTTCGTTTCGCGTAATTTCCACAAGGGATTAGACGATTTCTAGGTGTACTGTCGGTGCCGGGGGTTTCATAAATGCGCCAACAACACCGCAAATCTGTATGCAAATCCGGAGGAATTTCGTTACACTAATTACATGCGCGCACTGCATAGTACGGACCAAAGGTGGACTTAGCAATCAATTCCTTGGACCTTGGTTTAATCTGCCGGATTATATCGTGAATTGCAAATCCATGCAGCTTCATTAAACAATCAGCAATTTCCATTTCCATTTATACTGGAAATAATATAACTTTTAAACTTTATATTTAAATTATTTAAATACATGAATTTCATTTTAATCAAAAGAAATTAAAATTACTTTTATCATTTTTATAATATTTTCGACGATTTGTGCTGTTAATAATTTAATAAAAAAGCAATAAAAATTTAAAGATTAGGACGCAATTGAACACCTGCAGCTGCACATGTTTAAACAATCCTTATTTGGGCACGAAAATAATGCGTTTTGCACTAATAATAATAAACACACGACATGTCGCGAATCATCACGAAAGATTATTAGCTGCAGCTGCGATTCTCAAATGTTGGAATAATTTGTATAAATTATTTTAGAAGCAATTTTTAAAAACCTTTCGTTCAATCTGCATATTTTTCTATATAATTATTGACGTTGTATATTTTTATTTATTAAATATTACAAATAATAATGCTTTTTTATGAAAGGCTATTTTCCTTCAAAGAAATTATTCCGTTTCAAATCTTGATTTATTGCCCATCCCTTTGAAGCGTGCCTCTGCTGCCAATTTAGGAATTAGGGGCGCCAGCGAACCGACTGAAAGCAAATATCAAAGCTCCTCTAATTTGGGCAATTCCCAACGCTACTTACAAAATGAAAGATGAAAAAAAAAAAATATATTAATACAAATTTAATTGGAAATTTTAATTCCAATCGATGTTAATTAATTGCCGCTTTGGTAGTAAGAAAACTTTCAATTAAGTTTTCATCGTGAATTTAATTTAATTCAATTAAATAAAAATGAAGAGTAAAATTTTAAATTATTTACGTAACTATACTAATAATGAAATGATAAGAATTGCATAAATTCCAGGGAAAACAGTTATATCGAGCCATCTGGTAACAAATTTTGAACTATCTTTTTTATAATAAATTGCAACCAAATATACTCGAAAAGTTATTTTTTGTAATTAAAATAATATATTCGTACGCAGATAGAGAAAGTCAATATTGAATTGTGTGTATTTTTTTGTTACGTGTCGGCGAACCATAATAATTACGATATTTGCTCGTGCTCGTCTGCTATTTAGAGTAAGCGATGTATGCGTATAGACATAACTGGAATTGATAATTCATGGTGCGAGCACAACCGAAATTCGACGATGCATTAATATATATATAATTGCTTCGCTGCGAAGAGACAGCGAGGGAGAACACGCGATAATCACATTGAATGAATATTACGTAACATAATTAATATTTGCCCGTAATCACGCCGTTGCCCGTGAATTTATATTAATTAGTGAACGTGAATGGAAGGCTACCACTTGCTTTCACATATTATGTAGATTTTAAATTTTATATCTAAAAGATTTTATAAATGATCTCAAAGGAAAAAAAATATACAGTTTAACTATATTCAACTAAATTATGTCATAAACATAATACACAATTAATTAATTAATAATTATAAATAATTTGAGAGGAAATAGCATTATTTATCAATAAAATTTAATGAAATTATTTAAAAAAAATAATTGGTGGATGCGCCGGGTTAATCCTTTTCTTTTTTATATAAATTTGTAACAAAGATAAAAACTATAGATTTTATAAATATTAACTATAGATTTAATGATTATATAAAATATTTTTGTTATTGTAGATTAATTAATTTTATTTTAATTAAATTTTTTTTTAATACATTTCATAAGTATTTTATTTCTCATATTTTAGTTTACTTTTATGTTATTAAATATATTTAAAATTGATGTTAATATATTATTAAACTATATTAATTATAAATGAAAAGTACAAATTCGCGTTTTGGTCTGAAAAATGTGCGATTTGTGCGGTGATTTCGTGTATTGATTTAATTTCGAGTGGGATCTGGGTCTGACGTTGAAGCTCGTGTTTACATGTTTCTGTGTGCATTCTCGTACAATTGATACGGTTTTGTAGGGACGGATTTTTCGCAACGTACGTGGAAATGATTTTCCCCGTCGGACGATATTAAACATTTTCCGCAAACAACAAAACGAGATCCGTGTTGTTGCACCGTTTGCAGCATTAACTGTTTCCGATCGGGTCGCATCAATAATTCCTAAAATTCCGTTTCGGATTCCGCTTTTACCCAATTATTTATTCATCAATATCCCCCAACCCAAAACGTGCACCGAAACCGGATCATTTTAAGCGACAACAAACACAGTTATTTGCGAAAGCATTTTCTCATTACGCAAGCAACAGCTCAAATTTAATAAATAATACATTGTTTAAATTATTGAAATAATTTATTTTTGCATTATATTTGTGGAAAAACAAGATTTATTCAACTGCAAATAATTAAATTCAATACAGTAAAATAATTTCAACAATTTATAAAATTATTTTTTTAGTATAACTTTTTCATGATTTTTAATGATTTATTTGTTTATTAAATTTTTATTTCTATTTAACAAATTAATTGAATTTATTAAATCTATTAAAGTCTTCATAAAATAATGTTACATTAAGAATAATATTGTGTAGATATGATATTTTCGCAGTTATCTGAAAACTGTAGAATGTACGAAAATGCATTTTCATTTTTATTGTCGCATTTCGGTGTTGTTGAAATAAACATATGGTGCGGTTTGAAAGGATGCGGTCTGAAAGCGGCATTTACAAAAGATCGTTGGAGAACAACGCGAAATGTATCGTATCTATGAATAATTTAGGGCACGACGTTCCGTACGCTTTTTAAGCGGCGAACGTGCACCGGATTAAAATTGCATCCAGCAGATTCCTTATTTATATTTATATGCTTATTTCCGGTTTTCGGGTATCTCCGGCGACACAAATATCTTCGTAAATGATCGCCGCAGCGCAACGACTTTTCTAATTTATTTCCGTAATCAGTTTGAAAGATGACTTCAACGGAGAATCCAACAAAATTAAATGAAAATCCGTTTTATGTCCGATATTAATCTAAAGTTTTGCTTTTTTATTTTGTCCATTTCAACTTATTTTAAAATGAATTCAATAAATTTCTTGGCATTCGAAATTTTTGTGAACCCGAAATGTTTAAGTAAATGAATTCAAGGAAATAAATGAATATTCAAAGGAAATATGCATATATTAAGTATAAAATATCTATTTGCATATTTCAGGGTATTCGCATTTTTATGCGGAGATTGGACTGAAATGTGGACCTAATGAAATATTAATCCTTCGAAAAGCCGACTCCACTCCTTTACTAGGTTGTAAATACTTCGCATATTGGTTTCCGTCCATTCCGGGGATATGAATATGCAAATTCCAACTTCCATGTAGTCTACGAAGTGAGTGCACTGAATGATCGAATATTAAAAACAGATTTGTGAAATTTATCATTTATTATAAATTATAATTGTAAATTATTTAATCAATTTATATACGATCTCCCAGTACAATTAGCGTTAGAATTATATCCGCTTAATGACGATAATCTAATTACAATTAGCCGCAATCCAAATTGATGCCCCTTGTCCTACCCGACTATCAATTATGGGACATTCCACCTTCGACTAATAGATCGTTAAATTAACAGACGTTACGTAAATTATTTTATATTTTGGAATGTTAACGAAAGAATCAAAATGTTTCAAAAGTGAAAGATGTATGCTAATACTGTGAGTGACAAAAGGGAAACATAATGTTTTAATAAGCAATTAAAGGGGCGGGAAGACGAAATTGGAAACGCCAAGAACAGCGTTTTTAATTAAGTCCCAAAGTCGAACTCGCGAGGGCGAAGAGAGCGGATATTTCAATCCCGTTTTCTCGCTTAATTTCGTTTCGATTTTCGGAGCGACGTGGGTTTTGTTTGCAATCAACCCGAATCCCTTCCTAATCAGGAAGGAACGGAGACGTGCGATGCACCTGGACCGCAAATTTCTTAGCTAACCGTGCAGTGAAGACGACGTCCGAGTTTGCTAACTGAAATGCATCCGCGAAATTGCATAATCAGGACCGAATATTCTATTGTAAAATGCTGAGGGTTTCATAGTTTGCCCATTAAAAATAATTGGAAATAAAACCTAATTCGATTCGGATATAAATTGATGTAATTATTCTATCAAGTTTATTAAAAAAAAAAACATTTTAAGCGTAAATCTAGGAGAAGACAAGATAAATCTTCATTTGAAATGTCTGAATGAAGCAAACATTTAAAGAATGTATATATATTTGAGCAAGTATTCCAGAAAGTATTAGCGACAGGATTCTCAAGATTCCTCTATTTATGTGTGTTCAGCTGGCGGAGCGCGCAATCCTCGAGCTTAAGAGATATTTGAACGTGAAATAGCTTCGCCAGTTTACCAGACACAAAACGAAAACTGAAAATGAATGAAGTCCTCTTCCACTGTTGCAGTATTTTTTTTGTGTGCTTCTATTCATCTTCGGCGGTTTAAGATTTCAATTTAATTGGATAATTAAATTTTAAAACTCTGCAAGAATCAATCGATTTTCCGTGACACGAAACACGATAACGCATCGCAATTTTTCCTCTCGTATAAATTATACATTTATTTTGTCGGAATAAATAAATTTCCCAGAGGTCGCGCACGTAATTTTCGCTTTTCATCATTTCTGATGATTTGATTCGCGACTCCGCGGTTTTCCTTTCTCCATACTTCGGACTTAATTAACGTTCATCCCGTTCTTCTTGAAACTGTATTAAGAATAACAACAAGCTCGTATTTCATTTGAGGGAAATTCGGTAGTAATTTGTATTCATGAGATTCATAATCGAAAATATTCCACAACAAGTCATAAATTCTCTATATAATTATATAAATTTATAAGGAATTCGAAAATAATGTAACAGTGGAAATTTTATATCCTGCAGCTTTACCTTAAACAACGAAATGATGTAATTGTTATTTTTTTTCCATATACTTTACAATAGAATTTTAACAATGAGTTTCTTTCCGCTCCGTAATAAATGGCGTTGTACAATTAATACAAAGAAATTTTATGAAATACACTGCAATTACTAAATTACATTATACGATGAAATAACAAGCAAAAAATGTTTGCAAAAAAATAATTTTACCTGGCGCATCCACCATTTATTAAACGTTTTAAAATATTTTTTTATAATTATTTGTATAATAAATAAATAAATGGATATTAGCTGACAATTAAATCATAATTGCGTAAGAGCATACCCGGCGCATCCACCATACGATATTTAATCAAATTATGTAATTATTCGTCTAGATTGGCAATCAAATTTTAGCATGCACACTCAATATATATTTACTATTAATTCATTAATGGTTGAGGCAAATATATTTGTACGCAGCGATTAAATTATGTGTTTAATTGATATTATATTTTATTATATATGAAGAAAAAAATATTTTTACCCGGCGCATCCACCATTTGTGCTCTTACAAAAACGTATAATTTTGTGGTTGGATTATATAAAATAATATACGTTTAAACGATTATTGAGATAAGTGTTCACGATTTCGTAATGCGTGGACCAAAAATAGCGTGAATATTGTTGTTGCGTGGGCGGACGAATTACCTTTGGGCACGGAGAGCTTGACCTTACGTGAAGTTAAATTAATCGTGATTTTAATGGGTGTCGTGAATGGAAATATACACACAAAAAAAAATGTATGTTACATGACAGAGAAATAGTGTAATTGCTTTGGCACGGACCCAAAAAAAAAAGTTTAAATTGATTATGACGGAACCCGGAAATGAGTTAAAAAAATTGTATGCGCATTTGATGAACTAGTATTTTTCTCCATCTGTGCGTCGCCTAATTGAATCCTTTCTGCGATATCCTTTAAAAAGTGGCGAGTAATTGGCAATTAAAATGTCCGGCTATTAATAATCCGCGTGTATCGATCGGCATCTCCACCCTTCGTTCGTCCTCTTCGGTCCTGGACCGGAATATCACATGCAGAGCCCATCCGAACGCCATTAATGGCTATATCATCGCTCCTCGTCCTCTCGATGTGCAAATTGGTTTCAATTCGAGCCGTTTCTCTTCGCATGTGTGCGCCGTTTTAATGGGCGATTAAAAGTTGCTTTACTTTTTTTTTTTAAATATCACAGAAAAACGCGACCCTTCAACTTTTTATTCCTCGAAAGTGGAAAACTCCGAAAGAAGCGGTCCAGAATAATAATAGGAGAAAAAAAAATATGTATCAATTTATGTTGCGGATTAAAACTTTTCCCAATCGTAATGTGCACTCGTTCGGGGAAGTGATCTAAAAAGCGATAAATCGGTCGAGGATTAATGAAATTACCATAGAAATAGATCTATTTTACTTTGTTTTATTGAAGCTTTGTAGTTTGTGAAGAACCCATTTAGATAACTAACGATAATTGAGCGTATAATGCTCGGAAATAATAGTTATTTCTGAAATAAATTACCTACAATATTTTAGCTATGATTTTTGTGATTTAAACTGAAATTTATTTTAAATTATAAATGCAAAAAGTAATTAATTACTTTATAATTACTTACATCTGTGAACTGTGTATTTTTGTTGCAGATTTGTGCATTAAATATGCAATGCGTTCGCATCAGCGGCGAACTTCCACGATTGATAAAGTTAATGTTGGCAAGCGGAGTTCTCGGAATAGCTAATTTCCTTTTCGCAGAAATGACTGAAACTGAAACAAAATGTTACAGCGCGAGACATGCATTTTATTGGATTTCAGCGACGAAAACGAGCGTAGACATGTGCTGAAACGATATTAAGAGGGAGTGGGAGCTTTAAAACTTTGCATAATAAATGTGCGAGTTAATTAGTTCGATTGCGGCTGCGGCAATTCCATTACAGAAACACACCACTCTGACGGCATTTAAAAGCGTCGTAGTTTCGTGGCTCCAAAGTATACTTCAAAGATCAAGCGGAACGTGCACGCAGACATCGAATTGAAATCTTTCGAAGCGTTAACAAATCTGTTTGGGAAATGGAAAATACAACTGCTTTATGAATATTTGACTATTGTTATATTCTGAGATTTTTTAAGCTTTCGTAAATCCGTGCAGATGAAGATGAACGAAGCATAAGTATTTATAATAATGGCGAGCGTTTTCTGCATTCTTCGGCTCTTTCGTTGCGAGGAACTTCAATCTCTATTAAAAAGTTTGAAACAATAAGGTTTTCAGTTGAAGTTCCGGGAGCAAGTTTTTCATCGCATGCATTTTTTATCCATCCTCCATGAATAGTTAATGTTTATGCACTCTTTTAACTCTCGACCGAAAGAAAAAGAGTGAAGGAAAAAAATTCCTCCGACGGCTGCAACCCTTAATTTATGTACATATTCTCCCTGTCCACTTATAAATTTCAGTCAATTTACTTATCCCCGGCTCGAACCATCGACGCTTTAAATATTCTCCATCGGATCGCAATTATTCTCATGCATATTTTTTTGGAATAAAAATATAAAAAAAAACTAATGGAGTTATCAGCGTTGGTGAAGAAGCACGTAATAAAGTTAAATTTAAAAGTTCAATATTTATTATCCACTTAAAACCACAGTTAATTTATGAATTACAGTTATTGTAAATTATTATTTATAAATTTCATATTTGATTTTATGTTGCGAGCCACGAAATTCGTTTTGTTTCTTTACACTTTTCGTGTGAGTGCATGCACGAAGTCATCTGGTGCATCAACGTGCATCCTTCCCAAACCGCAACCTCTTTGTCCCAGATCCCATGATTTCCCACGCGACTCGCAGCGGAAGACTCAAACCCTTGCATTGTTTCGCACGTATGATTTACAGCGGTTTATTGTAACATAAAAATTCAATCGAACTAATAATATATGCTTTATGCAGCGCGTATTGTTAGTTCACGACAAACCAAGTGTAATACTGTATCAGCATTCAATATTAAATCAATATTGAGTGCACTTGCTTTGGATACTAATGAAATACCGAAATTGTATCTGGATTTGAGAGATTTTGAAGTGATACGACAAAGGACCGTGCACCTCCGACGATAAGTGACTTTGCGGTTTTGCGAAACTGTTGATCGAGTCCTGGTAATGAAATCGAGCGATAAGCGTTACAAACAGGGCTAATACAATGGGAATGGGTGGATGGTTTATCCTCAGGTCACACCACACCCATCCCACCTAGATTCGCACACGCTGCAGCCGCCTCCTCCGCCCCAATACAAACTCGCGCATGCAATTGAAACCGGAGCGAAATTCGCTACAAGCCATAAATTGCCACTTCCGCCACCGAAACATATGTACGCCGATTGTTCTGTGTTTGTCCTATTCGAATCATCGGCAGAAACGTCGCCGCGTCTCTCTCCCACCCATCGAAAATCATATATCTCTTTCTCTATACTGCCCCGTTTTTGTGAACCCCTCTATGTCTTTTCAATTTCGAGGCTATTAATTGCAGGCGCGCTCTTTAATTGCATATTAATTTTGTGAGAGTTTTTTTGTTTGAATCCTATACCTTTGATTTATGCCTGTATGGCTTTTCCATTTGTTTCTACCTCCTATTGTCAAACAGTCAGGAATGGAAAAAAACAACCCTACAATTTTTTTTATACAGATTTTCATCTAATATGGTTTCAAATTTGAAAGCTCCAAAACTTCACGTTACAAAATGTTGTTACCATTTGTAAATTACTTCGAAATAAATTTGATATTCTCAACGAAACAAATAGTAGAAAAGTTAGACTGAACCGGAAATTAACTTAATTAACTTTTGCATCGCTTTTACCTCATTTTCTGTGTGTCGTCGTCTCCTGCTGAACTCAATCATCGTGAAGCGACTATTTCCGGTTCGCGGAATTGACGCACCAAACGAAACCTTGCTTTTGCGTCTCCTCCCCATTTCTATTGCTTTGCTCTGTGCACAAACACTGTGTTTATTCATTTATTTATATGTCGATTTTGTTTTTTTTTGTTTTTTTTCCTATGTTTGCAACCCCATTTCAGACAAATGTTTATTTCGCTTTTCCGCCTCGCCGGCTTTATTTATCGTGTCCAGGTCGCTGTATTACAGTTCACCACGTGGCGTGCAGCAATTCACGGCCCATTCCATCCCACCCTCGTAAATCTTCATACGCTAAGACTAAAAGCCAGTCAGGGCAAAAAAAAGCGGATATTATCTCTGAGGAGAGTACAAGGAGATCGTAAACATTCCATGAAAATATGTTATGACTTGAAAGCATTTTTTTTTTACGAGTTGTTGGATTAAATAATAAATATTTGCTGCGTCATTATTTTATTTTAACGGGGAAAAGTTAATAATGCGTTCAGATTATATCGAAACAATTGACGAGGCGCGATCGATAGATGGGGCTTCACGCGAAAGGGTGCTCAATTTTATGAGGATTTGACACTTTCATCTATAGATTGTCCTTTGTGCGAAAATGCGAAAGATAGAAAAGTGCACACTCCTCTCTTCGTGTTTTATCTTCGCGCGCAATAATTTACTTTTATTTATCGACTCTAAGTTTCAAATAAACAGAGAAAGAGGCGTTAACTCCGAAAACCTCTTATACAACAGCTTTAGCAGCAACGAGAAGCGAAGAAGGGCAAAAATAATTTATTATATAGTTGGAATGGCTTCATGAAAAATTCAATAAAATTGCGCTGCAATTATGGTGGATGCGCGGCTCCCGGCGAATCTTTAATAAAAATAACAAAGGTCCTGCATAATGCATCCCCCGCTCGTTGCGAGCCCCCGTCGAAAATCGATTCGGCCGTTCATAAACGTGCATACTGAGAGTTATATTAAAACGAACGAAATTACGCACGAATTATTGAACACAAATGGAACGCAATCTTATGCACATTGCAGACCAATCTACATACGGAATGTCCTGAATAAAATCCGTGAATAAATATGCCTGTTACCGCTGCTACAATCCATCTTTGGTTTCGCAGTGCTGGGAATACCGCGTTTCGCAATTAGGACAATCGAAAATTGAGCCATAAATCGAACGGGTCACTTGAAATGTCTAATTGCTATTTGGTGGCGTGTAATCGGAGGGTGGGCGCATTTTCCGGGAGAGAAGAGTCGAGTCTAATTAATATATTAATTAGCAGGATATTTTCAGCAGTTTTATTGCAAGCTTCTGAAAGGCACTTGAAGCATTTTCGGCTTCAATTAACGCATAAATTGGACGCCGGAAACGGGTCTTCGTGCAGCGAGACTTTGGGGATGATTAAAGGCGATCAATTTTCTTGTGATCACCGGAAAATTAAGGAAAACATTGCATTAATAACTCAAAACTTGAATTGAATAATTTAATTGCATTTAAACTATTAGCGAAAACTTAATTAAAACCAAATCTAAATAAAAACGATGTTAGTGGTATTTAACAAAAAAAATAACTGAAGCAATCTGTGTATGCGGTTGGCAGGATTTCGCTGTTGCGAAACTTATATTCTCGCAGCTGTTTAACGATGTTTGCAGATTCCGCACGTTAAGTCCATATAGAAAAAACAAGCAATGCAAACTTCTTTCTACTTGTTACAGTCCAATTCTGCACGTAAATTATTGACTTTTTATTTTCTTGTTTGTTTCAGAAATCTTGAAGGATGGTAGAGGAAAACAGCAGTTGTCCGGAGGAGCCGGTGGCGGTGTACAACATCAGCTTAGGTTTCACCGCTGCGGTTCCCGAATGGGAAGCCCTCCTCACCATCTTCACTCTCACCATGATCATAATCTTGACGGTGATCGGTAACATTCTGGTCATCTTGAGCGTCTTCACGCATAAACCATTGAGGATAGTTCAAAACTTTTTCATCGTATCTCTGGCTGTCGCTGATCTCACCGTGGCAATCCTCGTGCTACCTCTGAATGTGGCTTACTCAATTTTGGGTAGATGGGTCTTCGGCATTCACGTCTGCAAGATGTGGTTGACGTCGGACGTGATGTGCTGCACAGCATCCATCCTCAATTTATGCGCAATTGCTTTGGATAGATTTTGGGCAATAACGGATCCCATAAACTACGCGCAAAAGAGGACTTTGAAGAGAGTTTTATTGATGATTGCCGGAGTTTGGATTCTATCTTTAATCATAAGCTCTCCGCCGTTGATCGGTTGGAACGATTGGCCCGAGCCGGACGTGTTCGAGAAGGAGAGCATCTGCAAACTGACGGAACGACAAGGCTACGTTATTTATTCCTCGCTGGGATCTTTCTTCATTCCTCTCTTCATCATGACCATAGTCTACGTGCAGATCTTCATAGCCACCAGAAGGAGGTTGAGGGAGAGAGCGCAGGCCTCGAAGATAAGCGCGATCTTATCGAAGAATCCGGTGAAGAGCAGCAACAAAAACCAGGACAGGGAATCGGTGAGCAGCGAAACCAACCACAACGAGACGGAGCATGCGGTTAACAAAAGCAAGGATAAAAAGTCGAGGAAAGCGAAGAAGAAGCGGAAAAGCGAGAACGAAAACAACGAGAAATCCAACTTCCTGAAACCGGTTTTGGTTAGAGAGGATTCCTTCACCGACAACGCCGATTGCTCTTCCGGATCGCAGCGAAAGAACTCCCTGAACCCTTGCACTTCCGACAAAGACGTAATCCCGAACACCACGAGCACCTCCGTGAAATCCGAGTCTCCGCAATCGAAGATATTGAGCTGCAAACCTCCTCCGGAAATCCTACCGAAGAAACCGGGAGTGGTGTACCAGTTCATCGAAGAGAAGCAGCGGATCTCCTTATCGAAAGAGCGCAGAGCCGCTCGCACTTTGGGCATCATTATGGGCGTCTTCGTCGTGTGCTGGCTGCCGTTCTTCCTCATGTACGTCATAAATCCCTTCTGCTCCAGCTGCTGTCCATCCGGCCGCCTCATCAACTTCATAACGTGGCTCGGATACATCAATTCCGCACTGAACCCAATCATTTACACCATCTTCAATTTGGATTTCAGGAGGGCCTTCAAGAAACTCCTTGGAATGCAACCTTAATCATTTCTCTCTCTCTCTCTTTATTTAGTTTCAAGACTGATCACTAGTGTGTTTTTTTTATTAAATTATTTATAATAAAGTAAAAAAAAAATAAATAACGAAAAGTACATTGTAAATACGATCCGCAATTAAATTGTAAGTTCGATTTAAGTCGAATTATAAGAATAAAGACATTCCAAAAAAAGAAAAAACGTTAAGCACAAACAATATAATAATAATAACAATTTAGCAATCCGGTTTCTTAGCATTACTGAGCCCAATGTTAAGAAACCGAAAACGAATTAAGAATACTTAAAGATAAATAAATGTAAGACTCTCTAGCGTGTAACATTGCTGTTTAATTTATAATTGGAAACATATACATATAAGTGAACGTACTTTAAGGTTACTTATTGGATAGGATATTAAGGCATTGATATTCGTAGTTGGATTAAATACTAAGGAGTAACGATGTTTCTATTATGTTTTTGTTCAATTTTTTTTTATATAAATATTTATCGTGTTTACATGATTATTTCGCAACTTTTTATCGACGAATTATATAAATAAATATATACTATATATATTCGATGTTATTTGCTCAATTGATTGGACGAAGTGGAACGAAGATGATGTACAGATTTTAAACGGTGATGATGTGATGATGATCTTAGAATGGAAATGCGGAGCGACGTTTATTTTCTATTGTAGACTTGTTGGATATTTTATGTAAATAAATATATAAATAAATCATGTTTTCTTAATCAAATTTCTTATAATTTTCACAAAAATATTTTAAAATAATCGTAATACAACTGAGGTAAGTTTAATAATTTAATTTCATGTTTCATAAATAAAGGTGGAGGCGCAGGGTTTATTCAATTTTTGTTTCAATTAATACTAAATTTTGGATTGAAAGAATGCAACAATGTTTGTAGACAAAGTCGATAATCTCAGGAGGAAACTATATAGAACAAAGCCTAAACAAATAGAGCTGTCCTTGTGACGTTCGGCCCATCCATCCATCCATCCATCTCCATAAACACGGACATGATGAAAAGCAAATATTGGTGGTCGGTTTTTGCGCGCGAGGGTTGACTTCCCAAAATTCGCAATTTCAATTCTGTGTACTAATTATCGCCTCCTGCCATTTTCCCAACATATCTGTTCTATTTTCATTTGTTTTATTTTATATTCAATTGTTTTGTTCAAGCATTTCGAGCGATGCAAAAGCAAATAATAGACGAAATGTTCGAGTTAAAATATATCCGAGCAATAAATCACATAGTTTTGTATAGTGTCGACGGGAGATGAATGCGATTTATTTATAATAAAAAAAATATATATGTACATAAAAGGAAGACTGGCTCGTTTGAAAGAAGCGCAAGATCGAAGACAAAGTTTGCGTCTATTTAAATAAGATCCTATGCGCCTCGCAATAGACTTCAAAAGGTATGAAATATTTCCATGATTTATGAACGGATCGATCCATTTTTACTTTTTACACCTTAACTTTTTTTTTTCTCTCGTTTTGTACGCGTTGCAGTTGAGACTCCCTAATTGGATTATTTGCGGTGGAAATCAATGTAATTTCTCTAAATTTTGGATGAAGTTCGTATCATTAGCAAGTTACCCGGAGAAACTTTAAAGTTCTGCGATGTCCCCGGGAATCCTTCGTCGTCATTCCTTCGCTAAAATAATTATTTCGCACCTACAGAGAATTGCCTTCGTAACCGGTGACCCTCGTTCCATCCCTCACGATCGTTATTATCATTCGTACCCTCGAGGTATGTCGGTGCGGGCCTATTGGTCTCATTTTCCGAATTCCACGTCTTCGCCAAGACCCAACCAACAATTTGGAGAAAAATTTCCAAGTTGGAGAAACACCAATAGTTTTTATTTAATAAAATACATTTTATAACATTTATTTACTTGGATTTAATAGAAATATAAACACCATTAATTACTAATCTAAAATATTGTAACTATTATAGTTGTGATGATGTTAGATAGTAATTGCTTATAGATGTTGTCAGGTGCAAGAGGGCAGAGGAATGAGCAATAAAATAAAGCAGTATCCCTTAGCCCATTTAACATCGACCCAGACCATAAATTCTGCTTAAGCCGTTGAACGCCTCTTCCTCCTTCTCCATTTCCTCGGGCCGAACTCGCGGACTGGGGAGTACTTCGTTTGGATTAGTGCATATCTTGAGCCTATGTTTCGGAATTCGCCCCGGAGACTTGTTGAGCGCGGAACGCGAAGAGAGAAATGATAAAGGAAAACCTGGAAATGAAAACAATAAAACATTGGAACGTCCCTTTGTGTCTCTTCTTATATAATAGTGCAGCGAATTAGAGGAAAGGAGACTTTAAGCCCTTTCCATTGGAGGGTTAAACCATCCGCCTCTCTCTACCAACGAGCTTTACGTTAATTAATTAATTAACAATTTATACAACTAAAAGCTTTCGAACGTTTCGCGACTCTAATAGTAATAAGATAATGAAGAGCCGATCACTTAATTATAGATTTAAATTATAAATTAAGTTCTTATTTTATACTAATATTTAATTCGAATTATTTAATTAATATTAAAATTCGTAACTTGAGAAAATTAAACATTTTGTAAAGCAAGCAAGATTATCGTATATTTATTTTTATTAAAAAGTTAATTCCTCTTTAAGTTTCAAACTATTTTAATTAATAATTTTAAATAACGTTAAAAAAATTGTAAATACCAAATTTTTATTTAGTAATTAAAAATTGCTTTAAACCATAAAGATTAAGGTGGATTTGAGAATGCACGAAAATTACGTGCATAAATTGAGGGGACAATGCAGGAGAGATAAACTCGATCGCTTATGCGAATATGCATAAAGCAAATACCCGAAACCGGAACGTTTAAGGCTTATCCCTTTTCTCGCGATCCGAAGGAAATTCAATTTACCTGCCATCAAATAAATATCTACACGGAAATACGTTCGGAAAAATACGTTCCGCTCCATATCTCGCCGCAAATATAAATATTTTTAGTATCTACGATTGTTTTCTGCATGTCCGATACGGATGGACGACTTTCATAATGGTTTGCCCTTTTTTATCAGATTTTTATTTTCATTTTTTCACAATCGAACGATGATGCTGATGATTATGATAGCGTTTATCTTTTTTTGATGTGCGCCGTTGAACTAATGAACTCCGATCAAAGGATTTTCAGCGGAGAGTTACATGCATGTTGCCCCACATTTTATTTTTCAGTCGGTTTCACGTATGAACGAACTGAAAAAAAAAACTCCCCAAAACCCGATGAATGAATAAATGAGAGGGAAATCGAATGGGAGAAGAGAGAAAAACAAAGTAAAATATACATAAATAAATAATATTGCGAGACTGAAGCGTAGGTAATCAAAGCTTAAATATTTAACGGCCCGTTTGAGCAAACGTCAGATACGGAAAAATCAGATAGCGGAGCGAATTGAAAATTATTCATACGGAATCTTACCTGTTTATTTCGTGCAAAACATTGTTTATTTTAATAATAATTGAAATTATTGCCAATTTTAATACAAAAGTACAAAATCCACTAAACTTTTTTACAAATTGAAAAATTTTGAAATTTTTTTTTTACAATTTCCTTGTATATTACAAAGAAGTTTTTAATATGAAAAATTTAATAATAATGTTAATTAGATCACTAAATAATCCACTAGTTAATAAATTAAAATTTGAAATATATAACCCGGCGCATCCACCAAATTATAGATAATACAAATAATAGCTGAAATTAATAATTAAATACACTTTAAAAGCTTTTAGTAATTAGCAAGTGTAAAGTGAAAAAAAAACTTATTATATACAAGATAACGTAAAGAATATACTAAAAACTGTAATTATTCCGTTTTAATTTTTAATTACTACTGTTTACAAACTAATTTTCCGTTATTAAAAGAGGAAAACGCGTGCTGTTTGATAAACCGAAAGGACTGGGTATCATGAAAGACCTCATCTCATCGTTCCATAAAACGTACACACTTTTCCCCGTTCAACGTTTTTATTTTTAATTGGAATTTTTCTTCTCGTTTACTGGCGTAGTGCGCCGCAATGAAAATTTTTAATTTAGGAAAACTAGTTTTTCCCTTCTATTTAAATTAACAATTTACACAAGGATAAAGTAGAAAATAACCGTGGGATGAGAAAATGGATTTAAAAAAAAAACGCTTATTTGTACACAGATGCGCAAGATTTTAAACGACCATTCAAATATTTGGTTTTAATCTTTTCAGCAACGTTTAATTTTCTTTATTTCAAAAGTTCACTTAAAATTTGTTTAATTTTCCGTTTTACTATAATAATTGTCATAGTTACTGCGTCCTTAGCAATTATGCATAGCAACTTTTTAATGTTTCAGTAACCATAGTAACGTTCTTAATATTTTTAATAATTTTTCTCGGATTTCTTTTTTTTTTTTTGAATAAAAATAATGTTCTTATTTTATTTTATGCGGATGATAAAAGATGGTATTCGACGGTTAAGGCAATATGAGAAATGGGAATCGCGGTTTTCGGTTGGAAAATGCACGTTGAAGAATGGGTCGGAGAAACTTTTACAAATTGCCGAACTATACGTTAGGAAAACAGAATCCGGCAAGCAAGCATCGCAGGTGTGTTCTTTGAAATTGATGCCTACCTATCATTCCATGCAGCGATGCGCACAAACACATTAAATTCCTGAACGTAATTGCAATCGATTTGCGTTTGATGAGGCCCAAACTATAATAAACGCGAACTATTTTGCTGTCTGCCTGCATTAATATCAGATAAAGCCATTCCCAAACATCACTCGGACCGCAGCAACTGCTGCCTGTTTCATCCTTTCAATTCTTTATTTCTATTTCTATTTTTTTGTGTCTAGATGGAAAACTACTCTCGGATTTAATTAAACTTACCAAACGCACGCACGAAGCTAGAGCAGAACTAAAACTAGTTTACTTAATTAAAATAACAATGATCCTGCGCGCGAGGACCTCGTGAAGTGCCTGCATAAATTCAGTGGCGATTCCCAGGGCGCTAATTACACTCGTGCGAAACATACACATTCCCCGGAATTGCGGAGAAAATCAACAGACTGGACCGAAGGAACGACGTTATTAATGGCACAGTATTTCCGTCGCTTTTAAACTTCCGTTTCGGGAAAACCCAATAACCACACTTGAAAAAAACTTTATGTTATTTTTTTTTATTAACATAATTTTAAAATTCAGAAAGATTTTTATTTCAAAAATGTAATTTTACATTATTATTTTGGTATCATAAACTGAAGTTAATTCCGAATTAGAATGAATAATTGAATATGTAGGGTTTACGGTTTAGCGTATTTGGGTGAAGGAATAAAACTGTTGAACGAGTTAACAAAAAAAAAGTACTGTTTATTTGCGTTTTTGCGGTGTTTATTAAAATCAATCCGCTTAATTTTCTACTCCAAATTTACATGGATTTGCGGAATGCGAAGTTACATGGAAAAAGGGAGAAATGCGGAGAGCATTTTCGCGAAGAATTTTAATTAAAAAAATTGTCCATTGTTAAAATTCTATCGCGTTCGATAAAAATTACGCGGTTGGAAATGAAATGTCCCAAAGCCGCTGTCGCTCCCACCTCTCACGTGCTTCGCTCGCACCGGGCGAGAATTCTAAAAATTAGAGAAGAATGCACCGGAATGCCATTGATATAATGGCATTCCTCGGGGCCGCAGTTCGCGTGACCGTCTCAAATTTTAGGATTCCAGAAAATCTCCATCATACTAACTCCCAAAAGAAAAACTGTTCACAAAATTAGCAATACGAAAACAACAAGAATTTGAAATTGGATTTAGTTTTAATAAATTGTGAAGTTTCCGCTAAATCGATTTCTTAACGAAACAACAATAAAAAAGACTATAAAGGTAGTTGTTTTTGAGGTAATTGCATTTTTTTACTGCAAATTTATTTATGAACTTCTGGAGATGTTAAATGGATCTTCTCGTTCCGTTGAACGATGAGCGAACGGCCATAAATTAGGTTTCCTCCAGTTTACGGCTGCAGATGATAACCTTTCGCGATCTCGTTTTATCGCCGATACGAGAAGCGCGTTCGTATTAGCAGCAGCGGCGGCGGCAGCAGAAAAGACGACCTTCGTTACGAAGAAAGCGTTATTCCTCCGCAATTTCGAAATTTATTTTACTTTAATAGTACGGCCGACAATTACGTTCTTTTTGTTATTGGGAAATTACATGTAGTCCCATTGCAGAACGACACCAAAAATTTATAATACAATGCACGTTACATCACGAACTAATTTCATTTGGAACAGGAATTACATAAAATTCTTCATTTTATAACATCTAAACTTTACTTTAAAATTTTACTTTCTCAAATTATAATTTCTTAATTATTAAAAATAAACAATGAATATTCTTGTGCGATGAGTAAATAAACTCTTTTTATTCATTAAAATTTCTTTGTTCTTTGCTTCTCTTAATGAGATCAAAATACTCGTAACATTTCATTGAATTAATTAAAATATACAAATAATTACTTTATGCTAAAATATACTAAATATTCTAATTTCATTATTTATTTAATTGTTGAATATTTAATTAACATTTCAAGAATATAAAATGCTCGATTATTCTATTTAAAAGCGTTGAACGTTTTCTAGGTTTATGGCGAGATCTAAGCTAAATGGCGATCGAGTTTCAAAATGAAGAAATAATGCAAATAACATGCGAACAAAACGCAGTTAAAAACAAAGAAAAAAAATGTTGCTTTAATTGTCGATCGGTGCATTTCTTTCACTATTATGTAAACGCCGGTGGTCTTCGGGGATCGCGTTAGAAGGGGATCCGTTATGAAACGATCCGCTATTTTGCTTTCGTTTCGAAGAGAAAATCAGCTCTGAATACAAATTTTATGTTCAATTGCTGTTTAGGAAAAAAAAAATCAATTGGAAGACGCAACGCACGATTTTGTTGTAGTAATTACGTCGACGATGATGGCGTGTATGTGTAATACGTTAAGATTTATTTAGGTCTAATTGATACGGTTATTACCTCTTCAATGTTAAATTACTGATTGTAACACAATTTTTAGTTTTTTAATATATTTAATTTAATATTATTCAATATTAAATTGCAGCAATAAATTTACTTAAATTGATGAACAATTAAATAAATCAAATTGGAAGATTAAAACACGATTTTCTTGTAATAATTACGTTTATTAAGTGGAGAATTATGTAAAGTTTTATAAATAAATAATTGATTAATTAATTTTAAATTATAGAAGATGATGTAATATTGCATTATAAGTCTACACGATTTTGTTGTAATAATTACTCTTTTTTGTGATTTAATATAATATATAGATTTAATTTTTAAATTTAAAAGTATTGTTGTTAATTTAACTTAGTTTATTAGTTGAGTAAGTTTTCTACTGATGTAATTCTTGGATGTTCATCAAAGTCAAATAGATGATGCGGAGGAGTCTGCGGTCCGTAAGTTTCTGGGAGATCCGAAGGAAATGTCCCATGCAAAATACACGTGGAGAGAGGTGAGAGCGCAGCTCGACATGTACGTTTCTACGAATTATCGTAGACCTAACAAGATTGGAGAAATTTGCATATAGAGTGAAACAATGTCGATTGTAGACAACAAATCACGCCTCGCATCCTTCCTTCCTTCCGACAAATCTCTCCCTCGTTTAACTAAAATAATTTCCAACGAAAATGAGTAGAATAATTCAAAAACCGACGTGGATCGCCGCGAAGCGCGGACTGACCTCAAACAGCGCCGAAAGTAAAAGTGAACGAGAGAAGAGTTCACTTTCTGGGTCGAATATGAAGAAGACGGCGATGATGATGATGATGCACCGAAAGCTAATACACATAAAAATCCACGCCACTCGCTCGCATGAACGCAATTGCACAACTGTAGATCTTATACTCACACTTATTTAGTTTTAGTTTATTTTTTACATAACATTCTTCAATCTATTATTTAAGAAAATAGAAGATGAAAAAAAAATTGCGAAAGTAAATTATATTAAACATTTATTGCATATCCAAAATTTCCTAACCGTAATTGCCATTCTGGTTGAAAATTTTTCAACAATTATTTGCATCTGTGTTTATCGTTTATCAAATGGAATTTCAGCTTTACCATTCAAATCCAAGGAACAATAAGCAGACGATAAATATCCAGAATATTTCATTATGAAAACTGGCGAAAATGCATTTTTTTTGCACCTGAAATATGCATGCATTTTTCGTAATAAAAAAAATCTTTCCTTTTTTGTGATTTGGTCCGCGTTATAAACACGAATAATGGTCCGAATAAACTAACCGCAAAGCTTTATATTCGCATATTGCATAACCGTAAGTTTCAGGATCGTAAATTACACACTTTTTTTTTTCCAAACTTTATTTTAAAATCTATCTTTATTACAACTTTAAATTAAAGTTATAATTCTTCCAAGTTTATGCGTTGAAATGCAATTTTTTACTAACATTTATTTAATATTAAAAAATATATATAAAATTTTTTTTTATCTAGAAATTACATAAAATCTTCAATTTAAAATTAATTTGAAATTCTATTTTGATTGTGATGAATACTGTTTTGGAATGATTAAAGAGTTGGAGATTCGCGCGTTGAATGTAAGTGAACGTATTGGCAGGAAAGTTTGCCCGAAAAGGATCGACTTAAAATGCTTCCAGTTTGCGGCGGATCGTGATCCGTGCGAAAAGATCACAAAGACAATGAACTGCAAATTGAGTTGAGCAATTGCCATTAATTGCCGGACTTCTTGGAACTGAGATGAAAGAAAGAAAAAAATATAAATAGAAAAGTTCAAGTCGAAGTCGAAGAGGCGTGAAACTATTTCATCGGTACAAGTTTGTCTCATCGATATACGCAACATTGCATTGTTTATTTCTCAGAATTTTTATGCAGCAAACATTTATTGATACTTTTTGTAAAATTTCGAAAATGCTGTTATAAATTAATCACAAATTAATAAGGAAAATGTATAAAGAATTCAGCTCGAAACGTAATAGTAATTTTAGTTGATTTACGAGGGCAGACATAAATTATTCTATTGATTAGTTTCTCAAAGTTTTTTTCTTCATCTCCGCATCATCTACACTTAATTGAAACCTTGAGTGAATCGCCGCTGCTCCAATAATAATAATAACACAATTTCTTTAAGGTTAATTAGTTCTAATACCGAGAAGACGAGTGAACATTCTTCGTCTTCTTTCTCGTGCAGAAAATATATATAACGCAACAATATAGAAAAAAATAATATGAATCGTAGGAGGCTGTTGCGTAAACGCAAATTCGTGGCCTGCTTAGATCATCGTTTAATTTTTATTTATTTTTTATACATACAGAATCTTTGTTCGATTTTCGAAACGTTCGCAAAAGTCTAATTGCACGTTTCGATCAAATAAAAAATATATAAATAAATGTATATGCAAATTGATTTTTTTACTGCATTCAATAAATCACATCATTTCATCATTCCAAATTCATATTTTCAATATTTCATTCACAATTTGATAGCTTTTTCAGTTGAGATTTTAATTATTTAATAAATATGTTTAATTAATAAGTAATTAAAATTGCGATTCAATAGCTTTAGAGACGTTTTGATGCATTATACTGTTGTGAAACAAAGTTCTGGTCGTGACGGATCACAAACCCTTTTCGAACAATTTTCGCGTTTGTTGCCTAATGGGAATACGCGAACAACAATGAGAGGGCACGGAGGGTGGACAAAAAAAATAAAGGACCGGAGAAAACGGAACCGTTGCGTAAGTTTATGGTAATTCCTTTCGGAATCGAGTTTCGAAGTTTATCCGAATCCTGAATGAATTACGTTACATTATTCGCAAAAAAAAAACTTTGCTCCAACACACATATACACACGCTATTCACAGAATGAAGAAGTAAAATAGAGAAAAGAAAAAAATATGATGATTATAAAACGTAATTTCGTTGCAACACATCACTATATTGAATCGTTGTAATTGCAATCGTCGTATCAGAATTGAAACTTCAACGTTGTTAATATTGAATATGTAAATCATTTGAAAATTCGGAAATGAGTCGGAAATATCTTTAAAATTCCTTCATAAAGATATTTCGGATATTGTGCAATAAATAAGTGAGGAAATTTCGTGCGTGAAATATTGCGGGGAAAATCCGTTTTGCACACTGAAATAATGGCCGGTGTTTGCTGTTTGTATGACAATAAATATTATTATTATTATTGCAAACTATTTGAAATGTTTCGGCAATGAAAAGCCCGGAATCGAATCGACTTGACATTTAACCGAATGAGTTGTGCTTTTTGGCCGAAGAACGTTCTCATTATTATTAAATATATTGTATGTATATTTAATTTATTATTTTTTTTGGATAGGATTTTAATGGTACCGAAGGATGAGTTTTGCCGAAGGACGAAGATTCCGTTTGATAATTGAACCACATGTCGACAATATTAATAATGTAGCGTCTTTCTCTTCTCATTTGCGCGCTGCGTTGTATGTAGATGAATAAGAGTCCAAGGATGTTCCAGATTACGAGCGAAATGCCATTGAAATCGCTCTCGCACTAATTCCATCGATCATCAATTATTTACATTAGCCTTAAGCGATTACGGGGAAAAAAGAGATGGATCCGTGCGCGGAGCAGGAAATAATTTCCCAAAGGATGCGAATATGTGTGCTTCCTTTCTTTATATTTTCTTTGTAATTGCCTGCAGCGAGTAATCAGACCTCGCGGATTAAATGCAGCCCTCGTCGGAGGAGTAACCTTTCTTATTTCAACGAATTATTAATATAATAACTGCAGCTTTCCTCCACGCGTCAATTGCTTTATCTCGAGCATCCTTGCGGAAGATCCTGAGCTTATTCGGTTACGTCCTTGAGATACGCGAAAGTGTGCACCGAATAGCACATTTTTTCCTTTCCAACAATAAAATATCTTCCATTTATAAAATTATTATGAATGCGTGTCCTGGCAATATATAATGCGAAGCGTTTCCTTCGAGGATATGGAAACAATATTGTCCTCGCTTTCAATACACTCTTCCTTTCTTTATTTCCTCTTTCATCCCTTTTTTTTTCTTTCTTCACGAATTTATCGCATCCGCTTCCAAATACAAACAGGTTCGATACCATTACGATTGATTGATGGAACGACCACGCGGAGACAAACGATTGCTCAGGTTTCCATCAGCGAACAACAAAAAAAGAAAACCTCCTGCAGATAAACCCCAAAAGATTGGCTCTTCCACATAACATTCGTAGATTTACAAATAAATCTTTTCAAACACAATACGCGATCCCACATTTATTGAAACATTATTCAACTTTATTGGAAAACCTTAAAGGTATTTTATTATTATATCATCGAAAACAATCAATCAGCATAAAATTAGATTCTTTAAACTACATTATTATTAAATGAAAATTAATTTAAACTTAATAGAAAATAAATGGCAGCAAAATGAAATGATTAAGTTTCTTTTATGACAATTTCCATTTTTATTTCATTTCAAATCTATAAACATTAATTTTATTAACGATAATTTATATATTGACATAAATAATAATTGTGAAAACGAAAATTTAAATTAATTTATATAAATGAGTTTCCTGATTTTACGACGAATTTATGAAATGTAATGCGAACGCGATTTCGGGAATTAAATTTAAAAAATAATAATTGATTATATTTCGGGGAAAACGCTGCAAATGCATTGATTATAAACAGTAGCGATATAAATAAATTTATTTATTCATTATATTCAAAAAAAGCTATAAATTATGCATCAAAATATAATTTTAATCAAATATGAAATTAACGTGCAAAAAAAGAATTGTAATTAAATTTTTAACAAAATGTAATTCTTTTGCAGAACAATAAATTCGTGTTGAGAAATGTTAGGGGGGTTGGATTGTCGCATTCGGGAGGAAGAAATAAACGTGAATTAATGGTTCCGCTCCGTGTAATTATAATTAAAATTAAACAAAAAATTTTTTGAATGCGAAGAACCGCGAAAGGAATTTTAATCCCTTTCTTTCTTTCTTTAAGTTTTATTGTAAACTTTTCCGCTTATTTTATTTTGTTGGTTGTTAGTTTACTTGTTTTGTAATGTTAATGTAAATTGCAGACAGATTAAGTCGTAATGGGTGCAATTGCGCTCGTCCCTGCGCCACTCTTATGATCGTCCCAGATATATCTGTGTAACCCACATTGGAAACGCGATTAACCGGATCAAGCGGTGATTCAAACAAAGCCGTAGAATTACACTTGCAGATCCGCTAATTGCGGTGCGCTCTCATCCAAATATCATCAGCGTTGCACACATCAATCAACATTATTTGCGTTGAGCAGAAAATTTGGAATGAATCGCTACGAACCAAAGGAAAAACGCAGCAGATGTTAAATAAACATTAAAGAAATTACGTGTTAGCGTTCTATTTTTGTATATGTAACTATCGAAGGTTTCAAATAAATTTTATTGCAAAGAATGTTTCAAGATTAATCGATTCATTTAACCGTATTCATTAGATAATTATAACAAAATTTTTATTAAAACCTCTGCTAATTTCTTTTCACTTATATAAATTTCATTTGATAAATCATCTTCAAAGTTCAGTATTTTCTATGATTAATTAAATTATAAAGTAAAGAATTTTGCTTCATTGTAACGAGTATTTCTATAGAAGAGAATATTTTTCTGCAGAAGTGATTGAATATTTTTACGACTTCCTCGAGAATGCGATTGACGTACTCGCTAATTAATCTCTCTTCTGCGATTTTTCTCTCTGCGAAAGAGCGCGCTCGTCTTCGCGATTCGCGCGTTACGCAAAAAAAAAACTTTCTTTCTTTCTATCCATCCGTCGCCTGAAATTTTTACCTGGCTCTCCTTGAGACGTCGTCTCTCCAATTGAAGAGCGTTTGACGGACGAGAAAAGTGTAGCATCTCCGCTGCTCTTCATCATCTTGTATAAAAGCGACGGCAGGGAATGCCAAAAGCGTCATTCGATCGTGCGACATCTTCTAATCACATCACATCACATCAATTGCATCCAACCATGAGATTCGTGAGTGTAGTAGCAACAATAGAAGCGAACTGAGTAATTTGAACGAACTAATTTTGATCCTTCAGTTTTTGGTCACTCTGCTGGTGGCAGCCGTCGCCGCCGATCGTCTCGAGAACACGTATCTACCACCGAACAGTGCTCCAAGTGCTGGAGGAAGCGATGGCTTTTTAGCGCCTCCAATTGGCGGCGGTGCTCCTTCGACCAGCTACGGTGCACCTCCGCAAATCCCTTCGACTTCTTACGGAACTCCTTCCACGAAGTACGGAACTCCTTCAACCAAGTACGGAGTTCCTTCGGGAGGTCCATCCAAAGACGCCAGTGCGACCATCCTCAGATTCAACAACGAAAACAGCGGCGATGGGACTTACAAATTCGAGTAAATTCACCTAAAAACACCTTATTTTTTACCTCATTTTCTGCAAAATTGCAGCTTCGAAACGTCGAACAAGATCTCCCAGCAAGAGCAAGGCATGTTGAAGAGCGTCGGCAGCGACAAGGAATCCTCCGTCGTCGAAGGAACTTACTCCTACGAAGGCCCCGATGGTAAAACTTACACCGTCCACTATATAGCCGACGATCAAGGTTTCAGAGCCACCGGCGATCATCTTCCGACACCTCCTCCAGTCCCGGTCGAAATCCAGAAGGCTCTGGATAGGATGACATCTGGAGGCGGAAGCAGGAAGTACCTGCCCCCGAGCAACGACGAATACCCGTATTAATTTAATTGACTTTAGTCGAAGAAGAAGAAAAAAAAACTAATAATAACAACGAAAACACACATGTACAAATCTGTAATTATTACGTAATAACTCGAAGCGAAATAAAAACATTCTATTTATAATATTATGAGCCGAAAGTTTAATTCTACCAAAATCACTAAATAAAGTCTGCGAAGTTGTAAATAATAAAGAATAGCGTAATTAATTGTGAGCGCAACGAAAAGTTTTATAATTAACAAAATTATTCCGTATTCTCGCAATGAAGATAATAATGATGTTGAATATTTCGTCGATCCGCGAGATTAGAATTGGGTTAGTTGAGCCTTCGGGCTTTCATGTCTGAGCTCCGTAATTCAACCAATTCCACGCATTCCATTAAACATCTCCATTATATAAGTAGTCTCGCTGTAAGCTCTCACAAAAGGCGTCCATCTCCTTTTATTTCGTCGACAAATCAATGAATTCAATTCACATTTCCTTCCAATGTGTAAAATAACAACGAATTTGCATTGTTAGTTTAATGAATCGTATTGTAACTTTATCTAGCGTGCTGCAATCGACGCAAAATACATTATACAATAATGTTACTCTCTAATTAACGAATTACGAATTGTTCAATTAAATTTTATATTTCCCCGCTATCCGAAACGAAAATCGGATTATGTTATATATTCCCATTACGAAACTCAATATCGCTTTCAATTGTGAACACAAATTTGATAACAACAAAAAATTTGATTTTTCAATTAACCATCCCGATTGAAATTTTTAATTGAGTTTATTTTAATATTTCAAATTTCAAATTGCAAAGATTGAAATTTTCTTGTGGTGGAGGTGTCGGGAATTGCTAGCAGCAAACAGCGCGGAAAATGGAAGATCGAAACCAATTTCTAACGAGTTTCCGTGGTTACCTGTACCGAACGTTTGCTTGCATTCGAAACAACCTCAAACAAGTTTTGCTTATTGGTTGTTGTTGTTGTTGTTGTTGGTTACTAACCCTTTTGTATAGTTGTGCGGTTTCTATGGCATCGAAATCTGAGCATTTAAATTGCAGGATTCCATCGAAAACGTTCGGAAGTTTCGTCCTCACCTGCAAAATTCCATTCAACAAAAACCCGAATTCCCCATTTGGCCTCGTTCACTTACACGTCCCAACGCGCTACTGCGAGACTAGGTCTAATTAAATAAACAAATGACGGTTGCGCAATTCGGCGATTGTGATTGGGCCCTATTCATGCATCGTGTTTTATTTATTTTTCCTGAATGAGGTTCCACTCTTTTATGTTTCAATCAAGGAGGAGGCAGAAGAATGCCGGACGGACGAAGTGCGTGATTGATGAGCGGTTGCGCAATTAAAGCGCAGGTCACGACATCTCTTCAATCCAAATTCAATTCTCAACAGAAAATCGTATTTAAAAACGATCTAGCGATCCATTTGAAACAAAACAAAAAATTTAAACGAGACTTAGTAATTAGAATTAATAGAAATTTCAAAATTGTACTTAAATTAATACTTTCACTTAAATAAATTATAAAATTATTAAGATGTGTACTTTCTCGTTTATGCTGATTTAAAAACTCATTGCTTATTTATTTACTCGACTTTGTAAATAATAAAAATGCAAATGTTGAATGTCTTGCTTTACAAATTTGAAAGAAATTATGCTAACAAATTGTAGTGAATAAAATAAGTATATCTCGTTTATTTTCGTTACATAAGAATTGCTACAAGCTATTTAAAGTTTCGACATACATTTTATTAAATATAGTAAATACCAACAACGTTTTTTACACAGCAAATGTAGAATCTGTAGAAATTTTGTTCATGATTTTAATATAAAATTCTACTCTTTTTTTTCTAGCATAAAGTTAAATCATCACTTCGTTATGAAATAAATGAAGTACAAAAAAAAAACAAAATAGTTCGGTTCACTCAAATAAACCAACAAACAAACGAACAAATTTTTGCTTTCAATTGTTTTTCAGGTTTGGAAACTGCACTAAATATGACTGAAATAATAATAAAATTCTGAAAAAAAATGCAATAAAACGCACACATTTTCTAATAATCGTATGGGAAATTTTATTTTTGCGCAATCATTTATCAAATTCCGAACGGTAAAATATAGAGCGTATCTGATCCTCGTTATTCTCGTACATTTATTTCTATACAGTCCGCATTTTTGTGTTTGCTTTATTTTTGCATTTTATCTAGGGATTTTTCTCCATCCTAAAATTCATAAATTATACTCTTTGTTTGTTGCTTTCCATAGCAAAAAAATAAATAATAATTTTAAACAATGAATGAATTATTTATTTGGAAAAATATTGTATTATTTTATATGTGTTTCATGTAGATTTACTGATATTTGATAGTAAACAAATCAAAATTTTAAATTGGATTAGTGGAGAACAAAAACAATACATTTTTCATATAAATTTAAATTTTTAGAAATATGTATTTCTATATACAAAATAGTTTGATTTGCATATATATTTGATTTCGCTCGTATTATTCATATTCCGCTCCCGTTGTTCTTCAATTTTCGTTTTCCATTTGCGTTTTAAGCATTGAACGCGCGTGTGATATAATTGTTACTTTTTTTTTGTATCTGCAGGCGCTAATTGAGGCTGAAAAATGTAATTGGACCGGGGCTTGGTATTTGCAGGCTTTTACCCGGCTCACCTTGAGACATCTCTGAGGTAATTTCGGATCTTCTTCAGGTGAGTATAAAAGATGGACCGTTCATAGTTTTCGGCATCATTCGCTCACACGTCGATCCGCAATGAAATTGGTTTGAATTAGATTTGCAGAGCAGAGATCGTTACGTAATTAACTCGCATTGTTCTTGCAGATAATCGCCTCCTTTCTTCTGGCCGTCGCAGCCGCCGACCGCTTGGATAACACCTATTTACCGCCGAGGAACGCTCCAACTGCTGGTGGTAATGGTAACTTCTTGAGCGCTCCTTTTGGTCGGGGCGCAAGCAGCCAAAAATACCTTCCTCCCGGTCAAGTGACGAGCGCTAAATTTGGAGCTCCAGCAAGATCCTCCAGTTTCGGATCTCCATCCGCTTTCGGACAAACCAAATCCAACTTCGGTACTCCATCCGCCCAATACGGAGCCCCATCTTTTGGCGGACACTCCAGCATCCCATCCGGACAATACGGCGCTCCATCCACCCAATACAAAGCCAAATCCGCCGAAGCCGGAGCTTCCATCCTTCGCTTCAACAACCAGAACCAAGGGGACGGCTCTTACAGATTCGAGTAATTATTTTTCATCCCTCCGCACCAATCCCCGAAGCTAATCAATTTCTTTCTTTTCAAGCTACGAAACTGAGAACAAGATCTCGCAACAAGAGGCCGGCGAATTGAAGCAGTCCGGATCACAAGAAGGAACCCAATCCGTTCACGGATCTTACTCGTACCAAGGAGATGATGGTAAAACTTACAGCGTGAACTACGTGGCCGACGAGAACGGTTTCCAACCGACCGGCGATCATCTTCCAACTCCTCCACCGATCCCAGAAGCCATCCTCAAGTCTTTGGCCCAGAACGCCGCTCAGGGTGCTCAAGGTTACAATGGAAACGCTCAAGCTTACAATGGAGGTTTCCAAGGAAACGCTCAAGGGTTCCAAGGAAACGCTCAAGGATTCCATGGAAACGCTTTCAACAAAGGACAATCGCAGGGATTCGGCGGCAGCAGTCAGCGTTTCGCTCCAGCCGGACAGAGTTTCAACCAGAAGACTGGATACCAATATTAAGACAATATTAGATAAAAAAAAAATTACGCAATATTTTTTGTATAAAACGAAAAGATGAAAAATAAATAAATTATATTTGATACATTTTTCTGTTTTAATTTTAAAATTACACTAATTTCATTATATTATATTGATAATCTATAGTTAATTTGCTTATAATATTTTATTTTATTCAAGAAAATCTTTATTTTTTCGCAATTTCAATTACCAAACACACCGAATTATTATTTAACGTTGATATTTTCAACAATACAGAGGATCACCAAATATAGCGTAGAATTATCTTCCTCTTTCAACGATGCGTTCATCACTTATTCATCATAGCTCGCAGTTGTAATTTCATGTCAACTCTTCTCTTCTCTCTTGCGCTTCTCTTCTTCTTCTTCTTCTTCTTTTTACGCAATAAGAATGCAGATCACGATTTGAAAAGTATCATAGGTTGAATTTCGCAACAACCGACAATGAGAATTTTTTTATTTATTTATTTTCGTGTCGGTGTGGAAGAGATGAAGAGATGCATCATCGCATCTCGCATGCACAGATAACGTATTTATTATGCAAATTGCAATTTTCGCTTTTCGGCACTCATGTCTGTCCGTTATTATGCAAAAAGTAATACGCAACAAAAATTTTACATTATTTTAATATGAAGATAATTGATTAATTAACTAATAAAAAAAAACTCAGTTTGTAAAAACTAAATTTAATAATTTAATTTGTTTATAAATTTGTATTATTAAGGACATTTTTATAATTAATTAATTAGTTAACAAATAAAGAAAACTTTTTTATAAACTAAACTAATATAATTGATATTTCTAATGAAATTTGTTACGAAATGCAAAATTGAACTACATGTTATTATTATTATTGTTATAAAACTACAGTTGCAATTTGTCTGTGTATTACGTGCAGGAATTTTGATGTTTGATAACAGTAATAAGCTCGTAATGATGAATTGCGTTCAGTATTTAGGCGACGTTTAATTTAAATTAATGAAATCGCAAAATCCGTTTAATTGCGTGTGCGTATTATGAAACGTGTCACATTGCAAATCCGGCGCGTTAAATTTCGGACGCTCCGCATCATCATCATCATCATGATTATAATAAAATATATAAAAAAAATAATAATCCATTTATTTATTGCATGAAAAGAAATCGATTTTACTTTCCCTCTCCAGTAACCTTGCTTACCTCCAAAAAAAGAAACGATGTAAGTGTATCATCTTCGGGATGGTCCACTATAAAAGATGCGGAAGATGGACTAAGCAGCATCATTCAATTGTGATTCGTTCCGGTGCAAACACATCTGCAAGATGAAATTGGTAAGTTTCGACAATTTCAGTCATCTCCAATTACATATTATTTTCTTTCAGTTCTTAGCCTCCGTTTTATTCGTGGTCGTCGCATCCGATCGCTTGGAGAACACTTATCTTCCACCAAGCAATGCCCAAACTGCCGGAGGAAACGGTAACTTCTTGAACACTCCATCCAATTCCTTCCACAAATCTTCATCCAACAACATTCCTTCGGGACAATACGGAGCCCCCAATAAATATAGGTCCGCTGAAGCCGGAGCTGCGATTCTTCGCTTCAACAATGAAAATTTGGGAGATGGCTCGTACAGATTCGAGTGAGTTTCTTAACGATCTTAAGAAATTTGAAATTTTTATTTTGATTATTTTTTTTTATCCAGATTCGAAACGGAGAACAAAATCTCTCAGCAGGAAACCGGTGAATTGAAGCAGGACGGATCTCCGGAAGGCACACAAACCGTGCACGGATCCTACTCGTATCAAGGGGACGATGGTAAAACATACACCGTAAACTATGTGGCCGATGAGAACGGTTTCCGTCCGACCGGCGATCATCTTCCAACTCCTCCACCAATCCCGGAAGCCATCCTCAAGTCTTTGGCCCAGAACGCCGCTCAAGGTGCTCAAGGATACAATGGAAACGCTCAAACTTACAGCAGCGGACAATCCCAAGGATTCTCTTCGCATCAAGGAAATCAGTACCAATCTGGTCCAAGCTTCAACCAACAATCCGGATATCAATACTAATCTGAAAAATGTACATTATCATATTTAAGAATAAATAAATATTTTTTTATATAAATTAATTAATTTACTCCAACGTTTAAAAATATCTTATTTAATTAACTACATACAATTTAAAACATGCAAATAAAAAACAATTTTTTTACTTAAATCTTTTATCTGTTAAAAGAAACATAAACTTGAGAAAAGTATCTTCTCCTTTTATTTAATTACTCGACAACCTCGCATACTAATTACACAAATTAAAATGTAAATTAAAAATAAAACTATCGGCTTTCCATAATCTATGATTTCTAACACTTATTTTTATTTAATTTTTCGATTTATCTAAAATTATTTTTTTTATTTATAATATTTTATTGATCACACATTAAATGTAACCAAAGGGCTATCGACCTAAGTCTTTCCGCCCAGTGATATAATCAAACATATAAATTGTCTTACAATAAAATCATACAAAAAAAAAGAAAAAATAGATGTATTCCGAATAATGTGATATAAAGAAAAGAAAGACTACAACAAAAATACCAAATAAATGAAAATATCGAAAAATGTAAAACAAAAAATCTTCGTATAAATAATAAATTTACATAATTTATAATTATAAATTCTCTAATTCATTTTAGTATACTTACAAATGTGTGGCTAATATTTATTATTCTAAGAAACAGTTTATTTCACGTTTCGTCTTATTACTTATTGCAATAGATTTGCTGTCTTCAATTTTGATATTTTTTATAAATTTGTATTGTTAATTATAAGCATGTAATAAAACACCAAAATTGAAAATACTATTAATAAATTATATGTTAAACTTTGAGTTTGCAACCGTTTCTTGTTCGCATTGTAATTTATCCTTGATGCATCAAGAATCCGTTCATAATTTATAATAAATGTGTTGGCGCCAACTGGTAATTGACCACGAAACGAGATCATCTGATGCGGTACACCACACATCGAGAATGTCAAAAGAATCTATAACCAGAAGAATACGTTCTCACTTTTACTCGGGCGTCCTTGGAATCCTCGTTACCGAAAATCCAGTGCAAGTGTATCATCTCTCGACCTCATTTGTGCACGTATAAAAGATGCTGAGGATCAATGCAGGATCATCAGTCAATTGTGATCTCTTCCCATACAAACATCTCCAAAAAAAAAAACATGAAATTGGTGAGTTCAATTAAAATTATAACAATTTTGTTAATTAATTAATTAATTTTGTTAAGTTCATTGCTTCCTGTTTGTTCGCTGCTGTTGCGGCTGGACGTTTGGAGAACACTTATTTACCTCCTGGTAATGCCCCAACTGCCGGTGGAAATGGAAACTTCCTGAACGCTCCTTCTGCTAAATATTTACCAGCCAACACCAACTCGCAGTTCGGAGCTTCCAGCAGGAACAACTTTGGTTCTCAAGGATTCCCATCGGCTCCATCCAACAACGGACATTTCGCTCAATCCAACAACTTCGGCGCTCAAGCCCCATCCTCTCAATACGGCGCTCCAGCCAAGAACTTCGGTGGACAATCCAACATTCCTTCAGGACAATACGGAGCTCCTTCCGGTCAGTACGGAGCCCCAACCAAGTACCAATCCGCCGAAGCCGGAGCTGCCATCCTTCGTTTCAACAACCAAAACCAAGGAGATGGATCATACAAATTCGAGTAAATTTACCTCAAATTAAATTCAACTTTAATTATAATTAATAATTATTATTTGCAGATATGAAACCGAGAACAAAATCTCCCAACAAGAAACCGGCGAATTGAAAAACGACGGATCTCAAGAAGGAGCTCAATCTGTCGAAGGATCTTACTCCTACATGGGAGATGATGGTAAAACTTACACCGTCCACTACGTAGCCGACGAGAACGGTTTCCGTCCAGTCGGTGATCACATCGCCGAAGAAATCCAGACTTTGGCCAAGAACGCCGCTCAAACTTCCTCCTCCCAAGGATACAACGGAAACGCTCAAGCTTCTTACTACAACGGACCATCCACTCAGCAATTCCAATCTGGTCCAGCCAAACCGAGCTTCAACCAACAATCCGGTTACCAATATTAAAAAATAACAATTATGTAAATGTAGACAACAAAATATTTAAATGAAATAAATTATCATTATTTTTCTATAAATTTTTCGATTTATTTACTTATAAAACACTTACATTTCTAAAAATGTAACTAACAAAATGTAGCAATAATTATAATTTACAGTTACGCAAAGTCTACAATCCTGTACTAATATAATTAATAAATTTATTAAACAGAATTTATTTTTGCAATAATAAATTTATATTTTATGTTTCATTAATTAATCAAGCTTTAATTTTCTTCTGTAAACAATCCCTTCATAATTGCAATTTTACATTAATTACGTTAATAACGCAGCAAACATTAATTTAGTTGCAGAAATTATAAATTTATTTACAAAACATTATATGTATCAATTATAAATTAACTAAATATATAAACTTTCTGTATTAAAATAAATATTGAGATTATTTAATGGGATCTGCTTATAATTAAGAAATTAAAATATTTAACATGTTTAATTAATTAATAAATAGTTGAATTTCAAATTCATTTGTAAAATGTTAAAAATATAAGCTATACAAAATATATATTTTTTATAATAATTTTTATTAGTAGCGAAAATTTAATTTGTTAATTACATTTCATTTTTGTATTCTTAATAAAAAAATTCATGAAATGCTTCGAATTAATTATAAACAACACGTCTGATATAAATACATCAACTAAAATAATGATTAAGTACGCTTAATTGAAAATTGTTGCACGATTTTCAAGATTTTAATAAATCAATAATTTAATATAATAACTTATTGATTGCGTTGAATTCCTTTTGAATTCATCCTTGGCTCATCAATATGTAATTGGTAATTCTTGCTAATTAAACGCGAAAGAGATCATCTCAAGATGAGACGGATTTGCTCACGAGAATGTTAAATAATCTGTAACTAAAAGAATGTATTTTCACTTTCACTGCCGCGGCCTTGATATGCTCGATGCCGAAAATTCAGTGCAAGTGTATCATCTCCCGACCTCCTTTAAATCTAGTATAAAAGATGCGGAGGATCAATGCAGGATCATCAGTCAATTGCGATCTGCTCCAATACAAACATCTATAAAAACAAAACATGAAATTGGTGAGTTCGATCAAAATTATAACAAATTTGATAATTAATTAATTAATTTTGTTAAGTTCATTGCTTCCTGTTTGTTCGCTGCTGTTGCGGCTGGACGTTTGGAGAACACTTATTTACCTCCTGGTAATGCCCCAACTGCTGGTGGAAATGGAAACTTCTTGAACGCTCCTTCTGCCAAATATTTGCCAGCCAACACCAACTCGCAGTTCGGAGCTTCCAGCAGGAACAACTTTGGTTCTCAAGGATTCCCAACGGCTGCATCCAACAACGGACATTTCGCTCAATCCAACAACTTTGGCGCTCAAGCCCCATCCGCTCAATACGGTGCTCCAGCCAAGAACATCGGTGGACAATCCAACATTCCTTCAGGACAATACGGAGCTCCTTCTGGTCAATACGGAGCCCCAACCAAATACCAATCCGCCGAAGCCGGAGCTGCTATCCTTCGTTTCAACAACCAAAACCAAGGAGATGGCTCCTACAGATTCGAGTAAATTCACGTGAAATGTATACTAGAACCAGCAACTAAACAATTCCACTTTCTTCGCAGATACGAAACTGAGAACAAAATCTCTCAGCAGGAAGCCGGTGAATTGAAGTTCGATGGATCCGAAGAAGGTAACCAATCCGTTCATGGATCTTACTCCTATTTGGGAGACGATGGTAAAACTTACACCGTCAACTACGTCGCCGACGAGAATGGATTCCGTCCGGAAGGTGAACACATCGCCGAAGAAATCCAGACTTTGGCCAAGAACGCCGCTCAGGCCGGAGCTCAGGGATACGACAGGAACGCTCAAACTTACAGCAACGGACAATCCCAAGGATTCTCTTCGCATCAAGGAAATCAGTTCCAATCTGGTCCAGCCAAACCGAGCTTCAACCAACAATCCGGTTACCAATATTAAACAATTTACTTCTGCATACCTGAAACAAATACCTTTTGTAAATAATTGAAATTTTTTAATAAATAAACGTATTTTATATATAAACTTATGATTTTTTTATTATAAACAAGAAATAAATTGATTAAAATCAAAAACCATAACAAATTGCTTATTTCATTGAAATTTCATTTAAATTTATTTATTTATGTTACAAATGAATACTATTTTAATACACCAAAATACATTTACAATTAATACTTTTTGCAATATAATTAAAATTCTATACTTTTATAATATATTGCGTATACTTAACTGAATAATTAATCATGTAATTTAAAAAAATAATTAGTTTTAGTTTGATTACATTAAAATTAATACCTGAAATATCAACTAATTATTCTGTTTAAATGTAACGTTTTGAACAAGAAAGAATTATTTTGAAAGGTTATAGACATAGTAAAATTATAATTAAATAATACTTCGTATTAATTATATTGTAAATAGCAATAATTTATGTATTTATTAAATGTATTTATGTAAAATGTTGTAATTTCAATTATAAATTAATTGAAACGTTTCTTGTTATTAAAGAATTACAAAACGAGTTTTATGTGCAATTAAAATAAAAATATATTTCTTTCTATATATATACATCAATAAATAAATCACAAATCGAGTTGGTTTTCTTGAAATCAATATCCTCGTTGTTGTTGTTGCTTAACATCAGGACTCAAGTATTTCCTTCCTGGAGTTCTGGCAGATTGAAATCCCGACTGTTCAGCATGTTGTTGAGAAGGTTCAACCAATTCTGCGTTTGGAATTTCAACGGAATCTTCGGATTTCAAATTTTTCGCTTCATAGTTGTAACCATTTCTGTTTTCTTGCTGTTGAGTCGGCGGAGGAGTCGGGATGTGATCTCCGAAAGCCCTGAAACCATTTTCATCTGCTACATAGTGAACAGTGTATGTAACACCATCCGGTCCTTCGTAAGAGTAAGAACCTTCCACTGAGATAACTTCATCATCGGTTCCCGCGTTCTTCACTTCGCCGGATTCTTGCTGAGTAATCTTATTTTCAGTCTCGAAACTGCAAAGAGATAATCAGATTAAGCGTGATAATAAAAATATTTCAAATACTAACTTGAATCTGTAGGAGCCGTCACCGCTGTTTTCGTTTCTGTAATCGATGATTCTTACTTCAGCATTCTTCTGGTGTTTAGCCTCTGGTGGTCCGTAAACTGGTACCGGAGGTTCAGCAGCCACGAAGGCGATCAAAACCGAAACCAAAATCTATAAAATTATTAATTTTTCAACTCACAAAAATTATTATATTCTTAAAGAAAAACCTTACCAATTTCATCATATTGAATGTTCGCTTATCAAACTGTAAGACTGTATGCTAATTTCAGATTTCGGTGCTTACCTTATATACTTCTTAATAAGTGCGTAAATATAAATAATTTTATTACGAGCATTCTCTTGCGCAAAGACATCTTCAAGGCGAAGACGAATTTTGAAGAGTTACGCTTATTGGACCACTTTAAATTCCGTTAATTGATTTCGTGTGTAAAGGATTAATTGCAAATTTTAATTCAAGCTGGAGCGAGTAAAGGTGAATGTTAAATAATCTGTACCGAAAAATGTGCGCTATTACTTTCACCTTGAGCCGCTCGTTACCGAAAATTCGGTGCAAGTGTATCGTCTTTCGACCTCATTAAATCACGTATAAAAGATGAAGAGGATCAATGCAGGATCATCAGTCAATTGCGATCTGCTCCAATACAAACATCTAAAAAAAAACATGAAATTGGTGAGTTCAATTAGAATTATAACAGATTTGTTAATTAATTATATAATTTCGTTTAGTTCATTGCTTCCTGCTTGTTCGCTGCTGTTGCGGCTGGACGCTTGGAGAACACTTATTTACCTCCTGGTAATGCCCCAACTGCTGGAGGAAATGGAAACTTCTTGAACGCTCCTTCTGCTAAATATTTACCAGCCAACACCAACTCGCAGTTGGGAGCTTCCAGCAGGAACAACTTTGGTTCTCAAGGATTCCCATCGGCTCCATCCAACAACTTCGGCGCTCAAGCCCCATCCTCTCAATACGGCGCTCCAGCCAAGAACTTCGGTGGACAATCCAACATTCCTTCGGGACAATACGGAGCTCCTTCCGGTCAGTACGGAGCCCCAACCAAGTACCAATCCGCCGAAGCCGGAGCTGCCATCCTTCGCTTCAACAACCAAAACCAAGGAGATGGATCATACAAATTCGAGTAAATTTACCTAAAATTAAATCCAACTTTAATTACAATTAACAATCATTATTTACAGATATGAAACCGAGAACAAAATCTCCCAACAGGAATCCGGCGAATTGAAGAACGACGGATCTCAAGAGGGAGCTCAATCTGTCGAAGGATCTTACTCCTACATGGGAGATGATGGTAAAACTTACACCGTCCACTACGTAGCCGACGAGAACGGTTTCCGTCCAGTCGGTGATCACATCGCCGAAGAAATCCAGACTTTGGCCAAGAACGCCGCTCAAACTTCCTCCTCCCAAGGATACAACGGAAACGCTCAAGCTTCTTACTACAACGGACCATCCTCTCAGCAATTCCAATCCGGTCCAGCCAAACCGAGCTTCAACCAACAATCCGGTTACCAATATTAAACGAATTTAATTTGTAAAAAAAAAACATATTTATTACGAAATAAACGAAACATTTTTTAACTATAAACATAAGCATTTTAAATTTATAAATTTAACCTTAACTTAAGTATATTAACATAATTAGTAGTCGAGTTGTATTACAAAATGTGAAGATGAAAAATATTTGAAACTTTATAAAAAAAAAATAATTTTGCCAACAAACAATAATAGTTATTATTATCTGGAACTACACTAAATTTTTTATTTATCTACAATTAGAGTATTCATAGATAAACTCAATATATATAGTTAATAAAAAATACAATAAGATATGCAAATATTACTTTTTTATGGAGCATTAAAACAAGTTCATTTTTTTCAATGTTAACATGCAAACTGGAATACATTTTAATTAAACCTTAAAATATATTTTTATTTCAAGTTTTGAATAATCATTTTTGCAGATTTTCTCTTCTGTTGTATTGTATTGAACACATCAACAAATTAAACTCAGCTGCTTGTAGTAATTGCTAAAATTACATCCTCCAAAACAGTCAATTAATCAGCAATAATGATTACATAAAAACTGTGTTTTTTTTTTCAAACAAATCATTTATAGCTCGTTAGTCAGTGAATCTCCGGTATAATGACTTCATGTGTATTATATATAAATAAAAAAATAAGTAAACAAGTACAAAAAAGAGAAATGCGCACATCCTGTTCTCGCGTTTATTTTAAATCGAAGTAATTAATATCATTAGAGATGCGAATCAATTAACTCGTCTGCGAGAAGAAAAAAAATATATACAGCAACACCGAATTTTATAATGAGCACGTTACATATAAGCGTTACAAATCATCCTTGATGAAAGTATAAGTAAAAATATATTATATAGAACAACAACAACAAAAAAAATACATGGAGATACATAATTCATAACGCATGCAGAAGGCGCCGATCTTAATTGAAAGTGAAATACTTACAAGCAACTGCACTCAAGAAGAATATGATTACCTCAGAAGATAATAAGAAGGAGAGAGAGAATATTGTTGAGGCTTGATCATACTTTTACCGCTTCGACCTTGCAGCTTTCGGCTTCCGAAAAAATGCGTGCGTGTTTTCATTTGAAGTCCATTTGGTTGTGTATAAAAGATGAGGAGGATCTTCTCCGTATCATCATTCAATTGCGAGTTGTTGCACGAAAACCATCTCAAAAATATGAAATCGGTGAGACTCAAATATTTTGATTTATTCTACTTTTTAATATATTTTTTGTTTGTTTATAGTTTATAGTTTGTGTTTTGTTCGTGGCTGCTGCGGCAGATCGTTTGGATAATACCTATTTACCTCCTGGTAATGCGCGAACGGCTGGAGGAAACGGAAACTTCTTGAACGCTCCTTCCGCTAATTATGTACCAACAGCGAGCGGCTCTCAGTTTGGAGCTTCCGGTCCTCAAGTTCCATCCGGATTTGGTCAAGTGAAATCTGCAGGTTTCGGTGCTCCGACCGGTAACTTTGGAGCTCCTTCCAACCAGTATCTTCCGAGCAACGGTTTCGGTGCTCCAACCACTTCTTCCAACAAATTTGGAGCTTCCAAATACTCTGCTCCATCCAGCAATTTCGGTTCTCAAAACCCATCCACCCAATACGGAGCTCCATCCAACGCAGCTCATGGTAACAGCTTCGAATCTTCCTCCAAATTCTCTACTCCATCCACAAACTTTGGTTCTCAAAGTCCATCCACTCATCCATCGAACGCAGCTCATGGTAACAGCTTCAAATCTTCCTCCAAATTCTCTACTCCATCCACAAACTTCGGTTCTCAAAATCCATCCACTCAATACGGAGCTCCATCCGCCGTAGCTCATGGTAACACTTTCGAATCCACCTCCAAATTCTCTGCTCCATCCAACAACTTCGCTTCTCAAAGTCCATCAACTCAATACGGAGCTCCATCCAACGTAGCTCATGGTAACACCTTTGAATCATCCCCAAAATTCTCAACCCCATCCAAAACCTTCGGTTCTCAAAATCCATCCACCCAATACGGAGGTCCTTCCACCACAGCTCATGGTAACAGCTTCGAATCTTCCTCCAAATACTCTGCTCCATCCACAAACTTCGCTTCTCAAAACCCATCCACCCAATACGGAGCTCCTTCCAACGTAGCTCATGGTAACACCAAGAACTTTGGAGCTGTTCCATCCGGACAATACGGATCTCCCAGCAGACACCTATCCGTTGACGGAAGCGCAGCTATTCATCGTTTCAACAACGAAAACACCGGCGACGGCACCTACAAATTCGAGTAAAAAAAACATTATCTAATTTCCTTTATAAAACTAAATCTATTTAATTTTAGTTACGAAACCGAAAACAAGATTTCCCAGCAGGAATCCAGCGAATTGAAGCACGGCGAAGGAAGTCAATCCGTCGAAGGTTCTTACTCATACGTAGGCGATGATGGTAAAACGTACACTGTAAACTATGTAGCCGACGAGAACGGATTCCGTCCGGTCGGTGAACACATCCCTGAAGCCATCCAGATTTTGGCCAAGAAAGCCGGCGAGGCTGGTTCCCAATCATTCGATGGAAATACTCAAGGATATAATGGAAATGCTCAGGCATATAACGGAAACGCTGAAAGATTCAATGGAAATACTCAAGGATTCGTTGAAAACGCTCCAGAATTCAGCGGAAAAATTCAAGGATTTGGCGGAAATACCCATGGATCCAATACTCATGGTTTCAATGGAAACACTCATGGATTTGCTGGAAAGACTCAAGGTTTCAGTGGAAACGTTCATGGAAACGAACAAACTTTCAGCAGTGGATTCTCTTCCTCCCAAGGAAGCAAATTCCATTCTGCTCCAAACAAGCAGAGTTTCGATGAACAAACTGGATACAAATATTGATGATATTTTAAAAAATATAACTAATTTTCATTAAAAAAATAATATAAGTAATTTTCTTAAACGCATTCCACAGCTTCACATGTAACATTTTTTTATATTTTGAATTAATAAACGAATTGAACAAATAAATACATGTCTTCCTTATTCAATCAATACAAAATATTTCAAGCAAAGTATAATTAGTTTTAGTTATATAATCTTCAAATAACTTCAAGAATAAAATACTAAATTCATTAAAATTTTCAATAATTATATAAAAATTATACACAATTATTTTTTCAATTTTTGTTTACCAAAATTTGTATATTATTTTAATTAAAACTAAAAACGTAAATTTGTTTTCAAATTTCTCAATTCATTTTTATGTTACTGGTAAAATTATTTATTAAAATTACATACATATTTTATCTAAATAATAATAAATAAATTTATCATTTAATTAATTTAGTACTTTCCAAAACTTGATTATTTTTATATTATTTTTGTTATATTGATTAATATTTCGATGCGCACCTTAGAAAATTAAATTTCTGGTTATAAAAATTTATATAATATTTAATAGCACTTATGTATAGATAATTAGTGACCATGAAAACAGCTTAAATTGGCTTTCAATTGCCCAAGGAAGAAAGATAAAACGTAACTATAAAAAAAGTAACGAGTGTTAAGTAAATTGCCTTATATAATGTACGTATTCATATCGGAACTTGACATTTAAAATAATTCAAACGACGTTGGATCCATTTGTGAGAACGTACATATTATTTTTTGTTGTTGTTAATGCTGAGATTTTTGTAGGTCGGTTTTAATTGATCTGAGCATGCAAAAAAATAAATAAATATAAACGATGGAAGAGTTTCGGTTTTGCCTTGAAGATGGGTCCTTGCGTAAGACGAGAATGCGTGTAATTGAAGATCGTTCAAGTGAACTTAAAAAGTATATAAAGCAGATGGACCACAATCGAAATCAGCATCGAGTCTTGAGCATTCGATAAGCGAACATCCAATATGATGAAATTGGTAAGGTTTTTCTTTAAAAATATTATAATTTTTGTGAGTTTAAAAACTGATTAATTTTATAGATTTTGGTTTCGGTTTTGATCGCCTTCGTGGCTGCTGAACCTCCGGTTCCAGTTTACGGACCACCAGAAGCTAAACTCCAGAAAAATGCTGAAGTAAGAATCCTCGACTACAAGAATGAAAACAGCGGAGACGGCTCTTATAGATTCAAGTTAGTATTTGAAATATTTTTATTATCACGCTTAATTGATTATCTCTTTGCAGATACGAGACTGAAAATAAGATTACTCAGCAAGAATCCGGTGAATTGAAGAACGCGGGAACCGACGATGAAGTTATCTCAGTGGAAGGTTCTTACTCTTACAAAGGACCGGATGGTGTTACATACACTGTTCACTATGTAGCAGATGAAAATGGTTTCAGGGCTTTCGGAGATCACATCCCGACTCCTCCGCCGACTCAACAGCAAGAAAACAGAAATGGTTACAACTATGAAGCGAGAAATTTGAAATCCGAAGATTCCGTTGAAATTCCAAACGCAGAATTGGTTGAACCTTCTCAACAACATGCTGAACAGTCGGGATTTCAACCTGCCAGAACTCCAGGAAGGAAATACTTGAGTCCTGATGTGAAGCAACAACAACAACAAGGATATTGATTTCAAGAAAACCAACTCGATTTATGATTTATTTATTGATGTATATATATAGAAAGAAATATATTTTTATTTTAATTGCACATAAAACTCGTTTTGTAGTTCTTTAATAACAAGAAACGTTTCAGTTAATTTATAATTGAAATTGCAACATTTTACATAAATACATAAATTATTGCTATTTACAATATAATTAATACGAAGTATTTTTTAAATTTTATTATAATTTTACTATGTCTATAACCTTTCAAAATAATTCTTTCTTGTTCAAAACGTTACATTTAAACAGAATAATTAGTTGATATTTTAGCATCATCAGGTATTAATTTTAATGTAATCAAACTAAAACTAATTATTTTTTTAAATTACATGATTAATTATTCAGTTAAGTATACGCAATATATTATAAAAGTATAGAATTTTAATTATATTGCAAAAAGTATTAATTGTAGAATAAATAATGTATTTTGGTGTATTAAAATAGTATTCATTTGTAACATAAATAAATAAATTTAAATGAAATTTCAATGAAATAAGCAATTTGTTATGATATGGTTTTTGATTTTAATCAATTTATTTCTTGTTTATGATAAAAAATTTAAAAAAATCATAAGTTTATATATAAAATACGTTTATTTTTTAAAAATTTTCAATTATTTACAAAAGGTATTTGTTTCAGGTATGCAGAAGTAAATTGTTTAATATTGGTAACCGGATTGTTGGTTGAAGCTCGGTTTGGCTGGACCAGATTGGAACTGATTTCCTTGATGCGAAGAGAATCCTTGGGATTGTCCGTTGCTGTAAGTTTGAGCGTTCCTGTCGTATCCCTGAGCTCCGGCCTGAGCGGCGTTCTTGGCCAAAGTCTGGATTTCTTCGGCGATGTGTTCACCTTCCGGACGGAATCCGTTCTCGTCGGCGACGTAGTTGACGGTGTAAGTTTTACCATCGTCTCCCAAATAGGAGTAAGATCCATGAACGGATTGGTTACCTTCTTCGGATCCATCGAACTTCAATTCACCGGCTTCCTGTTGAGAGATTTTGTTCTCAGTTTCGTATCTGCAAAGAAAGTGGAATTGTTCAGTTGCTGGTTCTAGTATACATTTCACGTGAATTTACTCGAATCTGTAGGAGCCATCTCCTTGGTTTTGGTTGTTGAAACGAAGGATAGCAGCTCCGGCTTCGGCGGATTGGTATTTGGTTGGGGCTCCGTATTGACCAGAAGGAGCGCCGTATTGTCCTGAGGGAATGTTGGATTGTCCTCCGATGTTCTTGGCTGGAGCACCGTATTGAGCGGATGGGGCTTGAGCGCCGAAGTTGTTGGATTGAGCGAAATGTCCGTTGTTGGATGCAGCCGTTGGGAATCCTTGAGAACCAAAGTTGTTCCTGCTAGAAGCTCCAAACTGCGAGTTGGTGTTGGCTGGTAAATATTTAGCAGAAGGAGCGTTCAAGAAGTTTCCATTTCCACCAGCAGTTGGGGCATTACCAGGAGGTAAATAAGTGTTCTCCAAACGTCCAGCCGCAACAGCAGCGAACAAACAGGAAGCAATGAACTTAACAAAATTAATTAATTAATTAACAAAATTGTTATAATTTTAATTGAACTCACCAATTTCATGTTTTTTTTTTGGAGATGTTTGTATTGGAACAGATCGCAATTGACTGATGATCCTGCATTGCTCCTCCGCATCTTTTATACTAGATTTAAAGGAGGTCGGGAGATGATACACTTGCACTGGATTTTCGGCAACAAACAAATCAAGGCCGCGGCAGTGAAAGTGAAAATACATTCTTTTAGTTACAGATTATTTAACATTCTCGTAAGCAAATCTGCCACATCTTGAGATGATCTCTTTCGCGTTTAATTAGCAAGAATTACCAATTATATATTGATGAACCAAGGATGAATTAAAAAGGAATTCAACGCAATCAATAAGTCAATATATTAAATAATTGATTTATTAAAATCTTGAAAATCGTGCAACCATTTTCAATTAAGCGTACTTAATCATTATTGTAATTGATGTATTTATATCAGACGTGTTGTTTATAATTAATTCGAAGCATTTCATGATTTTTTTAATTAACAATACAAAAATTAAATGTAATTAACAAATTAAATTTTCGCTACTAATAAAAATTATTATAAAAAACATTTTAGAAACGAATTTGAAATTCAAATATTTATTAATTAATTAAACATGTTAAATATTTTAATTTCTTAATTATAAACACATCCCCATTAAATAATCTCAATATTTATTTTAATACAGAAAGTTTATATATTTAGTTAATTCATAATTGATACATATAATGTTTTGTAAATTAATTTATAATTTCTGCAACCAAATTAATGTTTGCTGCGTTATTAAAGTAATTAATGTAAAATTGCAAATATGAAAGGATTGTTTACAGAAGAAAATTAAAGCTTGATTAATTAATGAAACATAAAATACAAATTTATTATTGCAAAAATAAATTCTGTTTAATAAATTTATTAATTATATTAGTACAGGATTGTAGACTTTGCGTAACTGTAAATTATAATTATTGCTACATTTTGTTAGTTACATTTTTAGAAATGTAAGTGTTTTATAAGTAAATAAATCGAAAAATTTATAGAAAAATAATGATAATTTATTTCATTTAAATATTTTGTTGTCTACATTTATATAATTGTTATTTTCTAATATTGGTATCCGGATTGTTGGTTGAAGCTCGGTTTGGCTGGACCGGATGGGAATTGCTGAGAGGATGGTCCGTTGTAGTAAGAAGCTTGAGCGTTTCCGTTGTATCCTTGGGAGGAGGAAGTTTGAGCGGCGTTCTTGGCCAAAGTCTGGATTTCTTCGGCGATGTGATCACCGACTGGACGGAAACCGTTCTCGTCGGCTACGTAGTGGACGGTGTAAGTTTTACCATCATCTCCCATGTAGGAGTAAGATCCTTCGACAGATTGAGCTCCCTCTTGAGATCCGTCGTTCTTCAATTCGCCGGTTTCTTGTTGGGAGATTTTGTTCTCGGTTTCATATCTGCAAATAATAATTATTAATTATAATTAAAGTTGAATTTAATTTGAGGTAAATTTACTCGAATTTGTATGATCCATCTCCTTGGTTTTGGTTGTTGAAACGAAGGATGGCAGCTCCGGCTTCGGCGGATCGGTATTTGTTTGGGGCTCCGTACTGACCGGAAGGAGCTCCGTATTGTCCTGAAGGAATGTTGGATTGTCCACCAAAGTTCTTGGCTGGAGCGCCGTATTGAGAGGATGGGGCTTGAGCGCCGAAGTTGTTAGCTTGAGCGAAATGTCCGTTGTTGGATTGGGCCGATGGGAATCCTTGAGAACCAAAGTTGTTCCTGCTGGAAGCTCCGAACTGCGAGTTGGTGTTGGCTGGCAAATATTTGGCAGAAGGAGCGTTCAAGAAGTTTCCATTTCCACCAGCAGTTGGGGCATTACCAGGAGGTAAATAAGTGTTCTCCAAACGTCCAGCCGCAACAGCAGCGAACAAGCAGGAAGCAATGAACTAAACGAAATTATATAATTAATTAACAAATTTGTTATAATTTTAATTGAACTCACCAATTTCATGTTTTTTTTAAATGTGTGTATTGGAGCAGATCGCAATTGACTGATGATCCTGCATTGATCCTCAGCATCTTTTATACAAGAGTTAAAGGAGGTCGAGAGATGATACACTTACACCAAATTTTCGGCAATCAAGGCCGCAGCAGTAAAAGTAAAATTACATTCTTCTACTTACCGCTTGTTGAATAATTCTCGTGAGCGAAAACTCCTCATCTCGAGATCATCTGAAACGTATTTTATTACCTATTAAACTAATCATGATTTCATGAATAATTAAAATTTAAACATAATATTTTAATAATTAAGAAATTTGTTAATATAATCATTTTTGAATTGTTCAATTTTCAAAGACGTGAGATAATTAATTACCTTCGGCGGCTTTACAAACTTTATTATTAAGACATCCGTTTTTTTTTTTTTGTAAAAAAACTCCTCTAATTAGATTGAAGTTCATAAAAATCGCAAAGCCGATAACCAAAGTTCTATTATAAATTGGTTTTAATTACATAACTTAAGAATGTTCTCATTTAATTATTTTATTTTTAAAAATAAAACTTCAAGGATGAAGCAATTTACATAAATTCGCACTTTAAATTGTATCGATTCATCTGCTTCCAATCAAGGTGATCGTCTTTAAAAAAAAAATGTAGAATGAAAGAATTGAGGAACCGCAATGATTAGTTCACTTTATTAGATATTTTCTGCTTTTTTTTTGATTCCTGCAAGTTGATGGCTGCATAGACGTGCTGAATGGAGATTAATTATTGGAGATTACTTTCACTTGGAAAAGATCCTTCTTCGCCGAACATGAACATTTCGTCGTAAGTATTTTAACATTTACATCCATCTAATGACTCAATTGAACAAATATTCTATATAAGTTTTTTTTTTAATTTAGACGAAAGATTTTTTTGAATATTTAATTGAAACGTAATTTGTTGCAATTTCAATCGATTAATAAATATTAAAAAAAATACATTGATATTTCTTCATTTTGCAAGAATTTTAGCTATTACACAGCATTTATTATTAAAAGTAATGAGGAAATAAAATATCTTTACAAATTGATCAAGGCAAAAATATTTTTAATTATTTACGTTTCATTTAATTACTCGATAACTGCATAAGCCATTTAGATTAGAAAAAGTAGAAATTAAAGAAAAAACTATAACCTTTCCAAAGATTCTACTACCATATTTGTGAGATTCACCAATTTTGTGTTATATTTGATAAAAAATGAGCAAAATATTTTTATACATTACAAAATTATTTAATTTTTATTTATTAGATAAAAAAAATTGTTATCAATTATTATTTAAATTATCTTAATTAACTATAGTTTAGTTTTTGAGGATAAATATATAATGAATTTGTAGCATAATTTTATGAGAATAAGTTTTATTATTTATACAAAATTGTTACATTTTCTTTTCAGTGTTAATTTCAATAACGGTATCCAGATTGTTGGTTGAAGCTCGGTCTGGATGGAGCAGAATACAATTGCTGAGAGGATGGAGCGTTATAGTAAGAAGCTTGAGCGTTCCTGTTGTATCCTTGAGATTGTCCAGCTTTCTTGGCCAATGTCTGGATGTCTTCGGAGATGTGATCTCCCATTGGACGGAAACCGTTCTCGTCGGCTACATAGTTTACAGTGTAAGTTTTACCATCGTCTCCTTGGTAGGAATAAGATCCTTGAACGGATTGAGCTCCTTCTTGAGAACCATCGTGCTTCAATTCACCGGCTTCATGTTGAGAGATTTTGTTCTCAGTTTCGTATCTGTTAATAAAAAAATTTGTTGTATTTATATGTTTAGGTATATTTTAAAGTTGACTCACTCGAATCTGTAAGAGCCGTCCCCTTGGTTCTGGTTGTTGAAGCGAAGGATGGAAGCTCTAGCCTCAGCGGATTGGTATTTGTTTGGAGCTCCGTACTGACCAGAAGGAGAGTTAAAATGTCCACCAAAGTTCCTCGATGGAGCGCCGTATTGGGAGGATGGGGCTTGAGCTACGAAACTGTTAGATTGAGCGAATTGACCATTGTTGGCGGGCAAATATTGAGTGGATGGAGCCGATGGGAATCTTTGCGATCCAAAGTTGTTCCTGTTAAAAGCTCCAAATTGCGAGTTGGTATTAGACGGTAAATATTTAGCAGAAGGAGCGCTCAAGAAGTTTCCGTTTCCTCCAGCAGTTGGGGCATTACCAGGAGGTAAATAAGTGTTCTCCAAGCGTCCAGCCGCAACAGCAGCGAACAAACAAGAAGCAATGAACTAAACAAAATAATTAATTAATTAATGAACAAATTTATTAAAATTTTGATTGAACTCACCAATTTCATGTTTTTTTTTAAATGTTTGTATTAGAACAGATCGCAATTGACTGATGATCAATTTAGAATCCTCCACATCTTTTATACCAATTGAGGAGGAGCGATGATACATTTGCACTACATTATTTTCGGCTCCAGCGACTCTCAAGGACAGGTAAAAGTATCCAAAAAAAATATCGATACAGATTTTATAAAATCGATTCGTGCTCATCACAATATTATACATTTCTCTATTTACCAATGAAGCGAATTTTGGTCATCGCGCCATAAATCCAAATCCAAAATTTAATTGTACGTTCATGATGTGCACAAAATGCATTGCGTAACAACTATTACGGATTTATGGCCATATTTCGTTCATTCTACCATCAAAATGTACTCTGCTTTTAGAGTTCATTTGCCAACTATAATTGAACATTTCGATTGACTTAATTTGAACTTAATTTGCAGTTAAGTTATTGCAGTTCTTTTAAGGAATTACTAATTGTGTAACGATGATTTATTGGTAATTTTTTATTCGTGGCTTTCAAAACTTATTTAATTTTATGGGTTCATTGGTAATTGAGAGAAAAAAAACCGATGAGTCAACGGTTGAACAATACTTTATTTGTTTGCAGTTTTAAAAAATGTAACAATTACAAATATAAATAAACCAAAGAAAAAAAAAATTCTGTTAAGTAATTTATAATAAAAAATAGGAACAAAGCAAAGAGAAGAGTCTGCTGTACTTAATCTTGTCATATCATTAATTGAAGCAAAAAAATGGTGTGGGTTTGCGAAAAGTAATGGACACAGACTTGGAGAGTGGTCGTATTCAGCTCGTCCTTGTCCAAGCCCTTTTTTCTTGGTCCCCGAAATGAATAGCCTGTGTTTTTCAATACACAAAGACGAGAAATGTTACTGCAAAAAGTACGAAAAATTATCTACTACATCCTTCGCACCGCAATAACTAATTAATTAATTCCTTTGTGTATAAAGAAAAAAATCACCGGAAGACACTTTACTTAATAATAAAACGAATTTCATAAAATATGTATCAATATTAAAAATGTTTATTGCAATAATCATACAATTACGTAAAAATATTTACATTTAGATATTTTTTTTTTGTAAAGAATTATCATGGATTCTAAAAACAGTTTTGTTGCGTAGATTTTATCTGAAGATACAAGTTTAATGATGTGTGATTTTCTTGCAGTAATAATAGTAATGATGATGATAGTTGAACCCGATCAAATCTCGCGCAGAATTCGCCTCAAGTCTCCATTATATAATTGCTAATTATATCCGTGATTTCGAAGCGATCGCTTTGCATCACATCACGATCCAAGGATGATGAGAACGAATTCGGGAATCTAAAAATTTAGTTTTTTTTTTTATTTTTCGAATTAGGAAACGTTTTCGTGGAAAAGAAATAATTTGCTGTTACATTTTGTGGAACATTGTTAAATAGTTGTAACAATAGAAATGAATATTACGGTGCAGATAATTATTACTTAATGCTTAATAAAATTAAACGCAATTATGTGAAGATGAAAGAAGTGAATGTGAGCCGGAGTAATTTCTGAAGCAGTTCACGGTGAGTTACATGATGCGAGTCGCGAGTAAATTTGTAGATTTAATTATAAGTTTTTGGCGCGCGTTTTAGCGAATTTATACGCCCTTCCGGCCTGTCTCTTCCTTTTCCCTCGACTTGTTTTTTATGTATGTATGTCGGTGGATGAGAGAAGTCTGCAAGATTTGTACAGCCGACACGGTGTGTATGTGCACTTCGTCTCGGAATATTTAATATATGTCCTTTGTTCGAACGTCTCTGTCGTAACTTATGAATTTCGGGACACGCGAGGTGGAATTTCGTCGGTGAATTTCATTAATTCCCACTTTCTTTTGAATTTCCGTTGCGACGAAGTTCCGCGTCCCAAAAGAGAGAAGGGTCGAAGTTTAAGTGCGTTGCAAAGTTTTCGGGAAACGTTCTCCTTTCCCCATCACGTAATTTCCTCTTTTCGTCCTTTTAGTAATACACCACCGCTGCTATCATTGCTGTAGTAGCGGCGAGGACGACTGCAATCGGCGTCCGCAATCCCATCTGGACGTTCGACTTTGATGTCCTCTCTCCACAGAGCGTTTAATTAAAACTGTTTTCCGTGACTTTACATTAATAATCTCCGCTGTTTTCTTGCGTTAATCCCCTTTGAGCACGATCACTAGTCTCCAAACTTCCATTACGGACTTGCTCTGCTTCCATATAGTATTCATGAGAAAACAAAAAACAATTTTAGCAAATATTATGGTAAATGAAAAAAAAATACAGCTCAAATTAGAAGTCTTATTACAGCATAACAAGGAATAACACAAATCTAACAATAGGCTCATTAGAAAGATCATAATTTAAACTTTAATTTACACTTTCAATAATCTAATTAGAATTAGTTATTATATAATAATTAAATAAATAGTGGAGACATAAATTCAAATAAAAAAATCTCCATATATGTATCATTAATTAACATTATTTAAAAGCAGTTGCATCAAAAGATGCATAATAGAAGAACCCTTCTTATATATTCATAAAACTTTTAAAGTCTTACATTTTTCAAATTATTCTAAAAGAATAAAATATCTTATTAGTTTTTGTAATATTTGTTAAGGAATTACTGTTACATAATTTGTTTATGCGCATGATTTAATGAATAAACTATGTTAGTTACATCTTAATAAAAGTAACACTCTGTATATTGTGAATATGGTAGTGCAGGGATCTACAATCGTCAGCTGATCCGTCAGAAGGACGAGCAGTCATGTTTATCGTCTAGTTTATTGTTTGTTTGTTGTTCGAGTTGTAATTATTGAAGATTTGCCAGTTAAAAACATATAAGAAAGTTATGTTTTAATGCTCGGCAGAGTCCACCTCCAGTAATAACTGGTAACGTACCGTTTTCATTTGTTGTCTCCTATTAATGAATGCGTAGTAAAACTTAACTTTTTAAAAATTATTTCAGTTTTAGTTGAGGTTTGCGGTTGCAATTAAATGCCAAGTGATTAGCGAAACGTGAGCGATGGCGTCGAGAATCTCGAATAACTTCATGAATCACATACTGCAATGGGTGCACCCGAAGAGCCAAGAGAGGAATCTCATATCCGCTGCCTTCCATATGATCACAATCACCCTCATCAGCATGTCCATGGTTGAGCTGAAATGGTTTTCAATCTATGGGGGAGTCTGCGCATCTTACCTCACCCTCAGCCAATTCTTCTGGTTTGGCTATACCGATAATAATATTGCTTCCCCAGGTAAATAGATTTTTTTTTTTTTGTTGATGAGATTTTTAATAAATTCTATTTCAGAGTTTGATTGCATCAACAGCACAATAGTGAATATGATGAGGATCATTATTCTGCTGTGCTTTATGGCCATAATCTTCTCTTTGGCTGGGTTCTTTTTGGATGTTATCGGACCAAAGAGTTATCTCTACTTCTTCATAAGAAAATACGCTCTGGCCAGTACTTTTACAGGTTTGCATTGTTATTTCTGTATTTAATTATGAGATTATTTAATGTTTTGTAATTTCAGTCATGTGGATTATGGCCATAATAAGTACCTGTTATTATGTGGCGGTGCTGCTGGAAGATTCGCTGGACGATCTGTACCCGAAGATCGACACTTCCGTGACCTACGGGTACGGTTTTTACCTGATTACTGCGACAGGTAAGTGTTCTTAATTGTTAAATCGCGTTTCGTGATTGGATGAAATTTTAAGGGGGCGTTGCTGTTATCGGAACCTTTTGCACGCTGATCCTGATGCACACGAGTTCCCCCGAGCTCTACAGCGGCGGCGACGGTAGCGACGACGCCTGCCTCATCGACGGCTTCGAGGAGGGTTTCGAAGCCTTCAATTCTCCGGCACCTCCACCGCCGTACAACGTTCCGCCGCCTCCGTACGCCCCCTAAAAAAACCTCCCTCATTCGTCCTAGACATTACATATATATATATACCAATTTCTTAGTCCAATTCCGATGTTCCGTTAGCTTTTGTCGATGGATCCCGCTTCAGGGGCGGTGCTCATTACTATTATTTTAATCGAAAAAAAAAAGTTGGGAGAATCGCTGAATTTTCAACGAAAAATTACAGCGCGTACATCCGTTTCGTTTCTCTCGTTCCCGAGTATCTCTGGTTATTTGCACAAACTTATTATGTGATATGCGCCTTCTATAATAATCTAGTCCTCGTCGTGTTATAAGTAATCCGCTTTAAACTCCAATTCGGTCGTTACGAATTGTATTTTTGTTTCGTAATTTCGCTACACCAAAGAACTATTTTTTTTTAAATGTGAATAAATAAGGGTACCTCTTAGATGACTACTACTACTACTGTGTACTATACTGTGCGTTCAGGAAATGATTTTATTCTGTGTACAAGATATGAATGTAAATAAATATAAATGTTATTTTATACAATTCGTTTTGATTGGAGCCACAAAACACATAAAAACAACTTTATAGGAAATTATTTTTTACGGGAACAATATCGAATGACAACTTAAGTACAAATAATAAGTGTATATATAAAAAATAAGCTTTATACAAGTATATACATCGATTATTTTTTACAGCTCGGGCGGGTGAATAAGCGTGATAGAGATTATATGCATATTATTTATTAATGTACAATTGATGAGTGTTATTGATATTCGTTGCGAGGATAAGTGTTGTTTTTAACGAAGTTGTTAAAGTTGAAAGCGGGCATTTCTAGGGGAGCCAAAGGCGGAAGAGATGTTCTGTGATCGTTCATATCCGGACTGAACTCGCTGCAGGGAGAGAAGACGTAAGGCGACGTGCCACCGGATGAATCTGTTATAACTTTAAGGCTGTTAGTTGTGGGGGTTTTAGTTTGAGCTGTAAATTAAAAATAATAAATAAATAAAATATTTTGAACATGTGGATGGGTCAGAAAGAGCTATAAACTACCTGCTTGTTGTTTGGCCTCCAACTTAATTATCTTCTCCTTCAGCATATCCACTTCGTTTGTGCTGGCATCAAGCTGCGTGACCAACTTGTAAACCAGACAGTGAAGCTGCTCGTTGAGCGTTCTCAGTTCCTCGATAACGGTGTTATCGTCCTTCGGATGCTTGCTACCTAAAATCGGCTGCGAAGTGGGGTTCGACGAGTCTAACGTATCTATAGAGAGAACCTTGTCATCTGTGTCAGTGGTTGAAAAGCTTCTCAAACTCTCGCAGTCGCTATTACCTCCGCTGCCCCTCTTGTACAACTGCCCCAGCAGAGAATCAGCCTCCTCCATCGTCCTGTATATTGCCACCTGTAACGACGTGCTCTGGTTATCATGCGTCACCTCAAAATCGCTCCCGCAGAACGTTATTCTGTTTCTCTGGTTTTCTATAGCTTTCTTGTAATTCTCAAATTGTTCCTTCTTCACCATTATTATTTCCTTTCTCCGCAAATGATAATCCCTCTGCAGGTTTATCGATTCAACAGATTGTGGATTCTGAGTGTACTGCAGGGCATCAAAGAGATGATTCGCAGCCACCTGATGGCATTCTATGGCTTCCATAAACCTGGCATGCTTCAGGTGAGCTTCGGCCCTTCTCTGTTGTTGGTGCGCCTGCACAAAGTGCAATTGTTTATTGACCCAGTTCACATAACCCAAAGAAAACTCACCTTGTTCACCGCCGATTGCTCCATGTTTATACTTTATAAGCAAACAAAAATACCTTCAAAGCACTACCAATAAGGGCTCGACGAGATATTTACATAACAACTTACTGACCAAAATATTGCAACACAAAAATGAGCTTTCGACGATGTAAATACGTGCAAGAAATTTTGCCTACCGCAGAGCCATCTCTGCAAACTTCGAATCATAGCTACCAGATGGAAAATCAAAAGTAGTTCAAATGATCTTGAAACTAATTTAAACAATGATTTACTATTATCTAAGCTAGTACTTTTAATACAATTCATTAAAGTATACTGCTTCTACAACAAATATGCATTAAGTAATTTGGAATTAATAATTCGATTGATTCTGAATTTTAGTATAATTCTTGTAAATGCTTTTCTATTTCTCTTAAACACAACAACAATTCCATAATCAGCTTAAAATAGAAATAGTTGCTGTGAGGAAACTGAAAAATTAATTTCACATCATTACTAATAATCTCAAGATCTGTAAAATACATTAAAATGCATGTCAAAATAAGCGTTAGATATTTAAATGAAATAATTTAAGTTGAAATTATTCTATCGCGTTCCTCAATAAACGACACAATAAACATGTTAATGATACTAATTTCAACGAGTTTATGTATGCTAATTGCGCTAGCAACAGTCATCACCAGATTCTGCATCCTTTTATGGACATTTTCATTACACAATTCGCGAATGTACTAACAGCAAAATGTAATTTCTTAATAACAGACTTATTTAAATTCACACGTGCAAAACAGTAATTACTACTTGTTATTAACATTGCCAAGAGAAAAAAATATATGAAAACAAGTAATACTAATCTTGTACAGTCATAGTTTATTGTTTCTATATGCAAATATGTTTATTAATAATTACGTAACAACGACTGGTTGCATACGTTAAATTCTCGTTTATTTTCTTTAATTTATTATTTAGTCACAGATGTCGCAGCAAGTACTCATTTTGAAAAAATATTTTATAATTAAAACTTTGATTAGCATAAAGTTAATAAATAGAATATGTAATTTTATGCATTAATTAATTAATTTAGAAATGTTGTATAATAATACATTTTGTGACTATCAAGAGAAAATTGTTAAAAATTATATAATTTTAATAATTTATTGTTTACAAAATCTCATTAAATCTCATTTTTGTATGCTAATTAAAGTAAACTCGGAGAGTACGAAAATAGCACGGATGAATCAGTGCGAAGAAGTCAACATTTAAGCCGATTATATGCAAATCGTTTTTGGCTCGTTTTCGGAATTCTGGTAACTGTTTTGTCCTCGACTTTGGACAAAACCGAAGAAAATACGCCAAATTTGTAATACTTTCGGCGCTAATCTGCATACCAAATGCAAAAAGAAACGCTGAATAAAGCGACGCACGATGAGTTATTTAGTGCCAAAAAAGGAGTTTACTCAGACGTAAATATTATAAAAACTATGTTTTTTTTATTTATTCGTACAACATTGCGGTTTGTACGGATTAATTGCCTGATTTAGTATACAAAAAACGCTCTTCTGAAATGATTCATCGTTGATGAATATGCTAATTCGCAATTTCGTATTTATTTATACACAATAAAACGGTGATGTTTAAATAAATTTTAACTGGAGATTCGCTAAATAAAAAAAAATGAATACTGTTAATAAGTGTGTTTACTGTATAAAACCTATAATTAATTCGATAGTTTATTATTGGAATTAAAATTTTAAATTGTTTATTCCCAACAAATTACATAAGCATTTTGCAATATACCAATAGAATACAATAATTTGTTCGCTTAATTTAAACGTTAATGTCTTATTGCGGCATTAAATTAACTTAACAATGGAAGATTGTGATTTGCGATCGAATTGCTGCAGAAGCTTGTTGTTTTTTTTCTTCTAAATTTAGAAAGTACTTTAGAAGATATGAATTGATAGTGTTGTGGTTGCTTGGAAATGATTGTGAACCGACAGGAAACTTCGGAAGAAGCGATAAAAAGATTGCGATAATCAAAGAAGTATTAACTAGTTGCTCATAAATTTCTCGCGTTTAAAAGGCTTTGATTACTGGTTTTAAAACTGATATTATTTTTTTTTTGTAAAATTAAATTATTAAACAGGGTTATTACCGTTCCGCGAGACGCCCGATGATGATGATTATAATAATCGCGATCACCTGAAATCAGGTTTCGGTTTGATGATGATGATGATGGTAGAAAATCCTTTTACAAAACTGGAGGGATTATTGATTTAAATGAAACGCTTTGGGCGTCGTAAAATTGCGCGCTGCAATTACGGTTTTATGGAAACGCACGTTTTGATGTATTAATTAAGAAAGGACCGAAGTTGTTTCTTTCTTCAGTTTTTGTTGCTGTTTCTTCCTTTCTGCTGATGTTGAAGACTAATCATAAAAGCATGGAGCAGAACCAATTAAAACGGAGCCACTTTCTTCCATCATTAAACGCTCGTAAAGACCGAAACAATCTTGTAGCATGAATATTATTATTAGTATTATTATTATTATGGGAAAACGTGATTTCACGAGGATTTGATTAGCCGCAAATCATAATCATCCACGTACAAAAAGAATTGGACACTTCTTAAGAGAAATAAAACAAAAAGTTTTGAAAAGACATGAGCTTGAAGTCGCTTCGGACGGAAGTCGTTAAGCGACGCAATTTACATGTTTTCCAAATCATGTTGTGTTTTAATTCCATCTATAATATGCATGTAAAATTTATACGGTGTGTTTAACAAAAAAAAATGTAATCAATTAACACTTTCTTTTTTGCAAATCGAAGACTTTGCAATTTTGTGTTTCTTCTCTTGAAGACAGAGAGAAATACAGCTAATATTTCATTATAAAGGCAATTAAAATAAATAGAATTGCTCAAAAAAAAAAATCATAAACAATTTATTTCTTTAAAAAGTTAATTTTTATTTGTTCTAGGAATATTACAAATAGTTTTATAATAATGTTATTCTTTTGACTTGACATATAAAATAGATGATAATGTTGTAACTAAAAGTAAAAATTAATAGATTTTGGAATGTATTTTATAATAAGTATAAATTGGAACACGTTTCTTTCACGTTTCAAATCAATTTATCATTCGAAATTCGTTCAATCTATTGCTTTGCTCTATTTAATTCTGTATGTGTTTCCATTTAAAAATATAATGCAGATTTACAAGTTAATATAAATTATTTTCTTGTATTATTTCATAACTAAATTGAATGATGATGTTTTCATCGTAAATTGAAATGAAAGATTTATAATTATTTGTAAAGTGGATAATAATGTTGTAAGAAAAATGAATGAATTTTGAAATGGGTTCACAATTCACAAGATCCGAGCTTTTAGCTTTTTTCTCCTTTCAGACCGACGTGTCTTCACTGATTTCTCTCTCGTCGACTTTCTTCGTTCCTCCTTCTTCAAGACCATTTTTGTTGATGTGTTTGTTGTTAGCAACGAGAGCGTGTGTCTGTGTCTCTCTGTTGCAATGGAAAGGAAGTGGACGGCCATAAAACCGGGGGGATTTGCATCGACTTATGGAAACAGCGTCTCCGTCTTTGGTATGCGACGTTGACGTAATTGTTGTTGATTGTTATTATTGGTTGTTATAGATGAAATGTGGCTCGAGAGGGGGCAGCATGTGGGCGGCAGGCCCGGCCCCCGGCATGCCTTTTACGCCACTTTTAATTATTCCTGCCACCGTAATTAGAGCCATAATAGGTAACCTGCCCTGCCCGACCCATGTCCTCTCTTCAATATCTCTTTCTCTCCATCCTTCTCCATACTATATCTCTACATATATATATATATAAACATACTTTTGTGAGTGTTTCACTTTTTTCTTTCATTTTGTTGCAGGATAATTTACCGCAGGACCAAATAGCAAAACTATATGTAGCGAACCTAGAAACTATCCGTTACATAACTAATTTCCATTTAGCTTTCTGCAACGTTTATTATTACATAATTATACATAAACGACTAAAATATTTTCAATAACTTTTTTTCTTTAATCAATTTTTCAAATAAAATTATCACATTTAAAATCGTAATTTTTCTATTTTTTAAGTATGAAAACTTTGTTTGTTTTCTATATATTCATTAAGTATTATTTACATGCGCTTTACAAGGAGTTTCAATTACCGACGGTCATTTTGCAACGCAAACATTACTGCGATTCAATTAAACGTAAATGTTCATTGCAAATAGAATTATGAAATTATTGCTTAAGATTTTTCTTATTTATAAACGTTATTTTACATTTCCTTATATATAATTTAATAAATATTCATTATTATTATATTGCTGAATGTCGAAAATGTTGTTTTTGTTGTTGTATTAAATACATATTGTAATAGATTTAATAAATTAATCAAGATTGTAATTAATTAATGCCGCTTTAAATTGTTGGTTTAAATGTGTTAATTACGAATGGGTTTTGGTTTTGCGAGAAATGCACGAAGGTGAACGACGTCCAGTTAATAGCAGTTTCGCTTCGTTTCCTTCTTGGAAATTGCAAAAAAAATAAAATAAATAATAATAATCCGGCGTTTCGAATGCATTAAGGCCGTTCGGAAAATATTTAAATATTTCGCAGAGAGCGCGCTTTTAACTGCAACCAGTAATTGTTAAAAGATTTACGAGGCAATAAAGCCACCTGTAGGCACCGGACCATTGGACGTGGATATGAGGACGACTGTGAAGATAATGAATGCAGTTCGAGATGAAGGAGGAAGGAAGGAAGGTGTCGTTCGTGGATATTTTTGGATATGTTAGTTAGATGTGGTGTAGATGCGGAGGAGACGCACGGCGTCTGAGCGCGTGCTGAGATTTGAATAATGCGAATCGGACCCGACCCTTTCCGTGTTTTCCACCCGACTCCTTATTGTTGTTTTATTCTGTTTTCTCTTCACCATCCTTTGCACCTCTCCATCACCGTTTATAATTTAAAAATGAGAGACGAACTGAAAACCGTTTTCGTTCCCCGCCTTGGTCATCATCATCATCATCATTTTTTTCTCTCTCGACTCATCTCATTTCTCAGTTCATCTCTCTTCGATTCTCATCTTCATTCTCTCTTTCTTCACTCACATACTGTGGTGTTCTTTCTTCGAAGCGTTTTATTATTGTTTTTGCTCGGTGGATGGAAGAAGAAACGTAATTTGTGGCCGAAGGTGTGCTAGAAATTTATTGTGATTCTCCTCACCGGCGGTCCTTATATGGACGGCTTACTTTACAAGATCATATTACATTTTCATCTCTCCACCCGTAGTAATTCCCACTGATTTTATCAATATTTACGATATCGCGAGCCACACAAATTTCCACGTAATTACGCATTATTGATGACCACCATGAGACGAAGGATGCCACCACCATCCAACCATCCTCTTGAAACCAGACGTGCCAAGTCCGAGAAGAAAATGAATGCAGTTCAAAATGACGAGGAATAAAGAAACTTAAAATATTATGCAATAATAAAATCTAGAAAAAGGTCCTAATTAAATTAAACATTTAAATTTATATATTTCATGTTCTTTTTAACATGGTAGCGTTAAAAAGAACATGAAATATTCATTAGAAGAAAGAATTAGATTTAAAAAATCTTTTATATTTATTTATATATACTATTAATTTTTAAATTGCATAAACAATTAACATGTAATTAAAAAAAACTTGGAGGTAATTCGCCGAACCGTAAAAATTGCATAATATATGTCTATTTTCATATTTATATGAAATATTCAATTTACCTTTATAAAGATTTATTCTTTCGCTTTCGATCGCTACCAAATTTATTAATATTAGTCAACTACTAAGAAAGTTATTAAACTTTTATGCGACGACGGTTTACGCTCATTGCTTTTTAGTTTTTCCAGTATTTTCACTGCTACTGACAGTCAGATGTGTAATATTAACCCTAAGGATTATGTAGAATGCAAGAATAGATTCTTGGATGATGCTGGGACCTTCTGAAAGAAGAAATACTTTTAGTCTATTTGTTGAAAATTGCATTTTTACTTTTTGCAGTATTTTCACTGCTACTCACACTCAGATGTGTTATACTATCCCTAAGGATCATGTAGAATGGAAGAAAATATTCTTGGGTGATGCTGGGTCCTCCTGAAAGAAGAAATACTTTTAGTCTCTCCGGGGTTTTGTTAAAAAGTTGTAATATTTCTTTTTACTGGTATTTTCACTCCTACTTGTACTCAAATGTGTTCTACTACCTCTAAAGAACAAGTAGGAAGCATCAATAAATTCTTGGGTGTTGCTGGGTCCTCCTGAGAGAAGAAATACTTTTAGTCTATCAGGGTTTTTGATGAAAAATGGTAATTTTACTTTTTCAAGTATTTTCACAGCAACTGGTACTCAAATGTGTTATACCATGCCCAAGTATCATATAGAATGCAAAAATAGATGCTTTGGCGTTGCTGGATCCTCTTGAACAAAGAAATACTTTTAGTCTCTCTGGGACTTTTGTTGAAAATTGCATTTTTACTTTATCCATTATTTTTACTGCTACTGACACTCAGATGTGTTATACTATCCCTTGTGATAATGTAGGAAGCAACATTGAATTCTGGAGTGTTGCTGGGTCCTCCTGAAAGTAGAGATACTTTTAGTCTCTTGAGTTTTTGGTGAAAAATGGTATTTTTACTTTTTAAAGTATATTGACTACAACTGGTACTCAAATGTGTTATACTATCTCTATAGATCATGTAGGAGGCAACAATAGATTCTTGAGTGTTGCTGGGTCCTCCAGAAAGAAGAAATACTTTTAGTCTCTCTGTGTTTTTGGAGTAAAATGGTATTCTTACTTTTTCAAGTATTTTCACAGCAACTAGTGCTCAAATGTGTTATACTATGCCTATGTATCATGTATAATACAAAAATAGATTCTTGGGTGTTGCTGGATCTTCCTGCACAAAGAAATACTTTTAGTCTGGCTGGGTGTTTGGTGAAAAATGGAAATTTTACTTTTTCTAGTATTTTCACTGCAACTGGTACTCAAATGTATTATAGTATCTCTAAAGATTATGCAGAAAACATTAATAGATGCTTGGGCATTGCTGGGTTCTCCTGAAAGAAGAAATGCTTGTAGTCTCTCAGTGATTTTCTTGAAAAGTTGTAATTTTACATTTTCTAGTAATTTCACTGCAACTACCATTTTGTAATGTCTTCCACTTACTTTGCAAATAAAGGAAGTCAACTATACACATCTTTTGGCTGCAGGACCATCTCCTATAAGAATAACATGTTCACCAATCGATTGTTGGCAAGTTGACCATGTACCTTTTGGCTACTATCCATTAATGCAGGTACCTATATGAATGGACTTCATTGTGTTGTTACCAAAAAGTATTTGAAGCATTGTCCATAGCACAGCATCTGTGTATCTAATAGAAAAGCAAACAACTTTAGTGATCGATGGTTGTTAACATGTTGGAGTAGTACTTGCCCAAAGTGAAGTGAATCGTTCCAAGAAAAGTCTGCGATGCAAGGAAATACAAGGAGGAAGCATTGAAGCACGTTCTTTATTCAGTCTGCATTCAGGACATTGCAGAATGATGAAGAAATCCAATAAAGGCACTTGTCCTTAATTTGTGACAACTCACTGACAAGTATGACAGTTCTCACACATTCACTCACACATTCTCATTCTTAGGTACTGCCAACTTAAATCCGTATCCTCTCATATTTTTTTATTACCAACATAAATCCCATATACCTCCTCGCTACTCCTAGTCTCCTAGTGTAAATCGAAATTTTCTGGAATTTTCGCGATTCAGGGGGGGGACTTGTGATGCGATGAGCGTAAACCGTCGTCGCATTAAAGTTTAATAACTTTCTTATTATTGGACCAATATTAATGAATTTGGTAGCGATGGAAAGGGAAAGAATCATTCTTTAAGACCATTAATAAATATTTTCAATTAAATTTGTTAATTGCTATTTATTTAGCAACTTTTATAAATCGGTACAATACAATTATGTTTTCTTTAATTAATAGATAATTATTCCATGCAATTGATCAGCAAATATGCAATTTTAAAGGTAAAAGTATGGCCCATCCAATGAGCCTATTGGTAGATTCTATGATATGATTGGAGACATGCGATGCGATGAGCGTAAACCGTCGTCGCATAAAAGTTTAATAACTTTCTTATTAGTTGACCAATATTAATGAATGTGGTAGCAACCGAAAGGGAAAGGATTATTCTTAACAACTATAAATGAATATTTTAAAAGGAATATGAAGAATACCATTTATTAAGCATTTTTTACAAGTCGGTACAATAAAAGCATGTTATTTTTTAATAAATCGATAACAATTCATACTAATTGATCATAGAGTATGCATATTTATAGGAAAAAGTATGGCCTATCCAATGAGCCCACTGGTAAATTCGTGCCTTAAGCCATTCGTCTATAACAAGCTATATACTATGCTAGTTGTTATACTATTTGTATGTTGGTGTTTTCAGCAGTTTCAATGCAACTGGTCATCAGATGTGTTATACTATCTCTAAGGATAATATAGAAAACAACAATAGCTTCTTAGGTGTTGATGGGTCCTCCTGAAAGAAGAAATTATTTTAGTCTCTCCAAGCTTATGATAAAAAATAGAATTTTTACATTTTCCAAGTATTTTCACTGCAACTGACATTCAGATGTGTTATATATACCATGCCTATGTATCATGTAGAATGCAAGAATAGATGCTTGGGTGTTGGTGGGTCCTCCTGAGAGAAGAAATACTTTTAGTCTCTCCGGGGTTTTTGATGAAAAATGATATTTTCACTTTATCCGTTTTTTCACTGCAACTGTTACTCAAATATGTTATACTATCTCTAAGGAACATGTACAATGCAAAAATAGATTATTGGGTATTGCTGGGTCCTCCTGAAAGAAGAAATACTTGTAGTCTCTCAGGGTTTTCAGTGAAAAGTTATATTTTTACTTTTTCCAGTATTTTCAATGCCACTGACACTCAGATGTGTTATACTATCACTAAGGATCATGTAGAATGGAAGAATAGGTTCTTGGGTGTTGCTGGGTTCTCCTAAAAAAAGAAATTCTTTTAGTCTCTCCGAAGTTTTTGATGAAAAATGGTAATTTTACTTTTTCAAGTATTGTTACAGCAACTAACACTCAGATGTACTATACTATCTCTAAGCAACATGTAGAATGCAAAAATAGATTCTTGGGTGTTGCTGGGTTGTTCTGATAGAAGAAATACTTTTAGTCTCTCCGGGGGTTATTGGCAAAAATTGTATATTTAGCATTTTCTTTGCTTATGACATTCAGATATATTATACTATCCCTTAGGATCATGTAGAAAGTAAGAATAGATTCCTAGGTTTTGCTGGGTCCTCCTGAAAGAAGAAATAATTTTAGTTTCTCATTTCTCATTTTTTTTTATGAAAATTTGTAGTTGTATTTTTACCAGTATTTTCATTACTATTGTCACTTATGTGTTATACTATCTGTAAAAATTATGCAGGAAACAACAATAGATTCTTGGGTGTTGCTGGGTCCTCCTGAAAGAAGAAATACTTTTAGTCTCTCCAGGTTTTTGGTGAAAAATGGAATTTTTACTTTTTCCAGTATTTTCACTGCTACTGGTACTCAAATGTGTTACACTATCTCTAATGATCATGTAGATTGCAAAAATATATTCTTGCCACTTGGTGGGTTCACCTGAAAAAAGAAATACTTTTAGTCTCTCCGGGCTTATGATGAAAAATAGTATTTTTACTTTTTGAAGTATTTTCACTATAACTGACACTCAGATGTGTAATACTATGCCTATGTATCATGTAGAATGCAAGAATAGATGCTTGAGTGTTGCTGGGTCCTGTTGAAAAAATAAATACTTTTAGTCTCTCCAGGTTATTGATGAAAAATGGAATTTTTACTTTTTCAAGTATTTTCACTGCTACTGGTACTCAAATGTGTTACACTATCTCTAATGATCATGTAGATTGCAAAAATATATACTTGCGACTTGCTGGGTTCACCTGAAAAAAGAAATACTTTTAGTACTCTCTGGGTTTTTGGTGAAAAATAGTATTTTTACTTTTTGAAGTATTTTCACTGTAACTGACACTCAGATGTGTAATACTATGCCTGAGGATCATGTAGAATGCAAAAATAGATTCTCGAGTATTGCTGGGTCCTCCTGAAATAAGAAATACTTTTAGTCCTCTCTGGGTTTTTGGTGAAAAATGGAATTTTTATATTTTCAAGTATTTTCACTGCAACTGGTGCTCAAATGTGTTACACTATCTCTAATGATCATGTAGATTGCAAAAATATATTCTTGCGACTTGCTGGGTTCACCTGAAAAAAGAAATACTTTTAGTCTCTCCAGGCTTATGATGAAAAATAGTATTTTTACTTTTTGAAGTATTTTCACTGTAACTGACACTCAGATGAGTAATACCATGCCTAAGGATCATGTAGAATGCAAAAATAGATTCTCGAGTATTGCTGGGTCCTCCTGAAATAAGATATACTTTTAGTCCTCTCTGGGTTTTTGGTGAAAAATGGTATTTTTAGTTTTTCCAGTATTTTCACTGTAACTGACACTCAGATGTGTAATACTATGCATATGTATCATGTAGAATGCAATAATAGATGCTTGGGTGTTGCTGGGTCCTGTTGAAAAAAGAAATACTTTTAGTCTCTCCAGGTTATTGATGAAAAATGCTATTTTTTATTTTTTTAAATACTTACACTACAACTAGTACTCAAATGTGTTATACTATCCCTAAGGATCATGTAGAGTGCAAAAATAGATTCTCGAGTATTGCTGGGTCCTCCTGAAATAAGAAATACTTTTAGTCTCTCAAGGGTTTTTGGTGAAAATTGTATTTGTACTATTTTCTTTGTTTCTGACATCCAGATGTGTTATAGTATACTTAAGGATCATGTAGAATGTAAAAATAGATTCTTGGGTGTTGCTGGTGCTCCTGAAAAAGATATACTATTAGTCTAGGTTATTTATGAAAAATGCTATATATGGTATTTTTACTTTTTCAAGTACTTTCACTGTAATTGGTACTCAAATATGTTATACTATCCCTTATTATCATGTAGCAAGCAAGAATAGATTCTTGGCTGTTGCTTGGTCCTCCTGAAAGAAGACATACATTTAGTCTGTTTGAGTTTTTGGTAAAAAATGGTATTTTTACTTTTTCAAGTACTTTCACAGCAACTGGTACTCAAATGTGTTATGCTATCTCTAAAGATTATTCAGGAAACAATAATAGATGCTTAGGTGTTGCTGGCTCCTCCTGAGAGAAAAAATACTTTTAGTCTCTGGGTTTTGGATGAAAAATTGTATTTTTACTTTATCCAGCATTTTCAATATTACTAACACTCAGATGTGTTATACAATCTCTAAGGATATGTAGGAAACAACATTTGATTGTTGTGTGTTATTGGGTCCTCCTGAAAGAAGAAGAACTTATAGTGTCATTGAGTTTTTGCAGAAAATATGTATTTTACTTTTTCCAGGAGATTCACTGCTACTGACACTCAGATGTGTTATACTATCCCTAAGGATCATGTAGAAAGCAAGAATAGATTATTGGGTTTTGCTGGGTCCTCCTGAAAAAAGAAATACTTTTAGTCTCTCCGAGTTATGGATGAGAAATGGTATTTTTACTTTTTCAAGTATTTTCACTGCAACTAGTACTCAAATGTGTTATACTATCTCTAAGGATCATGTAGAATGCAAGAATAGATTATTGTGTGTTGCTGGGTCCTCTTGAAGGAAGAAATACTTTTAGTTTATTTGGGTTTTTGGTGAAAATGCATATTTTTGTTTTTTCTAGTATTTTCACTGCAACTAGCATTTTGTAATCTCTTACACTTACTTTGTAATTAAAGAAAATCAAGTATGCACATCTCTTGGCTGCTGGAGTCTCTCCTATAACAATAACATGTTCAGCAAACGCTTGATGGCAAGTTGACTATTTACCTTTTGGCTACTATCCATTAATGCAGGTACCTGAATGAATTGTCTTTGATGTGTTGTTACCAAAAAGTATTTGAAGCATTTTCCATTGCACTGCATCTGTGTATCTATTAGAAAAGCAAACAACTTTAGTGACCGATGGTTGTTTACATGTTGGAGTAGTACTTACCTGAAGTGAAATGAAGCGTTCAAAGAAAAGTCTGCCATGCAAGGAAACACAAGGAGGAAGCAATGAAGCACGTTTTTCATTCAGTCTGCATTCAGGACATTGCAGAATGATGAAGAAATCCAATAAAGGCACTTGTCCTTAATTTGTGACAACTCACTGACAAGTATGACAGTTCTCACACATTCACTCACACATTCTCATTCTTAGGTACTGCCAACTTAAATCCGTATCCTCTCATATTTCTTTATTACCAACATAAATCCCATATACCTCCTCGCTACTCCTAGTCTCCTAGTGTAAATCGAAATTTTCTGGAATTTTCGCGATTCAGGGGGGACTTGCGATGCGATGAGCGTAAACCGTCGTCGCATTAAAGTTTAATAACTTTCTTATTATTGGACCAATATTAATGAATTTGGTAGCGATGGAAAGGGAAAGAATCACTCTTTAAGACGATTAATAAATATTTTCAATTAAATTTGTTAATTGCTATTTATTTAGCAACTTTTATAAATCGGTACAATACAATTATGTTTTCTTTAATTAATAGATAATTATTCCATGCAATTGATCAGCAAATATGCAATTTTAAAGGTAAAAGTATGGCCCATCCAATGAGCCTATTGGTTGATTTGTGACGTAAGGCTGTAATACTATGATATGATTGGGGACATGCGATGCGATGAGCGTAAACCGTCGTCGCAAAAAAGTTTAATAACTTTCTTATTAGTTGACCAATATTAATGAATTTAGTAGCGATGGAAAGTGAAAGAATCATTCTTAAGAACTATAAATAAATATTTACAATGAAATATGTAAATTATCATTTATTTAGCAATTTTTATAAATCGTTACAATACATTCATATTTTTTTGTAAATTAATTGATAACTAGTGGTGTCAATTGATTATCTAGAAAAATTGTGGCCTATCCAATCAGCCCATTGGTAGATATTTCTGACGTGATCCAGTCGTTCTTTACGAGCTGTAACTATGTTAGCGGTGTTACTATGTTACATTTTTTGTATTTCCAGTATTTTCACTAAGGATCATGTATGGAATAATAGATTCTTGGGTGTTGCTGGGTTCTCATGAAAGGAGAAATACTTTTAGTATCTCAGGGTTTTTGAACAATGTTGTATTTCCACTCCCAACTAGCATTTTATAATTCCACTTGATTTAAAGCGAAACAATGATTCTTTAAAACCATGACTTTTAATATTTTTTGATATTTTAAGGAATTGAGCAAAATTGATATATTTAGTAGCAAATAGAAGAGAAAGATTCGTGTTTATAATGATAAATAATTAAAAAAACCTACATTTAGCGATTGTAGTAATCGATGAACTCTCGTGTTAATTTAATTAAATCATGTAATATGCACGATACTTCATCGTGAAGAGAAAAGTTTTGTAACTTTTGTTATATTTTAATGTAAAATTATTAAATTTATTAACTGTTGTTTATTTATTTCATTATCAATTAAAGTTAATTTTGGTAAAGCTAAAGACAGAGCGTGTTGGTTGTGTCGATATGCGGTTTGTGTAAGTGAACGGCTGCGGTTTGTGGTTTACTCGGAAGGATTGGGTGTATATGCGGCACGTGCGGTCCATCGACTTTTACCACAGCAATTACGCTCCAACCATGCATGCAAGCTGCAAAGCAGTGAAAGTGCGGAATCGGCCTTCCCCCGTTCCTCCATTTATTTATTTTTTTTCATTTCTTTAATGCCCTTCCTTCTAGTTTCCTGCATCCGCAAACAACTTCAAGCCGTAGGGAGCTTCCAAATGGATATCGACACTCCTCTGGTCCATTCTTCGTGGCCCTCGCCCACGACGTGTCCCATCGAAGGCACACACACCGCACCACGCCCGACTGACCCTGGCTCGATGATCATACGTTATCTGCTGAACGGCACGAGAGTTAGTTTATCATTCATTCATGAAACATGTGTTCATTCATCAGTTCAACGAAGAGAGATGGAGCACACGAGTGTATCTGTATGTATGCACACACGTACATATGCATATTCGTTGCAGCTCTTGCATCTCTTTCTGATTCCCACTTTTCTCGCCACCTCTCGCGTCGTCGTTCAGCATTTGCATACGGAATTATTTATTTTAGGTCAGTCCGACGGTTTTCTTCCGCGCCGCACCGCACCTTAGTCTTCCTATTATAGTAAACCTTAATCAACATCGTATGTTTTTATTAATGAACCGATCACACCTGAGCGTTGAATCATCGCCGCGTGGGTGCCATCCGAAGATCTCTCTTTCTCTCTCTCCTACTCCTCGCCAAGCGAAGAAAACGCTTCTTCGCAAAACTATCATAGCTGCAATCCGAAAATCTTAGATAATTTCCATTTGACATGTTTTTTTCTTCTTCTCTGATACTTTATTTGCTACCAGTTCGTTATTTATCCTTGCATCTTATTTATTCTCATTCACCCGCGAGACGCAAATGAAATGAAATTTATGCGTCCCTAATTTCGGTTTCAATAAATTTGATTTGGAACCCGTTTTCCGCTCGACGCGTTTACATTATTTTTACGTACCATTCCCCCCCCCCCCCGCGTTTCGTCTCGATTTCGGTGGCTCCTTCGTTCGGCATCATTAGTGATTAGAAAGAAAGAAAGAAATGAACAAAAAAATAAATAAATAAATAAAACGGAACGCGTGGAACGAAGGCAGCGGCAGCAGCAGCAGCAGCAGCAATAATAATAATCGAGCAGCTACTCCGAATCCGATCTACGATACAAAATATAAATATATCCATAAACTGGTCCACATTTATCACGCGCATACATACATATATACACCCATAGGAAAAATTATACGCCATAATATATAATGAACGCCTCCGTTCTTTTTCTTCCTTTTTCCTCCTTTCATTTTTGTCTCTTTTCTCTCCTCTTCATTATTGTTGCTTCGTTTTTAAATTGCGTGCCTCTGCGTAATGATCTTTATTATCTTAACCGGGCTACTGCCTATCGCCGCCGCCGCCTCAGATTTATCGATCCCACATTTAAACACACACATACATACACGATTATCATTATTATTATTATTATTATTATCGGCGTCCTCTCGATCATTATATAAATACGTACGTGGAGATTATAAAAGATTATGAGCTCACGTGCGATTAAGAAAGAAGATGAAGGCGAAGAGGAGGAGGTGGAAAAAGCAAACAACAATTTCCGGTCCGCTTATTTATTGTTACGCAACGGCCCCGCGCCATCTGCTCCTTATATGGACTATTAGCGATGACATTTTCCGCGATTCACAATCGAATCTGCAACAATCGCATCGAGCGCGTTTTAAATTAACGATCGATGCTAAATTTCATTGCAAAAATGCAAAAAATTTGGCAATTTCCCAAAATATAAGTAAATAATAAAATTTTAACAAAATAATTATCGTAGTTATTTTTAAAACTAGTTTGAAAAAAAAAATATTTTTATAATTTATATTTTACGCTATGATTATTTTTAAATAATAAAATAAATTATCATTTTCTTAAATTATGTAGTTTTTGCTACAAGGATTTGAACTTTAAACGGAAATTTTGTTGTTCGTGCATAAATAAGCGACGCATTGCATGGAGACTTTAACGATCGCGCGAGGCACGAACCCGACGCACTTTATTCACAAAATCGTTAAAAATTTGACTTTTTTTTTGATGCATTTTAATATAATCTTAAAATAGTTTAAATATAAATAATTGTAATTGTATTGTAATTTTAATTTTAATTTTTGATGATTCCTGCAAGAAAATTGAAATCATAAGAATGTTTTTGCGTCTGGATTATATTATTTATGGGATTGTGTGCCGAACGGCTATTAGGATACTGTTTCGACCCTGATGTATTGCTGCGATGAGATCATGGATTCAAACGCACTTCGCTCCTCTCTTTGGCTGAGGAGAAGACTGCGGTTTTCATGCACGTGAATTAATTGCGTTCTCCTTCTTCGTCTTTCGCGCGCATTCAACTATATACATTTCTGTTCAGTTTAATTCATCTTCGGATATTTTGTAAGTGCGGTTACCTTCCTAAAGCTCGTACATACACACTCACGCATTCTTAAAAACCACGCGTAGATTGCGCAAAACCATTCACAAATCTCCTCGCCTTGTCACCCTTCTAGTTCATTCATCTGTTGCCATATACGGCACGTTCTCTTGCTCAATTTTACTCACAGTTGCACAAGATTGGAGAGCTCATTCATGTCCGACTCGGTGTATTAGTATGCAGCAGTGCCACTTATAATAAGATTACAGCCATACCTGTCGAATATATTAGCATGCGCATAATGTTCCCGCACTCACTCGCACTCCCTCATTCTTCAGTATCTCCAACCGCATTATTTATTTACTTATTATTATTACGATTCGTTTTGTGTTGTTGCCTTTTCTTTCTATCTTTCGCCATTGTCGTTCCTTTATTCTATTCCATTCTCAATTTTGCTTTGAATACAGAAATAGACGGCGCTCTTTTCCTCAAACAAAAATAACAAGCCTAATTGTTACCATCTGCTCCTCGTCGACCCAATTCTACCCAAGTTCTTCCCATTATCCCTTATTCATAATCATAACTTAATCTCTCATAAATCTACTAAACATAAATCATATATTTTATCATCATTTTCATAATCAATTAATTAGTTTAATTCAGAAAATATTTTTTTATATTTTAAAAAATATTTGGAAAACTACAAAAGTCACAAACAAAAATTAAATTTCAATATTGAATGATTTTTCTAAAATTGCAACAATTTTTAATAATGATAATATTAAAGTATGAATATTACAAGAAATTCTAAATTAACATTTTAAAACAAAGATTATGAAAAATAAACAGCGATCAAAATTGAAGTAAATGAAATATATGTAAATAATAATTATAATTAGATATATTAAAATTTATGTAATTAAAGATAATAAGACATTTGCGTATGACATAATAACATTTTCAATTAGAAGCCGAAGCGCGATTAGTCTTCGAAATATTAATTAAAACCTTGGCTTTTTCGTTAAATGCCTCTACAATTTAGAGATAATGCGATAGTTTATTATGGTTATTAAATGTTTAACGATTGAGGCGATTAAAAGGTTGCTTCAATTATGATTTATACCGCACAGGAAGACGTAATTACGATAAAGTAATTTCACATGAAAGTTAAACATTAGACTTTTCTTTTACTGAGAAAAGCATTTTTTTTTTTGAAGTCGTAACAAGAATGATTTAAACATTTCATATAAGTTTAACCATAAATTAATTTTTTTTTAGTAAAACACGATTAGGTAATTTTATGTGCGTTTAACCAAAAGCTTTTCTTTTTTCTAAGAGAGTGAACATATTTTCTTCAGTTATAACAAATAAAATTTAGAAATTTTGTTTAAAGAAGAGTGATTTTTTTTTGAGTAGAAATAATAGAGAAAATTATTTTTTGATAAAAAATGATTAAGTGAATTTTCATGTGCGTTTAAGTAAGGATTTTCTTTCGAGATGAGATGAATGAGATGGAAAGTGTTTGTGTTGTCGCCTCGTGGAAAACGTCGGCCATATGGCGTCTGCGGTCTCGGTTTCTTCATCTCGGCGAGAAAATTAGTAATAATAAAAATTATTAATCGTCGGGTAAAAGTTATTAGGAAATAAGGTCAACGAGTGGGCTCGATGAATGGAAACGTTGGTTCAGGCCAGGTGTGGAGGGAAAAACACACATATGCACACACGTACACGGAGAGGATTGAGTGGGCGCAAGACGCGCTCGTGCCAATTCCAAAATATATCCATACATCCATTTACATACGCAGACAAACTTATTCATGTATGCAACGTAATTAAATAATTACGTATCTCGTCTCGGGATTTGGAAATTAATTGGTGAGAGGTGACCGAAACTTTTGAGCTACAATCCATTTCTTTCTCTCTCTCTCTCTCCTAATATTTAGTTTCGTTCATGCAAATGTGCATTGAGCAATCGTTTTCATTGAAGAAAACCCATTCATGTTTCGAAAAAAAAAAATACAAATTCTATGAATGGATTTCAACGAATCGATATAATTAATTTAATTGTTAAACGCAACCAACAAATTGCTTTCAATATTACAGCACAACCAGAAATGCCACAATAATTTATATACACTCATTAAATTCATTATAATTTTAAGTTTTATCCACAATTTAAATAATTAATTTATCTTTAATCGATTAAAAAATATAGGTTAAAATGTGAAGGTATGTCAATTACAACAACAACTTCACCATTTGCAATTTCAGCTTTAATTAATATTTTTTATTTAATTTTATTAGGTTTCGCAATAAACTCTAAAATCCGAAGGTGTGTAATTAGGAATTAATTTTAAATTTATTTATCTAATAATAATTTTATTTATTTAAAAAATCATTTGTAATTTATTATATCTTTTCAGTCAATAAATTGAAAATATTTACTAAAATCATTGAATGGAAACCTTTCACTTCATTAAACGTTCGTGGCAAACGCAATTACAGTCGAGGCTAAATCTGCATGTCTAAATTGAATGATTGAATTATTAATTAATATCTAGGGCTTCTAAAATTAACACCTTTAGATTTTAATGAATTTCTCAAAAAAAATTTAATCGAAAAATATTTTCTATAACTAACTGTAGTAAATCAAATAAAAATTATATTGCAAAGTAAAATATAATTAACAGATTCAGTTTCATCAGAATATAAATTGAAAAATTTTCTGTTAGTTGTTATAAATTTAACATATTTAATTGGAATATCTCGTATTGCTCTGTTATTTTTATTGCGAATGCGGCCAATAAATAAGTGAGTTAATAAAAAGTTAAATGAGTATTAAAAAATTCATGGTTATTTCCATTTGATTGGATTCTGGAGAAGTGAAACACAATTATTAATGAGTCTCCAGCGGAGTTGCATCATTTTCATGTGTTTATGTAAAATAGTGGAGAGAAAAAAACTGAGTTTAACTACGACCATATGTCGAATCTTTGAGCTCCTTGTATTCCGTGCACCTTCCCAAAAAAAAAAAAAAAATCGCCGGAATAAGAAGTTTTCTTGGGTTGCGTATGAATAACTTTCAATGGCATTAAGTTTATGGTTTATTTACGCTACGATTTTTATGAATGGGGAATGGCGTTACGAAAGGCGCGTGGAAAGTTCGCGTTTCGATAACGAAGAGGTGAAGATGGTGGTGAGAGGAAAAGAAATGGAAGCGCATGAATATGCGTGGAATTTCGAAACGGTCTCGCTGTCTCTTAATTAATCGCCCCATTAAAGACGTATAGCGGGTCGTGTGCGACGAATAACGGGGCACGCGTTCACCGTGGGCGTTCGACGGGCGGGCGCCACTCGTATCGTTGCGCAACGATTGGGATCATCGTCAACGTTGGTTTGGTCGGCGTCATCGTGGTTTGTTCACCACGTCTTCGGCACGCGTCTTCTCGTGTATCGACGACCTCCACATATTCAACAACCCACAATTTACCGTCCTCCTTTTTTTCTTCGTCGTTGCCGTTGTTGCTCCGGTCAAATTGCCGGTTATTTTACGTTTTAATCGGACCTCCATTCATAATTATTGATTGGCCATGCGGCTGAGCATAATGCGTGTGTGCGCACGTACGAATTACATAAACACATGTATCATTATCTAAACAACGTCGGCGACGACGAAAAGATAATCTTTACAGATTATTATAAATTTACGTGCCATAAAACACAGCTTTTTCGTGTAGATAATTATACGCTTTCAAAATGAAATAATAGTCTCTCTCTTTATTTCTTTCACGTTTAACATAATCTGCATTCCTTCTATTACTAAACATTATTTAACAAATTTATTTAGTTACTTTGTCAAACGATTTTATAATATGTTTTTGAGTTATTACACTTTTCACAACGAATTTTATTGGTTTTGTTAATGAAAATGTTAAATAAAAATTGACGTAACCTCAATGAAAAAAAAATGCCGATAATTAAAAATGGTAACGTTTCTTTTATGACAATAAAATTTTTTAACGATGTAGAATTGTGTTTTGGTGAAGTTCAAGTTTGAGGATCATATAATATATTGTAGTTGTGTTTTTGAACCCTTTTTGGGACGATTATAGCGTTCCGCTCTCGGCGTCTTTGCCAAGGTCATCAATCTCCCCCGGATTGGCGTCCCCATATAAATCATCCTCATTATCGCCTCGGCCTTAACAAATAGTGGCGGTCAGGATAATTTGTGTTACGTGGTAACACCTTGCGCTCGCTCCTCTCTCCATCCTTCGTTCTACTCTTGTAGCGATAAAATGTGCGAGATTAAAATAAATGAAACGGTTGTCTTTCCATTCCGGAACGGTGATGTGTCATCGGCGGACACCGAAAATCACTTACATCATCGCACGCACACGAATACACGGGTGATTAATTTCAGGTGTCGCTGCGCGACGCGATTAATTAGCGACGCTTAGAGATAACAATGCGGAGGGGACGTTCTGGTATTTTCGTTGCGCATCAAAGAAAAATAAACCGTGGCGCGTTTAGACTTGAAGATATGAAGACATTAGTTCAGATGAAGATGAAAAAGAGAGAAAAAAAAACTCATTAGCGTCGCGGGGCATTCATTAGTCATCGTTTCGAGCCGCTCCGATCGTTCGAATTATTATTATTATTATTATTAAGAGCGTCCACCCATAAATGAATTACTTTTATCCAAACAATGCATTAAGAGCCTTTCGGGCCGACAATTAAATCTCGCTCCGTTCGGACCGGTCCAAATGTTATTAAGATGCGGAGATAACGCCCTTTCCAAGCCCATTCTAATGCAACGCCATCTAATTTGCATGATATTAACGAAACGATGGAACAATAACCGTCCTTCGATTCCTCCTGCTGGAATTAATCAACGTCAACGATGGACGCCGCAGCAATGGCGTGAATGTGCCGAACCCTTCAGTTTGTTCCATTGGCCCAAGTATTTAGCACAAGGGTGCATAAGTTTAAGCCCTATTTACTCACCTAAAAAGACCCTTTCATTACTACAAACGACACGCCTATTCTCAACCAAAATGGTACAAGCAATATTTACTTTAATATTTTTCAGCTCTAAAAGTAGACTTATACCAATTAAAAGACAAAACTATATCATTTTATTCAAATTTAGTAAAAATTGGTGATCAAAAATTAAACGATCTTATAAAATTCTTTAAATTTTTGACACGATTAGAGGTTTCCTTTTTCTCTTTACCACGTTTTATTGTATTTATTTCTTATTTTTATGTGTTAATCCATTGATTTATGTTTTATTTATAAAGCAGCCACTAAAAGGGGGAAATCAAAATTATTGGTGTCCGTCCCGGCTTTATTGTTTTGATTGCGTTGATTTTACGTTCGGGCCGCACATTAAGAGACATATAAAAACCCATAAATCTTCACGACCGACTTAGACACGAAAACTTTTGTCCTTACCTTTAACATCCTTTCTTCTTTCCTCACACTTTTATAATGGTTTATGTTTCATTTTTTTTTGTAATTTAACAAATAATTACTTTACAATTATTACATTATTTTAATTTTATGTAATTTTGAGATTTCAATATATTTCTTGGAAATTTCTTATGTAAATATAAATACTTACATTAATGCTGAAATTATAAGAAAACAGTTTAAAACACCGATTTAGACTTTCCAAGTATACCATAAATTTCATTATATACAAAATAAATTAATTCAAATTTGATAATTAAAAAAATATTAAACATTTTATAAAAAAATAAGCTTAAATCTTGCTGTTCATAATTCTTAACAAATTCAATAAATTAATTTCATATTATATAACTTCCGATTGAAATTAAGGTAATTTATCTGCGGACATTCAACGCAGAACGCGCGATTTTTTTGTATCCTTTGAGAGAGAAAAAAAAAAGAGAATGACGAAAAAGAAAATAACAAAACAACCGAACAGCTGCGGCAGCCGCACGCGTTGTGTCATTGTTACTTCTCTTTCTTTCGCTCGTATCGAACGACACACCTGAGAGACACCTTATTTGTTGCGTTATTTATTTTATTGGTTTCAGGAATGTCACGATAACCAATAAAAATGTTATAGGTAATAACGTTTTATAGACAAATAATGTGTAAATACACACACGGCAACGAACGTCCGCATGTAAAAACGTTCACTCCGTTTAGTTCTAGTTGCAGGGAAACGAAATTGAAAGAAAAGATTGTTGGATTTTCTTAATTGTTTGTTTATTGCGTATTCTTTGTTGATCTTACGAATACCATAACTCTCGTTTCATTTACCTTCCACAATATACGGGCCATTTTTATTACAAAGAACGAAGGCGTGTTCATTACCATTCAATATTTTCTTGCTTCGTTCCTTCTCACTCACTCACTCACTCGTTATTCCATCCACTTGCTGATTTATTTCGCATTGTGTTACAATATGTACTGAAACTCTTTTATTTTTCTACCTTTTGTTCATTTTTTTTTCTTTCTTTTTGTTTTATTTGCTTCATTTGTTTTCTTTGCACGGCTTCAACGATTTAACGTAATTAATAATCGCTGCAAATAATTGTCGCCTAGCAACGCCAATGAATTTCTTATAAAATCGCATTTCTTCACGAAAATCCTTTAACCATATGGCGTTTACCTCACGAACAAAATAAATCGAATTAAAACAATTTGCAAAATCCGTAATGTGTTTTTCATTAAATTCTTGTATTCAGCGACCAAATTTTTATTGTATAATTCGCACGCAAGTCTCAAAAATTCGATTTTTCTTTAGCATATGGCTCCGAGATCCATCCGGCAATAAAATATTTGACAAGTTTACGAGAATGAAGCAACTCGAATAAACGTAAATTAGATTTGGAGATGAAAGGAATTTTTGTATAATTAAATTTCAGCTTTAGAATTCCTATTCCTATTCGCTTCAATAAATATTGAAATATTTTGGATTGTAAAAATTGCAATAGTAAAAACAACAACATTAAAACCTTCCTCAAGAAATAACTATTTATATACGTTTTTCTCATTCATTAAATCTGCAATTCATGAAGTTATTGGATACAGCTTCAATGCCAATTGCATCAATAAGAAAAAATATAAAGAAATATAAAACTTTATAAAGTTTTTTTTAAATATTATATGATACAATGACTTTTCTTTTCCCATTGTAACAATCATTTAATAAGAAACGTTAGTTGTGCGACGGCGAAAGAAAAGACGGAAGTTGCGCGCTGTGTGAAAAATAAATAAAGAAGAAGCAATAACAAAACGAAAATAAATAAAGTCGGAGAGTCGTAAATCTTCGGCAATTCCCATCGGCGTAATTCTTTTTTTGGTTCTCCTTTTTAACGACGCTCTCGGAACAATGCCCAGGTCGCATTACGTAATTGCTCATTTTCCGTCGGCGTTGCGGCTTCCGCGACGCCAACAAATAATAAATACAAATTTAAATAAATATCAATTCGTTTTCATGGGTTGCAGCGGCTGCGGTGCTGGTAATTATGGGTCCTCGGGTGTAACGTGAAATACGGCAAGGCAATTACGAGAAACTGGAGTCTTTCGTTTTGTATAAATCATAATTTAATTTTTTAAATTTTCAAAAAATTATATTGAAAATAATAATAAATATTGAAAAATTACAGTAAATTGCAAATATTGAAAAATACATTAAATTTCAATTTAAAATATATTTATGCAATATATAATATATTTATAAATAATAATTTATTTTTTAGAATGATCGAAATTTTGAATTATTGAAGGATGCGATTGGTAACAGGAGGAAGAGAAGACTTCGGTATTTCTTGTAGGTGGTGGAGGCTGTGAATTATGGTAGGAGCGGATTGGATTTATGGTCGAAGAGCTGCGAATAATAGATTTATTTATGGGTTTGGATGTGGGGAGAGGAAATAACAACGATAATGGTAAAAATGTATTGATGGAAAGCAGTCGGTCGCGAGAAACACAATAATGAAGTGGATTAATGATCGGGGATCTATTGGGCATGATAGGGAATGGGAGCGGGAACGAGGCTATCCGGACGTGCGGCTTAATTAGGTAGAAATGGCACCTTGATTGAGATATTGAGACAGAACCAGGTAGCAAATATGGAACGGTCGGGTCCGATAAGTGCAACAGGTTTTCCGTCGTTTTATAACGATATATGTATATAAATTAAAAGGTTAATATTATCGGAGAGTGTCGCAGGACATGACAAGGCGGAGAATGGAAATGTGGAAAGCAGAAAAAAGGACGAGACAGGGGGACAGGGACAGGACACACACACACGACAGGACAGGACAGGACAGGACGCAAGACTAAACTAAAACCTGAAAACCTGTTAGCTCTTTCTTTCTTCTCTCGCCCCGTTTCTTCCATCGTCGATTTTTACATGCGTACGGTGTATTTATACTTCGGTAGTTTATTGCCGCAGCTTGTATGGAACAAGCTCGGCTATAAACGCGGGATTCGCTCAATAAAACACATTTAAGTGTCCCCCCATTTTCCCTTTTTTCTTTTCTTTCCTTCGTTTGTTCTCCCCTCCCACCCCTGCATTCGCGCGTAAATCAATCAATGCCCTTTTTGCAACTGCTTCAAACACATGTCGCATGATTTAAACCTCTTCCTCACACCTTACACCTTTACCAATTTCAGCAAACAAATCTTAAATAAATGATTTAATATAAAAATTACAAATTGTTAAAATTATCATCAAATATTTGTTACAGGCTATATATAAAAAGAATAAATATTATAATAAGCATTTTATTCTTAAGCAATTTAGTTGATAATTTAATGGAGGAAAGGATTTGGAGCGCGAGCGAGTGAGTTGATGATGGACGTGTTGATGGTTCCCAATTTACAGGGGATTAGTGCATTCGGCTGTTATTATTGCTGAGCGTTCTTCATCATCTCCGATGAATAAGAGCGGAGAGGCTGAAAGAGGTAATAACGATAGATTGGCGCGGTAATTTATATAGAAATAAAAATGCGGTCCGGGCCGGTCCTGTCCTGGCTTTATTACACTGAAATATGTGTAATGTATGCTAATTCGGGCGGTAAGTTGGGTTAATAGTTTTACTCTCGCAGTTTGACTGGAGGTGAGAAGATACGATCTGGAGCATCTCCGAAGGCCATAACTCATCCCGTTCCCCCCGACAATTAACTTGTCGCTTTCCTAATAACGTTTCCAATAGTTTATATATGTAAACGCGCGCGCGTTTGCTCGTTCACCCTCGGCAATAAGACGAAGAATTTAAAAAAAAAACACACAGAATAAAGTACGTTCCATAATATAAAATCTAAATAAGTTTAATAAAAAAAAAGAATGAGAAAATTAAGCAGGAGCGACAAAGAATTTACTGGATTTTAATTAAAATCCCGGACCGCTTTCACTCCTTTTTTATTTATTTATGTATTTAGATTAATTTCGACGCGCGTTAAGTGTAAGGAATTTATTTTGAAGAAATATTTTTATGACTAAATCAACCGAAGATTAATTAAAAACGATTTAAGAATGTTTAAGCTTCGATATGAAAACTTTGGAGAATTTCCATTAAAATTAACATTATCGAAAGTTCAATCAAATTCTTAATTTAATTTAGTAGAATTATAATATAAAAAAAAAACTTTAAATTCAGTTTGAATGTTGAAGATTACAATTTTTTATTTGTACTGAAATTAGTTGCATATTATATTGATGCAATGATCTCGATGCGATATGCACGTGGGTTGCGAACCACCTTGGCCGACGATTACGAAACCGAATCGGAAATTAAGTCTCGACATAATCGACGTGGGTGGACGAATCAACAAGTGACCTCGCCGATTTCATTCACAAGAGAGGAAAGTCGAGGGTTGCTCGCCTCTTCTCCATTCTTCTTTCACATCTTCTTCTTGTTGTTCTTCTGCTCGTGGTTATTTTTTTTATTATTCGTTGTTTGGGGTCACACACGCACTCTTGCCAACTTTGAAAGCGGAGCGTTGAACGGAGCAACGACGAAAACAAAGAGTTTCCATGGTTACATTAACGTGATAATTGATTATCGATATTTTGGCGACCGACGTGGGGCATCTGTTTAAGCGTAATTTGTATGCTTGTAAATTATTGCGATTACGTCCCTGCGTTTAGTCACTTGTTGGATGCGGATGCGTGGGAGAGGACGGCACGTGCCGAGAGGAGCTCGGAATAATCAACGGGAAATGTTAATTTCTGAAGGAAAAACAAAATCAAAGGAAACGAGTACAGACAAAAAAAAACAAATACTGTTGCGAGCATCCCTTAAAAACGTTGGTTGTTGTCGAGAGGATCGGAGTGAGCCGTGGGTTGCGCGTGAACTTTGACCTTTGCTTTGAACTCGTCTCTCGAAGTCGAGACGCGCAGGCAAATCTTCGCGAATATTTAAGGCCGAAAATGTATACGGATACAAAAGAAAGAAACATATATATAATTTAAGATGCTAAAACGGAAGCTCCCTTACTAAATGTCGCGTGGATATCATCATCTTTGATCATCTTGTACACGTTTCGTTCATCTTTATCCAAAATCGTGAAAAGAAAGCAGCAGCGAGCAGCAAGAGAAGTATAAAATACGAGACGCGACGCATAAGGATTCACCTTTTTAGGCGATTCTCGCCTCTCCTCGTTTCCAACTTATTCCGTTTCACGAACTTTATGCACCACTATTCAATATTTTATTATTATCACCATTTTATTCAAATACCGACGCACCACAGAACGGTAAGAATACAACAACAACAAAAAACAAACATAGAAATGCCATACCAATAAATTTTCTCGTACGGTTAACTTCAAGATCCTTTTTTTTAATTTCCAATTATACTTGCAATATCTCCAACTTTATAACTTTAGTCTTTAATATGCAAAATTTAGTATTAAAATTAGATTTTATTCAATTATAAGAAATAATACTTTTTTTTTGATTTTAAATATTAATTAAATTGAACATTATTACATAATTTTCTTAAAGATTGAAACCTACGTGTAGAGAGAAAAAAATCGTAAAGTTCTAATTTATTACAAGAGATGTATTATCTCATTATTTTTCCGTCTCCCAATTTCTATAAATTACTCTTCAGTTAATGCTTAAAGCGAAGATTTAATTTTATTAATTAAACTGATGATGCGATAACAAACAAAAAAATAGGAGACTTTTCCATATGCAGCGCATTAATTGAATTAAACGAAATAGATAATGAGACTGTGAACGAAAATTTGAATAGGGTATTAAGTAAAATTGGAATCCACTTAAAATTCAATTAAGAAGAATCATGGAATTATAGCGACATAAATACGTCTCCTTCTTTATCGCCGATTAGCGTCCTTTTAATTTCGTTTCGGTTGCAACGAAAACCGTAAATCAAACCGAAGGATCTCTCCTCTACACAATCATCCTTTGACGATCTCTGAACAGAGTTGAATCTATACGCTTCGAGCTCAGTCAATAAAGACCAGATACGATCTGAATCCGGAGATCCCGAAAACGATAAGCGAATTATTGAAAAAATACAAACACAAAAAAATAAAAAGCGTTATTTTGTATTTAATTGGATCAAATCTGAATCCGATGGTATTTGCATATCGCGTTGGAATCTCCACCTTTTTTTTGAGATGCTCGTAGATTCGAAGGAAAGGTAATTTAAGATTGGATGAAAAGCGACCACGAATGGCACTCGTTTTACGTAATTGATTGGAATCGAGTCGCCTGAAAAGTTATTAATCGACTGTCATCGAAACCGGGATTGGGAAACCTTTTTGATTGATTATCCGAAAGGAAACTGCGTGTATTTATTTATTTTTATTTAGTTTAGTTTTCGTGTTGATAACGAATCTTATTTGCTACCGCGATTCGAAAACCGAATGATCAAGCAGCGTGAAATTGGCTCTTTTGTTTTTGGTTTATTTCTACGATTCAATTTTTTCAGGCATCAAAAGTTTTCGTTCATTTCCTAGCGGCTTTATATCATCGTTAATTTTACTGCCGCGTTCATAAAAGATGAAGGGAATATAGTATAGAGAGAGCATCTAGGAAATCCGCATTTGCAATTCTCGCTATTGTCTTTCATCTATCTTCATAGAAACATTAACACACATCATTACTTTCTAACAACTTAAAATCAGATATTACAAAATCTTTAGATTTAACATCGATTTCGTTGCGTGTTTTTACATTTAAAGTGTCTGAAAAAAGTAAATAAATTTGTCTCTAATAATAGGTGTTGTGGATATTTGAGAATCAAATTTCTTTTCTATCCGGAGGTGTAAAATTATTCCGATTTGTGGGAAACTTCTTAACGAAACGATGATTGCACGTAATTTTCACGTTACCGAAACAAATGATGTAATAATGACCCTTTTGTTTTTTCGAAATGCAAACAGTCGACTAATCATCTTTTTTAACCCGTGTTCGATGGGCGATGACAGCACTCCGTCGATGTTTGTTTATCCGTAATTGCGTTCACTTGCACGGAACGCTGCCTTTTCTCTCATCTCTCATCTCTCCTCTTTCACTTCGCTTTACCATCGATTATGTTTCTACTAAGAGGAAAGTGCGAGATTTTTATTTTATTTATTTTTTTTGTTAGTTAGCAGGAAATCCAGTTCAATTATAAACCTGTAAATTTATTAATGTTTCCATTGTTGATGCGAAAGATAGATCCGGTTCATGAGATTAGATTTGGCTTGGAGCTATGCAGAACGCACAAAGTGCAAAATCGTGAGCGGCGATTTTATATGTGGAAGGAAGAAACAAGTAAAAAAGAATTCGCGTAAAACGGTTACAATTCAATAACTCGATTCTTGGAAGCTAAGAATATAATTAATTAATCATTCTATTCTTGATTTAATTTATTAATCAGAATAATCCTTTGATAATTTAGATTTGAATGCTGTTTTTGATGACTTAGGTGGTTGTTAAAGATAGTCAAGAATTGATGGAACGCGTTCTGCGTGTCGGAGAGTTGAACATGTTCAGGATTAAACACCTTTCGGGCATCGTCCTTCGTTTATCTGTGTGATTCGGTTTATTTACTTTCGTCTTTTTGGAGGCCCGTTTAAGAGAGGCCCGGACCTATAAAATGCACACGCATTATTGACTCGTTAAATTCAATTGGCATATTTATGGGGCCCCTTATCAAAACTACATTGTATCGGTTTTATGTGCCTCCTCTGTCTACGGCCTATCGCCCCGTTTTCGCTCCATGCAAAGCGAACAAAGCGAAGAGATTGAGATGCCAAGAAGCATCCCCGGATTTATTCGTCCAATTCTGTCGCCGCACCATGAAATCATCCTCATCTTCACCATCTGCAACTCTTTCGTTCCACGCTCTTCAGAATCTGGCGTTGCCCGAGGCGTGCCGTGACCTCGGCTAATCCATCATACAAATCCGGCGCGGTGCTTAATTGCATTTGGAGATGAGAGCACCACGCCGGTTAATTAATAATTAAAGTCCGCTTTTCTCCTCCGTTCCTCGTGTCTTCATCTCTTTCGGACGCGCTCATTCCTCTCCGTCTGCTGCTCCTCTCCTCTCTGATACCGAGGAGGAGGAGAGTGAATTATTAGGCGTCCGCTCTGCCTCCAGCTACAGAATAACATTTCTTTCTTATTATTCCCAGAAAGGTTATCATTATGCTTTTGGTACTTGAACTCTTTATGCATAACGAACGCTGCAACAACTTGAAATTTCATTGATTTTTCAATTATTGATAAATTCTCATTTAAATTTAATTCATTTTAAAATTTAGTAAAATTGAATGCAAAAACAGGTTTGTCATTAGAATTAATAACTTACGTAAACCTATAATAAATTTATATTCAAATTATTAATTTAATCAATTAATTCTTGAACGTGCTTAGCATTACGAGTTTATTCATTTTTCCATAAAATATAGATAAAATTTATTGCAATCACATTTTTTTTTTTCGTTATATAAATTAAATTATATAAATCAGTGATTGTAAATGGTTGTACACTTTGTTGTAATAAGATAGAATTGGATAATTCTTAATAAAGTCTAAATGCTGATGTGGTGAATATCGTGAAAGGAAATACGCCAGAATTATGTATGTATATACACCCATGAATATGTAGGTCTGAAATTACCAATCTTTGAATAAGAAATAAGTGTTAGTTTCATTCAGTTTATTGAAGCAAATTATGGTATTTCTCGGGAACCGTCGTGTAATATGTGTCTGTGCATAAACGTATATTTTATTCAGCAGTAACCATGACGAATAAAAAACGGTTTCTCGACCGACGGAGTGAGATGTAAATTGTAACATGAATGGCAATTAATTGGAGCACGTCGTTTTCAATTCTTTTCAATTTCTTTTTGCCGGTTTTTGCTGTTGTTGTTGTTGGTAGATAGTCAATTATGTATTAAAGTCGAGGATGAGGACTTTGCGCGAATGTAATCATCGTTTAGAAAGAGAAAGAGAGAGAGAGATGAATGAGGGACGGGATCGCAATTACGACCCCCCGGGGCTCCGGCCTGGGACCCCCATTATATAAGCATTAATAAAATTATCGACTCGCGGAAAAATATGGGCGCAGCACGATGGGACTCGAAGAAGGAGCAGCGGAGGAATAACATCAACATGACGATGAGCACGTGAAGGAGGTGAACAGGAAAACGGACATTAATCTTAAATTGTGGGAAATACCTGCACCGAGAGAAAGAGCACTTCATTATTTATCTCTTGTTTGTTTGTTTGTTTTTTATCGCTCGAATAACTAGGATAATTGTCATCATTAAAATATCAATTGTGTATCATTACCATAGTTACGTTTTCGGTAACAAATCCATATTACATTCTATTATATAATCATAACCATAGCAACGATTTCAGTAACAAATCCAAATCAACGTAACTATGGTTACAGCAACGTATATAATATAAATTTCGAAGAAGGAATATATATATATCTACGATCAAACGATTTATTTCCATTCTATTATATATTGCAAATATATACAGGTTCGTAATTAATTTATTTGCAGTAACAGTTTAACAATGCACCGATTAACATAAAGTCGCGATTAATATAAATCGACTAATTAAATTGATTTATACCGGTTTTATCAGATTTCGTAGATTTTCGCTCTTAGATAATTTATTTTATTTTTGAAACACAATTTTACCATTAGCATTAAAGTAGTTTCTCTTAATTAGTTTCTTTTTATCTTTACACAAATTTCATTAAAATTCACAAAAAAAAATCCTTTGTTTCAGATTAGAATTAATTAAAATTAAAATAAACGTTAAAAGCTTTATTATTTAAATAAAATACTTTTTTTTCTATACTTAATAATAATTTATTTATATTGTTCTTAATTTATATTCATTTCAAAAGTTGTCCTTGCTTTTTATATTATTCTATAATTTTAATTAACTTTTAATTGGTATATAAAAATTAATTAATATTAGCAAATTACAATTGGAGTTTTTTTTTAATTCTTTCTGCAAATGCTTTTGAAATTATTGGCGGAATTTAATTCTTTTTTGATTGCACAACTAGCTGAAAGCGGTGGACGAAATTGCGTAAGACTAATAATATAGAAAATAAAAAAATAGAAATAAAAAAGCTCGTGTTTAATAAATCTATATAATTTTCGATAATTAATAAACGAGACCGCACACAGATCGATCGAGTTTCATGTTGATTCAAATTGGAGTGTGGAAGGCGATTTATGCACTTATTTACATTGATTACAACTTTGCTTAAGTTTACCGTTTCTCTACACTAATAATATTGTTCATTATTTTAATCGGTTTGAACTTAAATTTGAATATTCAATATTTATAATGATTTTTCTTAGTTTTTAAAGGTTATAGATATGAAAGAGAGGAATTTTGGAGTAGAGAGGATAATAAAAGATAATAAAAGTGTGACAATATTGAAAAACAAGTAGAATTACAGAGTACTTACCAGGAAACGAGCGAGTGACAATTGAGAGGGAATATACCTAGGCTTATCCCTTATATACCCTAGAGAGGCGGTACCGTTATTCCTTATCTGTATATGGAATTTTCCAGCAATGGGCTAAAGTGTAGCCCCACAACTTCTTAGTTATAAAGAAATTAAATAAAATTGATTTAAAATTTCTGAAACATTATGAAGTTTTGGAGTGGTCAAGAGATGCAACCGAACATTATCCAGTTAAATATATACGGTGGTAATGTGGAAACGCCAGAGGTATTGGGTCAAAGGTATAAAATGCATGATGAATAGCGACTAACGAATTTGCATTTAAATGCGCGATTGTTGGTCAACGTTTCTTCTCTCTCTCTTTTTTGCTCTTTCCTCGACATCTCCTCCAGAAGGGGTGGTTCTTTCCTTAGGTTCTTTGCATAACCCATTCGGCGCCGGTGTTGTTTTTGGGAGTTGTTGCGGCAATAAAGGTTTGGTCTTCATGCATAATTTATTTTCTGCCAGCCGCCTTTTCCAACCGCATTTGTGTGTGTGTGTGTGCTTAAGTGTGAGAGTGTATTATGCATATGTGAGTGTGTGTGTGTGTGTGTGTGTGAGCCTCGGCCCGGGTCCCCCATTACAATGCAATTATTATCTATAAGGAAACTCACGTGTGTGTGTTATAAATCACCTGTGACTTATTGAACGTAGTAAAACCGTCCGGTCCGTATCTTGGACAAGTGTACCGTGCGGTTAATTTACACGGGATATTTTTATTCGTATTCGTTAGATACTGTTGGCGCCGTACGTCTTGTTAGGCCCGAGTTAATAAATAATCTCGGACAGTGGAAAGAATAAATAAAAGACCACTACTCTCTCATACAAACACACACACACATGTATTCAGCGCTCGCTAACGATCCGGCTCATTCGGTTTAATGTCGCCTGGCTCTCATTTTCTTTTCTTCCGCGGAAAGATGTGACCCATTGTTCACCTGCAATCAGGAAGTTTCCAAAAAAAAAAAATAGAAGATGATTATGAGCGACGAAGACTTTTCGTTTCATCCACAACGAATCTCTTGGAGCCGATCCCATAATCGTTCTGCTCGATGTGTGTGCATGTAGTACTTTACTCACAAACTCTCGATGATATATCGTTGCACGAGAAACGAGAAAAATCCGACACAAACAGCACATATGGAATAAGTGATTTTACGAGGAGTGCTACAAACTCTATTCTTCTCATTTGAACAATTCTAACAATTTGATTTATTAGAAATTGATACATTACGTGATTGAGGAAACAAATAGAGTTTAAACTAATAAACACTTTAATCGATTCAACCAAGTGCGAAATTTTAATGGGAGTCGCATTCCGATTCTCTCTCACTCTCTTTCAATTCTTCTCTTTTTCCGCGACTCGTTTAATCCTCCGGCTTACGCGAAGAAATTAGCGGAGAGACACACACACACTCTATTTATAGAAAGCAATTTGCCGGCTTCGATTTATATGCGAGGCGATTGCGTAACGCCTCGAACCCGGGAATCGATAAACATTGCGTAACTGATTGAAAAATTGCAACTACAAAAAATGGAATGAAGTGTACTTGTTAAATTTTACATTTAAAAAAAAATATGTTGTAATCTTATATCCTTGAAATGCTTAATAGAAAATAGAAAATAATAAAAAATGATGTAGTATCATTTATGGTAATTATGAGCGGTTATGAGGCAGGAATAGAATGGTAATAAATGTAGGTTCACCGAAGGGAAGGAGCTGGCTGGTTCTTATCTGCGGATCTGTAATAATAATAATAATAACAATAATAATGGTAAGAACGGCAATAAAGGATAAAGAATGGATGATGATGATGATGATGATGATGAAGGGAGATGGAAGGAGCGAGCGTTCTTTCGCTGGGCCCCCATATAGTATCCAATTTAAATGGGTAGTTGGATATACGCGAGGATTCACGGCGGGTGAGGTGCTAGCCGCCCGCCCGATTAACGCCGATTACATCTTGCGAACCGCGGGTGATCAATAAACAATGATGGTCCGGAAAATTACTAAATTATCTTCCACCTCCGTCCCTTCGTCATCCTCCTCGACCATCGCTGCTGCCCGATGCAACAGCAGCAACAACAATGGCACAAAAAACGGAATCTGGGAAACAAAAACTGCATGGGGTTTACCCCCCTATTACGATGTCAAAACGTTAATCGGGAAACCCCTGGGTAGTCCGAAGAGGAGAAAGGAGAGACACCACAACCACCACAGAAGATTAAGAGAAAAAATGCTGTCCCGAACAACAACAATAATAATAATAATAAGCAATTCCATCTCCTTCCTTCCTTTCGTTTTCTTAAATTGCTGTAAGTTATGGCGGTGTTTCGTTTCTCAAACTCACTGCACGCAGGCAATTTAAATGATTGCTCCTTTCAGCCAATTATCAAGAAGCGAAATCGCCTTCTCATACCTCTACATCTTCTCTCTCCTTCCCCAATTTCCTTTACTCTCTCTCGACTCTTCGACTTCTTCGTCCTTTTTTTTTGTATTTATTTTATCGACTCCTTTTCGCCAATTCGCAAAGTGAAAACAATCCCATAAAATTACTATCTTTCTATCTCTCTTTTCTTCTTCTTCTTTTGGGCTTCTTCAGCTTCAGCAGATTTGATCGGAGATGCACGAAAAAAGGAGGAGAAGCGACGTCGAACGACGAGAGTTATCGCATCCGATGGGTAATTTTATTGGTAACGTTAAATGCAATTAATACGTTCATTGTCTTCACAAAAGATCCCATATCATTGAGGAATCAACGAAATAATTAATTATTAGTAACGAATATTAATATTGTTTTTGTTGTTGTTGTTGTAAAGAAACTTCTTTCTCTTATGGTTGCATTACGAAATCGGTTATGGAGGAGAACAATACGCTCGCAGATATTTTAATTGGGGTGGGTTTCGGTGCGATGCGCTTATAGCATTTACCGAATACGACTTTTTCGCATTTACCGAATGCGACTGTAAATTACATTGCATGCGGCTCGGACCTTTCGAGATGCACTTGTATCGGAGCAAATATGGGCTATTATCTGGACGCCCGTTTTGGGCCTATCGCTGGGGAATGCATAATAAGATTGCAGCGAAAATAAAACGAGCAGGAAGTGTTTACTCCTGCTGCTGCTTCTTCTGGCTGCAGCTTAGAACCATTGGGTCCGCATGGAACGCGAGGTCCTTTATTTATTTAATGATCACCATAAGCACCCGATGCATTTTCAGAAAACAATAGGCTCGGAATGCATTGATCCTTATAAAGCCACCACCACCTCTTTCTCCACTCGATACTACATATTTTCTTTTCCCTCTATTTTTATAAATTACTTTCACAAACTATATTTCTTCACGTTCATCCATTCTAAATACTTCTTAATTACAAAAAAAAATTATCTAAAACTTAACTTTAACCAATTTACAATAAAATATCTATAAATCAATGAATAATTTTTCTTTCTATTTTTAAAAATATTTGCACATCTTTCACAAACTACATTTCTTCATTTTTATCCATTCCAAATCATTCTTAATAATCAACATTTTCAATTAAATAATAACAAAATCTTCATAATTTTACGTTAACCGATTTGCAATAAAATATCTACAAATCGATGACTAATCTGACGCTAATTAATTTATGCATCTTAGTCACTTTTTGTAAACAGTTTGGAAATGCTAAAAAGACTAGTTTCCATATATTTTTTTTTAAATTTAATTTATTATTCGCAATTTAAATATTAATTAATTTATTTTCTTTAATCGGATTTTAGCAATACCAGTTATAATAATTTCTGAACACATTTTCTTAGACAATAATGCTTGTATTTTTTAGGGTGTTGAAATGTGAATAGATCTTCGATGATGTTTGTGGTTGTTGTTGTAAAGGTTCTTGTTTGGGTAAAAAAAGGGTGCGGATGGATGGATGCGAGTGAAGCGGAAACGGTTAATCGATTATGTTAAAACGTTTTGTGGTCGATGGAATCGTGTAAATGGTAAATAGTAATAAATGCGGCGTTGAATGATGCCGTTTTCGTCGGTGCGATAATAATGCATAGGAAGGAACAGTGCGGCGTTGAAAAGAGTCTTCCTCCGTCTTTCTCTCGGTGAAGTGAAGATCTCGGGCGCATTGTGTGAATAGCGGGGCGCCGCGCACGAACTTTGACATCATTTTGACTAATGTAATCATTATGGAATAGTGTCGATAAATCATCGGGGAACTGTCCGACACCGGAGATGTTATTAAATAAGAGAAACCGAAAATGAATAATGAGCAATAATAATGGAAACGAAGACGTCGAAAGAGTTGTGGAGAAAATGAATAAGATTAAAACGAGCAGCGCGCACGGAGGAGAGTTAATCCGGACTCCAGGTGGAATTATTTTATTCGTTTCTTCTTTCCTTTTTTTCTTTTTTTTTTTGTTATCGTCCGTGTTATTTCCTCCTAATTGAAAAATCATGCAAATTAATCGATCCTTAAGCTGTCCCCAAAAGTGCTTCGATTAATCTTCGACGAAAAGAACGAAATAAAAACACCGAAAGCGGAGCGCGTGCTCGCTTCGCCTATGCCCGTGTATATTATTTATGTTTATTGTCTTCCCTCTGCTTACAACAAACGACGCAACATCGGTATCGGGGATCTCTTGTAACGGGAATCCTCAGAGCGTTGATTAATTGCCGACGCACGAAAGCGAAGCAAAACAACGACAAAAAAAAAGCAACAACCGAAAATATGAATAATAAATTCATTGGATTCATCGATGCATCAAAGTAAACTAAAGAAAGATCTTATTAATCAAAGCGAAGGAAATTCAGCAAAAACGAAATTTTCTTCGAATCGCTACCGCAACAGGTAAGTTTCGTAGGCGCGACGATGAGGATGAGCTACGACCTCTTCCACCATCTGATAAAAAAACCAGTCCTTTTTTTTTATTCTCCGCCGATTGTCCTCTCGAAGCCCTCTCGCTGATTCCGCGCATTCACATTTTCGCCGAGATTTATTCGAGTCCGTTTTTATCTGAATGCAAAAGAACAAAACGGATTTCGTTCTCTCTCCGCAGATTTAACACTGCTCAAAGAAAAGTAAACAATAAACTATATACATATTACCATATCGCACCACAAAAGAAACGTTCATAAACGTTTCTCTCTTCAGCTTTGCATAAATCAATCCTACAACGGAATAAAGTGTTATCTAACATTTAGTCCACAAATCTCGTAAATTTTATAATTTATTAAAAATTGTATTTAATATAATCATACTTTTTCGAAAATTTAATAAGCTACAATTTAATTATTAAAAATTGAAACAATTTTGCAATGAAATAAATAATTATTAAAAAAACATAATTTTCAATCAAAAATCATACTTTTTCGAAGAGAAAATCAACATTTAACAAGCTATAATTTATATATTCATAATTATGCATATCCTTAGAATATTGGTAATAAACTAAGTATGATTTATTCATAAAAAATCAATTTTGCAATGAAATGAATAATTATTTAAAAATTTAGTTTTCTATAAAAAATCACACTTTTTCGAAGAATAAATCAAATTTTAATAAGCTATAGTTTAGTTATTAATTAAAGTACATATCTTTTAAATTTTGTTAATAAAATTAATTAACAATCAATTTTGGAATGAAATAAATAATTATTTAAAAATTTAGTTTTCAATAAAAAATCACGCTTTTTCGAAGAATAAATCAACTTTTAATAAACTATAATTTAGTTATTAATAAATGTACATATCTTTTGAATGTTGTTAATAAAATAAGTATGATTTATAATTCATAAAAAATAATTTTGCAAATGAAATATTTAATTATTTAAAAATTTACTTTTCTATGAAAAATCATACTTTTTCGGAGAATATGTATCTTTAGAATATTGGTAATAAAATAATCGTTATTTTTTATCAGCTAGATACAATTTTGCAATGAAATAAATAATCATTATAATTTTTTGAATAGAAGAATAATATTTAGTTACAAAAATTAATATTGTAATCTGTTTCGCTCTCAATAACTTTAAATTTTGAAATAGTTTACGTAATTCATGAAAACTCATAAATAAGCAGACTTAAGACAAATTATTATTATTAATTGTTTGCCGAGGTGTCAAAAATTTCCTTCCTCCAATTTGCGAAACGCAGAAATTAAATGAATTATTGTTGCTCGCTTTTGTAGGACAAAGAAAAAATGTAACATTGTACGCATAATATATATATATATAAATATAAATTATTATTATATAATATGTAATGCAATGTAACGGGGCGCATGTAAAAGTCGGGCGAGAGAGAATTAATTGCGGCCGCGAAGAGAAAACGTTTAAAATGATTTACAGTTTATTCGGGCTCTGATTACAAGATAATGAATAATTATGATTGAAGCATTATTAACGTACACGTATGTACATTCTTTTTATTTTGTTCGTAACGTGCAGACTGTAAGCATTATTACCCATAACAAGTAACAGTTTAATACTCGTCGGTTTTCTACCTTTTATTATTTTCAGCTCGTAACGTTAAAGGTAAAATCGCTTCAGGGATTTACATTTTTTATTATTATTCTTCTTCATACTTTCAATTAAACCGTTAATAACCATTACTTAACGTCGAATATATATCTAAAAATAAATCTTAATTGTAAAAAAAAATATTTTAACATGAAAAATACTCATATTTATTTTTAATTCTGCATAGAGCTTTTCCTTGGAAATGGCGTAATGCAATTAGTGGATTTTCCTATGTAAATTGCATTACAAATTTCCGCGTAATGTTCCGAATGGTTTAAATGGAAAAGCGTTTGATTTATTTACATAAAATTTCACACGAATTTGAAAACTGATATAAAATGTTTCGAGATTTCATCAAATTAGTTGAATGAGAGTGGTTCGACTTTGAATTAAAATTCTGTGAATTAATGCGTCTGATATCTATGCATTAATGAAACACGTCACGTCTGTATCATTAGTTCAGAAAATAAAACTGTAATTAACTCCAATCCATTTACTCAGTTAGAAATCCACAAAAATTGTAACGATAATAAAATAATTGTATAATTTTATTTTTCTGTATCATTTTCTCTCTTCTCTCCTCCATCCAATGATTAATCACCTCGTGATTATCAATGATTAATAACGGCTCCGCGAGTTCTCCGGTTCGAAGAATGTTAATTCAAACATGGAATCTACGTCCACAAACTATTATTTATTTCTACAAACTAATAAAACGAAAATAAATTACTCGAACTCGGTCCACCCGAAAAAAGGACAAAACTGTTCAACACATCCCGAAACCAAATAATTCATCAATAAAATTTTACAATTTATTTATTCAATCTTCCAGTTGATTTATTGGAAACATCGTACTTTTTTCTTTAATTTGTGTTGGAATTAATTTACGTTTTTAACGAGTAATTAAATAATATGCAAAGACTCTACTTTACAAATTTCAAAGTGAAAATTTGAAATGTAAATGTTTTGGATTGAAATTTGCAAATTGGATGATCGGAGTTACGCAACGGACTGATCGGGGCGAAGAGATGATGTTGAGGTTGAAGCGAGCAACTGGTTTATTTACTGCTGCAGCTTGCTGTATAAATATATGAGTTTAATATAAATTATGGCAGATACGAAAAGTGCATTGCTGCAGCAGGAGCAGCAAAAGCATCTCTCGGCATCATCAGCATCGTCCGTGGCTACCTGCAGAGCACGTTGTTATTATTAAAGGCGGGACCGTGGCTACCGTATTTCTGCCCCGGATTACACGCTAAATTACCAATTAGGGTCCTAACCGCTAATTATCTACGGAATATACACTGCTCCTCATCTCGCTCCCACCCGTCCGGACGAGCCTCCATCCGTCTCTTCCTCTCCACCCATCATCATCCGAGTGTTTGCGTTTGTGTGCGTGCGGTGAGCGCTCGTTGCTTCTTGCGTAACGGCGAGGCTCCTCATGAAGATGATGATGATGATGATGATGAAGAACGCGACTAATAATCTACCGATCGGATCGCCCTTTTTCGATTCAATTAAAAAAACCCCCATCTAATCTACGACTAATTAAGTCCCTCCCAAATCTCATGATGCACACACACACACGGCTCTTCGGCATACCGTTTGTAAATTAAAATCATAATCAACTTTTATAGCTTTCATTCTATTTAAATAAAATTAGATTATTGTGTAATCAGTAAGTAGACATTAAATCAAAGAATTTAATGAATTAATAATGGAATTAAATAAATAAAGATTAAAAAATAAATGGATTTTTTCAATTTTTTAAAGAAATAACGGCAAAAATATTTTTTTTAAAATATTGATAATTATTTTTATGGTGGATGCGCCGGGTATCTAATAATTGTATTAATTGTAACATGAAAAATCTAAATATTTATAACAATTTTTTGTTGCATTTATGTTATTTCACTAATTATCTAATGGTTTTAGTTAAAATTATTATATTTTAAATTTATTTGGTGGTGGAAATAACGTTTGCAATGTGCATACGTTTATGATGTTTCCTCGAATGATTGAACGATTCGTTATTTCGTCTAGCCGCAATTAATTATGTAAATGGATGGAGAAATAAATTATTTATCAATTTGTGAATTTATTATTATTTTTGTATTGTATTATTCGAATTTTTAAAGGTTCATTAAAGAAAGATGCGCTCTTTCCTTTCGTGCCGTCGCATCGAATTAAGAAAAGAGTTGCATTAATGAAGTCATTAGAATTAATATCTCGGGAGAAGACCCGTTTTATTTAATCTGTCCTCTTCGACCCGTTTCTCGCTGCCGCATAAGTTTTGTTGTTTTATTTCTTTCTTTCTTCTTGTGGGAGAAATTCAGGATTGATGTGCATCCAGTTGGAGGAGAGTGCACGCACGTCGCATACGAAATTAGATTGTGGAGAGAGACTTTAAAATTAATTAAACCTAATCAAATCGAGGCGCGATATTAATCGGCGCTATATGTGGCAAGAGTTAATTCGAAATTTGTGTTATATAATGCGATGCTGGTCACGGATCCGGAGATGCATCCTTCTCTTCGCACGAAGCAGAGTGAGAAAAAAATAAAACAAGAATCGGAGGCATTCCTACAGGTAGACGTACGACGACGACTGAGAGGAGGACAACGACTAAGATGAGAACTTATTTCGCCTGAGGACATGTCGCGCGTCTTCTGCGTGGTCATGCCTCGTGCCTCGGAGGCGCTACACCTAACCTAACACGTGCCATTAAACTCATCCCATAAATAAACATTCACTTCGTTTTTCACCTTCTTCCCGCCATTATTATTATTATTATCAATGGCCGTGCATTCATTTGTGCATTTATCCATCTGAAACTGAATGCTTGATGAAGAGCTTCTCCTTCGACTAAATTGAAATTCGCATTTCTCACTTCCCGCACATTCCCATCCATTTCCTCGACAACGGCAAAAATCCTCATCCCAATTCACACCTCTGCATGCACATCTCCAGCTCATTCATCAGCTCCTCCCGATCATCCATAATGCGCTGCAGTAGTTAATAACCGCTTCTCTCGCTTGATTAAGTTACAAATTGCTAGGAAATAGCGAGGCACGTGAATTTATTGCTGTTTTACCAACTGAAATTATTAATCCATTAATTTAATTTTAGAGAAAATTAATTTATTTAAACACTTTTCTCTCTCTTCATTTTCTTCATTGGATCATGTGGTATTTGCATCAGCCTTTAAACTTTAATAGAGTCATCGTTTATTTTATTTATATTTATTTATTTTTTAGGTGGAAAGATCTCGTGAGATGGAATGCGGCGCTGTGACCACCGTGAAAACGATCCGTAACTCACCTGCTTTATGACTTAACTTTTGGGTAATTGAATATACGTTTTTATGCACCGATCCAATAGGGCAGGGAGCAAAAGGAATACACATAAATTGAGCAATTTACGGCCGTTTCACAATTGTATTTCTTTTTTAAATGTGTCAATTTTAAAAGCGTATGTAAATACGTGCATTGTTGTGATAACGCTTTTAAGCTTTAAATACGCTATTTTATTATAGAAAAAGTGAAATAATTTAGAAATATCGATTGAAAATAATCTTGTTTATCTATCGTTAATTTCACTTAATATTATTGTAAACTATTGCAGTTTGATACGATGTTAGGATTGTTGCTTTTTCTGTTGGATGAAGAGTTGGTGTGGTGAAAAATAAATAAATATGGGTGGAATCGTTTCGGCGATGTTGTTGTTGGATGGATTGAAGAAAGAAAGAAAGAAAGCTGAGCACAATGGAATAAAGGGCAATTACTATTCATAATGCGAAGGAGACAAATTATAATAGCGGCGGCATTAATATTCCATTAGAGGCTGCTTAAAATTCCGAAATGGGAGTATTTAGCGTTGACTTTATTTATCGTCCGGAATACATCAGTGTCAGCGGAGCTGCGCTGCGCTCTTCTGACGTGCACGCCCAATGGGTCCCGCACTCTGGTCGACGACGACGACGATGAGGATGATGATGGTAAAGAATGATGAAGAGGAGGTGGAGGTGCCCCGGGAAAAGGACGCACAGGACCCTGACATCCGTTCACGTGCGATATGCCCTCAACTCCTTTCCTTTTTTTTTGGTTTATTCCGTCCGAGCCGTTCGTGGTCCCCTCGGGCACCCATCATGGTACCACAACCACCACCACCAGCAACAGCAACAACAACCATTTTAATTACAAACCACGAATTAACTCCTCTTCCACTCCGCGCGCGCACACTTGCGCGCTCCTCTTCGGGCCATAAATTACGAACATATGGCTCTCTTTCGCTCGACACGCTCTGTTACATAATTCAGTTCCACGTCCCAGACAATAACCCCAAGGAACGGGGAGACGGAACGTATCCTTTTTTCTATCTGCTGTTGCTGCATTTCCGTTTCAGTCATTGAAAATCAAACTATATATTAATTAATTGTTGTCGGGAATTAGTGTAAATGTTGTTTATACAAGATTGTGCGTTGAAAATCAGAAATCCGTTGAATGGACAATGGACGGATGGAATTATATGGGCGCTCTAATGCACGTGGCAATTATATACGAAATAATAATAATAAGAGAATAATATGATGAAGACCGCGGGATGAAGAGTTGTTGGTCGGTGGTGGAAGAGAAGAGAAAAGAGTTGGTTTTCTTTTCGATACCTGTTGTTGTTGGTCTGTTAATAATAGCCGAGGTCGGAATTGATTGCGCGCCGCACGCCCACTATTGTTTTAGAACCGCTGTTGATTGTCTTCGGGTCTCCGCCGATAAATAATTGCAGTCCAACTATCGGACTTCGCATCTCCGAGATTTATCTGCCCCCACCTGGAACAAATGGCCATTGTACGCAGTCGTTCGACCCTCTTCCTCTTCCATACCATATACCTCTTCTCAGCGAGAAGACCTTACTGCTGCATACGGCTGAATGGAAGAGAGCACCGTTTTACCTCTTCCCGACTCCAGAAAGAAATCAATTTTGAAGCGCATCTCCTCCAATTATCTGATTCCCCCATATCCGTGACCGTATCAATATCGCATCTATCTTTATATACATACACACTCGCGCGCGCTTATATATTTATAATCCCTCCTCCTCCTCCTTCTGACAGATGGAATTATTCAAATTACATATTGGATGTGAATCAGATGGAAATTCGTTGATATTTATACTGTGTTTTCGGGCGCACCTCCGGACAACAACGCTGACTTTGCAACTTTTCTCCTCCTCTTGTTCTTCTCTTCGGTAAACCAACAATCGGGCACGCAGCTTGATCACTAAACGGGGGGAGTGCACACTTCCCTTTCTTATTCGTATTCCTCAACTTCTTTCTTCTATCTTCTCATCTTCTACAACAACAATGACAAAAGGATTTTGACCAGAAGAAGGAGATCCCCTCATCCACTTAATACTTATAATACCACCGATCGATGAAACGCAACTTGTTAATACCATTGTTCGGACTCTTTCATTTCTTGTAGATTTTTATTTATTTTGTAACCATTTATTGATTTTATTTTTCTTTCTATTTTTTATCTTGGAAATTATACCACCCACTTGGTTGAATTCAATAATCATTAATTAATTGTAAATTTCACTTGCAATGGAATTGGTAAAGAGTAAAATTATGACGTTCGATGATTTAGATTGAAGTTGTTGGTGAGGCGATAAATTGAACTTTAGTCGAAATCTTGACCGAGGGATGAATTACGAGCGAAAAAAAAAAAGGAAGGGGTGCAGAAGAGGTGGGCAATAAATATTTTATTTATGCGGCGCTCTTCGAAGGAACATCACCCTCTCCAAATACCTTGTCCGTCCGCAGATTTACAAGGTTGTATATTTGCCGAAGTTGAAGTTTATGCACGGCGAAGATAAATAGAAAAGTCCCGGCCCAATAAATATGAAACGGCCACCACTTTATTTTTATTTCATTTCGTTTCATCTTCTTCATTCTTTTTGAGAGTTGAGAGGAGTTTGCATACTCTCTTACACGCGGTTCTCTTTATTTCTTTTCGTCTTGCTTCTTACCTTTGCTTCGGACTTGAACGTAATAAATGGCATGTCGATGGTGGAAACGATTTGATGGCCGCCGCACGTCGAGGACAACGTTTTGCGAGGAGAGAAGAGCGAGATGTCTTTGCTCTCTCTCTCTCTTTCGCTTGCTCTCTCCTCTTGTGCGATGGCCATGTGCGGCGAGGAGGTGTCCTCGTGCACCTCTCTTTCGACTGCATAACAGTTTAGAAGATTTCTCTCGAGTGGCGTGCTACAATTCACATCGATTCCCGTATAAATAACGATTTTAATGTAACATTTACAGCCTCACATTTAATTCAGAACCGGTCGAGGTGGAGGTAAAATAAATAGCAGCTCGATCCGAAGAACGTATATATATATATATATAGATATACATTAAGTCGGAATATCCTAATTTGGTTTCGCCACTCGACCACTTCGACGAGAAGCACGACGAGGATGGAAATGTAGGAGAGAGAATGAGCGAGAATAACGACATCCCTTAAACAGATGGACATTATCCTTTATTACCCAGAAATCTGAGCCGATATCACTTCTTCTCCGGTTTTCCTTCCGATTGCGACGGCGGACGCGAACGCGAGCCTCGAGATTCGTCCCGAGATACAGACAGAATTCAATATTGAAATAGGATTAGCGCTCGAGAGCCGGTGGGGCCGTAAACACTATACTACTCGCACTTTGTCCGAGATTAAATCTACATTAAATTTAATCTCCCGGAGACACTTCGACGGGGAAGCTATAAATTCCGAATTCTTGTTAAGTTCAACATTTATCTGCTCGTGCCGCAATAACAATAAAATTATATATTTTCCAAATCCCTTCACAACTGTAAATCACATTATTTCTTTATTTATTTTATTTTTTTTTCCATTTATTCCCACATCTCCACTCATCCATACACTTCCTAACACTTTTCATCATTCAATACTTCTTAATAATGTCGACTTACTTTTTGAACAGTTTTATTTTACTTTTTAATAATGTTGACTAATTTACCCAAAATAGTTTAGATTAATCTAACATTTATATTTTACCATAAAATGTTGGATAAATTGAAGAGATTTGTAAAATTATTCTTGATTTTTTTTTTGGGTCTTATGTAAATATCCTCGCTCAGTGTCTGTGTGTGTGGATATTCCTGCAAAGATGCATCCTGCATGCATCAGTTTACGAGATGATTGATTTACGGTGGCCAAGAGTCACGACCGACCGCTTCTTTCTCGCCCCGGAGGTTGCGGTGGTATGCCGAGCATTCCTCGAACACAGATTCCTTATCGGATGCCCTGTCGACACCAACGGATTCCCGAAATGCTGCTACTTTATAGACTACTCCATTCCATATGCGCACACAAATAAATGTACAACATTTTTTCATTCCCTTCACATTTTCTAATAGAAAAATTTGAACACCGAAATTACTCATCCAACAATTACGTTTCGGAATTTAATATTTATCGTCCGATGATTTACGTCTTCAAGTTTACTGCTTCATCTTCGATTTATTTTCTTTTATGAAAAAGAAACCCATCAAAATACTTTGTCTTTTTTTATGTATTTAGTTAATAGTTAATTTCGTTAACATGTATGTATTTTTTATGGTTTATAGGTAAGATTCTTGATGTTATTGTGTCAAAGTTTGGTGAAGCTTTATATAGTCGGATGCAACGAATGCCAAGAATGAGAGGTGTATTTGTTGGCAGCGAACAACACTTTCGTTTGCTTCGTCTCGGAGTTTGGGACAATTTGTAAAGTCCGGTAGTGAATAGGTAGCAGATCTTCGGTCGTGTTTCGTGTATGTAATGTACGTACGTGTGTGTGAGTGTTATTCTCTTCTTCTACGGGCATCGTTCCATGTTGTTTGGTCACGTTTCGTACGGAACGTACTTTGAATGCAGAATAGAAGAGATCCGACTCTGGTGTGTGTGTGTGTGTGTGTTTGCGTCTGCATGAGTGGTAGAGTTGAAGAGAGTGAGTGGTGAGGTGAGGTGGTGGTGGAGGAAGAGGAGGACGAGGAGGCCACAGAGGCCACCACGGATTTACGAGACTGGTGTGACTCTTGTGGTCGGCAGTCGATTGTCCGACAAGACTACTAACGCATTATTACAAGCCTCCGGCGGGAGGACATCAATATATCCGATACCGGATCTTGTGTCGCATATTTGCTTAAACGCTTTTACACAGACAGCGGACCGGCGTAATATGGTAGCCTTCACATAATTTGTAAGATAAGAAGGCAGAAGAGAGTGGAAGAAGGTCCTCTCTTCCATCCTCCACCTCCTCAACCTCTTCCTCCTTACACCACTGCTTCTTATTCTCCTTACACCAACTGACGCTAAATATAAGATCGCAAGAACACATTCATCCAACCCTCCAAGAAGCAGCAGTAGAAAGAAAAAGGACAAAATATATGCAAAGCTGTGAGAAGAGGACGCGAGACGGGCAGATATGCAGAAACGACAGTAGAAGCAGAGATACAGTTTGGGGGGGCTCTAAATTATTCGTCAGGACTCGTGCACGGACGATCAAGAGATCGCAAATAACACGCAATAACAAAGAGACACAAAAAATAATGTGTATGTGCTTCCTCCAACATTTTTTCTTTTCCAACTCCCGCAGAAAAGTCCAATCTTCATCCGAGGATCGAGACCAATAAAACTCGATTCCCATTCCAGATGTCACAGAAAAACACATTCATTTTTCAAACAAATATCATCACCATATTAATTAAACTGTTTTATAATAATCTTAAATCAAATTCCATTAAAAAAAATACAAATTCTTTGAAATAAATTATCATTTTTTAAGTAAAACATCAAATATTACAATTACTATATTAAGTGAAAAATTAAATTTTATGTAGATTTCAAATTATTTTAAAACAATACAAAATTATTTGTTTTTAAAGAAATTCCAAATATTTGCTTCATTTAAATCAATATTGATTTATATTCTCAAATTTCTGAAAAATTAATACTACTCTATTTTACCTGAAAATCTTGAAAACTAACATTTTCTATTTTTTTCTATTGTGATAAACTAAAAGTAAGAAAAATAGATGATGATGATGAAACGTTTGAATTGGGAAATTGCAGCGGGAATGCGGGCGAAACGTGCACATCCTCGAGGCTTCGTCGTCGTCGTCTCTTGCTCACTTGTTAGAGCGAGTATATAGATGTATTTGTGGTGGAGACCCATGCGGTCCTCGAGACCAGTTAACTCCAATTTGTGACCCCTCTCGACGCACAAGTGCAGGAGGCGCCACAACAAATTAGTGTTTGCCGTATTTCCTCTTCCCGTCCTCTCCTCTAACCCGCGCGCGCTCGCACACATTTCGAAACGCGCGCAATTACAAACGGAGCCAATTAAATTACGTAATTACCGGCATTAACATCGCGCAATTGGAAAAGACAATGCGCGATGAAAGAAGAAGAAGAAGAAGGAGCTTTTAACAAGTGCACTTCCTTTCCACCACTTTAACTCGCTCTCCTCGCCACATATGATTAATGAAATAATTCCATTAATGATGAACTAATTCCATTAATCATAGCTCAACTCGAACGATCACATATATATAGATGGATTCATTGCAATTCAGCAATTTAGAAAGCCTCTAATTAATTGCAATTAACTCAGTTCAATCTTCGGTTAATAATTAATAATAATAATAATAACAGAAAGTTAAGCGTATTAAGCGTAATAAATGGTGAAAATCACTTATTGTTTTAAATTGATAATTGAGTAAACTCGATGATGCATCTCTTCTGGTTTTATTGAAGATTTTTTGATGTGTGCGTGTGTATGTGGTACATTTCTGTCGCTTAATATCAAAATTGTCCGAGCTATTAAATAAATGGCTGGCACGCTTTAATAACGTCTGGAGTCGAATTCCGAAAGACAAGTGTTTAGTTGTCCGTGTCCGGGATGTCATGAATAAAATTCACATTAGACGTTGGCTGATGCTGATATTCTATTTATAAATAAATAAATAAATTATCCGGGACGACGCGAGATTCCTTCAATTTTAAACTTGTCGAAACGTCCGCCGTAAATAAAGTTTGATTTTTTTTTTAAATTTTAACTATTTCGTCGTTCTAATTTAATTATTTTATAATTATTACAATTATAACGCTAATCTAAATCGTGATTTCCTAATTAGATGTTTTAAACGTTCATAATCGTCGCTAATTATATAGTTTCATCTCATCTTTTGTTACGTCGAGTTCACCGTGAGATGCGTTATTGTTTCATTTTTGTTTTCGTCATTTGTTTGTTGTTTTTTTTATATATATATAATTTTCCGAAGACGTGAATGGATCGGACAACAATGGAAGGGCGGTTTTGGGGTCTCATTGTTTTTGTCCCGTGCGATCGATTTCGTAATTCGAAGACATCGATGGTTTGATGGCATAATTGCATGTTCGATGAAGAACCAGAAAAGCGGGATTCAAAAAAGAAAAGAAATTGATTGATTGACGGACGGGCGGGCGTTTGGTCGAAGTGCGAAGCAAAAGAAGAAGTTGAGTGACGGCTCGATGACCGTGATGAATGAGGCGCGTGCCGCGATGTTCCTCTTCCGAAGAAAATGTTAAAAAATAATTGGCGACAATGGTAAAAATTTCAATTGGTGGAAGAAGTAGAAAAAAAAATCATGCCGCAGAGATCTCTCGCGTTTATCTTTCCGCCAGGCAATATATGTTTTAATTACATTCATGCATATAAAACGTATGTAAACTTATCACGTCGTAATCACCGCTTTTGCTCACTTGACAATTACTGTCTTCCCGAAGAAACCAACAACAACAACAACAACAAGAAAAAATATGCATTCGTGCGCACGCGAAATGTAAAAAATAAAAATAAAATAAATATTTCAACATGCATATTTAAATGGAAATTTCGTATGCGACGATGATGATGAGTATAAGGAATGCCTTAAAAGGTCTGATATCGCCGGTCCATAGATAAACTGTTGACCGAAGAAACTGGTTGTTGGAGGATTTCGTGTGTAATTAATTGCACGTATTCGCATATTTTCGTGTTTGCCAACATTGTATTATGTATGCGTATGCGATTTTAATTGCCTTATCCTTATATTTTTCCTTTCCCCTTCTTGTAGGCTCTCTTTCACCAAATCCTCACTGTCTCAGTTTACACGAGGATGGAGTGGATAAAAAAGTAACGATTCTTTACGAAAGATAAAACAACAATTTACACAACATTAAAATGATTATTTCCATCGAAAATTTCTTAATAAAAAAAAAGTTTTTAATTTATATAGTTTTGTGCCCAAATATTAAATTTTTATAATGCACAAAATCATTACTAATTAAATTAGATTCATCTTTTCAATGGATTTAAAATCAAATTTTCGATTGGTTTAGTTTTGGATAAAATGAAGCATTTATAAGATTTTATTCGTCAACAACAAATATTTTTTAACCTGCATCGAATTGTGTCTTCGTAATTCCATATTTTTCGATAATAATTTTTATTGCTTTTTTATCGAATGCGCACAAGTTTTATTAGTTTTATTTACATTGAAAATTTATTAAATATTGAAAAGTACACGAAACATCTAAAAATGTATTTAAAAAAATATTTAATTGAATTTTAACAATTTCTATTAAATAAAACTAAATAGGTAGTGATTTCTATTTAGTTTAAAAAAAAACTTAAATATTTTATACACAAATATTTTTATATTTATGCGAAATATCTAGAATATTGTACAATTTAGCAGACTGCTCTAATCTAAACATCTAAACAAAATAAAGGATTTTAATGAATAGAAGTAAAATGTATTATTTATAAATTGAAAAATTACTTCTAAAATCATTTATTGTGATTTCAAAATATTCGAATCGAATTGAAACGCGTTTATAAACATTATTCTAACATTTGAGATTCGTGACGATTCGCGATGTTTCGTGCGTTCGTTTAATTTTTATTACTTACTCATCATAGAATAAGCGAAACACACAATTTTCGTGCCCAAATAAGGATTGTTTAAACATGTGCAGCTGCAGGTGTTTAATTTCGTTCTAATCTCTTAATTTTTATTGCTTTTTTATCAAATTATTAACAGCACATAACTTCGAAAACTTTATAAAAATAGTTTCATGACACAAAAAAGTAATTTTTATTTAAATTAATGAAATTACAAAATAGAATTTCATATTAATTAAAAAAAATACAATTTGTAATTTACTAATAGCATCAAATCCAATAAATAATACTCAATAATCAGAATGAAATAATAAATATTTAAATATTTTCATTGGTTTATTTATGTTCAAATTTCATTAATTTATGTAAAAATAATTTTAAAGCATTTGGCAACATATAATTTTTTCAAACATTATAATTTTTAGCATTTTTAATAAATGAATTGAATGTATAGATGAAAATGTATTATTTACAAATAATTTTCTGTTTTAAAAAATTACTTTTAAAATAATTTATAAAAATTATTCTAACGTTTGAAAGTCACACCTGCAGCTGATAATTGTTCGTAACAATTCGCGACGTTTCGTGTATTTATTAATATTTATTAGTGCGAAACGCACTATTTTCGTGCCCAAATAAGGATTGTTTAAACATGTGCAGCTGCAGGTGTTTAATTTCGCTCTAATCTCTTAATTTTTATTGCTTTTTTATCAAATTATTAACAGCACAAATCTTCGAAAACTTTATAAAAATAGTTTCATGACACAAAAAGTAATTTTTATTTAAATTAATGAAATTACAAAATAGAATTTCATATTAATTAAAAAAATACAATTTGTAATTTACTAATAGCATCAAATCCAATAAATAATATTGAGTATCAGAATGAAATAATAAATATTTTATTATTTTCATTGGTTTTATTTATGTTCAAATTTCATGAATTTAGGTAAAAATAACTTTAAAGCATTTGGCAACATATAATTATAATTTTTAGCATTTTTAATAAATGAATTGAATGTATAGATGAAAATGTATTATTTACAAATAATTTTCTGTTTTAAAAAATTACTTTTAAAATAATTTATAAAAATTATTTTAACTTTTAAAAGTCACACCTGCAGCTGATAATTGTTCGTAACAATTCGCGACGTTTCGTGTGTTTATTAATATTTATTAGTGTGAAACGCACTATTTTCGTGCCCAAATAGGGATTGTTTAAACATGTGCAGCTGCAGGTGTTTAATTTCGTTCTAATCTCTTAATTTTTATTGCTTTTTTTATCAAATTATTAACAGCACAAATCATCGAAAACTTTATAAAAATAGTTTCATGACACAAAAAAGTAATTTTTATTTAAATTAATGAAATTACAAAATAGAATTTCATATTAATTACAAAAAAATACTATTTGTAATTTACTAATAGCATCAAATCCAATAAATAATACTCAATAATCAGAATGAAATAATAAATATTTTATTATTTTCATTGGTTTTATTTATGTTCAAATTTCATTAATTTAGGTAAAAATAACTTTAAAGCATTTGGCAACATATAATTTTTTCAAACATTATAATTTTTAGCGAATTGAATGTATAGATGAAAATGTATTATTTACAAATAATTTTTTGTTTTAAAAATTACTTCTAAAATAATTTATAAAAATTATTCTAACGTTTGAAAGTCACACCTGCAGCTGATAATTGTTCGTAACAATTCGCGACGTTTCGTTTGTTTATTAATATTTATTAGTGTGAAACGTGCTATTTTCGTGCCCAAATAAGGATTGTTTAAACATGTGCAGCTGCAGGTGTTTTATTGCGACGCTCATGAGCAAATAATACGATTTTTATAAATAATCTCCTGATTTTATCGAACAACAAATTTGTTTAAATGAAAATTTACTAAATTAGTATTGAATTAAATTAATTAAAATGTTTACAATTTCTTAATTATTTAAAATAAGCAAATTAGCGAGTGTGCACTATTGTTGTGGCCAAATAAAGACTGTTTAAAAACGTAAATAATTAATAATTGAATGAATGTAAAAACTTTGTTGAGTAAATTGAAATTTTAATGATTGTAGAAGTATTTGTTGATGTAAGTACGAAGATGCTTGTGCGTGGAACATAAATATCTGTTGGTGGATGGGATTGAATTGTAGGTAAAAGTAATTCGTGGGTCCGGCGGATCGGAGGATGTAGCGTGGACGGGCAGGAATGCACAAAAACAACTTTATATTGTATAATATTATCATTTTTATGTCGATGTTTGAGAGCGTTTAACATGGAGTATAAATCGTCTAGCTGGGTGGAGAGGTGTTGTGCGCTGTGCGGCGGCGGCGGTGGTGTACCACCACGAACGAGCATGTGACAAGCTTCAATAGAGACATTTCCCGTGTCCGCGGGCCGCTCGCACTCTCTCGCCTTCACTCTTTCTCTCGTTTTATCAAGTCGAAGTTTAAGCGAAGGAACTCATCCTCTCATCCTCGTCCAGGTATGTCACGGGTAAGGCCAGATAAGATATGGACGGTATATCGGACGAGTTTATCCGTGTGCCTGCATACACACACACATACCCCAATATCGTCGGGCGTAAATCATGGGGGGACCCGACCGACCCATATATGGTTGCAGCGAAGACGTGAGGCCCATGCATATCAAGAGGCACTCCTTGGAAACCCCCCGAAACAACAACAACGACAACGACAACGAAAGAACAAGAACATCCAAAAGAAAATACAGAATAAACGAGCGGAAAGATAAACAAATCTAACTTCTGTCACGGCCTAATTGCGTCTCCTTTTGACGATGGTGAAGGATGAAGAGGAGAAGGAGGTCCAATTGAATTGGCAGAAGAGTGTGTTTCGTGTGATGTTTTCAAATAGTGGAATGCGAGGAGGACAGGATGCAGGCCGTTGAGGAGGAGGAAACGAGCGCAATTAATGCCCGTGGCTAATAAAATTAGTAAATTGGCTGGAAACGAAAAACCAACAAAATAAAAAAATAAAGAAAAAAAGTACAAAGAGGACACAGGCAGATGAACGAACGTGGAGGAATTGTAATTAAGTTGATGGTCGTCGCGTTAATTAAGTTCCGGCACGAGCGCGGTGGTTGATGGTAGAGCACGTCTTCGGCGGGGAGAGACCATCATCCTGCAATTAAGATAAGTGCGGTGGAAGCGCACGCCAACAGCAGCTGCAGTCGAGGAGAACAGCAGCAGCAGCAGAAGCGTGATTGATTCCGTGGATCAAAGGTCATCATCATCGCTTCCGACTCAATAATAATCCGCGCCTTTTGTCTACCATACATGGACGGACTCTTCCGACGACGACGACGACGGCCACACTTCATAGTAGTCATTCCATATTTGAACGACATCTTCCAGCTACCGGTCTTCAAACAAACAAACAAACAAACAACATTATGTCTACTCAATTCTTCATTGAAAATATCGATTGCGATTTCTTGCACGACTCATTCGCGTTCGCCTGAGATTTAAATATGGAGAAGGATTAAGGAGGAAAGAAATTTAATTAAATTGTACTTAGCTTCCATGCACATTGTAAATCCCGACTCAGATGCAATCGGAAAGTGTTTTACATGGAACTGAACTTACGCGTACTTTATTTCAAAAGCTGCACTTTCCTCCTCCTCCTCCTCCGACACACACGCATCTACACACCACACGCGTATTAATTACATTACTTAAATATCTCGAGCCTTATATAATTACTAAAAGTTTATTTTCTTTGCATACGCATTAAGCGAATTGCATCCTCAATTTAATTAAAACCACAACAAAATCTATCCGCAAACAACCTGTTTTTCTTCATTCATTAACGTGCTTAAAACTTATTTTTTTTTCAATAAAATTACTATTTTACTTAGTTTAGTTTTCAAACTAAAATTGTATGTCATTGTCTTGTGATTTTGATTGGTGTTTCACAAGACCGTTTCCGATGAAGGTGGAAAACCGGAATTTCTCGGCGCGCAATTATAACTCTTCATGTTACAACATTCCATTCCAATTAGCAGACTAATTCGTTTCTCACCAGATACTCAACGCGATATTCACATCAAAAATCTTGTTTTTTTTTCTAATATTTTCAAAAAAAATATTATATAAATTGATGATGAATTTTTGAGATGAAATGAAGAGATTGGGGATGAGTTTCGTGCAATAAAAATTGTAAATTGTAGAAGGAAATAGTACGAGCAGAGATGATTTCCAGATAGATTGCAAATGGCTCGAGGAATTTGCATAGTCGAACAAAGATGCGCCGCGGGCGGGCGGCGCGATAAACATTATATAACATTATAAATGGATATGAAAAACACGCTGAAAATTACATAGAAATAATTCAATTGCGCGGCGGATCGAAGACGATTACTAATTGGAAATTAATTTAAATTAATCCGCGCTCGTCGAGGCAAAAAGCTTAATCGTTTTTCGATTCACCAACGTATCGGAGATTACCATTCCGCACACGTAGTACACGCACTGTGAGCGTAATCCAATATTCAACATACGAAAATATTGGATTTGGTGAATACTTTTTTTTTCTTCTTCTTCTTCTCTTACGTTAAAAAGTGCAATTCGATACACGAATAAACAATATTACCGGCTTCGGATCAACACGTAATTATAATTATAACCGTGCTTTATGCGTCAATTAATTTTTATCGGCGTTATTATTTCGAACAATTTATTAATCCCATAAACGGTTAATTCTTATTTATACACACTATATTCAATCTTATTTATATGACGGACATTACGGATTTACGAGCCGGCTTTACTGCAAATTGTGTGTGTGTGTACGTACGAGCTGTGCGTTGTATCTATAAAGAGAACAACAACAACAACAGCAACAGCAAACAAGAATATCTGCAGCAAGAACAACAACAACAACAACAGCACGAATTCGATACCGAATATTTGCTAATTACCCGAGGAAAATAATAATTATTACCGTTGCGCAAGAAATATGTAATATGTATTAAACCGAACTTTATGGAAGTCTCGTAAAAGTTGATTTAATATCCGCATAAAATCCGACTAAACCTGTTTTAGTTTTCAGCAACATTTACGCACTCACTTAGCATAATTAATTTAATGAGTGGGAACACTCGCATTGATTATTTTTGAGTAGTTTTCAGATTTTAGCTTACATTTATCGTGTTTTTATCTATTACTTAATTAATACCTTCCTAATTGATTAACAAAAATTACCACATTAAATTTTAATTAAATTCTCTAAAAGTATAATTTTTTTAAATTGTTATAAAATAAATAAGTAAAGAAAAAAAATACATTTTATAAAACATCTAATTTTATTTTATTTTTTTAAATTACAAATTGAATTAGACTAAAGTGAAAACTGTGATAATTTTGTAGAAATACTAAAAATTAAAAATTACCACTAATTGACATTACGAAACACTTAAACGATTTAATTTGCATAATTTTATAAATGAATCATCGCGTTTTGCGCAATTTTCACTGTTTTCATAATGGTTGAGGAGGAGAAGTACCGTTTCGCTTGTTGCATTTGGTTTGGCAGTCGTAAATCGTCGTGATTTACATCCAACAATTCTCTTTTATAAGCACTTAAAAAAATAACGATTTTTATGGCGACGATTACAAACAAGATTACGTAGGTTTCCTAATTTCGGAAACTCATTAGTTTTCGAAGATCATCATCAACTCTGTTTACAATTATTCAAATTTACTAATAAGCTCTTGGGCAAATTATGATTTTCTTAAATGTCTTTTTAGAGTCGCGAGTGAGGCGATGGTGCGTGCGTATAAGGAGATGGTAATAAAAGCAAGGACTCAGAGGCGTATAAATTAATTTCTTTAGTAGCGTAATAACGCGCGCGTTTCTTTTTCTAGAAGCGTTTATTGCTTTCCTACATTTTTTTTTGTTTGTTTATTATTTTGCAATCCTTTTTTAGGCAACGTTTGTAATTGATATTAATTGGTGATGACGATTGTATCGCAAGAGATGAATCAATGGATTTGATGGTTTCATTTCAAAATAAGAAGGAAAAGTTTCGTTGGAGGATGTATGGGTTGCGCGCGCGTGAGTTATTCTCGCGAAAGGATGTAAGGACATGGGACTGCAGGAAGATTCAGTGGTATCAGGAGTATGATGTACGGTTCCTTCGGATGCGGATGCCGCCGCTTCGGTAGCCGAGGGAGTTTCGCGCGTGGGCTTTTTTAAATGGGTTCCACGCTTTCGGTTTGGGCGAAAAACACCTAAGGGTTTTTCTTCTCCTTTTTCCTCTCAGAATCTCCTCTTTGGATTCTTCTCGTCGGAATCGGGAGCTTCGGCACACAAACGGTACCCCTTGATTAATGGGCCTCGCCTACCATCCACGAAATGCTCAACACCCACCGCAATCCGAAGACATCTTCATATTTTACCAGAAGGAAAATATGCGATCGCGGATCGATGCATTATTTACTTTAAGTCAAGAAATATTGTTATTATTATTATTATTTCACTGATTTTTTGTTGTTGCCTCTTGTAACGGAAATTGTAATGACAATTGTAATGTTGAGAACAGGGCAAAAGATAAATGCGTTTGCTGCGCTGGAATTAGCATATGCGGAGGGAATCATTGAGTGGTCGGACGCATCCGTTACAAGGGATTTGTCGACGTGAATAATCTATCTCATTGTTCCAAATCCTAACAACGTCGTGGACGCATCGCGAGGCAGAGGAACGAGGTTCTTCCGCCCGAGCCCGTATGTCATCGTGAGGATCGTGCACCTTCTTTCTTTGCATGTTCATCACGTTCATCCTCCTCCTCCTCCATGGCGCGTTCTTCGGTGGCCATCAATCTAAACAAACGAGCTCCAGGGGCCCCTCGGACCGACACAATACATAACCTCTTCTCAAATTAATTCGTCCATTGTGAACTGATTGCTGTGTTTACTTTCCTCGGCAAGCGAAAGAATCAACGACATCGCGAACAACAAACAACAACGCATACAAATGAAAGAAACGACGACAACGACGAAGACGAAACAACACGCATCAACATCAATCTCGTCAGATCGACGACGTCCATCCAGTCTTCCGCTCTTCACGACGAAACAAACAAAAATTTATCATTCATTCATTCATTCCCTGGGCAATACATCAGCTTCGCTAAAGTTCCTCAAAACTAGAACTAATTGTCACTTTAATCTGCACCGACCATTACATTCATCAACCTATTTTTATATATTTTTCAAAATAACTCGAAAAGAGAGAAATCTCGTTTTGTCATGACTTCACATTTCAATTAATTACACGATAAATCTATTTTAATCACAAAACTATGGCTTTTCAAATAAGTCTAGTAGGAGTTTTTGCAAGAAATTATAAAATTTGATCATACAACAAATATGTTTATTGTAGTTTTTTTTTGTATCAATTAGTGATTGAGATATAGATGAGTTGGAATGTGGAGAGTTGAAAAGATTGAAATGATTTTCCGGGAATGCTCTTCTTCGTTTGGATTGTTTCTTTTTTTTTTGTGGTTTAATGAATGCATGTCGGAGGTATGTTGTTGCGGATTTATGATTGGAGATAGGCGTCGGAGACAAGGAGGTTTAGCTGTAGCAATTAGGTGCAGTGGAAATGGCATCTGAAACACATCCAATCTGCTGAGTTATCCCGACGGAGTGGACGATATCTCGTTGTTTACGATGCGGCCAGTTTATCCCGAACAACTAAAATACGCGCCGCGAATTAAGATAAATGGGTGTATTCTCACGTGCATATATGCAAGAGATGCACCGTTGATGCAAAGAGAGTGAGCGAGCGAGTGAGTGAGAGAAACGCAAGTCGAAGATGGAGGAGGCCCGAGGTGGAGAATGCAATGGAATGGAAGGACGGAAAAAGCGTTGACAAAGTGGTCTATTTCTGTGAATCCTCTCTCCTCTCCAAGTACTGTTGCAAGCCCGTGCACGGTCCATCAATCACTCAGCTGCGAGACGATTAACCGCGTTTCACTCCTCCGATTCTCGCTTCCTGCTGATCCCGCGTCCAAATATCAAGAAGCAAACTGCGCTTTTTATTGCGCCTAATTACGGACGAATCTTCACGTGTGTGTTTGTGCGCGCAACCCTGCGTCGTGTCTTTGCGACGGTGACATAATTCAACGTAATTCCCGACACACACACACACACCTGAGCCGTCGCTTATCGTCTCGATCTTCCGGAGGCCTCATCCACAGATATTATCAACGAAGGGGGTAGTTGTATATGGGACACTTAATTGCCTTAATTAAATACCAAAAAGGTCGAACTCACGGCGAGGTGATCACTTATCTCGGACATTTATCACAGATCGCATCTTCTCGGAGAGGAAGAGTCCCTCCTCAAACCACGATCGAGTCGCGCGCGAACTCCTTCTTCTTCCTCTCCGAACGGGTTCTGATGCAATAGGAATGTCCGAGAACAGACGCTGCGGATTAATTAATTACCGCCGCCCTCCCAAACAGCACACAACCAACAACAACAACAACAAAAAAACTAAACGAAGAAGAAAAGGGAAAACGAAAAACCAGTTTCCATCCATCCCAGAAATCGGACCTACCCGAACTGCTTCATATCTCAGTCCATCAGACAATACTTACAAATTTGATCGAAACCTATTTAAATATTAGATTTCAAGATTACTAAACTATTACGTTTAAACTCTACAAATATGCGAACTGTCATAAAAGAAGCCTTACTATTTTCATTCATCACCATTCTATTTCTATCCATTTTAGTTTAGATTTCCTTTAATAATCTTATAAAATAGATTATTTAATTTTCTTATTTGTATTTTAAAATTCCACTTTCATAATATTTTGATTAATTTAAAATTGATTGTAAATAATGGTGGAATACATTAGGTTACAGTTGCCGAAAGCGAATTAGAAAATTATTTATTATTTTTTTTTTAAATTTATTTTTGCGAAAATTAAGGATTGGGGTTGAAACCGCTGCTGGTGATGTTGCTTGTTGCTGATGATGATGATGATGGCGATGATGAAAGGCCGCTCGGGGTGACAGGGTTGTGATTAGGAAAGGAAGGCTAATGGCGAAAAGAACCTTCCTCCTTCATCTTCGCCTCCATTTCGGTTCAACAACTGCAGCAGCAGCAGCAGGGTTATTTTTTAAAGGTTGTCCGAAGCGGAGGGCGCACCTGGAAATAAAAAATATTAATTGCGGCCCCGTGCATTTATAATGCGCATTCTTGATACGCTCCCTCTCTATCTCTTTCTCGCCGCTGCTATATATATATATATATATATGCTATATGCATCATCATATGTGTCCAGGATTTATTGTGAGGATTTTAATTTATTCACAGTTGCCCGAGGGCCGCGGAGAGTTCTCTAGCTCCGTTCCTTCTTCTCCATCTCATCCTTATCCGAGCATTGCACAACTTGGGATGAGCACAAGCGTGTGGTGTTAAGGCCCTCTCCTCCGACACCATCAAAAATAAAAAACAAAAAACACAAAACAAGTGAAATAATAAATAAATAAATAAATAATCATCATCGTAAAAGGATGATCCAATCCAGCTATAATAGCGACAACAAAGAGTTAAAGAGAGAAAGGACGAAAAACGAATTATAAATGTAATTGCATTCCGATCAGATCTCGGATAACGAGCGCGCACCAATTCTTCTCTTCTCTTGGGGCTTCCTTCAGTTGTTGACCAAATTTATGGTATTAGCCTTAATTAGATCCCGCGGACCGTTGATTTATCGCCATCTGAAAAACACGAGGAATTCTTTAAGTATTCAATTATTAACTATGATAATCCAATTACCCAATCGCTTTGCAGATAAGATAATTTACATTTTCAATTTTTCAATCCTTTACCTAATTTACAATTAATAAATATTTTCCCAAATGATTATGAAAAAAAAAATAATTAATTAAAATCAAGATTGAATTTAATTGCTTCGTTTAATCATTTCCATTCTGTGTATTTATTATATTATATATAAAATGGATATGCACGCACGTGTAAATGCGTGGATTCGATAATGAAGATTTATGAGTTAATTGCGCGTTTTTCGTGTGTGAAAGAGACGAAAATTCGTTACAAAATAATGATGGAGTGGCTCCTCAATCGGAATTCCTTTCGGTGCAAAGCGATTAATATATAGTGTGTGTGTGTCAAGTTTTATAGATTTAATTATGATTATGAATGTTGATTTGACAATTAAATTTTAAGCCTTGTGAGATTATAATGGCCGATGTTGACAAGAACGTTTCACAGTCAATTACGAATCACCTCTTTATTTCTTTATTTTTTCTCTCCCTCTCTCTCTCTCGATTCTCCACGGTTTTTTCACTTCTTCAACTTCTTTCCTGTTTTTCTTTTTGTTTGGTCGCGCATCAACAGGTGAGGAGCGTGTTTGTCTGTCACTCATCGAAATGGAAGAGGATGGCAAGTCTGGAAATGTCTTTGGTTGAGACAAGGAGAGATGTTTGAAGGTGAGCGTATTAGAGGAGAGATCCTCGAGACGACGAAACGACTTCGACGACGGTTAATTGATGAAGTGGTGAATACTTTTTTACACGCAGATAAAGTATTCCTGTTTGTACGTTATTCCCAAAAAATATAAATTTATAAATAAATAAATTTATATATGAAATGTTGCAGAATTATTTCTTTCAAATTATGTAAGTGAAAATAAATGTTTTTAATACGAAGTTGTAGTTTGTATGTTATTCTATACGATGGAAGAGAAGACTTTTCTTTGTCGTCGTTTTTCTCCTTGTTTTTTGTTGTTGTTGTTGGTTGGTCTTTGTATTATGCACGAGAGATGCACATAATGGAGGGTTATGGGTCGGGACACAATGGGGCACCAAATATGATTTAGAACCATCTCGCTGTGTGAATGTGTTTTAAATATTATATTATTAAAAGGAAAAAGGGGGTAGAGAGAGAAAGAGAAGATGAGAACAACCACCGCAGCGAGCGAAGTAAAGTTTTTAGCCTCATTGTTTCATATTAGGTATGGGAAAAAGGTCGCATCGAATAATTATGGGTTTGCTGTCAATGTGGGGGAGAGAGGACAATAAAAAAAATTATAATGCGGATGGGGAAGAGGAATGCGCGAGAACGAGAAGGGAATGGAAGGAAAGAGGTGAGCGAGAGGGCGAACATAAATCTGATAAATATTTGATCCTGAGGACCACCAACGGTGCGACCGTAGGAAAAAGGGCGAAGCATCTCCTCGTTCCTTCGGTTTCGATCCTCTCTCGTTGTTTAAATTTATTTTTTTTTACCTTCGAGCCGAGCCCAGCTTTTAATTTTTTTTTTCCACGTAATTAAACGTCCAAAGATTAATTTTGCCATCAAGTGATATCATCCATTGTTTCGGTTATAATCGTGACACGTAAATGAATTAAATTTCTTTAAACGTTAACACACGTTTCTTAACTTTCAATTAATTGGATTATTAGATATTTTAATAAATTTAAATTTCTTAAAAATGCGAATCAAACTTTAAAAATCTGACCTTTGTAGTCCGTTCGTTTTTTTTTTCAAGTAATAATAATAATAATAATGATAATAAAAATACATTTGTGAGTCTCAGGAATCCATTGAATAAGTTGTCTTTCGGTTCCTTAATCTCCATTAAAGTCCAATAAATTTGGTTCATTGTAAAATAAAGAGCTTAATCTCCTGTGGTGACCTTTTGATTATTCAAAGAGAAACAACAACAGCGGAATAAAAGAAGAAGAGAGGAGAAAAAAAGAGTCTACAAGAGAAAAAAGAAAACGCACCCAAAAAGGAGATGGAATAAAGTCGGAACGAAGATTTAACTTCGTGCTCGGATATATCAGTTTCCTCCTCACACGCATTTACGCGCAAACGGAGCAATAAATTCCACGATTAGAAATTCCACAAATAAGGAAACACGTTTCGAAATTGATGGATCGATCGAGATTACGTAGAGTTTTATTTTATTGAAATCAATCGGATTTTATACAAAATTTGAATTTGATAATTGCTTTTGGTGCAAAAATTGCTTATGCAAATGAAGATTATGGAGAATGAAATATGTTTGCATGTAATGCATTTTTTTTTTGGTTAGTCTTTAAAAAGAAGTCAAGATATATCCTATTAAGCGTGAAAAGCCTGGATGACCGTAAATGGTCAAAGGATTACTGAATGTTCGTAGCGTGTGCTTGGAACGATGATTTTCTGGGATTAACGAATTAATTCGATCCGGTTGGGATTTGTTTCGTTTTTAGCTGAAGAGAGATTGAACAAAAATTGTATTATTATTATTAGTATTTGTATTTCCTATGAGTACGACGATGATTTTGATGATGATGATGATGATGATAATGATGATAATAATAACGCGTCCATATGCTTAACATAAATATCCATACATTATACCTTTAGCTGCCGCAACCATATACGGCGATATCCATTACGGCGACGTAACGTAACGTGCATTTACCGTGGCCGTTCCTATTCCATCTGCTAATGATAAACCCGAAGATCATGATCATCCTGCAGCGGAAAAGAAGTGAAAAGAAATTGTGGAAAAAAATAATGAGCAGCGTTCGCCGATTGTTGCGTCCGTCGAAAGAAAGAAAATAAAATAATTTAAATACGTAAGGGGATATACGTAATGGTCTTGAGGGGAAATTTTGAACTACCGGTCGTGGGCAAGCAATCTTATCCACAACAAATTAGCCGTAATGAATCAGACCCTGCAGGAGACCGTCTCCCGGCTGGGCTTCTTCTATTGCCTCTATGACCATTCAGGTTGGCCCGTGCCGTGGCACAAGCTACAGGTTTTCAACCCACGCAACTCGCTCCTCTCGAGAAAGAGATCTCTTTCCACCGCTCTCCGCAGCAACAAAGTCGAAAAGTGCATCAAAAACCAACGAATCCACCGGAAATAAACGATGCAGCGATAACCATCTCGATCTTCGAACCGCCCCGCACATCCTCGAAAGGTTTAAGCGCTCTAATCTTCCGCAAATTTACGACCATATGGTTCCAATTCCGAGCGAATCATTTTACACGCAAAACCATCATCATTAGCAGATTTCTTCGCACCAAACCCACACCATCGATGGTAAATTTTCATCGAAACTAATCATCTGCGATCGCACCATATGGTGTTTACGTTTTACATATCGAAAATAACATATTTACTAAATTAACAACAATTTTTTTTTATTTAAATTTCAATATTAAGAATATTCTTAATTGGAAATAAAAAAAGATACTGCTTGAAGTGTGAGAAGTTCAAATTTTCAATGATTATTATAAGATCTAATTGAATTACATTCACAAATAAAGTTTAAAGTTGTTTTAAAGAATCATACTTAATATTATATATAGTTTTACTCTATTAATAGAAAATATTAAAAAAAAAACACTGAATAAAATGTGGAAACTTCAAATTTGACATATGTCATTCATAAAATTTGAGAGGATGTCAAAAGTAAATATAAACATTTAGTATTCTCTATAGTCTTGAGTTCAATTAGTATACTTAATATTATATGTAGTTTTCTACATTAATAAGGAATATCAAAAAATATAAAGACACTGAATGAAATATAGAAACTTCAAATTTGACGTATGTCATTCATAAAATTTAAGAGGATGTCAAATGCAAATATAAACATTATGTATTCTCTATAGTCTTCAGTTCAATTAGTATACTTAATATTATATATAGTTTGCTTTATTAGTAGGAAATATCAATAAATATAAAGACATTGAATGAATTGTGGAAACTTCAAATTTGACTCATGTCATTCATAAAATTTAAGAAGATGTCAAAATCAAATAAAAACTCTTTGTATTCTCTATAGTTTTGAGTACAATTACTATACTTAATATAATATGTAGTTTGCTGCATTAATAAAAAATATCAAAAAATATAAAGATACTGAATGAACTGTGGAAACTTCAAATTTGACGTATGTCATTCATAAAATTAAGAGGATGTCAAATATAAATATAAACATTTAGTATTCTCTATAGTTTTGAGTTTAATTAGTATACTTAATATTATATATAGTTTGCTTTATTTGTAAGAAATATCATAAAATATAAAAAAAATCTTGTGCTTAATTAATATCGATTATAATTTTATGTAGGAAATAGGTAATAGTATAAAATATTAAATGTAAAAAAATTGGAATTGTCTTTTCTTTATTGAATTTGTAAAGTAAAAGGAGGACATTGGAGGATTCCGAAATTCCGGTTGGGAAGGACACGGAGGAGAAGGAAGCAAAGAAGTAATTTAAATATATAAAACATTTAACAGATTTTATATACGATATCCACCTTGATTTTTATTATGAAGATAGCTCTGGCGCCTAAAATGTTGTCGCGCGAGCCAAGTCTTTTATGGCAAAGAAAATGGGTATTTATAAAGAACGACGGTTGTAAATATGCTCTCTCAGATCTGCATTTTACTTTATTATCTCCTAGCCAGTATACCCAGTTTTCTGTCCTCCACCTCTTTCTTCTTCGTCGTCATCCACCATCCGCACATCTCACGCAACATTCAGAAATACTCTTCTCTTCTGCTCTTCTCTCCTCTCATCAACAACAGTCCTTCTCTCTCTCTCTCTCTCAGTCTCTCGAGTCTCCTCGAAATATAAATTATTCTCAAAAACTCGGACCGGTTTCCACTGTACAAATGCATACATATATATTACTTTATAGTTCATAGAGCTGTCTCACTCCTCCTCCTCCTCTTCCTCCTTCTTGCTTCTTCATCTCGTTCACAGTGGATATGAATATATATCCTGTAATCTCGCCAATAATCCAATTAGAGACAATTATTGAGATTTTCATAAGATATCCTTCTCTCGTCGTCGTCGTCGTCGTCGTTGTTCGCAGGAGACACACTGCGCTCGATTTTAAATTGATTCCAAATGCGTATGCAAATCCCACCGGAGAGACAATCCACATAAATCAAGCTATTAAAAGCCATTCCACGATCACTTTAGCCGTAAGAACAACGAAAAAAATAAAGCAGAGAATGCGGCCACAACAAAAAAAAAACCTGCACTTATTACTTACAGGTAACTTCATATTTTCTTTATAAAACCTGTGCAAAAATTGCTCGTAACCATAAATCGATCCGAAGAGTTTCCTGCAGCTCCGCCGTTTACTACAAATTAGAAGTCCTCAACTCAACATGATACGCTATTAGGGTAATCAAAAACCATCAGTTTTAAATAACAATTTATCGCCGTTTCGTGAATAACTTTGATTTGCAATTATCCCGCGCAAGAAATCTTTAAGTGGTTTCAACGTAATTGTTTACGAATTTTGCGCAGTATTAGGAAAAGCGATGTATTTACGAAGTGTTTACCAGATGTACGAGAAAACTTAATGATCGACGTCTTATAAATAGAGTTGCGCGAATTCTGAGCGCGATCCAAAAAAAAAAAACGTAAAACGGCGACAAAGAGATTCTTTTAATGGTCGAAGCGTTCTGGAAGGATGCGCACGTTACGAAATTTCCATCATTTACGTAAAATCTGAGCATCTCTTCAGGAGATTAATGTTTTGAACACCTGCTCAGAAAAACGTAAATAAATAAAATACTTTCATTGTATCCAAACTTATTTGGTAGTTGCCAAAACTTGTCGTTTTTATGAAATAAGAATGTAATTGAAGGTAAACCAAAAATATACAATTTTGTAATTTAATCTGAAAGGGATTGAATAAGTAACGGTAATACGCAATAAATTGCAATTTGTGAGCATTATTTCTTTGCTTCCTTCCGAAAGCTTTTCGTATAAATTTTCCACGCTCCAATAACAAAACGTTCCATATTAGTCATATAAGTCGAACGTTTTGCTGGTGATTTAATATATGTTGATGAGGAAACGAATCTATAAATTAAAAGTGTCCCTATTTTTTTTAGTGAAATGGACTTTATCTTTATAATTAACGATACCTCGAGAATTATGTTTTTAACTGTAAGATAAATTTAATAATGAGATTCATCTATTCGTGGTTGGGATTTGTAAAGGATGGCAGCGGATTTGTATGGGTACGCATGTAGAATGGATTGTAGTAACTGATGTAGGTCTGTTCACAAATAAATTATTTAACTGTTACACGGATTCCCGCTGCTATTAATGTCGATTAATAGTTTCGATCAGTCAAATCCACCTCCGTTCCGCCTTTATCTCGCTCCAAACACGCGCCATCGCCGATGGAATGAAGAGAAAAATGCCCACAGATCACGTCCATCGTAAATTCCATTCGAAACTATTTACGAATCCTTCAGATGAAACAAATCCAAAGATAAAAAATAGTCTATATTATTATAAAGAAAAAAGATCTTTTTAATCTTCTGAATGTTTCAATAAAGTTGAATGGGAGCAAGAGTCGCGCGCGCCAACGCACTAAAACCTCGACACTTCAATGTCAAGAAGTATCGACAATGAAAATGGTCGGTACAACGTTATTCCCAAGATCCAAACATTTCCTATGGATCAACGCAAACACAAACTTGAATCATTCAACAACTATTTCTTTCATTCTAAAACTCTTCGTCTCTCTTCGCGATTTCATTTATTTACTTTTATTATCCGCGGAAAGGTCAACGTTTCCAACGTTCAAACATCATTGTTATTTCGCGCGCCCGCCAATAATGCCAGAGGTCGCGGTCGAATTGCGCAACTGGAGGAAAATCCCAGTTTACAAGTTCGAAAATTGCATCAACATTTTCACACCCACGCGTTTTCCACTTGCATTCGATTTGTTCCATTTTTTTTCTTTATTTTTTTATAATTATTATTATTGCGAGGAATGCACACCTGATGTGACAATCCCGTTAGAAATTACAGTTTTTTTTTATATGTGACATTTGCCTTAGCGAAATTATTTCCATTGTTAATTAATCTCTCAGTTAATTGTAATTGTAACAACAGTTTTCGAATTATTAATTATTGTTTTTATTTTTATTTGGAAAGTGAAAATTCGTTCCGTGCTCTTCTTGGGTTCAGGATCCGAAGAGGCAAGACAGGACGAGGTGACAGGGCATTTAGTAAAATGTCAACCGCCGTGAAAGTAATCCCCGGACATTCAATTCTTTCTTTATTTTTTTTTTTCGTTGGTTCGGCTGAGTGTGTGTGTCTTCTTCCTTCGGCCGGTTTATAATAAGATAATGAAGGCTATTTACATAAAATCTTATAATTACCGTGAATCCACGAACAACGAGTGTGTTTTCGAGGCTGCCTTTTTTTTGTTGATGTTGTTGTCGTTTTGTAGTTTTATTTTTTTATTCTTGTGCGTTGCATAACTGGACCGTGAATAAATTAAGGCCCCGGGTGGGTATCTATCACATGCACATGCACATAATCGAGTGCGGGTGAAGGAGAGGTGAAGATAAAGAGAGTGAGAGAGGAATGATGGAGGAGGAGGCGGCGGCGGTTATGAGGAAGGGAAAGGCGATCCGAGTTGGCCGATCGTAGATGTTCGCGTGTTTTTTTTGCGGGGCGGCTGATTGTTTGAGGGGCGGCGCGTGCGGGGGCGGCGGTCGCGTGCCGTTCGGGCGGCGGGGGCGCTCGTTACGGACGGATTTCGTAACACGTGCGGTGGCGGAGGTGCGGGGCACCAGAGAGACACACACACACGGAGAGGTGCGTGTCTAGTGGGAATGCTTAGAGAGGATCTCCTTCTTTTCGATCTTCTTCTTCTTATTCTTAGTCTCGTGTCTTTCTTTTCTTCGTGCGAGTGTATGCATGCATGTGTGTGTGTGTGTGCGCCTCTTTTCTTCATCGTCTTCTACTTGTGCTTCAACTTCTTCTTCTCCTCTTTCCGGCGGCTCGCGACAGGCAGTCCTGATGAGGGGTGCCCGGTCCGGGGCACGGAAGATAGATAGCATCTGTGGGACCGGCTCTGCCGCACCCTCGAGACCGCCGCTCATACCTCTGCATCTCCTCCATCTCTCCCTTTCATTCTCTCTTGTGCATGTGTGGTGGTGCTCATGTGTGCTGCACTTGAGGCGCATTGTGGTGCATTGTTCGGAATCAGTTACTGCTCTTTTCCGCGCGCCAAGGTCATCCGCGTCTTCTGGACCCGATCCCATCTTTTCTTCTCCTCCTCCACCGACTTACCTACCTTCTTTCATTTCATGTCTCGTATTTATTATTCGTCGGATGCATATCGTTACATAGTTATCATTTATGTCTACATTATAATTTGTAACACAATCTACCGCATTAATTTTACTTCATGTGCCCTTTTGGTTACAATGCCTGCGACCCGGATGGGCCGTGCTTGCCGGACCATCCTTATCTCGCAACCACCCGAAACGATCGGAATCAAAAGACAGACTGACTCTAGCAAGGATAACAATGTTCAAAGATCACAATCTCGTCCACGCTAATTCAAAGCTCATTCAACTTTTGCCTCTCCTTCGTCTCCATTACATTTTTTTTTCCCATAATCTTCAATCTCCTCCACACAAACTGTCCCCAATCTTGTTCATATCGCTAAGCCTCAAGATAATGCTGCCACTAAACTAAACGAAATTATTTTCAACGGTTTTATTAGAAGAGATAGAAAAAAATAGATTAAACTAATTAAACCAAAAGTTATTATTTTGAATAAATTGAAAATTGATTGAGGTGTAGTAATGATGTTGATCGTTGTGGGAGGTTGAATGTATCATTGGCAAAGTCGAGGATCGATCACGTCGTGATGATCGCTGATAGATACATCTCTTTGAATGGGATCGAAACGGATGATCCAATGGGTAAATGAGGTAGCGGGCGCGAGCGGAAAAGAACAATGGGCTACCGGGAACGAGAAGAACCATTTTTGGGTGTTGGGTTTCGTTGCAACTAGAGAAAGATGAAGATGAAGATCGATCGGTGAACGAATGATTGAGCGGTATCGGACGTTAGATTGACTTCGGCGAAGCATTGTATTTATTCGTTCGTGATTGCCAGAGAGATGAAATGAAACGCGCGTGCCTGCCGTCTTCTGCAGTCGCCTCCACCTCCGGAACAACAAGAACAGAAGAATAAATAAAGAAACGAAGAAACGAGGTAGCGGTTGATGATGAGACCGACCCACGGCGAAGCGCAAATGCCATACAATTCATTTATTACACCGCACGTACACGCGCGCACTCAACAACAAATATACGTACACACGGTATAAAGAACGTAACGCATTTACACTAAACGCACCCATAAATAACCTGAGTCCCCCCCACGATAATATTAATAATCCGACGCGAGTTTTAATATTAATCGCCTCAATGAATCCGAAATCCCCCATTCAATAACACTAAGCTACAATCTGATTTCAATATTATATTTTCACAATATCACCGCTGAAAACAATCAAATTATAACGCTTCTTTTATGACAATTACAAAAAATAATAATACAAGATTATTCAAATTGCCTGTTTTATAAGTAATGAAGGGCATTAATAATAATAATAATAACAATATTGCGAATGAAATAGTAGCGAGCGAGACTAATAATTTTATTGCGAGTTCACCGCAGTACATCCATTAGCATTAACATAATCAATTGAAATTGGAAATCTCGGGACGCGATCTCTGCGGGCCTTAATTACGGAACATCATCCTTAACCAGTTCTTCTCCTCACCGGTGGCGTGTCCTGGTGCGTAAGTGGATTGGCGAAGAGAAAGAAAGAAGCAACGAATGACAAATCAATTCGCATTTTATTCAAATTCCATTATTGATTCAATTATGCCCCAGCATTTACTCATTAAATCAAATTTATAATGTAATACTTTTTTTTTTCTCTTGTTGAGACGCATTAATTAGATTTTGCACCGTGCGTGATGTCAATTAGGGAGTTGAGAAATTGGTTCGTCCCGTATTTGCATAGAGCGATGATTTCCAGTATTTATCTGCAAGGAATTATAATATAAACAGCGATATAAAAATTGAAGAAAATCATAACAACTAACTTCATTTGGAAAGTAAGAATGATTTTAGTGATTGGTAACTTTATATGTTTCGAAGGCGTAACGAAAGCGCGACGAGTGTTTGATCAATGTCGAAGATTCGGGTTTGATGATGGTGATGAATTCGAAGAGTTTTATGAATATGATTTGAATGCAAATGAGCTGGCAGAAGGAAACCGAATTGAATTGATGATGGACTTTTCCTTCGCTTCTACCAGTCTTCTTTTGGTGATGTTGTCTGCGCACAATACGAAGGCCACGCGAATCTCCAACACCTGGAGATATTCTGCTCATTAGAAGCCGCATCTTATTATTAAGGATAATTGTGATGCGTTCGCGATACGGCCATCATCATCGCGCATTCTCCTCTTCGGACGTGCAATGCCGATTACACCGAGGGGATAATTTCGGTATGGTAATGCCTTTTGGTCGAGGTGTTAATGTTGTTATTACGTATATGCTCGTACGCCGAAGGAAGATCTAAACCGAGCCCCGGCTATTAGACGGACAGTGTGAGGTCTCTTCGAAAGATGGTTCTCACATTGGGGGCCCCGTCGGTTAATAACAACTCTCCGCTCCGCGGACGCACAACAGGTAAGGCACATATGTGTGAGAGACGGTGCGGATTCGCCTGGCCAAAACGGCCCCACGGCGCAGCAATTAACAGCTTTCGATGATTATATACACTTAAGAACATCTTTTGGGTCGTCGTTCGAGCGAGCGAGCGAGCGACGGAGAACGAATGTAGTATACCTACGGCCCTTTGTGGATAAACGAAAATAAATCGTCGACGACGGCGCGCCTTCGAGCGACGAAAAAGGCGAAGAGCGAAACGGCTTTTATGGACCCTCGAAAAGCACCGTCTCCTCCTAAATTGATTATTACACATTGATCTTACAATTTCTTTTTATTACTTCATTCAAACTCATTTCAAGACCAAAATACAAAGAAAATCATAGCTATTAACAAATTACATGTATAATTTCCAATAACTTAAACTTAGTTAAAGTTTTTTTTAGTAATATTTAGAATTAGATGTGAGTTTGATTTGAATATGGAATTTATTAATTTATTAGAAAATGTTGAAAGAGTTTTGTATTTTCTTGCGAGTAATCGGCGTGACGTGGCGTGCGACCCGGAGGCTGCATCGACGCTGTCAATCATGCATTCCTAATAGATAATGATAATCCGTCGATTCGTATCTTAATCGTCGTCATTAATTACACGATTTTTTTAATAGAAAACCGCAAATGAATCCGAGCAGAAGGAAGAATAAGTTTCAAACAACAACCACAAGTACAACTAGAAAAAAAAAAGTGTAGATGAGAAATAAAGGAGCGGAGGAGCAGAGAGATGAGAGAAAACGCACTGAATGCATAAATCAGTTTTAGTTTAGTCGAATGGTTCGGGGCTATATTAATAAATTGAAATACCAATTTTTTTCTTCCTCTCCTCATATCCTTTCGTTCTTATCCTTCTCCGCGGCTCGATTCTTTCGCCCGTATAACGTGTATAAAATATGTAAATTAATACACGTGTAATACTCTCTCAGCTAGTGGTTACTAATTATAAATATATATATACACATACACACACACAGAGACGAATTTAACCATTCTTCTCTCATCTCATCTCATGCTGCATATTATTTTTTCATCTTGTTTCATTATGATTATTATTATTATTATTGTTACTTCCATCGGGGTCAAGATACGAATCTTTCTTTTAATTTCATCCATTCATTCATTCATTCACTCCATCTTCAAAACTCTCCGTGACTTATGATTTATTTAATATTTTTCCCCGATAAGATGAGCATCCACGAGATTCAATTTAAAATCGATCCGTGATTATACGCCTGGCAAATAACAACAGCAAAAAAACTAAATGGTAGATCGAAATCGGAGGTGGTTGGCAATTGATATTTACATGAAACTCTTTCTCTTTCTCCTTCCTTTTCATCCTGCGAAACGCTAATAATAAGGCGCACCGCGCACTAAATCCTCGAATGCTCTCCTTCTCGTTTCTTCTTCGAGCGGAATTTCGCAATAATTAATCCGCATTATGCATAATTGCAGGCCTTTTATCCTGCGACGCACGTACTCGAAGTGCACGGACACGAACGGTAGCAGGACGATTTAATGCGCTTATTAACCGCAGCATCTGCGCTCCGGCATTATTTCATGTATTTACTCATTGTGAGTTCTTCTCTATTCTACAAAAAACTATAATAACACCGCTGCACGTACACATTTCTTTCAATCAACAACATAATACAAAACGTACTTATTATTATTATTATTATTTCAAAGTTTTAGCTACATTCGTTTTCTTTCTTTTTAAATTAATCGTTACAGTAATTGGGTTTTAGTCAATTACAATTTTATGATGTCCAATTGTCGTAATGTGCGTGTCGTTCGTTTGAGAGGAGAGGAGAGGACGGAATTCGGTTAAATTGATACAATGAATTGGTGTTAATTCCGCTTCAGGATTTTCGCGTTAGATTTGCGTATATTTGTATTTGTATTTGCGCTGATGATATGGTGGGGCACGTCGTGCAGCACATCCAGAAGCAGTCGTGACATAAGCGTGCCAATTTATCTTTATAACATAATTCAGATTTATAATGAGATAACTATAGATGACCGCATGCTTCCCGTTGTTTCGCACCAAGCGCGCGGCGCAATTGCCCTCGTGCCATGCCAGATTTCACCATCAATCACCTCCCCCACAAACCACTCACTGCTCCCAATTTCCTCCACGAATAAACCACCACCAATTGCTCTTTCTTTCTTTCTTTCTTTCCTACTCACACACTCGCTCACCATTCAAAACTATATAAATCACAGAATGCAAAGACTTTTAAACTAACTTTCAAAAAGTATTAAAGCTTTTACAAAAACTATTACATCCTTAAACTTCATGAATTATTTCATTTTAAAATTTAACAAAATATTTGACTACTGTTGCTAATTTTCTACAAAAATTACAGAAAATATATTAAATTATTTAAAATTAAATGATTTTCTTTTAAATTTTACAAATTATTATTATTTTTCTAATATTATGTAATGTTTGTTTAAGAAAACAAAGTTTATCTTGAAATTGAATAAAATTCGTTTCTATTTATTAACTTTATTAAAAAAAGCTTTTAAAGAAATGTAAGTTTTGTTAAATAAAATTGATTTCCGAAATTTATTGCAAATTTTCTGTAATAAATGATTAAATAAGTTTAAAAAGAAAAGTAATTTTTTATGTTCTAATATTATATACAAATTTTTAGGAAAATAATTTTTTCATTGAAATTTTACAAATTTTTGTCATATTGATGAATTTTATTACATTTTTGTAAACTCCTTTCTATTTCTATAAAAAAAAACTTGTAAAAAAGTAAAATATTATATAAAAATATTTAAATTTGTTAAAAGAAATTTGTTAAAGTTATTACTTATGTTATAGCAACTTTTGAATGAAAGTAAGTTTTGTAAGGAATGTTATTATTATTGTAGAAAAAAAGGGTTATCGTTTAAATCTTTTAAAACTTATTATAATTGTGTTGACTGCGATATTTCACAAAGGGCCTTAAATCTTTTTTTTTTGTATATGTATATAAAGTGTACGTGGAAGGTCTAAATATTTAGTAAATGAGTTCTAATAGAGTGTGATTTATGTGGACGTTAAAAACGTAACAATGAGCCGTAATCGTTAATCACACCGAATTAGCAGAAGAATGGGGCCGGCTGTATTTATCGGATTTTCCTCTTCTTCATCACCATCGTCGTCGTCGTCGTCGTCTTGGAGCAACCCTTGGACTGGATTGGAGCGTGGTATTATCAGCGGTTATCATAATTGAAATTTATGGGACGACGGGTAAATTAGGTTCCAATCAGCGTGAATGATGATGGGTGACTCCGCTTGTCTCCCTTTCCAAAGAGCGGATTTAGTAGGATGACCGTTCGTTCCGAGGAGTGTGAATGGAAGGAAACGAATTGAGTTTATTCGCGGCGTCCGTCCGAATGACCGAACGAACGACCAGATGGTCGGACGCCAACGCGCTTTGGGCCCGTGCTCGGATCGTCCGTGGTCCGAGAACGATGATGATCATGATGATGATGGTCGTTTGGAATGGGGCTGAGTTGGAGGTAGAAAAGAGAAGAAGAAGTAAGAACGGGGAGCCGAGCGTTGCGTCCCGGCGCGCGACCTGCCGCCTTTACCATCCACCACCACCATCCACAACCCTCCTTCTCTTCATCGAGAACAAAACCATGAAAACCGGAGAGATTCGAAGAACCGAGAGAAGAAGAACTCACTCAGTCTCTTTCTCTCTATTTCAGTGTCGAGCATCGGGCGTGGGCCCATCGAGCTTTCCGTGGGCACGGCTCGCGCGACGGATGCTCTGCATTATTATAATGACGGGGCCCCAGCGTGTCACTTAAATGCCTCGGAAAATAGTATTGTTAAACAGAAATAAAATCATTGAATTATAGCCGATTGTAAAACCTCTATCTCTTCTCGCTCTTTCACGCAGCCAACTTCTTCAGCACTCGTGTGGTATCCTCAACCTCCTCCTCCTCCACCTCCTCTTTCCTTCCTTTCCTTCCATCCACACCGGCCGCAGACTTTATGTGTAATATATTTATACAAATCCAAAACTCGTTTGAATATAAGAGGAAACCTTGTAATGCCTCCTTCTATTCACGGGCACCTAACAAATGGCACTTTCGTCCGACACAATATGTACCGTACGTGTACCTACCATCCTCTTCTTTTTTCATCCATTCTTTTTATCCCTCTTCTCATTTGATATATTTTATCTGCTTAAATCCACCTTTCTTTTTTGCTACCGAACGACAACAACAACAGCAAGTATCGTATTTCAAAAGCCATACAAGAATTACATTAAAACCACACCATTTCCCAATTAAAAAGAAAACAAAACTATTAACAGCAAATTTTTAATATACGAAAATGTGAGTGAAAACGAAGACTGTTTCTCTCATCGTTTTCGGACTTCTCAACAAGCAGACGAGAGTGATTAACGATTGCGGCCCAGTGTAACGTTCCTCCTTGTAACGACAAACACTCTATTCTTGTGGATTCCATAAATCACGCTCTATTAGATTTTATTTACCTTAAATAACCTTTCAGCTCTCACACTCATTCATTCACTGCCGCGTCGAAACGCGACAAACAGAAATATTACGAAATTATTTAAAAGTTTACAATATAATATTAAAATTAATTAATAATAAACAAATATTTGTAATATATCTTAATTAGAACTAGACTTTCTAAATAAATGTCAATTTGCGTGGACAAATGTTGCTGTTTCATTATTTCTTCCTATTTTTTTGTTGTATTATTATTTCTTGTCCTTTCACGTTTTCATTTTGGAAGGAAACAACAACAACGAACAGCAACGAACAGAATTGTGAAAAAAAGATGGACAAGAGAAAAGAACTTAAGCTCAAGACATGTAATATATTAATAAGTGGCTTGTGCTTGCCGTGCCTTCGGCGGGCTACGTTCTTTGCCTGTCAGAGAGGACTCGCAGGAGAATGGTTTTCTGCACTTTACGGCCGTTTTCGTACTAGGCGCACCGACAACATTGTAGAATATATTAATTTGTGCTCGCGCCACGAGTCTCCGGCCGTTTTCGCTATTAACACTTCAGCCATCAGCGGATTTAATCTCGTCGGACCAAGAAAATTATTCCTCCAACAGTAATAATATTCGAAAGAAAATGGAGATGCTAATCTTGAAATTTCTTGAGGAAATTGAATCGACTGAACGCAATAAGTGTAAAGTTTGTAATTTCTTCATCTCGTCGTGATTGCCGGGGATCTTCGTAAACAGTGTGTTTAGTCCTTCAAGAGTTTAAGACACGAACGACTTCATTAAGTAATGAACAGCAATTATTCCTTTCGGAATTTCCGGATGGATGGATGGATGGATGCAAACCTTTCTCCCCATTTACGCATTCCTCGAGTGATGACCGACAATCAACGGACTTTGCAGCAATTTGCACCAATTTTTCTTTTAAATTTAACTTTGCTGACGAGACTCTTCATTCCATCTCCGTAAACTGGACAATTCAGTGATGATTATAATTAATTAGATCGTAAGCATTCCGAAAATAAAATGATTTACTTTTTTTCTTATTTCGTTTCATTAATAGAAAATTCCGTGCTTAACTGGCGTGCTAATAGTGAATGAAAGTTGTACGTAATTGGAGAGATATATATGTGTGTGTGTTGTGTTCGTGTAGATGTGAGGGCAAGAGCGAGTAATGATGTCCACTTGATCTCCGGGGTCGCGCACTAAACTCCCTGACCCCTTCACGACTGACTCACCGAAAAGACGAAAACATCGAAGCCTTTCCAGACGCACAGTTTCTTCTCTCTCAATTACCGACGACCTTCTTTACGAAAACAAATACAAAAAATATATACTGTTAACGCTGCTGCCGTTGAAGACTTGGTATGGAAAATGTGTAGCTAATAAAATTTAAATTGACTCCGATTACACTGATCTCGTTTATTAGATCGAACCATGTAATAACGACATGTGCTTCTTTACCGTTACCGACTCTTAAGCTTCCTCCTCCTCCTTCTTTACTCACCCACAGGAATCGCCAAATCTAGAAGAGTTCATTCGCGGTTAAAAACTTTCATTTACATCTCATTAACGCAGAAAAATACAAAACTTTTCATACTTTTTATTATTACACCAGATGGAATCTTCTATTACGCATCTTTTGATATAACAATCATTACTTAATAATAATTAGTAATCGAGATACATCAATTTTGCAATTTTTAGCACAACTTCACGTTTTTATTAATTACTCAATTACTACTTAAATTAATTAAATTATTAAATAATCTAATAAAAGATAAAACTATAACACTCATGATATTCCTAGTTCATCCGTTATATTTTGTCCAAATTTAGTATTAAAATCAATGCGTTTTACCCAAACTATTTTCAATTTAAGAAGCAACAAAATGCAAATAATGAAAGACTAAAGTGGTGTTAACTGTTGTGAGATACTGTTTATACTCGTTTGAGTTCGTCGTGGCTAAATGGAGAAAGGTAATCTCCGACGGAAAGTGGCTTACAGCTCTCCTGAAATGGTTGTCCCATATGTGAACAATGCGTTGTATACGAGCAAAGAGCGGAGCATTAAAATATAGTTTTGCTCGTACTTATCGCAATTTTATGGATCCACGGAGTAGGAAGTGTCCGAAGCGAGCGTGTGCTGAAGTGAACGAGCTGAGAATGAGCGAAAAGGTTTTGAAGTGTTCAGACCGAATTCTGCCAATTTAATTACATCGTTCAATTGATTTCCAATTTCCGTCTCGGCTCATTAAATCCCAGTTACACGTACAAACACACGTCGACGATCATTAGAAGCGATTGTTTAGACATAGTCGACGATCTCTGAGGAAACGTCTCTTGTACGCGAATAAGCGAAGTTTTCTCACGCTCCTCTCCATCCGCATCATTCGACTGCATCCGAATATCATGAGACGCAATTAGTCTTCAAGACGGTTGACCGATTGCATCAATTATCAGTTCATAACTTTATCCCTATATTCTCAAGAATATTAATATGACAACGTAATTAAAACTAAATCAAATTAAAGTCGAAAATCTCACCTTTCTAACGATCCCATTGGCGTCTTCGAGCCATCAACCATTCACCTAATATAAGCTGTTAAATGTGTCAAAACACAAAATAATTTTACAATAAAGTTTTTGTAATCTTTACTTTTAGATCATTAAATCGAGGCGAAGATTGTCCACTGCGATTATTCCGCTTAAACAATTTAAAAAAAAACAAGTATAGCTTCAATTAATTAACTTTATTTTCGCGAAACGCAGCGATAAGATTTCCAATTAAAGTATTGTCTTCTTGCAGCGCGTATTTTTCTTTCTCCTCCTCTCCGAGAAGCACAAACCACCGTCGCAGTCCATGACAATATGATAATAAAGCAAGGACCGCTAAGTACAAGATAAATATCGGGCACCAGTTTAGTTTTCAAATTGTAAACTACGCGCTTTTACTTTATTTATTTATTTGATTTTTATTCCCCGTATTGTTTCAGCAAATTATTTTAGATCTCCTATAAACCCGAAGTTAAATAAAATAAGAGTGAAAGAATGGAAGGAGCGTTTGCATCCGAGATATAAGAAATTTATAAGTCTCCACGATATGCAAATACATCAATGGTTGAGGCGAACGCATTTGCACCTATTCTATGCAAAACCACATTCAACGTTCATCTGCATTCTTTCGTCCGTGCGGATTCTGCATTTTTCAATTAAATTGATTTGTGGTTTCGAGCTATTCCCATTTCGCCCGTAATCCATCACAAACCCAACACTTTTTTTTATTTGAAATATATATTTTTGAGCTCTGTTTCAATTTACACGTCCACCCAAAATAATAATTGTTTACTCTATATTTTTGGTTTGCAAAGTTTATTTGTATTTTTATTTCGCAGCCGAAAGATGAAAGACGAGCACGGATTTTCTGCCAAAGAAAAAGTGTATGTTTTTTTTTAATATGCATGTCTTGTCCAATTATAAGTGAACAAATTTATCATGCGGAGAAATGACTAAACCTGTTTTTTTTTTTTGTATTAAGCTTAGATTCTCGTAGGATAAAGTTAGAGCAATATTTGGCAAAGCAAAATGTATATTTACCGATTTGGTAAATGTTTTAATTTTGGTCTTGGGTCTTTCGGTGAGACGAAAAAGAAGAAAATAGTGAGAGAATCCCATTTGCGAGAGTCGGACGAGAATTATCGTCGTCGGTCTCGCGAGAATTTGCATACTCGAAACGCATCGCGGATTACACACTCGCCATCTCTTTTGCTCTCGTTTCAAAGCGAATCTCGAAGTCTCTTTCTCGCTTTCCGTTCGGGATGCTTCTCTCATTAGTATCCGACCAAATGACATGTCAAATTCGATGTATTTATCTCCACTATATAAGGGTGTGTGTGTGTGCAGTAAAATGACAGTGACACAGAAGAAAAGGAAAAGTATTATATAAAATTAAGAAGGAAAAAAATAAGTGTTTTTGTTGTGACCGTCTGCGCTCGGTCCATCCACAAAATAAAAAGAGATTCGGCTAAGTGAAATCAACATTAATCTTGATCCAAAAGCAAAAAGCCTTTGAACTTTCGGATTGATGCGAATTTCGTGTGCATTTAACAGTTTGTTGTTGCAATCATATATCTGCGTACAATGTTGAGGATTTAAGCAAACATTGAGGTGAAGCGTTTGGCCGGGATTGAGATGCTCACGCAACATTTGCGAGCGGGCATGATTAATCGGCGCATGTTATTATATAAATACGGGATAATTAAACTCTTCCTCCTTGTTTCTCTCGTTTTTCCCTACACTGGTAATTCGCCTTCCTGTCCGCTTCTTTGGCTCTCTTCCAGCTGCAGTCTTAATATATATAAATTATGAAGCTGGAATTGCGTCCGCGGGAAAATAAAGAACGCAAAGATTGCGATTTTATGCAAATCCGTTGCGCTTTCTAAATAAACTATCGATCTTTTCGTTTCGTTTCGTTTCGAATCGAATCTGGACAATCGTCGAGCGACGTCCATCAAATCCGTTTTCTTTTCTGGATGCGATAATTATCGGTTATTAGCGATTTGTCTGCATCGCCGCAGAAACTATTATTTTCAGGTGTTAATAGGCTGCTCGAGGAAGAGCGCACGAGGACGGTTAGATCGACGATGCAGTATATTACTTCCTTGATGGAGAGAAGAAAGGTCGCATTCAATTTCTCCTCTGAATCTATATTAAACAACAACAAATTTACCTACAAACTAATACAAAATATTTTTCAATAATATTCTTTATTAATAAATAGAAAATTACGCTGAATGGATGAATTGTGTTTGACTTTTGAATCCTCCGGATTATCTTCAATTAATCATCCGTTGCTTCGAGACGACAGATCTGAAACCTTTCTGGTAATAAACGAGTGAAAAGTTAAAAAAAAAACGTCTTTGCCACTTTAAGAACTTTATTTATATGAATTTTAAAGCTTTTAAAAATGCTAAATAATGAATAGATTTGCTGTTGAAATCCTAAGAAGTTTAATGAAATCATTGAGCAACGCTCGCATTAAGTGTTAACATTTCATATAGTGCACGGCTTTGCGTATTTGCATATGCATGAATCGAACGTTTGAGGAAATTGATGAAAAGCGAGCGAGTTTCCATTAGAGGCTGTAAATTGGAAATAATAGCGTTTTAGGTGCGGTGCACCAATTAAAGTGCGTTTATCGTTGCAATTAGTCGGCGATTCGCGACGTGTGCATTATTCTTGATTATGAAAGAGATCTCCGCTTCTTTCCTTTTCTCTCTTTTTTTCAGCAAAATCTAGTCCATTCACGGAGTTGTTGCCATTGAGCGAAAAGCGAAAACTGAAAGGAAATTAATTGGATCTGACGTACTTCCATCTCCGTCTCACTCTCGATGTAAATGATTTCCCTTCCTTTTTCTTTCTCTCGGTGAACATTAGCGCAAGTCTCGGGGTTCATGAATTATTGAAAGATTGACCTACTACTATACCTTCAATCTAATTCAGTAATTATTATCAGCTTTAGAATGATCAAAAACTTAATTTTAATTAGGTCCTCTGATATATATGCAGCGTCTTCAGCAGACTGACAGATTCTCGATGGAGGTAATTGCGATCTCCGATCGTGGATTGGAAGGATCGTTTAAGGCATTCGCAAATTGGCGACAGTAAAAATGTCACGCGTTCCCTTCGAGCGCAATGGATTCCGATCAGCGAGCGAACGCGGGTTTCCGTCTTGACGCACCGTTGAAGTCTCCGATACGGTCGCTCAATTTTCATCGATTTCCAAGTTAATTTCTAAAGATTTAAATTTTTACAATCACTGTTATCATTCACAATTGTTTACTGAATATGTTAGAATTTATAAAATTTTAATTAATTAATAAAAAGTTAAAAATTTAATTATTTGAAATTTCTCATTTTTTCACTAATTATTACAATTACTTCTATTATATTGAAATTTGAGAAATTGCAACTATTTATATTGATATTTTTTTTTCTAAAGGTTGAAATGATGAGACGCAATTAGCTTCGCAGATGCTTGCGGAAACTGAGAACAAAAAATAAAATCAGAAGAGAAACTGTGGAAAAACAGGCTTCGAGCTGGTTAATTATTGGTCCGGGTGTATGCATGTTACAGTTAATTCCCTTCGGATGATAATGAATTAATTAAGAGCAAAGTCTGCAGCTTAATGATGGTCATGAATTGAAGTACAATTAGGATTGGCGAAATTGGAGGCAAATAATCGAATGGAGAATTCTATAAGTTTTCTTCTGCTCTTCGCTCATAATCGTAGAATTAGTGGCATGTGACAATTTCCAATGCTCGTTAATTGCTTGTTATATCGATGTGTTATTGATTGGGGCCCCGTGTAAAATGTAAATAAGATGTAATCGAACGTCTCCAATTTACTGCAGCATCTCCACTTCTTCGTCGTCCAGTTTCGTTTCTCCTCTCTCTCCGCTCCGCTTCTGTGAAACTTTTTTTTTGTTGTTGTTGTTGTTTCGATTGTGAATAATTGATTGCCCCGTGGTGGAGCGGATTTGATAATTAGGAATCAAGGTGCTTTTGCCTCGTCCTTAACATATAAATATATTTAAACAAGTATTTTTTTTTTTATTATTTTTATCCTCGTTGCGGTTATAAGATATCGGAGAGGTTATAAATAATATTTGGCCGTGGGCTGGCAGAACTCATCACCACTCGCAGCCATTAACAAGACTGTGCGTGAAAGAGAGTGAAGTTGATGTTGGGAAAGAAAGAGATGAGAGGAGAGGTGAAAAGAGGGTCCTCCATTTATCCGTATTTGGGCAACCGTCACTCAGGTAAATGATTCAGTTTAGTGCATCGCTGATGATGCTGATGGACAGGAGGATCCTTTTACTCTTTCACTCTTTCTCTTCTTCAGCATCATCATCTCATTAGTCTGCGACTATTAGTCAAACATGTACGGCTTAATTGTCGCCTCTTTAAATTCCGCCACGGACGTATCAATCCCCCGGATAAATGGAGCGCTGATTGCGCGACTTCTCCGTTTCACGGGACACGCTCCAACTCTAATTAGACTCGAATTACCTTATTATATAAATGATGATGCGCGTGGTGCAGAGATGCCATCTGCATGGTGGAGGCGTCTGAGGAGGTAGTGATGAAGATTGGGTGAAGGAGGAACGAGGAAAAAAGGCAAAGTACCTCTTGTGTGTGTGCGTCTCTTTCATTAATGCTAACGACGTCCATTTTCGAATTACACCACTAGACTAAACTGCGTCGTTAAGCCGATATCTACACCTACGTTCGCCGGACAATAATCGGAATATAATATCGCATAATGATAATTGGACTAAGTGAATGAGAGCGAGCCGCACTCAATTCATCGATTACCGCACAGATTTTCCTGATTTAAGAGAAACCGTTATAATCCTAAAATCTACGACCTGAAAAGTAAATAAATTTTATTAACAATTTATTTATGAAATCTTTTGCATCAAATAATACTTTCTTAGACTGCATTTTCAAGATTTTCCTATTATTTTTTTTGTGACTCAAGAAAACTGCAAATCTTATTTCTCTTAGAAACGCATCTAATTAGTTAACTATTTATAAATAAAAAATCATGAAAACTTAAGCGATCATATAGATATTTGAAAATTTCAGTTATTTTCGAATTTCAAAAAAATCTACTAAACTTTACTTATTTTTAATTTCATCTTTTCATCAAACTAAAAAAAATAAATTATTCATTCATTTTTCAATAATTTATGTTAGAATATACAGTATTTTTTCAATATTCAAGAAAACTGTAAACAATTTTTGAATTTACTTAAAAATAAATATTTAAGCAAATTATTTTAAAATATCTTTTTCTAATATAAATTAATGTTTTTGTTGTTGTATTTAGAAGATATAAATTTTAGTGATAGATTTGTATGCGTACAATTACTTGCGTGTCGACAACGTTGAAGTTTTTATGCGTTATCCAGGTTGAAGAATCTTGCGATGTTGTTTAGACGTGTATTCCCTTTTATTTTCTTTTTCCGTGTTCTTTTTGGCACCAGTCCCGATTCTGTAGGATTATAATTACAATTCGAAAGCGTCCCGTCCGCCGAAACGAACGGACGACACACAAATAATGATCGTATAAAAATACACCATCGCTATCAGCACAACCACCAGAAGACCTGACGACTTCCTGAATAATGACCGTAGCCTCTTCTTCGACCGTTCGTTACATCTATTTATTTACTTATTTATTTATAAGCACGGTAGCGGCGATGCGGCCTGCACCGTTCCATTAGCATTTATTAACATAAATCTCTCCCGGGTGAGTTATTGCATCCAGCATAAATTACAACCTTCCTTTTCCTAAGAATTCCCACTCCACCGTAACCATCACAATCATCGACGCTCTTCATCTCTCGACAAAAAGTTGAGAATAAACTCGAAAATCAATGATTACATCCATAAACCTGAATCGGAGAGAACGTTCATTTTATAGCCGGATTATATTTTATATAACATGTATGTACCTATTTTAATAATTACTTATTATAACTCTTAACGCTCTCCTCTCCCATTCACGTCCAGCGAGACGCGAACTGCTCTATAATTTACTTGTGCAAATATTTAATATTTATGGGTGTATTAAATTAATTCCAATGCATTTATCAATTTAATCGTCGTGGATTAAACAGAACTGGACCACGGAACTCAAATTATACAACAAACACATTCGTTTTCGCATTTACAGATCTTGCAAAAACTTTCTTTTCACCTCATTTTTATTTTCATTAAAAAAAAGTCATAGTTCAAAAAGCTATATTTAAATTACGACTTATAATTAAGATTACAAAAAATGCAATGCAAAAAATACGACAAACCCAGAAGTGGATTTATTTTAAAGACCGCAGTTTTATCTTTTATTTTCTTATGAAATTATTAAATTGTTATACAACGTTGTTTGGTAATTAAATTAAAGGTGAAGACAAATTTGAAAAACGTCATCTCTCGGTCAATAATAAACTTTACGTAATAATTATATGCAATGATGCATATTTATAAATAATATTAAATATTTTCAAGTATATAAAAAAAAATCATACTGTAGAAATTTGTAATTTGAAATTAATGAAAATCTCTTTTATATTCAATGAGCGTTTGAAAGATTGTAATTGTTTGCGCAAATTATTGGAGAAATCTGCGTGGCAAATGCAGGTATCGGAATTCAAAATGTGCCTCGTATATTGTGTTTTATGAGCGTTCGCAAAGCGAATGGGTTAATTGAAAATACAGATATGCAAAGTTTAAAACGATTTGAATGGAAAAAATATGCGACGGGGTAGACGGAAATACGCAGTCAAATCTGCTCGACAATTAAGTAAATATCCCGACAGATATCCGCATATTTGCAAGTCGGTAAGGCACGTCGCTGCTGCTGCTGCAGCAGCATTTGCATAATCGAATCCAACACACGCGTTCGTATCGTAATAATCGCTAATATCCATTCCGCATGGAACTTTTTTTTTTCGTTGTTGCAACTTCTTGTGTTTATTTTTTTTGTTGTTGTTGTTGTTGTATCTACAATACCTACCACATTCCGCTGAGCAACGAGTTGAATCGATCCCGGGCCGTAAAGAATAGATTTTCCAATTAATGCAATCGATCGATCATTCCTATACTTGTCCCGCTCGCGTTCCTTCTTCTGCGCGAGCATTATTATTGTACAATTTCGTAGATAAAATCCGAGGTGCGCGCAATTCCGAACCGCCCCACGGGCTGACCGAGCTAATTAGAGAAAACCAACGTTCCACTCTGCATGCTATAATAGCGCAAACACAAAACCGGGTGTAAAAGAAAACGCGAATTCCGACACTCGGACCACCGTTTGCTTACTTGCTTTTAATTTCGCTGCATGCGTGTGTCATAACACTTTAATTTATCGTCGTCCCCGCATTCCTGCCATTATTGGACACACATGATTTATACGATTCGGTTATGAAAAACATTGCAAAACGACAAAAAAAATAAATATATTATTTGAGAGAGAGATCACAAAATAAAATATTTCATCTGAATTACGTTCAATTTGCATTTAATTAGACAAACGTGATATATTACCCAATACTCCAGCTTTCTAACAACAATTTACTAGTTATATTTATTCTTTGAATTCAATAAAAAAATCCCATGCAATTTACTACTGTTTTCAAGTTGCGACTTAAAATACTTTAATATTGACAATATCTATAGCATTTTTAATATTTTAAATAATCCATTCTTAAATTATGGAATCTACACTACAAGATGGTCAAATAAAAATTATTATATTCATAGTCAGAAAGAAATTATAAATAATTAAAATAGTAACGATTCTTTTATGACAATTTTAAAATAACATTAATTTTAAATATTTTTTTGTACAAATATATTTATATTAATATTTGAATATAAAAATTCTAATAAATTTATAAGCGTGAAATGAATTATATAAATTATTGCGTTTTTAGATTTCTTGTTTATTTTTATTAACATATTTCCATTGTCATGTGTATTCATGAACAAAATATAATTTAAATAATTTTCTCGTAAAATTAACGCAAATCTTTGACTTTCTAACAATTTTTTGTTTTGCGAATAAAGTTTTTTATTTTCGGTAGAAACTAATTATTTTTATTAATATTAAATAAAATTTTGAAATGTGCAGTTAATAAAATTATTATGATATGAATATCATTCGAATAGGATTATTAAGTTCATCGTCGTCCATCTGCACATTATATCATCAATAATTCAAGCGGACTTAATTTATAGTAATATTAAATAGATTTGGGCTTTTATGGTTGCACATAAATTACGTTTTGTGTATCGTGTGCCCCGTTTTTCGTGAATATTTTTAGTGCATTTCCTTTATACCGATTTTTTACGAGCGATCTTCGATGATTTACAAGGCAGCAGCAACAAACGAGACAAGAAAACGTCCGAAGCACCAATGGCGAGGCGGAGATTGAATGGAGCACAAATCGAATGAAATAAATCAAAAATCGATACATGCATATTTTCCCAAAATAAAATAAAGAATACACAACTTTATTACAGTACTAATTTAATTATTTAATGATATTTCTTGATAAAAATAGTAACGTTTCTTTTATGACATATTAATTTTTGTATTAAGTTTGTAATATTCTATAATTATTTATAATAAAATAATATTTTAGAATCCCAGTTATATTATTATCTAATAAATTATAACATAACCTCAATGGGAAATGAAGGGTGGTGGAACAAAATAGTAACGATTCTTTTATGACATTATTTATTTTAATTTTCATTAAATTAATTAAAAATTAGTTTATTATATAGAAAACAATTATAAATATACTGAAATAAAAATTAATTGTTTACTGTTTAAAAGTGTGTACAGAGAACTGACGTAATTTTAATGCAAAAGCAATGGCGATGGAAGAAAATAGTAACGCTTCTTTTATGACAACTTATGATTTATTTCGATATTTTTTTTAATTTAAATCTTAAGGTTTTTAATAAATTAATAAACGCTAATAAAAGAGTTAATGCAAGATGAAGATTGTGATTGTGGTAATTAATTAGGTCGAGTACAAAAGGGTGAAAAGAGAGTGAGAGTGTGTGGCTTTTGGAGAAGAATGATGAATGCAAATGATGATTTGAATGGGATTCCTGCGCGTCCTGCAAACCTGCAACAATAATAACCGTGCATGCAATTTCAATTGTATTGAGAGCCGGTAATCAATTGCGGAGAGCGCTCAATGGACGAAAACGCAAACAATGATGATGATGATACGGATTTTCTCTCGCTCTCTGTGTATGTGTATATATGTAATTGACTTATCTCGTGCTTCGGTTGCAGCATTCGCAGATGACAATTAACTGCTGCAGGAGTCCAGTTTCTTGTTGCTGCTGCTGCTGCTGCTTCTGGAGAAGAAGACGGATGATGACCTTCCACTTGCAACCCTGCTCTCGGACACGTGTAAGGTGATAAGGTGTCCTAAGGTATGCGCAGTGTCGCTACGTAACTTATACTTAATTAGCGAGCTGACCCATAATAGAATCGTGGACGATGCATCACCTACCACCACCTCCAATTAAAAAGGAGGCCCGAAGAAGAGGTTCTGGATTTATTTCCTCTCCTCTCTGCATCTGTTTGCTTCGACGGAGCGTTCGCTCTTCATTATTATTATTATTATTATTATTTGTTGATATACATATTTTTTTTTTGAATATATAATTTTTGTTATGTTTCGAGTTCAACATAGAGATTTGTGTTTGTGAGTCCGCTTGGTACAGGCCGCAACTGCGAAGTAATCATACTTCCCGGAACTCTACTTCCACTTAGTCCGTTCAACAGATAGCTAAAATCACATATATCAGCTCTTTATCAATACTGCACCATTTGTTATTGTTTCCCAAGCTCTTTATCCTCCACATTCTGCGCCTATTCACTTTACACTTTGTTTTCATAATAAAGCAACAACGCAGGACCGCATCCAGCCTTCATCAACGCAAAAATAAATTAATTATAATAAAACTAAAGTGTTAGATGAAAATGATATGGATTTGAAAAATTGCATTGCATAAAACGGTTTTTGCATCGATGCGCAACTAAATTAATCGTGCCTGTGTGATGCGGTGTGAACGCGATAATCGCCTTGCAGATTCTTAACGAAGATGAAAGATGCGAATTGATACGTGAAATCCTCTTCCGAATGCCCGACGGCTCTTTAGATGCAAGTTCACTTCGCTCTTTCTCGACGATAAAACTTTTTAAAATGTTGCGAGCTAATTTATTTTTTTTGAGAGAGTAACTGAAAAATCAATCTGTTGTGTAAATGATGTTAGTTTTAAGGAAGTTGAGTTGAGTTAAATGGGTTAATCTACTTTGTAGTTTTTTTTTGTGAGAGTGTTTAAGTTGTAGGCACGACGGATTCGGATGAAACGAGGATTTTCGCATTCGGGTGGAACGGAATTAGATAATTGGGTTATCGCCCTCTGTCAGCGCGTTACGTGGTTATATAGATTTAATTTCGGTGCCAATTATTTTTAGATGGAAACACACCGCACCACATCCGAGCAGCGCGAGAATGAATCTCGGAGAGGAGCAGCGCACATGCCATGTTCGAATGGAGAGTCCGCTTTTCTTTTTATTTTATTTTTTTTTATGTTTTCTTTTTGGCGGAAATTTCTATCGGATTCTAGAGAGGAGAGCGCTCTATAAATAGAGTTCCCCCAAGTGCGGATTGTTATGTGAACGTGCGAGATAGAGAGACACAGAGAGAGAGTAGGAATCGGCTTCGGTGTGATGTCACCGGCAGCAACAGCAAATTGAAGCCTTTCTGGGAGTCGACTGAGTGGGTGACGTCGTCGTCGTCGTCGTCGTAGTCTACTACTACTGCTGGTTGCAAACATAAACTTGGTGTATAGTTCGGTGGGGAACGTATTGAGTCGGATGCTGCATTGGCCTGCTGCTACCGCCGCAAACTAAGTGGAGAGCATCGGCGTGGATTTGGGTTTAGTTTGTTTAGCCGGTGACGATTTCGCGGTTGACGTCATCGTCTGCGCGCGGGTGCAGGGAGGTGGAGGAGGATTCAGAGCTGGTGTGTTCCAACCTACCTACTTACTACAACACTATACTGCCTACCTACCACACGCGAGCGTCGTTTGTACATGTGCATCAAGTTGAGCGACTGAGACTGAGGCAAGGCAAGGCAAAGAGTCTCTCTGCGCTCGGTGCTGCGGGAGACAGACAGAGATATACTGCAGCAGTCGGGAACGGGGCAACAGGCAGCAGCAGCAGCAACAACAGACAGCAGCACCACCAGAAGAGGAGGCGTTCGGATGGTGTTGGCGTTTGGGGATACCTGCGATCGGCGCACACACATGTCCGGCTTTCATTCATGTCCAGTGTCTGGAGTGCGCGCGAAGTGCGACCTCAACGACGAAGACGACTACGTCAGCAGCAGCAACAACAACAACAACGAGAAGAACATCATCAGCAGCAGCATCGAAAGCGGTCAAGATCGTTTTTATTATCCCGGTGGTGAAGTGCGTTATGGCAACGGAGGTCCGCTCCGCTGCCCCTCGCCAACATCAACATGCTGACACTAGCGATGCGGAGGGAACACGAGGATCATCCCAGGAACACCTTGCTCAATAACGATGGATGCTATTCGCGCCAAAGATCGCGGGACAATACGGCCCTCGTGGCCGCGGCGACAACAGGTGGTGAAGAGTTTGTGGACATCCTGCAAGTGCAACAGCTTCTTCTGGACGGTGGCGCGGCGGCTGCAGCGGCGGCGGCGGCAGCAGCAGCGGCCGCAGCTTCCTCATCCAACGGTGTGCGGACGCATCATCATCATCGACAGTTCAGAACCGGTGCAGGTGGTGCAATTAGTGCAGCAACAACTTCTTCATCCTATGTCACCCCGACGACGGCTTCGACGGGCCGCCTCCTGGCGGACGCCTTCGCCGCCCCATCCTACTACTACCCCGGATACGGCCACCACACTCCACCCGCGTCCAGCGTCGACGATCTCGTGGCTCTCTGGTTCACAGGACCCACCCCTTCAGGTAGATACCTTTTCTTACACTCGTATTCTACTCTTTGCAATTCCATTCACACACGCACGCACCATCCTCTCCCATTCACACCTCAATTATCCCATTACCACCACCGCTACTATCACTCACTACAACTACTACCAAAAAAAAAAAAACAAAACCCCAAAACCGCAAACTCATTCGCTTCACCGCAAAACTTCAACCTCTTAATCCATAACTAATTTACATTTAAATATTTGTAAAAGTATCAAAAATGAGCTTAAATTGATTTATTAACAAAATCTTTAAAGTTGAAAGAAGAAAAGTGTTAAGGAAACAAAACCAACAACAAAAATAAGTGTTATAATATAATGTCTTCTAGAATAACCATTGAATATAAATCGACCGATTATACTAATTTCAAGATAAAGAAAAAATAAAATTAAATAGATTAAATAAGTTTCAAAAAAAATATATATTTTATACAAATTATCATAAAATACACATAGAGAAATTTAACATTTTTACACTTTTAAAAAATAAATTAAACTACTTAATAAATTTTTAGTAATTCCCGCTTGAGTAAGAAATCTAAAATCATCATTTAAATTAATTTATAAATAACTAAATGAAAATACTGGAACTCAAAAAAAAAATTATTGGCAGAATTTTGTTGATGAATATTGTCGGGATTTCTAAGAAAACGTTTAAACAGCATTGCAAATATTGAATATTATGCATGGAAATCCCATAGGAAAGGTTAATAAACTTCTTCAATTGATTTTTTCACTTAATTCATTTAAATCCAACCTACATAAGTAATGTAGTTACATTTTTTTTGGTGGACTTCTTTCTTCGTTCGATCCACACTTCCTCAAAGCGTTCGACTACGAATTTACATAGAAATTAGATTATAACTTACAATACGCGCAGACACTCGCAGAGATCGAGTCATTTGCATATAATAATGAAATTTCGTTCCTACTTACAATTGTAATGGACGTATCGAAATCGTGTTTCTTCGTGCCATTGAATTGTAAATATAATTAATTTGCAAAAAAAATAATTTCAAAGTTTATGATGGAAAAGAAATCTTAAGCTGTTTAGTTCAGATGGGGAGAAACAGTTGCGTGTTTCGAATGGTGAAAAAAAAATGAAAGAAGTGGGAACAAAGCAATGGGCGTGGTTTTGCACACAGGTAGCGATGGTGATGGTATTTTTCTTCTTCTAGACCAATCGCCGGTCTTCCGCATATTTTTTCCCAGGTAAATTACGATCCAATTACGGGCACGAGAATGGCCGCAAAATTTGTTGTTCGCAACAAAAAAAATCGTCATCTCTTCTCGGAATATTAAAGACGAAAACATACCAAAAAAAATAATAATATCTTGATCTAAGCTAATTCTTGTAACGCGTACAATAATAATAATAATGTGCGCAATTAGAATGCAATAATAGAGAAAGTTTGCATGAGTTGCATTGTGTTCCATTATCGGCTACCACACTTCAAATAAATAAACGATTATTGATTTGCAAAGATTATCTAATGTTAGTTTATATTTTGAGTCATACTTGTATTTTTAACATTTAAATTCTTCTAAAAATAACACCTGCTTCAAATTTAGATTTTATTGAAGTAATTAATATTATTGAATCGATTAGTAAAGACCACAAAGTGAATGTGTTTTGCTGCAACGATGGAAAAGTTATGGTTCGTCGGATGAATAATGCGAAACCCATATAAATAAATAAACATCAGGTTCATTTCGTCGTGACTTCGACCAATCGTCGGGCTCCGCTATTTAAGGTAGTTCCGGCACGGACCAATTAAAAACGAGCGAAACGCATTCAATGCTAATCGATGGGCGTATTTTTCCGCACGTCTACAATATTTTTTTTTGTATAAAATTATTTCTTTCGCAAACCGACGTTATTCCAAATATATTCCGAAGATTCGCCGATAAAGAATTGCGCAACTTTTAACGGTGATCGATGCATTATTTATGGCCGTTTCGTAAAATTTCGTAACGCGAATGAATGCAACTGCTTTTTTCGTTTCCTTCGTTCGTGCGTTATCCTTCGGAATTCAAAGTCCTTGAGTCCATTGAGGCGTTCCTAATCCGATACGAAACAACTGTATTAATTATACAAGATTTTTACGAAATTCCTAAGCAAGTTTTTTTTTATTTCTTCGAAAATTCCGTATTTTCCGCGCGAAAAATAATTTTGCAATTTTATTTTTAATTTAGTTGGGAAATGTTGAGTGTTGAGTTAATTAAAAGAGAACGAAGACGTTTACGGTCGAAGCCTGAGCTTCGGAATCCTCCTCCTTCTCCCTTTGCGACCACGCTAATTGGAAACGAGCGGTTAGATAATATTTTATAGGTAATTAACTAACACTCGGTGCCTGCAAAAGACCACTGCTACTACCTGTTTGTTTGTTAATCCGTACGGATTTTCTACGGCGATCCTCGTAAACGAATCCGTGAAATTGAGATTGAAACAATGCAAGAACTTAACTGAATTTTTTTAGTAAAACATTAAAAAGAATACAATTTTTAAAACAATTAATCCATATAATAATAAAATATTCGGATATAAAAATTAATTTTCAAAAAAATATTTTAAAATTTTTAAAAAAAAATTCAAAAAATAAAATATTTTTTAAATTTATTTTATAATTACATAAAAAAGAGTATTTTAATCCGCATCTTTTAATGTAATAATCGTTACTGAATAATAATTAATAACTGAGATTTTTAAAATTTTTTGTTGAGATTTAACAAGGATATTTTTTTAATTTTATGAAATATTTCAAAAATTGTAAAACTTTATAAATATTTCATTGTTATATTAGAAAGAGTCTTCGAATCCGCATATTTTAATAAAATAATCGTTAATTAATAATAATTATTAATCTAGATATAGCGAGTTTTCTTTTATTTGATACGTGTCTACGGTTTATGTAATTACTCGATTTGTGCTAATTACATCATTAAAAGCGCGAATCAAAGATAAAATTATGACCTTTCTAATAAGATTATTGAGATTTGTATTAATTGGCAATTTATTAAAATAATTTTGTATCTACTTGTAAGATGTTGTTTTTTTTATTGGAACAGCGTGTTTCATGAATGGAAAATTGTTTTGATTACTCAAGTTAATTGAACGTTTAGAATTTGCGTTGGAGCTTCTGGAAAGAAAAGCGCGTTCGATCCAAGCTCCTCTTCCATCCCTCTTCCATCAATTGCATTAGTTAGCACGTCTCTCTCTCTCTCTCTCGAATGTTATGTGCACGTTGGAATTCGCGAATTTGTGTGTGTGTACGTTGTGCGGGTTGGCGCGTGCCCAATATTCGCGACGAAACTATTTACAAATATTACGCGCTCGCATTTCGTCAAAAAATAAAATAAAATAATAAGAAAAGTTTTCTGCGGAATTGCGCAAAATATTTGCAACGATTGCGATGCGATCGTTCTCGCAGGAAAATATGGGCGAAATGCATTGCGCCTTCATTCATCGACGCTGCACACTCCGTAATAAAGCTTTCAAAAATAGAACGCACACTAATCGCATCGAATCGTTACGCATTTCCAAACCGTTTGCCAGATGAATCAACGTGCTTCCTTCTAGTAAAAAAAAAGGAGCAGGAAACAGAGAGACACACACACATCCAGATTACCGAATCCACTGTTTATTTTCGAAACTCGAATCGCCGCTATTGTTACTAAACGTTACTCATCGCAATGAGCAGTAAAATAATAAACGAGGAGAAAATTCCATGATTTCATCAATTTAAAATTAATTGAATTTAAATCGAAAATTCTACAGTTTATATTACAAGAATTTCAATTTCAAATTAAAATTATTTCAACAGCGAATGAGCGAAATGGTAACGTTTCTTTTATGACTTAATCTAATTTTAATATTTTTATGTAGAATGTAGAATTTGCTGGAATGATGAAATTAATAAACAAAAAGAGAAACTGATAATTGTAGTGTGGAAAAGTGTGCATTTATGGAAACAGGATGTGAACTCGGAGCTCCAAGGATAATCTTCCAAATCCAACCGCGCATAATTAATGTGTACCAGAGTAGTTTTCTCTCTTCGGAAAGAAACACACACACACACACACTCGGACAAACACGCGTGTGTGTACACGTTTAGATATGTATACAGACAAACAATCTCTTTAATATCTGCATGTGACGTAGCCGAGATGAAGGCGTTGGATGAATGAATAATACGTGTGGGTTAAGTGGACGCGTGGTGCAGGAATAAAAAAAAACTTACAAGAAAAGAGAACAACCGTACATTAAAATCGTTGTTGTTGTTGTTGTGATTATCATTATTTGTAGAAAAAGACGTTTCGTAATATATCGAAAACGTTGTTAATTGAGCATTATTTCTTGTTCACCTCTTTCGAATCAATTAGTCGTCATTGTGTCACTGATTTGCATGAGGTTTTCGCTCGCTCTTCATCGGGATGGACGAGGAAAATCGCGTTGCATTCGCGCCATATGGTTACGAGGAACGAGAAAAAATGCGTATAAAATGAAGAAAAGAAAAGAGCGAAGCGTAAGAACGACGTTGATTAGCGCTCGCCTTCCTTCGATCGGAGCGAGCGAGGAAACTTTGCATTATTCAGATTACGTAAAAAGCATTTAAATTTTCTGGTCTTCGCTGCGACCATATGGTCTTCGACACATTCGTCCTCGGATTTTCCGATTGCTTTGTTGGACACGTTTTCTGGTAATTCTCGGAAATCAAAAGAAGAACATTAATATTATTGAGAAAACAAATCAATTTAATTTTAACATAAATTAGATTAAATTATGAGATATTTAAATTATTTTTATCGTAAAATATTTCGTGAATGGGTCAAATGTAATAAGCTAAATCCAATTAACCGAGGCAGGTGATTCAATCGAATTATTATTATTTGATTTGTTGCGCAAATAACGAGAGAAAGTTCAATATTTAATGGAAACGGAGTGGGCGGTAATAGTGAAATAAATGAGAGCGCGCGTCGCGACGCCCTCCCCACCCCGGAAATGCGTCGCGCTGCCGGAAGTTGAAGACCAGGAATTCAGAAGAAGGGAAGCGGTTGCGTCGGGGGCGGCCATCTTTGTTTATCGACGTCGGAGGCGGCGGCGGCGGCAGCAAAATCATGAATGAACGCTTACGTCACGGCGTCGTTACTCTCGCTGGTCGTGTGTGTGTTTGTGCAGTTTTTGAGGGTCGCTCGATAACGGTCGCGTGCGTGGCGTCGCGACGCCCACCCTCTACTAACGCCGCACGCTCCATTAAAGAATATATGCATGCTCTCTCTCAGCGCATGAAAAATGGATAATAATAATAATATATAAATAAATGAATGAATGAATGAATGAATAAAACGTTTGTTTTCTTTAATGATTTCGTAATAATAATTATTATGTGGAACGTCATTACGATAGGTATTGAGTCAGAGGCGGCTGCTGCCGCTACGGCGGCGGTTGTTTCCACCGCCGTTCTCAGCAGCTGACGGGTGGGTGTATTTTGGTCCGTGATCTGGTCTCTCCTCTCTCTCTCCGTATGTAACGATGATGATGATGATGATGATCGCCAACAGCTGTTTCGACGTCCAGAATAGTCGCGCGACGGCTATATTTAATTGTCCGAAATCTATTCCATCGTATCATCAACGTATTTACGTATGCAAACAAGTTCTATTTGCAATTAACACCATTACCTTCTCCAACACTTCGACAAACGTATTTTTAGCGCTCGCAACAGTTTCGAACGCGCGCGCAACAAAATTCTATTAATTACAACATTAATAACTGAAAGAAATTAATTTTAAAAAAATCAATACTTTTACAACATTCCATAATTGATATTACTTATTACTACAAAAAGGACGTATTATATAATTTATTTAAAAAAAAATACAAATTATTAATATTAAATAAAAAAAAAATTATTTTAAGTGAATTAATTAAATTTATTAATTTTAAAGCAAAATTTAATCAATTAAAGTTTCAATTCAATTTACTATAATTGTAATAGAAATATTAATGTTTGTACATCTCTACATTTTATATAAATATTGTAAAAATTATGTACTTTATAAACTATTTGTAACTAATTAAGTTAATATTTTAATCTAGTCGAATTGCAATTACATTATTTCATAAAAATATATCGTATTTAGATTTTAGATATTTTATATAAATTTAAATAATTGCATTTTTGATGCAAAAAATGAATAGTTTTGAAATTGTTCGATTATTTTTATTAAGTGTGATTTAATTATTTGTTATTAATTGGTTAGAGTTAGAGGAGTTGATAGTTTTATGGAGGAAGGAAAAGGATGATGATTATTATTCGCGGTGGTGTAGACATGTGGATGAGCGTGTTTTTGCGGCGATGGGTCTGGGATTCGAGTCCTTGATGGAATCGACCACCGTTTGAGTGGTATATTTAGGCGCCGCGTTGTTACGTCACCGCGCGACGTCAGATGCGAGTCGCTCGGATGGCATTGCCGGTCTACGACGACGACGACGTCGGGTGCGATCGTGGTGGGGCGGTCGGCCCCAAAGAGGTGGAGGACGAAGAGAGCTGGAAGAGGTGGTGGTGAAGGAGGATGAGGTGGTCGACGGCGGTGGAGGCTGCGGAGGAGGCGGGGGGCGTGAAAGGACGTCTGGGTGGGGGACGGGACGAGCGCTCCGATTGGCCGGCAGCGTTCATTGCGACTTCCAAATATGGAACAGATGCTCCATTCATAAAAGTAAAGTTGCGCTCGCGTCGCGACCAGTTTCCGAGCGACATCCGTGAGAGTCGGTTACGTTGCGTCCGCAGTTGTAGTAGTGCACCACGCAGATTCAGGTATCTTCCTCATCCTGCTGCTGCTGCCGCCGACTCTTCCGAAAGACACGCACGCAATAGATGCAATAGTTACTACTCATGATAAACGCAACTGAAAATAAATAAATAAACAAACTTTGTGGTGCGCTCGATATATATATATATACTATAGTGGATAGTACACACTGGTAGTGCTAAAGTTGTTGCTACGATACCGATTCACGGATGACAGTGGTGGGTGGTTGTTGTTGTTTCTGCAGTTGTTTACCCAGAGCCGCCTACGCGCCCCTGTCGCCACCCCCGCGACGAGCGGCGACGGGACCGCGAGTGTAGTGCTGCGATCAGGAGCTGCATCCTCCTCCGCCTCCACCACTACCTCCAACGGTGATATTTTTCGTTGTCGTTCTTCCTCTTCGATTCCTTCGGGCGGGAAGTTATTCTCCACCGACGAGGAGAATCGGTCCAACAACATGATCATGGACGGGTTGGACACGCTGCCCTCACAGCACCACCACCATCATCATCATCACCACCATCACGCCTCGGCCTTTCTGCTGACGGAGACGGCGGCTGCGGCGGCCGCCGCCCATCACTTCAACGTGCTCAGCTTCGACACGTGCCTGTACAAGGCGACGGGTACGAGCCTCGAAGCTGGTGGCGGCTGCTCGCCTCTTCCTGCCGTCACCTGCTCCTCCATCGTCGAGGACGCGCGGCCCTCCTCCGAGGAGCCGCAACCCGGAGACCTCAACACGCCGGTCACCACGTCCGGAGACACCCTCTCGTTCTTCGGACCATCCACAGTCGTCGAACCTCCGCCCATCACAGGTGAGTTCGCAAGACGACGTCTCCAACGAGCAACTGAAAAGAAAGAGCAAAGAAAAAAAGACGACATCTTCTCAGACAGATCTTCGGACGGATCGCGGCAGGTGCAAAAACAACACTTAACCCGACGGTCTACAGAAATGCACGCACTCCGCCGGTCTCGCACACACCGCCGCATTCTCTGGGCTATCTAAATTTAAACCCGACGGACGGACGGTCGGTCGGTCGGTCGCTCGATCTCTCCGTTCCACCACGTTCCTCGTAGTTGAAACTACACTTAAAATATATAAATAAATGACTACGTGTATACACATACACACACACACATATATATATATTACGTACAACAAGCATACATAAAAACACACGAAACCGATAATAATAGCCACAAGGATTGCGTCAAAGTTTTGTTGTTATGTCTATATATCGATCGAGAGAAACCGCTCTGAAACTTCTTCTTCTTCTTCTTCCCTTTGCACATCTTCTTCAACAAGTTGGAAAGACTGCGCGCGCGAATTGATCAATAACAGCCACAATTGTTCTTGCAAAACTTAAAATAATCTCCGCTCCGACCGAACGAGAAAACAAACAATAAATTTACGCCGAAATCCTATACCACCATCTAATAATAACGCTGTAACCGAAAAAAAAAATTATATATATTTATGTAGAAAATAAAGTAGAAATTCGATACGCGCGCGCTCTCAAACATCAAGTACATAAATCTTCACAACTCAAAATAACAACCTCAACCTTGGCGAATCATTCAATTAATAAATTTAATTAATACCCATTAATGTTAACCATATTCTAATCTTCTTTAAGAAATTATTAGTTTTATACAAACTTCATTATGATAATATATCATTTTTGATTAAAGATTTGAAATTGATATAATTTTCATGCAAATAATTACCTAAACTTGTAATCTGCAAATGCAATATAATAATAATAATAATGATTGCAGGATAATAATTCAATATACTGTAATTAAAGTAATGATAAATAACAATTAATAATTACTGTTTTCATATGAATTTATAATATTAAATTGGATTACGATGTAGTTATTAAAATTACATTAATTGTAAATTAAATTTGTTTAAAAAAAAAATGTAATAATGCAAATCTCGTGTTAAATTTTAGTGGGTATTAATTAAGTCGACTGAGAGAGCCGCGGTAAAGTCGTCAAAATGCGGCAGATGTTATTTTAATTTCTTATTTTTTTTTGTTCTTATTTTAATGTAATTAATTTTAGTTACATGCATAAGTTTTATTGCTTTACATCGTAAAATTATAAATGATATGATCTGAAATAAGAAACGATTAAGTTACAATTTGTTAGAATTAAATTATATTCACTTTACGTTGATTTTGTTTGATTTTGAATATTGAATGTTGATTAATAATGAATGAGTGTTTCGAATCAATGTTATAAAGTTTATGTACTGGGGTGGTTGGAGTTTATGTATTAGTATGCAGGAGTGTAGTGCATGTAGTGAATGAATCGCAACAAGTTGTAAATCTGCGCGCAAAGTCCGTCGCGGATCGATGGTGAAGCCGGGAGTAGAAGGATTAGTTAATTTTCCTGCTGCTTCTGTTGCTGATGATGATAAAATGCAAAATGTAATCTAATCTCGCGCGTGCACGTATCGCATCCCATTATCGTGGGGGATACAACGTGCGTCAGCACAAAAACCACCTGCTTCAACTTGCTGACCGTAGATTTTCTTGCAGGTTCTTTGGACCCGGAGGAACTGTCGCTGGAGCAGACCGGGAGCCCGAGGCACTCGCCGACGGGAAGCAGCCACCTGGGGGAGCGCAGCACGCCGCAGGAGAGCGCCATCAGTCCGGGGGGACACGAAGAGGAGGCGACAAGCAACAGCACGATGAGCATGTATCCGAACAACAATAACAACAACAACAACAACAATAATAACAACAACAACAACAGCTCGAAGATGCAGCAGAGGAATCTGTACGGAACGAGTCCGGGTTTATCGAGCGGGAATATGCAGATGCATCCTGGAAGTCCGTTGGGTTTGGCGAGCCAGGAGATGCATTCGCCTTCAGCTGTGAATCCGTGGCTGATGTCCACAGGAGATAAACCAGTATATCCTGCGATGTACGGACTTCTCGGGCAATCGGGGAGTTCGCAATCGCCGCAGCAGTATCCTTCGGCGACGCCGAGTCCCGCTGGAACGCAGTACGACGATCGCTCGCAAACTGAGCAACTCATGCAGTTGAGCATGGAGTGCAATTTGAAGCAACCTCCGACTTACACCAGCTGCTCGGCCTCGTCGGGACTTCAGATGGACATGCAGCAGCAGGATCTGGTTTACGCGAGGCAACCGCTCTTATCGAATCCTGCGAAATATCAGTGGGATTCGCAGGATTACAGTCCGGGGCTGGTGCCTCCACCTCCGCCATCATCCTCGACGCTCGTGCCCAAGCAGGAGCCGTTCAGTTCTGGATGTTCGGGGGAGATGTCGCAGCAGTCCGGCGGCGGAAGATACGGCGTAGCCTTAGCAGAGTACAATCCTTCGACGAGCAAAGGACACGAAATCCTTTCGCAGGTTTATCAGCAATCGCCGATTCCTCTGAAGCTGGTGCCGGTGAAGCCGCGCAAATACCCGAACAGACCGAGCAAAACCCCGGTGCACGAGAGGCCGTACGCCTGTCCGGTGGAGAACTGCGACCGCAGGTTCTCCAGGTCCGACGAGCTGACGCGTCACATCCGAATTCACACCGGCCAAAAGCCCTTCCAGTGCCGCATCTGCATGCGCTCGTTCTCCAGGTCGGACCACCTCACCACGCACATCAGGACGCACACCGGTGAGAAGCCCTTTTCCTGCGACGTCTGCGGACGCAAGTTCGCGCGCAGCGACGAAAAGAAACGGCACGCCAAAGTTCACCTCAAGCAGCGCATGAAGAAGGAAAACAAATTATCGTCATCTTCGACATCATCGTCTTCTGCAGCAGCAGCAGCAGCCAACTCCCAACAGCAGCAGCAGCAGCAACAACAACAGCAGCAGATGAACAGCCAGCATCAGCAGCAAGTGCAGCAGCATCACCATCTGCATCCTCACCAGCACCACATGCACACCGTGACCAGCGACGAGGTCCTCACCCTTCCCGTCGTCACGACGACCCTGTGAGACTTACCCACGGCCGAATTGGCCCCAGGTGAATGTGTTCTCTTCATCCGCGACGACTGTGATCTCGGCACCGACGCCGCCCGCCTCATCTACGTGCGGATCGAGTAGACTCCTATAACAATTGTTGTTAACATCATCAATTGTAAAAAGAAAGAAAAGAAAAAATGATCTCCAGGCCCGCCTTCAAGAGTGCCATCTGTTGTTGTTGTTGTTGTTGTTCTTGTTGTAAAAAAACGAAAAGCAAACAAAAAAAAAAACAACCGAACCCCGAACAAAAGTGTTTCAAAGCCCACCCCCCCAAAAAAAAAACATTTAAAACAAAACCTCTATTTTTCTAAGCAAGTGTCGCGAAGACACGCACTAAGTGTTTCTCTTTCATTATTTTATTTTTTTTAAGTAACAATTAATAACAAGATAAAAAGGCTTTAATTAATATTACTATTATTGTTTTTTCTCTTATTATTATTATTATAATTACTATTACATTTTTATTTTATAAATAATTTGTTGCCAAATAACACAAACACACACACACAAAATACTTTGAAACTATTTTTTTTATATATATATATATACATTCCGTACTAGTGTTTTATTTACTATTATTATTATTATTATTATATATGTTAAATATATATTGTATTGTTGGCGTTTTAGATTATATCGTATTTATTTTCTGCAAAAAAAAAAGGAAAGGAAACCAAAGATCGTGATGAAAACGCAATCCGTCACGATCTTACCTTATCTATTACTATTTTTAATTTAATTTAAAGAAAATCTAACTTGAAATGTCAATAGTCTCGGAGAGTGTAGTCAATATTCGTCCGAACGTTAATCTCGTTTCCAAGAGGACAAAAATTGTATATCTTTCAAAAGGAATTCGAAAAAGTAAAAGTCTATATTTATGTATTTACAAATGGAATGATGACGATGATTGTTACGAGGAAGAGAGTAAAAATTTGCCTTAAACGAAGTGTCTTTACTTAGAGGAAATCGGATAACGTTAGTAGAGTTACCAGCTGGATTCAATTAGATTGGAACTGTCCAGGCAAAACGCGCGTTGGGGAAAATTGCGAAGGAGGAAAATTCCAGCGACTTTCTACTGCTTTGCATTTTCTCGGACACCTTTTTTTTCCCGCTCCGCATTACTTATCTATAAACGTTCGTGATCCAAGAAGTCAACTATGTTAACTGACCGCATACAATAATTAGTTTCACGTTAATACGTTTAAATCTAAATATTGTTGATTACTCAAAAAAACCGGAAGCTGTTTGAGATAAGGTAGTAGTAGTAGTAGGAAGGGGCTGGAATGTTGTTGAAGCGTGAACTATCAGTATGTTTGTTGATTTTTTATTTTTGTGTTGTAATTAAAGGAAAAAGGCCTAATTTTTTCATTACTCCCTTGCATTTCGGTGCGATCTGAAAGAGTTTTTATTCTATACATATATGAATATATATATACATAAATAAATAAATATAGATAAGGATGTATTAAATTGTAAATATTACGATAATGTTGTATAATAAATAACATACTGTAAATAGTATTTAAACATTCGAAATATAATGAGATTTGTTACGAGCAGAATGACTAAACGGAAATTATATTATGTATATGGAATATTATGTTATTGTTGGATGCTCTGCTGCATCCGTATCGTTGTTTCCTTCCATCGTGCACACGACATTGAACATACACACACTTTTTACTATTGATTGCGAGAGGAAAACTATATATATATCTATATTTAAAAAGAAAAAAAATTATTAATTAATTAATTAATTAATGAAAACTAAACATATTTTTATACCCGCCCACGAAAGATGCGACGTGTTAGAAGACGTCCATCAATCTCCCCCATTTTTTTAAATCGAATTGTTGTTGCTGTTGTTGTTCGAACGGATGTTTAGTAAAAATAAAGAGAAAAAAAAATTAATTATCGACTCAATGAGGCTGTTGTATTATGAATGTGATATTTGAATACATGGATATTGTAAATTTGTTATCACACACCACACCACATCTTCCCTTTACTTCTTTCCACTATACACAAACATGAATAATAATTTTAAAAAAAAAGAGAACATTTATATATTCTGTCTTTTAAAAAAATGTTATCACTCCTCCTGTATATGATGATAAATGTATAAATATTATATAAATATATAATGGAGAGTAACAGAAAATCCAGTTCGCATTACCACTAAAACTATATAAATAAATGTTTTAAAGAGAATATATATATATATATATGTAATAAACCTGTACGTAATTTGTGGACGGTTTAAGATTTTTTTTTTATTGCGTTTCTTTCTAATTTTTATTTTCCACCTATTCCTTCTTGATGAATTGAAAAGCAGGAAAAATGAATTGAATAAAAATTTGAAAATTATTGATTACTTTTTTCATTTCAAGTCCTCCAACAAAATCCTATAATTCTACTTTTATTAATAGACTAAATGGTTTGAAAATTAATGTAAGAGTTGTATAATATTTGAAGGGCAACGAACTTTTATGTAAAAAAAATATATAGTAAATTCGTAATTCAAATTGTGAATGGATACAATAGATCTTTATGTCATAATAATTGTATTCTGTAAGAATTTGTGTGTTGATTCATCATCGTCGACGGAAGAAGTGTTTTCAAGTATTACGATAGAGGTAAGAGTATGTTGTATGGTTTTAGTTTTGGTTGTCGGGGAGCATTCGGATTTTAGGTCTTCGCGATCATAGAGGAGGAGGAGGAGGAGAGAAAGAGGAGACCTGTTGCGAGCCGTCGTCGGTGCTGATTCGTGGACCTGTTGCCATTCGCATTCCTCTTATGCTGCTGCTGCTGCTGTTGTTGTTGTTGTTGGTGGTGATCTCTTCTATTCTTTGCTCTGGTGGTGGTGGTGGTGGTGGAGTCTTTTTTAGGATCCGTCTGACTTGTTGTCGAGAAGAGAGTCTGCTGCTCTTGGGCCACGCGAGTGACGTCAAGCCTGTTAGCGCGTGCCCCACCTTGACCAAGCCTTTATCTCGTTGCATTAAGGCAAGTTTCCTAAACAGTCGCTTTGATACAAGACACAACTCATTTGGGATCGGGGATGCGTGGGATGGTAAGCTTTTGTGAATGGTTCTCCTTCTTTCTCGCTCGCTCGCTCGCTCTCCTACTCTCTCCTACTCTCAGTGGATTCATCCACCTCTTCCTCTCTCTGCTCTTCATACACATTCTTATTATATACTCTTCACACCAGAGCACACCACATCCATTGTCGTTACTTATCTTACACACCCTTTTCTTCTTCTTCTCCTACCTCCGAAACATTCATCTCTCAAACTCACCTCTTCTCTCTTTATTTCCAATCTCTCTCTGTTACACTCATTCTACACACACACACACGGAGAGATCTTCCAACACAAACAACAATTCTCTTATTTTTCTCTTCCTCCTTCTCTTGACCTTTGACCGCCGAAAAAAGCGCCACAATGCGCATAAATTACGGATCGGCAAACACTCGCGCGGAGAAAGGTACACAAAAATCGCATTCAACCGCTCTCGATAATTATTATTGAAACGCGTATTCAAATCGAAACATTTCGTAAGCAAAATGCCAAAAAATAAATAAAAATATCCGTTGCAAAAGCGCGCGCTCCGCTAATCGATTTCTCGCAGTGCGGAAAAATGCTCAATCTATTTCTCATTTTTTCAGCACATATTCAAACTAGTTTCAGTTTTCAACATTAATTGTTTATTTAATTAACGATTCATTAAATCAAATTTTTGCTTAATTTTGTTAGCAATAAATGCAATATTTTAATTAAATAATTTGAATAATTACATGAAAATGTTTATTGAAATTAACAGTTTTGAAAGAGCAACTGGAGAGTAGATTACATTGCGATATCGAAGCTGTGAGCATCTGGAGATTGAATCAGACTGGATTCGCTCTCAACCCGTTCGGATATAAAATTATTTTTTCTTCTTAAATTAGCGTAATGTTGAACGGTCGGAGTTGATGCGGAAGATTGTCCCAAATCTGAAATACTGTATCGTTTTAACAGAGGAGCGAACGGGAGAAAGGAAGCGGTAATTTTTTGTGCACACACGTCGATGCGTTCAGAGGCTGCCGCCGTGTGAACAGCAAATAAGTGGACTATCATCATCGGCGATGGACGAGAGCGACATCATCAGCATAAGTAAACTCCGGTTAATTGCTGATGTTGATGATGATGATGATGAAGAAGTCGGATGTAATGTGTAAATAAGAGAGTTTAAGGAAGGAGTTCGTGACCCGAAATCGCATTGGTGCAATGCACCAGTTGCACACATGCAGCGCCGCGGTTTCCCTTCAAAGGGATGCATTCTGCTGTATGTGGGTCATAAGTGCGCTTCGCTCATCATTCAGATGGATTACGCTGGAATTCATTCATTCATTCGCTTGCTCGCTCGCTCGCTCATTCATTCATACATTCATTCGATCGTTCGGTGGCGGCGGCGGTGGAGGTGGAGGAAGAATGGTTCGAGGGATGAACGTGAACTTGCCGGGGAAAGGTCATTCCTATTGCCTGGGGTTGCGGCCTTGCCTTGCTCCGCGTCAGGGTTGCCAGGAATCGATCACAACGCGTTGTCATAGCAATTACACACACACACATACTTCGGCACTTTACCTGTTGCTCGTTACGTCACGGCCGCAGAGCGGAGCGGAGAGTTTCACGGTCGCTTTTCCGGTTCTCTTCGCGCATTTCTATTTTACGATATTAATTAACAGCATCACCTGAAAACCTAAAAATAGACATGAAATTGAAAATGAAATGGCCCACAAGAAAAAAAAGCTGCAGTCGCTTTCGCCGAACCTGGACGTACGGAGGATGATGGTTGGATGAATTCCATGGAAATGGCAAGGTTCACGGCGCACACGTCGAAACCGGCTCGTTTCGTGGAAAATTCATCCGCAGCATCCGTAGGCGTTTCGCAGCGATATATATATATATATATGTGTCGTTATCTAGTTGGGAATATCGAGAATATTCCCATTAAAATTGGATTGATGACAATACGCGTCTCCATAAAAATGAAGTATTATTTGCCTGCTTGCGACGTCTCTTCGATGCTGAAAAATCAAATTAATATTTCATATACAACTCTATCAATTAGCAGTAGTTCAATTCTATTTAATTATTTTAAAATCACGTAGGCTAAATGCAAAACAATTGCCATTAAAAAAACAATACTTGTGACGTTTACCTGTCAAAGTAAAATGAAATCTCGTTTCTCTTATGCACGATATTTTTAAAATTAAAGAAGCAGATCTCTTCAAATCAATTTGCGTTTTCCAAATGCGACGAAACTCACAATGATTTCGTTTCGTTTCGTTTTTTTATTTTGTTTCGTTGTGTTATTTTTGGGAAGGTTATGGAGGACGTCTTCTGGGAAGAAACGCTCGATGGTAGCGAGCGATATAGCAAGCAAGAGAAGAAGCTGCGGAAGATGGATACACGCTGCTCACAGTCCAGTCCGCTCATCTAGATAAACGTGCTCCGTGTTTCGGTTTCTTCGGCGCTGCGCGCCACGAGGAAGGATCCTCCTAGGATAGGAAGTGAGTGACGAGATCGGACGATAAGATTTGCTTCTTCTTCATTCATAACGCGCTCTCCTCGTCCATTCTGGAATCCCGACTATCTCTCGCTCCGCATCTTAATATTTCTGTTTTATGTGCTTCTTCTTCTTCCACTTGATCTCATTCGGTTTTTCGGTGAAAACTAGTCCGATCCGCATTTCCATATTTTAATTAAGACATTTTACATCGTTTTATCGTCACATCTAGTAAAAATAAAACTCCACTTATGTCCACAAGAATACACTTTAGGTAAACTTACAAAAAGCAACGTAATTCTATAGAAATAATAATAATACCGTCGTTTCAAATTTCCAATTAATAATTCAATCAGGTCAAAAGTGTTTTCAGAAGCATTTTTTCTCTCTCGGTTGAAACTAAATAAATTGGAGACATCTTCAACGAGCTTCAATTAAGATATCAACGGGGTAATAATAATGAAAAAAAAAAAAGAGGTGAAGACGAAGATGAATAAAAAAAAAACGAGACGGAATTCGAATCGATTATCGTAACATTGCTTGCATACGTTTAAAATATCTTTTGGCGTCTTCGTCTCTTCATTTTCTTCGCCTTCGTCCGTTGTTGTTGTCTTACTGCTCCTCTTCTCTCTTTATTTACGTTTTTTTTCTTCTTTTTACTCGTCGGGATTAAATTACCGGTTTGTGTGATCCATCGAGCACTCAGTCGACTTCAGTTTATCGTGTATATTCTGCCCGCTCGAGTGGTAAGTTTAGCGAAAGAATGCCATATACACGAGGACGAAGAACACACACACACGAGAAGAACGACGCACAACCATTTGGCTATCATCATCGTGCGAAGAACGACGAAAACCAGCAAAAAAAAAATATATATCTATATAACATAACATACATCACTTAATCATTAATTATTTCCTGCAGATACAAGTTTATCTCCGCTGTCCCATTTCCAAACTTCCTCCATTGTTACCTCAATCTCTTTATACTGACTCGTAAAATTCATCTCTAGATATTAACGTAGACGTTAGAATAGATTTTATTCGATTCGTTTTTAAATTACATAATTATTTCAATGGAGCGTGACTTATTTTTATATACTTGTATTTATTTAGTCTTTAAATCCGTTTAGCATGCAAGAATATTTTTTGTTGTTATGCTTAGTCTACGAATTTGACACGTTTCGTTTCGTTCGAATTTTTAAAGAAATTTTTAACAAGTATATTTAGATGTGAAGATTAGTTAAATTATTATATATATACATTTCCAAACATTTTTCAACTTAATCTATGGAATTATTCGAATCACAATTGTTTACATTATTTTATTTGTTTACTTTTATTCAAGATTATCAATTATGTAAAGAGATTAAATAAGTCTAACAAATGATTAAAAGCAATTATAAATTCATCCATCTGAGCCTGGGGAATTCAAAATTTTTATCCTAATTTCTGCAGATTTCTCGCTCTGGTGCAACGAAAACCGATCGATGTTTGCTCGCACACACATCGAGCGTTTTCCCATTAACAATCATTAATTGCGACCGCGGAGCGAAAGGTCGAACGTCAAGTGGCATTTGGAAATTGCATCAGCCCGTAAAAGTGACATTTTGCAATTATTTACAATTTCAATATGCGTTAAGAATGAATCGTTTTTGTTAAAGAAAAATGTATCAAATTTTGAGAATGAAGCTGTTTGCTTTACAATTAACAGGAAACGAAAATTTATTTACTTTTTATTTTTGGAAATGATTGTTGATGAATCAAAAATTACGTTCTGCGGTTTTCGTTAATTGAATGTGTGCATTTGCTGGTAGTCATCGGATGTATGAAGAGAAAGAGTGTTGGGTGTCGGGAGTCGCGGTAATGAAATTCCCCTCCCGTTCGTTCCATTAATAGCAGTTAATTCCGTGCGCTCCTCGAGTGAAATGTCAAAGGCCAAATCGACATCGTTTCGGAAAACGCATGCATTAAATCACTGCGAAATTGCGGTTTGCATATTGCATATATATGTATGTATATTGTCATTCCATGTCGTTTTCGCAATTTGTTTACAGCCGTAAATTCGTGCAGATTTTAATTATCTTCACTTCGGCTGCATCAAATATAAACTACAAAATTCGTGTAATTTTAATGATTTTCATCAATTACTTTTAATTAATTGATTTTAAATTGCAAATAATTAATTGATATTTTTTTAGTAAAATTGATGTTTTGGAATTGATTAGTTGTAATTAGATTTGTGATTCGAAAATACATCTCGTCTTTTGCAGTTTAAATTTTGTGTTTCTTTTTGTGACTGAATCTCTCGTTGCTCCTCGTCTTGGAAAGCCGTGTTTGTTTAATTATTGTGAGAAGTTGTAATTAAGTAGTCGTTGTTGGGGGGCCTTCGTCCTTCTGCAATCGGTTTCTCTCTCTTTCTCTCTCTCTGTGTGTTTGTGTGCGTCGTCGATGGTGCAGACAGACATTGGTGCGATTGCAGCATCTCCTCGGACGGTCCTCGAAGAGTCGTAGTCGCCGTTGTCTTCATGTGTGGGCTTCTGCAAATACTCTTAACCAAGACATGTAGTTGTCGCCGTGGAGTGTTGGATTGTTGGTGCGCGTTGAACACTTCCAGAGCCTGTCGCATTATGCATGTTGCTCTTCAGCGATTAGGAACTGGTTATCGGGTCGACCACTCCTCTCCATATGCGAGCACAGAAGAGAGCGCCTCAACCTCCTCCAACATCACCTCCTCCTCCACCTCCTCCTCTGCCATGCAACGACTTGTCGTTGTTGTTGTTCTCCTATACAACACAATGATATAGTCTACATAAAAACACAAAAGTCTCATTCTTCTCATCATCATCATCATCATCGTCGTCCTCCTTCTATTATATATTCACTTAAGATAATGGAAACCCGCTCGATAAATAATAGAAATAATGAAAATTACATAATATTACTACACACATATTTTAATAAATAAAATCTTACATAATGTAACTTATAGAAACCATGTTCCATTTGATCCTTTTTCTATTTCCTTGCATGGCAAAAATTAATATTAATAATAAATTGGTAAACTTCAAATTGTGAAAAATTTATTATTGAGCCTGCAAATTCAAGACAAATGATCACATTTTAAAACGAGTGTATTGGTATTATAATATCAGTTGTCGTTTTTTCGTAATTCACTGTCAAACTTGGAGAATTGTATTTTTAAGCAGTGTCTTCACATTTTTACTTGCATCTTAAAAAGTATGCACGGCAAATTCATTATTGAGCACGCAAATTAAATATAAATGTTCACTCTTTAAAATGAGCGCATTGCTATTATAATATTATTTGTCATTTTTATGAACTGCATTTCTGGATCACGAATAAACTGTACATAAAAAAAAGTGCTCTATCAACATTCACAGTATTGCAGCTCGTACTAGACAAATGGCTTATGTCACGTATCTAGTAATGGTCTTACTAGATAGGCCATACTTTTTTCTTTCAATTAGCATATTCAACGATTTAATTAAAGCGAATGATTAACAATTAATGAAAAAAAACATGAATGTATTGCATACAAGCGAAAAATTGCTAATTAAATGCTATTCTTCATATTTCTTTTAAAATATTTATATATAGTTGTAAAGAATGATCCTTTCGCTTTCGATCGTTACCAAATACAATAATATTGGTCAACTAATAAGAAAGTTATTAAACTTTTATGCGACGACGGTTTACGCTCATCGCATGTCTGCAATCATATCACAGTATTACAGCTTTATATAGGCGAATAGCTTACGTCACGAATCTACCAATAGGCTCATTGGATGGGCCATACTTTTACCTTTAAATTTGCATATTCGCTGATCAATTGCATGAAATAATTATCTATTAATTAAAGAAAACATAATTGTATTGTACCGATTTATAAAAGTTGCTAAATATTTAGTAATTTAAAAATTTTATTGAAAATATTTATTAATCGTCTTAAAGAATGATTCTTTCACTTTCCATCGCTACCAAATTCATTAATATTGGTCAACTAATAAGAAAGTTATTAAACTTTAATGCGACGACGGTTTACGCTCATCGCATCGCAAGTCCCCCCCTGAATCGCGAAAATTCCAGAAAATTTCGATTTACACTAGGAGACTAGGAGTAGCGAGGAGGTATATGGGATTTAAGTTGGTAATAAAAAAATATGAGAGGATACGGATTTAAGTTGGCAGTACCTAAGAATGAGAATGTGTGAGTGAATGTGTGAGAACTGTCATACTTGTCAGTGAGCTGTCACACAGCAAGTTCATCTGGCTTTATTGGATTTCTTCTTCATTCTGCAATGTCCTGAATGCAGACTGAATAAAGAACGTGCTTCATTGCTTCCTCCTTGTATTTCCTTGCATCGCAGACTTTTCTTTGAGCGCTTCATTTCACTTCAGGCAAGTACCACTCCAACATGTTAACAACCACCGATCACTGAAGTTGTTTGCTTTTCTAATAGATACACAGATGCTGTGCATTGGAAAATGCTTCAAATACTTTTTGGTAACAACACATTGAAGTCAATTCATATAGATATCTGCTTTAATGGATAGTACCCAAAAGGTAAATGGTCAACTTGCCAACAATCGATTGGTGAACATGTTATTCTTATAGGAGATGCTCCTGCAGCCAAAAGATGTGCATAGTTGACTTCCTTTATTTGCAAACAAAGTGGAAGACATTACAAAATGGTAGTTGCAGTGAAATTACTAGAAAAAGTAAAATTACAACTTTTCAAGAAAATCACTGAGAGACTAGAAGCATTTCTTCTTTCATGAGAACCCAGCAATGCCCAAGCATCTATTAATGTTTTCTGCATAATCTTTAGAGATACTATATTACATTTGAGTACCAGTTGTAGTGAAAATAATTGAAAAAGTAAAAACACAATTTTTCATTAACAACCCAGAGAGACTAAAAGTATTTCTTCTTTCTGAAGGACCCAGCAACACTCAAGAATCTATTGTTGCCTCCTACATGATCTATAGAGATAGTATAACACATTTGAGTACCAGTTGTAGTCAATATACTTTAAAAAGTAAAAATACCATTTTTCACCAAAAACTCAAGAGACTAAAAGTATTTCTACTTTCAGGAGGCCCCAGCAACACTCCAGAATTCAATGTTGCTTCCTACATTATCACTAGGGATAGTATAACACATCTGAGTGTCAGTAGCAGTAAAAATAATGGATAAAGTAAAAATGCAATTTTCAACAAAAGTCCCAGAGAGACTAAAAGTATTTCTTTGTTCAAGAGGATCCAGCAACGCCAAAGCATCTATTTTTGCATTCTACATGATGCATAGGCATGGTATAACATATCTGAGTGTCAGTTGGAGTGATAATACTATTTCTCATCATAAGCTCGAAGAGACTAAAATAATTTCTTCTTTCAGGAGGACCCAGCAACACCCAAGAATCTATTATTGTTTCCTACATGATCTATAGAGATAGTAGAATACATTTGGGTACTAGTTACAGTGAAATTACTAGAAAAAGTAAAAATACATATTTTCTGCAAAAATCCAAAGAGACTAAAAGTATTTCTTCTTTCAGGTCTTTGGCGTTGCTGGATCCTCTTGAACAAAGAAATACTTTCAGCCTCTGGAGTATTTGTTAAAAATTGCATTTTTACTTTTTCCAGTATTTTCTTTGCTTCTGACATTCAGATGTGTTATACTATCTCTAAGGATCATGTAGAATGCAAGAATAGAATCTTGGATGTTGCTGGGTCCTCTTGAAAATAGAAATATTTTTAGTATTTCTGGGTTTTTTGTGAAAAATTGTATTTTTATGTCACCAGTATTATCACAGTTACTGATTACACTCAGATGTTTTATACTATTTGTAAGGATAAGGTAGGAAGCAATATTGAATATTTAGGTATTGGTGGGAACTTTGAGAATTTAAAATCTGGGAAGACAAATTTATTTTATTTTTATTGGAAATGCAACTAATTAATATAATTAGATACAAATTGGATATAACACAGGCGACAGGAATGAAAAGAAAAAAAAAATAAATAAAATAAGCAACTTGCTTTATCGAGTGCGCAAGTTTACATTATTATTATGTAACGAATGTTTACGCAGTGCCTGCTATTCTATAGCGGACGTGCTACCATTTAGTATGGTTAGATTCGAGCTAAATCAAACGCGCAAGTGGTTATATAGTTGAGTTTATATGGCCGAAGATTTATTTGCTTCGCAGCGGTAAAGCGGTGTACGGTTTCTGCATCGTAACTTTTTTCCTTTCCCCGTGAATGGAGACACATCGGTTATTGCTTAAGACACAAGCCACAAGACCGTGACTGAATAATCATCCGAATGCGAAAACAACAATAATAATAATATTGCTCATCTTTCAATACAAATATTTTTAGTTTATTTCACAATAAACGCAAATATTAGCGATGTAGTAATTTTGAGCCATTCACCAAATTTCCATGCTTCATTCATAAAATCTAGTAAATAGATTTTTTTTTCAAAAGTTTCTTAACTTCTTCGACATTTCCTAACATCCACAAGATCATTTTGATCGCTCCAAAGAGAAAACGCACCATTCCATATTTGTACGGATGAGTGTGTAGGTTGTCTTAGCAGCGCAGAACGTAACTATGCATTAGCATATCTCTTTTAGAACCGCTCTCTTATCGAGACGAATAATAAAATCGTAAGTACGGAAAAGTAGAAAAAGGCAGAGGATGATTCGGATGTTATTGTTACTATTGGATTTAGTGCTCTAAATCCATGAATGGTTTGGCTTCTTGCGCTAACGGAATTTCAACTTCTTTCTTTCTTCTCTGGAGCGATGCATTAACTTTATTTTACTGTTACGTTTATGGTTTTTTGAAGAGATAAAGTTGTATTATATAGAGATTTCGTTGCATTTGCATTTCGCTCGTTAAAATTTATCATCGGACCATTCTTTCTTCGAGTGCGGCAGCTCTCTCGTTCCATTACTTCTGCCTGCATTTCAAGAATTGCTCGCATTTTAATTTTCAAAGTAATAACTAACTGCTAAATAAATTTATAATAAGACTTTAACATCAATTATTTATTATGTTTAAATAAATTATAGAAAGTGTTTTGGAGCGGCTTTAAGTCACGAAGATGAGCGGTCTTATGAAGAAACGTGGTTCGAATTGGTATTTGCCGTGGAAAATCTTGTTTGTTTTAAACGTTTCGAAATTGGAGAGAAACAAACGAAGATAGGAATAAAAATTGATTGCCCTACGTTTACTTCGATCCGCAGCAAATCACGATTGATATTTGAATCGGACACGTTCTCCGATTGACTTCGCAGATCAACCTTCAAAAATTCAATCCCATGAAACACACTTTTTGAATTTGCATAATTTATGTTTCCTAATCAATCAATCAATCAATTATTAATGATTAAGTTTCAGTAAGTTTTCCTTCTTTTCTTATATATTCTATTTTTAATGTACATCGAGCACTAATTAGAAATCCGAATTCGTCTGGGTGGTAGGGTTGAGGGCGAAATTGCAGGATGAGCATCGTTCTATTTTTAGCTGCAAGTTATCGGCTGCAGCAGGAACGGCGGCGTTGACGGTCGATCGATTGGGGGTGAAATGCAATTTCACTTTCTCGCCTCGGCCGGGGTTTCCTGGTTTTCATGGTCTAGGCTATAGAGGGCCGCTCTCAATTTTCCATTCATAAAGCCAGCGAGAGCGAAGGCCCTGCTCGTCGCCCCGGCGACGGGACGCCCGTTGACGTCAGCGATCGATGGTGCTGACGTAAGCGAGCGTACATCCGACGTCACGAGGCGGGAGCTTCCCTCCGTCGCCGCAGACGACGCCGACGGCTGCAACGACCGCCCTTCGCCATGACCGCCGCTCCCAGCCTTCCAAAACCCTCTCCGCCCTCCCGCAGGAACTTTCGAAATCGTGGGCGGTGGCGGCGGTGGCTGCGACGGAAAATCCCCTTCCGAAACGGTTTCCAGAAGAGGAAAACCTTGACCTACTTCAATGACTTCACCCTGTTGCTGCCACCATCCACTTCCTCAACACTAAACCCCTTTCCAAATACTTGGCAAACTATTCAAATTCCAGCTATATACCTTGATTCCTAACTGAATTATTCTCAAATTGTAGCAAAAATAACGCGTCTTAACAAGGCTGAAGCTTAAAATTGCATTTAAAAAATAGAAATATTAATTAATAGTTTCAAACTGAACTCAACAAAGTAAGTTATAAATGGTTTATTTCATTGTTAATTAAATAGATCAATTGCGGTACAGTTTCCGTGAATTGCTTTTAATCAAGTAATAAAATAAATGATGAAACGTTGCGAACGTTTTGATCGATTGTTTAGGATAATGCAATTGTTATTGTCGTTTCATGTGTTTTTTTTTTTCATGAATAGCTATGTTATCAAAATTGTTCAATGTTCCGGTTAAAGTAGACAACATTATTCAAATAAATTATTATATAAAGAGCAATTATTAGGTGAACCTTTGAAGGTTTGCATGTTTGGATAGTCTCCGATGGTATACGAGGATTAAGTTGGGGTAGGTTCGAAAACTAGGCTAAAATTGCCACGAAGAGAACTATAAGTTGATCGATCATCCTGCGGAAAAAACGTGACTTCTTTATCATCGCGCTCGCCGCTTTCATGAATGAAATTCGTGGATTTTCGTTGAATGAGGATGGAAGGGCCGCGGCCGTGGAGCGGGAAAGGATAAAAATAATTGCAAGTATTGATTGCCGACGACGACGGAGAGTGTAATGTTCGGCGATGGTCCTGCGCATCCGGAGGATGGAAACACACTCCATGCGCTGGAGCAAGAAGAAGATATGAATGAATGTGAAGAGATGGAGAGAGATGAAGGCTGGAAGTTCAAGAGTTTTGATTGCCAAGTTTACGCAAAACATGTGAGCTTCCATTCATTAAAATCGGCACACGCGAACCGAGCCCACCAATCGCAGGACGATCGTTCGTTACACACCTCATACATACACATACACATTGAACACACGTGACTTCATTAATGAAAATACGCAATTTCGTAATACGTATGGTCCACAGGGGCGCGTCTTCGCCGCACAAATCGATGGCACGCAACGAGCGATAACATCAATCAAAGATAACGCAAAAGAAAATTTACTGTTAAAATACTTTTCAGAAGACCAAGTTGTAGTCATTGAAAACTTTTGCAATTAAGAATTATTTCAGAATTCTAATTGTTTTCTTGCGAAATCCGATTTGATGTAGAGAGAAATATTGCTTTGTAAAATGCAGAAGTCATGCAATTAAATGGGGAAACGGGGTTTCGGTAATTGACAATAAAACTAACATATAAATGCGACGAAGGAAGTAGGAGAACGAGAGAGAGAGTTTCATCAATAAACAATTAGTCGTCTGGGCGTTTGAAAATCGTGTCTCCGCGCGTTCGCCGAAGGAAAAGTTTCACAACGGACAAATCCTTGAATGGCGCCCATTTTCATTCATAAACTATTATTTTTTCTTCTTATTATTATTATTTCTGTGCATTCGAGTGGCGACATGTACTCAATTTTGCGTATTTGCCTACTCGTCTCTCTCTCCTCAAGCGGAGAATCATTCTTCAAATATAATAAACTGACTCTTCGACGTGAGAGAGTCGCGCCATATGAAGATGTTGATGAGACATTACCGTTCTCGTTGCCCAATTACTTTTCTGCTCGTCCTGCGGCTCGAACGAATGCTACTTACCGATTCGTGATGCTTTTCCACCGTCATTATGCATTTACTTAGTTAATAGGTACGAGAAGAGTAATTATTCAATTTAGCGAATTTCCAGCAAACGTCCCTCCGGTTCCGCCATCAGCGTTTCTGGAAATAAGTAGAGAAAAAAGAACGTGCAAACACAAAATCGAAGCTAATTTCCAGCTTCGGTTCGAGCTCTGAACGTTGCAAAAGAATTCGCTTCGGGCGTCGTCTCCACTAAATGTCTATGACTTTAGGAGCTGACGTAAGCCAGGATCACTCACTTCCATGAGAAATTTCAAATTACGTTTCGCGTCAGGTATTATTTCTCTATTATTGTGCATTAGCAAAACAAGTCTTCTCCAATATTCCATTACACGTTTTTTTTCTATCGGAAATCTTTTACAATTTTATGGAAGAAACTCAATACTTAAATTCTCATTGCATTTCCTTAAACATACATTAAACGATGCAACGTTTCATCATAATGTTAAGTAAACACATTAATATTAATTAACTCAAGAGAGTAAGAAAATATTAAACGAATAATAAAAGTCCGCACAATTCATGTAATCCAGTATAAAAAGAGGTGACACTATAATAAAATCTCATTACTCATACTTACCGTTGCATTTCTATTAACTTGTTGGAATTATTTATAGAAAATTTAATGCAATTAGTTGATATTTTATCATTTAAATTGTATTTCGTGATGGTAGATTTCAAAATTAAATTGTGTCCAGTTGTATTAAAATAACATTGTCATATATATTTATACTCACGCATTATCACAATATTATAATACAAAATGTTATTTAGAAAAAAAAAAAAATAATATAATGATAACAAACAGAGTCTCTTTTAGACAAAAAGAAAAACGTAATTAAGGAAAACACCGCGTATTGTATTTTACAGCAAAAAAATACTACAAATCCCCGCTTTGGCCAAGAAAAAGAAAACAAAATGGATAAGATAAAAATTAAGACTAAGCATAGTTAAGTTGTAATAATAATGATACACGCAAGGTGTCTGTTAAAAGAAATCGCAGCAGATCTGCTTGAAGCAGTCCCAGCAGGAGCGCACCTCCTCGAATCATTCGTCCTCGTCGTTGCAGTTGATCAGATTCGGTTCCGATTCGGCCCTCTTTTTGATGATCTTCTCCATGACCTCCGTCGCTCCGGATTCCTGCTTGATCGCCTCGATATCACAGTTGATGCTCGGATCGCTCTTAGATAGGTTCTCCACCTCGACGACGATCTCTTCGCCCTCCACCTTCAGCAGCTCCTCGTTCAGAGTGACGTTCTTCAAATCTACCGTGCTGTTGGCGAATATCGCCGCCGATCCGAGCTCGATGTTGAGCTTCTCGAGCGGCGCTTCAAGCGATTCACTCTTCAGCAGTTTCGGATTATCGAATGCGTTGAGGCCGTTGAGATTAATAACTGGCTGAGTTACGATCGGTGCGGTCTGATCCATCGCGGGCTTCGTGGGGCTCGTCGCTGTGTCTTTGAGCCAATCCTTGTGCGTTAACTTTGAAGTGGGTAAAGGGCTGTTCGCTCGATTCGAGGAGGGCGAATTCGTGTTGGCCTTTTCCTGCTTGTGCTGCGCTATCAGATGACACGCAACTCCCAATATTAGTACACTGTTCAGTACTCGCACCGCCCATAAACTGAGGAAAGCCACCACGCTGATGATCAGAGAAGGTATATCGCTGATGTGAACAGCCTGTGCTAAAACCCTGATCATGATGACGCCCAGAGGCAGAGGAATGAAGCCCATGCGACGTGCGACCAAATCCGAATGATCGGAGAAGGCGTGCTTCTGTCTCGTCTGCGCCATATCGTACGCTAAACTCGTGGTGTAATCCTTGTAAACGTCCACCTGAAGATCGTTGAATCGCGTAATGAACGCGTGCTTAATCCAATCCACGAAAATCTCAGCCGTTAACACGATCAGACAGTCAGGGAGCAACACCCAAAACCTATCCGACTTCCACGAGTACTCCTTCATCGTCTGCAGCACGACTATGAAGAGCAGGATGGCCAAGTGGAATCGTTCCCTCACATCACTGCACGATACTTGGAACAAATTATTCTTGTCGAACTTCTTGAAGACGCTACCCTTCAGTTCGACAAACTGCAACAAATTTTAATTAGTAAAACCTTCATCCCATTCCAATTCTTACCTACATTATTTGACATCATGATGGTGAGAAGAGCTTTGTTATTGGAATTTATCGCCACGTTCAGCGTCGTGGCTTGAAATAAAACTAAAAGACTATGAAGAACTGTAAAAATCAGTTAAGTATTATATACGTAATTTGTGCTCAGTTTTAGGCTAATTTGTGTCTTCATAAAAAGGATACAGACATAAGTGATGGCAAAGAGAAGATGCGGCAGAACGCCTAAATGCTCCCTCCTCCTACCCCTGGGCTCGGTGGCCGTCCAGAAGAGGGCATCAATAGTATCTTGTCCGAAAGCGGAGAACAGCCTATCGCCGACCTCGAGCATATTGTAAAATATGTACAGCTTTATGACGGATTGGCTTTTGATCAGATGGTAGATCATGTTCGTATCGATGTAGAACATCATCAAACAGCAGGTGATCAAGATGACGACTTTGAGCAGATCGCAAATCTCCGCCGGCGAGAGCAGAACTTTGTTGCTGTTCCCTTGCCCGAAGCATTTAGCGAACGGCCTGGTGAACAGCGCCCAAATGGCAAGAATCACGCGCAACGGCAGGAAAGTGTACACAAACAGGAAGGAATCGGCGCACTGCATGAAACCGTAGCTCATGAATTTCTCAACTTCCCTTGGAATCTTCATGAAGGAATACACCTTCTCCCTTCTTGCCGAGTACCTCTCCTCATCATGCTCCAGCACATACCCCCTGGTTATTTCAACTTGCATGAATGAGAACAGTGAGGGACATTTCTCTACGAAAAGAAATTACATCAACAAATTGTATCACAAAATAAGATTAAGCTTACCCCTCTTGGGGGCCTCCACCTCATCATTCTGCAGTTCATTTCTGTAATGGTCTTCCACTTTGTCGTTGGCATAGAGAACTCGAGCATGAGATGTGAATCTGATCTTTTTCTCGTTGGAAGAAAACAGGGCAGACTTCCTATCACTCATGTTTATTTTCGAACGTCATCTCACGGTTTATCGATATTTAGGTTAATCTGTTCCATCCTTGTGTTTATATACCACTAGTTGATTAGACACCTAGGCAAATAGTGTTATCTATAAACCAACCCCTCTGACACTCAGTCTACCAACCTGCTCGCGGTGAAAACTAGACTTATATTTGAGGATTCTACAGAGAGAAACGCATAATCACATCAATTATTTCGCAATGAAATAAATTACTTTCTCAATTATCTCTCTATTCCGCTCTATTTACCAATCAATAGCCAAAAGCAATGAAGTGGAATCAAGAAGAAGTGACACTCAATATACCAACACGAATTTCAAATAATATTAAATTAATAAATATTATAGATTAGTTTAGTTAACTAATTATAATTCTGCCATAATCCTAATTAATAACAAATATAGAAATTCTCCATCAAAATTATATAAGAAAAAAAAAATTATATATAAAAAGCGATAGATGTCGCTATTAATGAATATTCAAATATCTCGATAAATAATTAGCAAATCAACAATTCAATATCATTTAATTATTGCTAATTGTCGATTTATTATTCAAATAAATTAGTTAATGTTTAAAAAAGAATCGCGTGATTATCAAAACATAACCAACAAATTTTTGTATACAGCAAAATGTTGAAATGCTGTGTTTCCACGATTTTAAAAACGCAAAACGTGCAAATATCAGTAATAAGGAATGCCAGGTTTAAGAACAAAAGGAGGGAAGATGCTGGCATCAAGTATCAAACGAGGTTGCTGGGCGACACACAAGAATTGGATGAATTCGAAGCAGATTTCAATGCCCTGAACATGTCCCATAAACAGCATGAAAAGGAAATGCGTACGATGAAGGAGCAGGAAAAGTATCTCATTGTGAAAAGAAAGTACTTCGATACAGAAAAGTTCCCCAACTTTCTCACATATGCCGATAAAATGCAGATCAAACATTTGCACTCAAAAGATCCAGAAGAGTGGAATGTTGAACGACTTTCTGAAGGTTTCCCAGCTCTTCCAGAAACTATATTGGTAATTATTATTAATTAAATTTGATTTATATATTAATTATTTAAGTTATTTTTTTTAGAAAATTCTGAAAGGCAATTGGAGTAAAAAGAATGCAAATAAAATGAAGAATCACGATTTGGCTGTGAAGAGGAATTGGAGGGAGTTTACTGCGAAAAAGTTGGATTTACCAAGGGATTTGGTGGAGCATCTGCGAAAGTTTACGAATCGCAGTGCGAGTACCAACGAGATCGTGGAGGAGGAACCCGAGAAACAGTTGCTGCGTATTGGTGGAGAGTTCTCGGAAATAATCGGCAGTTACGAGCGGTTGAAGTCGAAGGAACTGTTACCCGAAGTAAAGGAGGTGGAAGTTAAGAGGCCGCTGAAGGAGACTTACCTGAGCGAGAATCAGGATGATTTCGAGGTGAAGCAAGAGATGACCTTTTCCGCGTACAAGGATAAGTTGCGAAGTAAAGGCGTAGCTACGAACGATGTGGACAAGGAAATAATGAAGTCGGAGGAGTCGAAGGTGGTCGCGGAGACCAAAGAAATCGAACTGCAAGTGGCGAAGTACGTGAATCACAAGGGATCGATCAGCTTATACGGGAAGAATGATAATAAGCATTTGGTTTACCCCGAGAGGATAATCATACCGCAGAAGCAACGGAAGAGAGGTTCCACCTACAAATTGTTCGATTGCTATTACGACGACGACGGGACGTTCTTGTATCGAGTACCAGGAATGGAATGAAAGGAAATAAAGTTACTCGCATTGTTATTATTAATTAAATTTATTTCTTAACAATCAACATTATTTCGTCTGTTAAAGTAATGATATTGTTCGTATTTATAAAGACTATTCATTTCTGGAAAGGCCATCAATCAGATCGCTTGGACTGACAATTTAGATAGAATTACGTGGAATCATGTAATAATAAACTTGAATAAATACATAATTTTTAAATTAATTTATTTTTTGAATAATCAATAATAATAATATCATTTTATCAATAAAAATAATGAGTGAGGAGACAACAAAAAAAAAATGTAAAACATGACTAGCTCAAGCGTATTACATATATAAAAAGTTTTGGTTTTTCGTTATTAAAAATTAATAATACTAGAAGCCCCTATAATACAATTTAAAAATAATGTTATAAAAATGAATAAATAACAGTTTTATATACAAACGATGAAGAAAGTGTGTTGTTTCGTAGAAAGGCTCCTATACTTTATCTTTTATAAACGGAAAAATACAAACAACTTAAGAGAAAACCTCTAATACTATTTACATATACTGCGTGCATCCAGCTGGTGTGAAGGGAGAAAAGTCTACCGGATACCAACAATATACATTATCATACAAAAACAAAGGCATTATCTGATCTTCTTTTCCGAATTCTCTTCCGATATATATGTATATAATAAATATAGCACATTTACAAAAAGAAAAAATCTTATAAATCATGATATTTGTATTGTATATATCGTTAAATATATACATATACTTCAGTAGGCCACGCCTATGCTGCGAGTGAGGGTGTGAGATGGTCATATGTCTGATTTTACACCGACCGCCCACCCCTTTTTTAGTAAATTCCGAAAGGCCATCGTCAAATAATATATAAATATTTATATATACCTATTTATTCCAAGCAGATCCCTTGGATCCACGAGCTCAGATCGCTGGCATCCTCGCAATCGACGACGATCTCCTGGGGCGCGTCCTGCGACAGCAGGATCTGAGCCGCTGTCCTTCCACTCAGGTACGCCCCGTGCACCGTCGAATAGAAATTCGTGTGCGTGTGTTCACCAGCAAACAATACAGCAGGCTGCAGTAGTAAAAAGGAACGATTTTTAAAATGCGAAATAAAATATTCGAATATATTACCTTGTCTTGATTTTCGGAGCTGTACAGTGGATGGGCCAAACACTCCAGGTCAATCTGCGAAGCCCCAACGGCGATGGCCGTGTAAGATCCTTTCGTGTAGGGTTGGCTAAACCAACTTGTGCTAAACAACAAATTAATTATTAATACGTTTTTCGTAATTGTATAAGATGAATTACCAAATGCAATTCTTCGGTTTGGGAATGAACGGATCGTTGAGGAACTTCCTTAATATGTTCGTGCAAGTCTCTACCACAACCTCATTGGATAACGTCTCCATGTACTCCGCCTCCTTTCCGCTAATCCAGCCCATAAGCAGCGTCTCGGACACCTTCGCAAACGAGTAGATCTTCTTGTACCAGTTTTTGCTGTAGTCAGTTTCCTTCTCAGAGGGCTCCCACAGCAGCAGGACTTCCGTTACGTTCGGATTGAGGAAAGGCCGATCGTATTCCAGCAGGATTTTATCGACGGTCCCGAAGAGCAGCCGATCTATCGCGTCCAATTTGTAATCGGGCAGCGACGGTTGAAAGAGCGAATGCGCTTTCGATTTAAGTACACCCAAGGGTATTGTGCATATCACATGGTCGGCGTAAAACTTCTTCCCGTTCTCGCAAGTGACCTCCACGTTCGCCCGCGTCTCCTCCTGACTAGTCGTCACCGGCTCCTCGATCACCGTCCGATCCGAGTCGTCCGATTCGTCGCCATTGTCGTTGTTATTATTATTATTGTTACTATGGCACCATTTAATTAAAGCTACTGGATGCTCCAAGTGTATAGAAGCAGCGGGTATGTGCTTTGAGACTGGGTGCAGTATGGAGCTGTAGCCCTGAGGTAGCACTATGTTTCCACCTTGCAATTCCGTGTAGCTGCCAATCTCCAGCAAATCAATCTCGGACATGCTATCACAACCTGAAATGCAAGTCTCCCTCTTCAGCAAGCAATCGAAGATCAGCTGCCTCAAGTGTCTGTCATTGACATCGGCGATCCTATCTAGATACAAATTAATTTCTAACTTTATGTGGTCCCCCACACTGTCTATACCATCCGGTGGTAGATACTGTGTCACAAAGTACTCCTCGCAGCGTTTCAGGAAACACAGATACGCCTCGTAGATCTCGTGCAGCACGTTGAACGGGACGTGTTTACCTTTCTCTGTGGCTGCAACTACCTTGTGCGGTTTCGGCATCTGCAGGATGTCCACCAGACCGTTCTCCATTGCCAGCTCGTACACCGGGTTACCGAGGATACCGTGGATCCAATTTGCGCCCAGCTCCACCTTGTCGGACCCGATGTCTATCTGGATTATCCTGCCGCCGATCCGTCTCCTTGCCTCCAGCACTTTGAAATCGCTGCAGCCGTTCTTGACGAGGTGATGGGCGGCGGAGAGACCGGCCATCCCTGCACCGACTATTATCACTTTGCACTTGCCATTGCCTTCTCCACCGTTGCCCGTGCTGCTATCGCTTTCGTTTTCGCTCTGCTTCTCATCGCTGCTCATTATTATTGTTGCGATAACCAAAAGCACCGAAAGAGTTTGGAGATTACATTAGCACCCGTAACAGCTGACAGACCCGCTGTCAAAACACTGACAACCTTTTTAATGGTTATACAATAGGTGTACCAACACAAGGAATTCCTTCCTTACATCATCCCCAAACTCTTCTCATTCATAAATAATTACATATACTCGCAACAATCCCTCACAAACTAATAAACACGTAGACTACACATAAACAATCCACACATTAACCTAGAAAACGCAAAACTTAAGAGTCAAAATAACTTTCGTGCACGCTTCATAGATAGCAGCACTTACCTCAGAAACTTATCTTCTTTTCAAAGATATATTTAAATATCCAACACTTATATTATTCCAAAAACATATTTTTAATTAATTTAAAACTTCCGTTACTTTTTTTTACGCATCTTCACATTTTATCTAATTTCTAGAAAACCGCGCACGCCAATTATAAACAAGAATATTTTAATTAAAGCTAAATATTTCGGCTTTAATATAAGTCTTACAGATTTGCATCTGTAACAGTTTTCTTGGAATACAATTTGCAAATACTAGATGAATATTAATCAAAACTAATTGAATACTTATTATATATTAAGATTTAGTATTAAACTGATTATTGCAAATAAAAAATATATAAAAATGATTAGTAAGAGTTTATAAATAAATTTCTTGATGTAATCAAATCTGCGAAAACAAATGTGCTAATTGAGTTCAACAAACCCATTGTTTCTGACAAGAAGTATAAATTGCTGGAATTAGAAAAGTAATAAAATAATAATAACGCAATATTGAAATAGTTTTTTCTTTGTATCTCTATAATATAAGACATGGATAAAAGCAAAGTATGCAAATGAAATTAATCACTCGATTGCTTATGTAACAGAGCACGTTCGTTTTTTGTTGTTGTAAATTAGACGACGAAAGGAAGGATGAAGATGAGGAGCGACAAGTGGATGTGCTAAATCCGCGTATGCAAATTAACGTCCATCTGCGCGCTGTTTCCGAGCCGCTCACGTCGTCACGCGTTCATTAATTATACCAAAAAAATAAATTATAAATATAATAATTTACCATCGGATTATGGTTTTCTCCGTCAAAGATATAATTCTCAAATAAACAGGAAGCTGTGGGTGGGCTAAAACTATAAATAAATATTGCTGAACTCTCTCATTCTTAGCATAAGCTAATGAAATTGCATGATTTCGATATTTATGATTACGTTATTGATTGCGGTTTGATGTACAAGATTTAAATGAATTCGGTGGTTGATGGAAATGATCCTCAGGGATTCCCGTTTAATTAACAACCGGTGTTTAGTGCTCTCAGCGTGGTGCATATGTATGCATGGAGCACGATGAGCGAAGCACGAAGAAGACCAGTTTGGCGATGATGATAAAAGTTCAAGAGAGCGAGCGTGTGTGTGTGTGTGTGTGCAGCGTGCGCTGAGGAGTAGTAGAGGACGGAGAAGCGTATATAGGTTTCGAATGTGTGTGTATATTGTATTTCGGATATGTGTGTAGTAAAAGCAGGTATTGGTTACAGGTTTTCAGCAAGAAGTACCTGCTGCCGGCTGAGTTCGTGATGCCGTCAGTAAGTCAGTGGTGACTTGGGTTAGTCGCACTCAGATATCGGTGCCAGCGAGACTCGAATCCTGCAGATGCAGAAGATTCCTGCGCAACGCGGTATCACAACCATCCTCATCATCATCAACAACAACAACAACTCTTCATTCCTAACAACAACACGTAAAGTGCGAGATACGACGAAGCAGGAAGAACGATTTAATATATAATAAAGGATTTCTCACCCGCTCACGTAAGTGTCCACCTTCGGTTTCTTTTGTTCGCATTTCTTCTCTTTTGTTTTCCAACCGGACCCACTTTTCTTTTGTTCCTCCGAAAAGATCGCACCTTTTCCACGCACACACACGAAATGTTAAACAAGATAAATTCCCAACCCCGCTTTAAATCACGACAATTAAACAAACTGTTAAATAACTTTTAATTTTCGTCAACGTTTCGCGCAAATACAATAATTTACAATAATTACAGTTTTGAAAGAACGAAATGTTTGTTATAGAAATATAATTGTTATTATAGTGCAAACTTATTTTATTGATGCTTTATAATAATGAAAATAATGTAATTATGCAAATAATAAAAAAAATTTGTACATTAAATATAAATATGAATTTCTCTGGGAATCAGTCAACGAAAAAAAAAATGGCATGAAACGTCGCGCATAGCTGCAGGTAGAAATAAAGAAGCCGCAATTAAAAAGTAATTAAGGAAATTTATTAACTTTCTTACGAAGTTATCAACAAAGGAGAAAATTTAAATACATTTCCTTATGACACGAGTCCATTAACGAAACGCACGTATAATATTGTTGCTGTTTCCCCGAAAGTATTTTAATGAAGTAAACGCTATAAGCTTTTAACATTTGCAAAATAAAAATAAAACGGATGATAATTAAAGTGGACTCAATTGAATAAAATACCCGAAATGATCGCTACAATTTAAATAAATATAGCGGTTTTATTGTAATGAGATTCAATGAAAGGAGAAAAAGGAGATTCTTAATTAATACGATAATTCATTCATTACCTTTTTGATGGATTATTTTATTCACATGTCACCGTAAAGGGCGCTGCATAATATCTCGGCGCCCATGGTTTTGTGGATTCCATCCAGTTTGTCGACGATCTTATTGCAGGCTTTGTACTGGACGTTCTCCTGCTTGTCCTCGATGATCAACAGCCTGTTGATGGCGTCTATGCGACCTTTGATGGACTCGTTGAGGATGCAGAGGGCAATCAAGTGTTCGGCCTCATCTTCGGTGATGTTCAGCTCTTTGGCGGTAAAGTCCAGCCGGATCGTTCTGTACGGTTTTATGAGCTTCAGCAGAACGTTGGAACGCATTATGTGGAAGAGTCCATCTATGTGTTCGCGGATGAAGGGGTCGCTGAGGAAGAGGTCCCTGTTATCCTTGAAGATGCCTTCGAAGCGGGTCGTGTTGTTGCTCTGGAAAGCCAGCAGCAGCTCCTTCATCGTGACGATATCGGGATCATCGCGGTACGGCTTCACCTCCTGCGAATCTATCGGGTTTATCGTCGACTTCATCAGCATGCTCGTCAGGATCAGGTATTTGAGACACGCGATTCGACGAGGACTTCCCGACTCGTCGTAATTCTTGAAAGCCTCGAAGAAATCCGCGTAAGCCCTCTCGTATTCCTCTGATCTTAAATGCATCTTTCCGCCGCACTCCCTGATCGTGCTCATTATCATCGGATGGGGAATCGCCGAGCGGATCTTCAGCGCCCTCTCGTACAGCTCCCTCAGCAGCTTGTTGTTCTTCTTCTCCGTGTAGATCTGAATCTCGAGAGCGTAAATCTCCAGAAGCTGGTTACCCTTCTGCACGTCCTCGTCGCCTTCCTTATTCACGCAGGCCTGCTTCAGCTGCTTTATGATCTTGAGCAGCTTTCCGAACTCCCCGGAATCGAAGTAGACTTTACCCAATTTGCAGTTGGTTTTGAACCAGAGCCTGTCGTTCTTCGCGTCTTTCAGAGCGTCCAGAGTCATCTCGTAGAACTCCTGCAGCAGCTCCTTCTGATTCGACGTCGAAGTGTACTCCAAGATGCTGTTGATAGCCTTCTCCCCTTGATTCTTCGTCACAGCGGAGCGAATGTAAACGAGCATCTCGCGGTAACACCGCATCATCTCCTCATAAAGCCCCAACGAAAAGTTGATCTTGATCATCTGCTTCAGTGCCTTGAAGCCCCACTCGCCTTTGCTCTCCCCCTGCAGATCGATCACGCGTCTGAACGAGGTCAAAGCCAACACCTCGTTCTCCTCCTTGATCAGTTTACTCTGGTAATACTGATTCTCCAGATCCACGTCCGGCTCCGAAGTGCTCTCCTCGGAATACTGCATACCGTAATCATCGTCGTCATCGTTCCCATACATATCTGACATTCTGCTTATCCTGTCAACCAAGAAAATACGTTAACACACACATATATATTTACAAAACAAAAGAAAACGAGTGCGACGGCGGCGGCGGCGGATTTTCTAGCACAAAGCGCCATTATGCAAATGAGTCATTCGGGATTACGCAAAACTCCGACACGACCTACTTAAGAGCAGGACCGGCTGCAATTTGCAATTTCATTTACCCCCGAAAAAAAATAAATATGCATATTACCAATGATGAGATCAATATGCAAACGAAAATTTTTAAAAAACCATCAACAATGAACTTTAAAAGCATTATACTTGAAGAGGTGAAGTTGAGTTATTGAAAATTTGTCGTGGAAACGGCATCAAATTTGCATATAAATGTGTATGCCTTAATTGTTCTACTTTCATAGCAGATAATGTTGATCGTATAACACACTATTATATTCGTTTCTTTTTCAACCGGCATCCGGATGGAATTATTGTTATTGGTTCCAAGAAGAAACGCGTATGTTGAAATGATTAAACCTATTGGAATTGGAATATGTAAGCGTTTTCCCACAATAATAAACGTTGCCAAGAGAGAATATTATATGATACATCTTGTGATAAATATTCAAATCATTTTTTCATTATTATTATTATGCGATCTTTATTGCTATTATTTTAGTTGTCGTTTTTGTTGGGTCGAGTCGAGCCGCCAACGACGAGCGGAGTGGAGATAGCTATGAAATTGTCGATTATGGCCACTTTCTATCATCGGCGAACGCATTAGGTATCTCTCCCAGTGACCACGACAGAATGACTAAGTCCATTAGCATAGCTAAAGCTATCGTAAAAGAGATTGTGCCCAGATTATATCACTCACTCACTCGCTCGGCCTCAAGACTATACATACATATACATATACCTGTTTCGGTGCAGGTATAGGCAAGTACTTGTGTCATAGCCCATTGTCCGCGGATGAATGTGGCCGCTAACAAAGTATTTAAACGCTTGTCAGGTGTCATCGGACTAGATCGGTCACGGCTCTAGTCTTTCATTAACTATCGCCGTTTACTTTTCTATTCCTCCTTCTTTTTACATCAATATACTTTTTTATTATCTCTCTTTGCTCATCGCTCTTCATCAGTACATGGGAGATGATCACAAGAAGTCTATTATAACTCATTGACGTGTAATAATGCATACGTTTGTTCCGTACTTTGTAGGTCAAACACTATATGTGATTCGTATTTTTTTCTCACCTACGCAGATCCGGCCTCACATTTCTAACTGCAATTTCAATTTATCTTAATTTCAAACTAAATATTGATAATGCATGTATAAATTTGCTATTCATACTTATAAGCTAGAAACCGAAGACACCGTTAGCATTATTTTTTTTTTTTGGGGAAAGCATTCTAAAATGAAATTATGCTAATGCATTAGGTTATTAGTAAGGGAAGAACGGAGCCGCCGTCCATACGAAATAAACCATTTTCGCTCTTTCACTTTAAAATGGTTTTGAGCAATTAACCTGATTCCACGAAGCAGTGAATACAAAAAAAAAATATTAAAGTAAACATGAATTAACAACAAGTTACATGAAGGAATACTTCGCAAGACGATTAAAACCTTAATTAATAACAACTGCAATATAATAATCTTCGCCCACGACAGGAAACGAGTCTCTCTCTGAAGTGTGGGATAAAGTTGGAGGCTGACAAAAGCAAGAGATTTTGTTAAAAAACAGGTAAAATAATTAATATTTGCACAAAGGGATTTACATTTTGAGCGAAAGACGCGGACACGTGTGGTCGTCATAGTATTTTGCAACGAGAAACGAAAGGTAAAACACCGAAAGACACATGACCTATGACATCATGCATTACAAAAAAAAATAATAATAATCGTAGCGTTGCAACAATAATAGTTTGCATCGATTTATCATCACATTGGGACAAAAAAATTGACCTTAATTTTCGGTTTGCGGTAATTATTGTTTTGCACGAATAATAAATTGTTCTTTCGAATTTCCAAAAGCTGATTATTAAGGTCGTGCTTGTTAGTAGTTACGAGTTTAAGAATGGTGAAGTGAAATTAGTAGGGCAGAAATTGACTGTAATAAAATCTTAATGTTACAGAAAGACATTGAAGATGTGCACATATTGAACAATGGTAACAACACATAAAATAAGAACGGTTTCACTTTCTTGGAACAATCCGAAGCCCAGGTGTTCTGGTCTTCTTGCGTTTTCTCGCCTTACGCAATCAGATTAAATGCATGAATTATTATATTGTTCCGATTAAGCGGAGCAGCCGAGATATTATTAATAATGAGTCTGGGAAACGTAAAAAAAAAACAGGATTCGATTCGTGAGCTCCGCAATAACGGAAATCGAGAGCGAAACGTGGTAATAAAATCAAACGCGCACACACCACGCGAGGATTCGTATGCATTTAACACACATTCAGACTCTTTATTTCTGCTCCAGTTGTGCAGAAAAATCAAATAAAATAAAAAAAGGTAAGAAATAAATAAAATCTATCAATCAATTGCACTTCTAAAAGTCCAGCCTCGCCCGTGTGTATGTGGATAGATAAATAATTTAAATTTTAACCTTAACGCATTTATTGTTCACCGGCGCACCTCTCCCATTGGCACACAAAGTGCTTCTTAAATACGAGATGAAATGAGAAATAATAATAAAAAAAATATATTGTACAAGACGAAAATAATAAAAAAAAAAAAAAGCAAACCCGTAATGGTGGTAATTTCATATCTCACCGCGAAAATCTACACGATAGAGAAAGGTTTTTTTTTATTTCGTATGTTATTTCAGAATAGAAAAAAATAAACTTGTGGTAGATAGAACACACGTAGGTTACGCAACACCTTGTAGTCCGGATTCGTTTCTGCTTCTTGCATCAAGGATAAATACGTACACCCTGATTTATGATGGAAAGACACGGCTCGAAATGGTGCAGAAAGCAACGATTTTCGTACCTTTATTTTTTTTTTGTAATAAATCATAATTCTTACGTTCACTTTCGCCTAAATTACAACATGCCAAACTGATTTGGATAATCGATTATGTTATTTTTTATGTTCCCACTCATTGTCTTACGAACTTTGTCAAACAATGCTCTTAAAAATTAAAAAAATGTAAATCTAATGGAAACTTTTAATATAGAATTAAATTAGTATGGTTTCCACACAGAAATCCTTCGACAATCGATAATCATTGATTGCAATCAATGCAAATTCTATATTTTTTTAATGTGTAAATCGTAGACCCGCAAGAGATATAATTTAAACTGTAAATATTAATTATGAAAGTTGTTTGCATCATGAGCTGGTAAAAAAATTTACAGAAAAATGCAACTAAATGGATACATATAATAAATGTGCTTTTCTAAACAAATACGAGACAAAAAAAGCTCGATTTAAATAATATTTACAACAACAAAAAAATTATATATATTCCCCACATTTTATATTTGCATAAGAAATTAATGCGTTCGGCAAACGTAATTGCGGATAATTGATGCATTCGCCAATAATAATAAACACATTAATTTTCATTGGAATAGTTCGAATTCTGTAACGCGCGTTTTAATTGCACGCAATTATAAGTAAATAACTCACCTTCTTTTTGCTCGATTTTCCGCGTTTTCCTCCTGCGTTTTCCGTTCCGTTCCGTCAGATTACCGTTCTGGATACTTCCAACTGGATCAAGCTCAGATTCAAAACAAAACAAAAAAAAAGTGTTAAGTATGACATAACTTAATTGCATGCCGCAAATAATTTAACGTTAAATGCAGCTCGGAATTATGTGCATTAATTATATCAATAAATTTTAATTTGTAAAATTATATCAGTAATTCATAGAAAAATATATATAATTGATCATATAAGTATAAATTGTTTATTGCAAGTGTGAAAACGCGTTCGTGTTTTAAAGAATGTTAATTATTTCACTTGATTATTCATATTAAAACGTTAAAAACTAATTTATTATAATTGATAGTGAGAGCAATAAATTTATGTTCTCTGTAGAAAATAACTGCTTTTCATATAATTTGTAATTTAAAAAAATATTAGTGTTGTTTTCAAGTAAATGAAAACTAATAAAAATTTCTCAATAAAATAATTTTTGTATAAACAGAAATTAGCAATTAGATTGCATAAATGAGCAAGTCATAAATCGTTTCTTAAGAATGAAATAATGAAGAAAAAAATAGAGTTACGTGTGCAGAACATGTGTGCAGCAATTGCGTAACAAAATGATCGCAAAAAAGGAAAACTTTTATGGTTTCATGGAATGAATGTTAAAGTTATCAGGAACGCGAACAAATTTGGAAAGTTTACGCCTTGTTTTCTGCACTTCTAAAATGTAAATAAATAAATAAATAAGAGGAAAAAGTAAAGAAATAAGAGAACCGAGAATAAAAGCTTTATGTTTGCCAGTTCTGTTATCAGGGAAACAAGGCAACGAACACAGGATTTGCATTTAGCGAAGTGAGAGTGTTGTTAACCGAAACTGGATATTGGATCAGTTCGAAAATAAAAGAAACTTGTAAAGAAAAGAAAAACTTTAAGACTTTCCATTGAAAGAAAATTATTTCATTATTTCAGAAAAATCAAAGTAACCTTTGAAATTTGTTTTGTGTCCACTGTAAATAAAATGTAGAGGACCAAAATTGCACGCCCACGCAATTGCGCAACACTGGATCATCGATCGAAAGGTGCTTTTGACAATTTTCCTTTTAACCTAACGAAGGAGCGAGCGCTAGTAAAAAAACGTGCGTAATTAACGTACGCATATGCATATAAATTCATAACTTTAATATACGACCGGTCGGTAATTATTGTTTTCATTGACACGGATTGGAAACGCCGCAATTACGACGCGCCGTTCATTAGCTGCCCGTTTCGCTTTTGTTTTTTTTCCTTCGTCCGCCAATCGGCGTTATCCAACCGACGAAGTTTCTAAAGCAATTGCGATAATGGCTCGAAGATCGCTGCCGAAGATTTCAATTGAATGGATACGAGAACAACGGATAAAAAAAAATGTAGAGGAAGAAAAGTGTGTGTGTGTGTGTGTTGTAACGAATGTGTATGTTCTGCGGTTCATGTGTACGGTCGGTGGTAACGCGTTTGGAAACGCTGTGCCATCGGAAACAATGGAAATTATTTATTGTAAAGGCCTCATGCACTAATAAATCTTACCGGTGCACATTGCACAATGGACCGATTCTTCTCCGCTTCGTTCTCGCTCCGCTTTGTCTTCTTAATGCTCTTATCTTATACCGAAAATGAATTAAGTGTAATTACCTTGCGTACCACTGGAACCGCAACAGCTGATCACCAAATACCAACCGTCATCAATACCAACAATTTTAATACACTACAAATTGGTTTCTAGTAACTAAACATTACCAACAATTAAATAATTAAAGATTTCACATATTCCAAAAATAAATTTAATTATTTACTAATAATAAATATAATTTAAACAATTATTTTATAATTTAGTAAAATAATTTAAGCATAATATTTTCCAAAAGAACTCTTGATTTCTATAGGTTGTCATGGTTACTACGGTCTGATAGTTTGTAGGAGGATGACGACGGTATGTAGTATTTATACAGGTGTGCTAGACTATTGAAACGTTTTCTCCATATCGAGTTTGGAAACGAGAGATGCATGCATTTTGTGATCACTATAATAATGTTCTCGTAAAACATCTTGAGAGCAGCACGGGGCTCTCGCGTAATAATATATCGCAGTCGTCGTCCTGCAACATCCTCCTCTTCCTCTTCTCGGATTTGAACTTGGTCTTCACTTTATTTTCGCCGAGCACACATATATTTATATATATGTGTACATAAGAAATTGAACTTCGAAAACACGATCGCATATTTCTTCAAAACGATTTATTATAACAAAGTTGGTAACAAGTATTTTGTTTTGACAGTTAAAAAGTTATGTCAGTATTAATTTTTTTACTGTCAAAAAAGTTTTTTAACATCTTTAAATTAAGTAATTTCGTAACAACATGAATGAATATCAGTTTAAATTATTATAATGGAGTCACAATTAATTGTTATTAATTATTTTTTTCAACGCCTTATAATTAAAATTTTCTTTAATTAAAAGCAAATGATGTCAGATGAAACAGTTGAAAACGTGACGTTTGCGAATATGCAAATATATCTATCGTCGCGTATTATTTATCGATGACCTAAAAACGTAACGCAAAATTACATAAGCGAAACTCAATTATATATTTTTCTTTGCTTGTGTGTTTCTCGCAGTCTTCTGGTCAAGTCTTAATGAACGATATTAATATTAGCCTGCGAGGATCCTCAATTAAAACTAATGACGCTCGCAGAAGAGGTGGATGAAAAAAAAAGTCGAGGTCTTCGCATAACCTACATTAACATCTCGCTTTTGCCATTAGCGATAATTAAATGAGCAATATCGTAATTACGGGTGTATCGGAAGACCTTAACCTAGGACACGTCGTAAACGCCGACGACCGCGCGAATTAGTGTCTGCTTACTTACTTATTTACTTATCCTTTCTTGGTATCTAAAGATACTCTTTCCAGCAACAACGTAATTACATGGAACGCCTCACCGTAAACAAAAAGAAAGAAAGTTTCATGGTGTTATCTAAGCAAAAAAAGTAAGGTTTTGTTAACTTCAGAAAATTGGTTTCCAATTAGTTTGTGGCAGATCCAGTCCTTAGCCTAGTTGGAGACGCGTGGGTGGTCGATTCAATGACGGATGACTTGCGCTTCTTCAAACGTTTCGTCCTGCTTATCTTCATTTATTATTATTATTATTTTTTGAATCCATTCAAATTTGCGGCTGAGATCACTTCAGGTCCACAAAAGGCGTGCATTACGATCCATTCATATTATTTCTATTCATGCAATTAAGTCAACGTAATTATATTATTTTTTTAAAAATTATTTTCGCTTTGTTAAGTTTTAATCTAATTCGATTATGGGAATGGAAATGTATGTTGTAGGAAATGCATTCGATGCTAATCGAAATCTTGGAAGTTAATGTATGTAAGTGAGTAAGTCAAGAAAGTTGAGTTGGTTTTGCGAGATGCGAGACGTGGGCGTCGTCGTGTGTAAAGAAGGTATCGGTGAAACGACCGAGAGAGGTGGATTGATTACGTGCAGAAGAGTGATTTATTGAGTCGGGATCAGAGAGTAGCCAAGCCAAGGAGGAGAGCGGAGCGAATGGAAGATAAATAGCGAACAACGAGAGTGAGTGAGCGAGCGAGCGAGCGAACGAGTGAAAGAAGGGCAAATGAACAATGAACTATTTGATATTAGGATTTACTGTTAAACGCGTTGATTGTTTGTTCGAGATGCTATCGCCAAGTGCATAAAGAAAAGAGTGAAGACACAAATATATATATATATGTATGCATTTTGTGTATGCGCGGCGTAATAAAATGTCTGGGAGGCGGCGGCAGCGGCGGCGGCGGTGGCGGTGAGGTTGGGAAGGAAGAACTTAAGAACCGAGCAAGAAGTCTACCTGTCGCCATGTGAATTTAATTTAGGACCGAGAGCCGAGAAGAAAAGAGAGAAGAAGTCTGTACGACCCAGAACTTGAGAGAAGTCGAAGAGCCGCGCATACCGTGTGTGTGTGTGTGTATGCACCAACTTCTCCTCCTGCAAAGAGATGAAGCAGGAGAGGAATACAAGTGGAAGGATAAGACGATGACGATGATGATGATGCTGAAGAAACAATGGGGCAGCGGCCTCCTTCTCCTGCTGTATTTGCTGCTGCTGCTGTTGTTGTTGTTGTCGATGTTGACCATAACTTGGCCCGAGTATATTTAAACTAAACGGAATGAATATTGCATGCGCCTTCTTCATCGAACGAAACGTACAGAGACAGAGAGTGAGAGAAAGAGGAGAGACCCGGGCCACATATCGCCTCTCCGGATTGTTATGTCCTCGCATAAAGTAGATTTATATCGTCCGGCCATGTGAGAATATCGCTATTACTTCTTCCTTGCTCTTTTTATTTTTATACTGCGTTTCGCTCACGAAGCTGTGACGTATCCTCCTCCTAGCAGGAAGAATGTTTGGACTCTCAATTTTAGCGCTGAAGATAAAAAGAAAGAATATAAAATACAGACACACACACACATCGAGAAGGATGGAGGAAGAAGAACTCGAGTGTCTATTTGAACGACCCGGCCAAACTGGTCTTCGGCTTTTTCGGGGTCTCGCAAATAACAACAACAACAGCAGCAACCAGATGATGAGGATCGTCGAGTGAAAAAGCATGCAAAAAAGTTCTATTCACATCAAAACCAATTAATTCTTAGTTATTATTATTATTGATCAAAATTAATGAAGAACTCGATTTTATTTATTAGTTTCGTTTTAATTCACGTGTAGTCTGGTACAGAAAGAATTCTATTGAATTATCAAGATGATCATCATGATCATAGTTGAGCCCTTGATTTGTTAGTTTCGAGCACTTTCACGAGCGCCTCGTCGCTTGCGCAACCGAAGACCTTTCACGATTAGCTTTTGTTATAAATTGCCTGGTGTGTGCTGTGTGTGTGTGGGAGGGGGAGGGGATGAGGAGGTCTGTTTTATGAATGGATCTGATAGACCTTCAATAAATCATCGGGATCTTTGCTCATCTAATTATTAGCGTTCACGTTCGTAACTTTGCGAGCGTGGGAAATGGAGGAGAACGGACGGACTGGTCCATCTCTTCCCTTCTTTCTCTCTCTCTCTCTCTCTCTTTCTCCTCGAAGAAGCCGATCATCAACCGTCGTCTTCCTAACAGCCTCCCAGTGCCCGAAGGCGATGGCTGCTACAAACTGCTCATCGACCAGAGCGAAACCCATAATAACACATTAGCTCGAGATGCATCTTCCTCATCCTCCTCCTCCATCACTATAATCTCCACCTTTCTTATCGCGGTCCGCGCTCTTATGGATTGGCCATCGGGAATGTCAACGTGTTAACCCCATCATCCTCTTCGGATCGCTCAGATAAACCTCGAAAGCTCTGCCATAAAGCTCGCCGCCTCCGACGAAACAACAACTCCAGTCTAGACGGCGTGGGTATCCACATAGGACAAGTTTCTTCGATTTCTTATTGCTCAAATTTTGCGCAATTGCACCTTGTTTCTTCCAATCCGCGTAATAAATTCAACTTTATATTAACACCGATTTCCCAGAAATCCTCTCTCCACGAAGACGTATTTTCATTATTTTATTATAATTAATTCTCTCACAAAACAGTTTATAATATATTCATTGATTTACATATTTTGTTGATGTTTTTGCATGTTATTCTCAAATGAAAAATCTAATTTATATTACATTTTTTCATCAAACATCTTCTGATATATATGTAGTGTTAATATTGTGTATTTATTTTTCGATGTCTGCAAAAGATATATGTATATGTTCCAGACACGGTGAGGCGAAAGAGAGTTTTCTTGCGGACGACTTCCTGATTGCACGTGCGTCGTCGCTTCTAGGCGAAACGCGGGTATAATTTAGTTGTCGAAGAACCAGAAGAACGATGTCGCGCTGCCATCTGGTGGTGGTCCGTAATCTGCGAATTAATTGCATAATATTTGATCGGGCGGTTCTTCTCTTCATCTTCTCCACCACATTCAACATTTTGACCTTTCCTCCACCGCTCGTTTCGATCTCATCTTTCGGTAAATCCACCTCAACGTTTTCCGCTCGACTCGCGAAAAGATGCCGAAATCCGATTACCTCCTTCTACCTTCCCATCTCATCCCATCAGCGATGGAGATCGAGGCCAAAGTGCCTTCACCTTCAGAAACTGTCTCATTTGCTAATGGAATCATCGCATCTGCAAACAACCTTATCTTTTCTTTAATTTAATTACATTTGCTGCATATCTTTTTCGGTTAATTGGTAAAATTTTCTGACGAACAACGTTGTTGCATTATTAAAGGTGAGTTTGTGGAAGAAAGCGGATGGTTTTTATCCGTGACACAGATTCGTCCTCCAATTGCAGTTTCGCACCTGAGGCCGAATCTGGTCACGGAATCGCGTTGAAAACTGCACGATCATAAATGAGAAGCTGCAGCGAGGAATCAAAAATTGTTATGGTAAAGAAATGAGAATGCACACACATGCGAGTCGATAATACACCGTTAGTTTCATTTCTTTCTCGTTCATGGGGGGAACAATGGTGATTGGGGGGATTAGAGCTTTAGCCACAACAAACAGACTCTCATAATAATGAGATTGAGCGAGCGAGAGAAGGAAATGTGGAAGGATAAGGAGAGACCATTACGAGCGATGCATTATTCATGGAAAGCGAACTGTGATTGGAATTTCAATCGGCCGTAATTACTAAACAATTACTACTGACTTAAAGACCTGGAAAAGAAACAGCAATCTATCCGAAAGGTAAATACACACACGCACACACTCGTAATGTATACTACTCTATACGTATACGTATACGTAGCAGGAGAGACCTCATACATACACGCTGCATGGACTTCCAGCTTCGAGATTTATAAGCAAACATCATCACGATCCTTGCCTTGCGAGCCGAGGCAAACCTAATCCATTTGCATTCTCGCATTACCCATATACAGCGAAAACTTCTTCTTATCCTCTACACCCTTATTTCTTTCTTTCTCTTCTTTCCAACACAATCCAATTCACAACTAAATCTTGCTAGTACGTCTCCAGAATTCATCCAACATTTTTTTTTTAAATTATTCAAATAATTATTGGAATGCAATTAACTTTTTTTTCATAAAACTTAAATAAATACTAAAAAAAAGTCATTAAATTTTACGACAATTGCGGATTGCAAAGATTCGAAAAGTAGAAATTCTTCGGGTGAGGTCTCTTCGGGTGATCGAGCCAGATGATGATGATGATCATCATCATCATAATAATAATAAATTCGATTTACGAAATGGTCGCTATTACTGGCAAAACTATTAAGGTTAATCGTGACAAATCTAACGTACATTTTTCGGGGATTATAAAAATATTAAATAATAAAAATGTTTCGAAATCGCGAGATATTCGCTCGAAATGGACTTCTTAATACCAGGCAGCAGCGGTAGCATCGAGTGGGCTTTGCATCACAGCGAACAACATCTAATCGGGAACAATGGTGCACGTATAACAAGTTTTTTTTCTTCAATTTTCTTCTGTTGATACGAGACTTAATTACTTCAATAATTTAATAAGCGATTACGTAAATCAAATTAAAAGTAGTCATCGATTTAGTTCACTTGCTGAAGAATAAATAAACTATTATAATTAATGTGAGATATTTGAAATGCAAGTTATTAGATAAACTAATTACAAAAAAAATAAAACAAAAAAGTTAATGAAAAATATAAGTGTTGAGAACTCGGACTCAATCGATAATTTCAATTAGTTAATTGGAATTGCTCCATAGAAATAACAGACGAAAAATGGTATCTAATTGTCGGCAATTAAAACTGGATCGATTTGCATACTGATTGAGACCTAATTGGAGCGAAATGAAAAGTGGGCTTGGAGAAAACAAAATGAAAAAATTGAAAGAAAGAAACAAACAAAGAAATAAAGGAGTACAGGTAGAGCAGGTTGGGAGATAATATAATGAACGAGCGCGAATGGCGCGAATTGAGTTGTAATTCGCGACCGGGGCACGCTTTTAATTGGTCTTCATTCAATTACGGATACGTTACGTAACGTTTCGTTACGCTCGACCGATTTTTCATTTATTTCATCTTCAATTATTAATTAGTTCTAAATCTGCATTAAATAAATTGTAAGAAAAACTTAATGTTTAGATCAAATAAATTATTAAAGTTACGAAATTTTATGATTGTTGATTATAAAAGTTTACATTTACAATTTATTTAAAGTAGGAGCAACAATTAGCGCGAATCGAAAACAATCCCACACCTTTTAGGTATTACATCATTTGAACACGTCCCAGATCTTTTCCATTATTGCTGCTTAGTTTTATTTTATTTTCATTTTCTTGCATGTATTTTATTATTTTTTTTTTTGGTTCAAAGAGAATAAAAAAATGCCTCGGCAATAAAACGAACTCACATTATTATTATTATGGCAATTCGTGTGGAATATGGAATGAACTTCGCCCCAGATTTTCGAAATATCAGAAACGGTACAGTTTCCATTTATATACCCGTATTAACTTTTCTCTCCGCTCTTTCTTCTCAAATTTTATTACGCGCGCGATTACGAAACGAAACCACGAACGAATTAACAATAAGCCACTTCCAAATCGAGAAACAGGTTATCTCATGCATATTGTTTAAATACACTTTTATTGCTAACTAATTCGTATCAAAAAACTAATTTTTATTACATTTGAAAAAAATAAATGTAAATTTGTAAAAAATTAAAAGTGATCTGTGAAATTTTGAAATAAAAGAAACAAAGTTGTTATTATTTGACAGTTCGCGTGACATTAAATATGTTTATAAATTGTATAAGAAAACTTATATTAATTGTTGTTAATTAAAGTAATGATATGTGAATAGATAATCGTTTGACAGTTTCTTAAGTGAAGTGTTTGGAAAAGAGAAAAACGGTGGCGGTCTTTGTTGAGGCGTGAGAAAGAAGATGGGGAAAGAACACCGACGTCGGCGTTCGTTGGTTCGTTGATGATGATTTTTCGTTTATTCCTTCTTCTTCGTCTTCTTGTTGATCGTTTCGTTCATTCTTTCTTCGTTTCGAAGATAAATTGTCTAGTTAAGGTAAGTCGGATTTGCATCGCGATGTGTAATAAATATGATATTTCTGGTGAAATTAAAGAAAGCGGTTTATCCCGTTTCGGAAAAGAGAAAACCCGCGGGGGGAAAAGAGAGACGATCCTCCACGTAACGACAATAATCGAGGCGGGAGTTCAAATAATAACGAACTGAATTCCAATTTTAACAATACAAATTCTCATCTTAATTTTACCAAAACTTAATTTTCGAAATATCAACAAAGTCTTTAGATGATTGCCGGAAGAGACGCTGCACCTCGTACTACCTGTGTGTGCTAGGTGTGAGGTCCTTCGACATTGTTGATCTTGGTTTTGCGGTAACGCGAATTCGCCTCAAAACTTGGGATTCACGAATGGATTGTGCAGACAAAAAAAAAGGAGTTAATATAAAAAAAAAATGTGGAGAAGAAGGTGAAAAGTTGCGAGAGAAGTTCCGAGAGAGCCAATTTAAAACGCGAGGATTGGTAATAAGTTAACGTTGCGATCGGATCTAAGTTAATAATTTGCGTGTAGCCGAGTTTAAGTGCAGATATATAAATCCCCTGGAGTGTGTGTGTGTGGATTAATGGAACGCAATGAAGCGAGAGCAGGCAAAGCCGCCTTCGCATCGCGACGGAATCAAATAATTGCAATAAAAATAATTTACAATGTAGCAACTGGCTGCAACAAAAACCGGTACGAGCTAACAATAAATTTGCCGGCATCGTAAAGCCGCTTTGGTGTGGTCGCTGACAGGTGACAATGCTACATAACGGCTCATTGAGATACGGAACTTCGCATGGGAAACGCCACGGAGAGAAGAGAACACACATAGAAGAGAACACCTCCTCCTCCTCTTTCTTCTTCTTCTCTTCCTCCTATGGTCGTTGTGTGCATCGGAGCCGGATGACTGTCCATGAGCCTCCTATGTGTGTCTGTAACCTATATGTATGTGTATGTACACTACGTGCATACACTGTATACCTGCATCACATCGGCGCACCTTCCATCGCCCGGAAGACACCCAGCATAACCGGAATTCGAATCCTCGACATCATCATCATCATCATCGGACGACTTTTCGAAGAACGGCTTTCGCTTAATCTATTGATAACACCACAAAATCGCGACCCTCTTCAGTTTTATCATCAATTTGCATTTGTCAATTGACCAAAGTAATTAAATAAAAGGTGAATCAAATAAAAAATAAAATTTAACAGCGAAACAGTACAATATAAATTAAATAATCCTTAAATACACGAAATGATTTATAATTTCTATTAAGTAATTATTAATTACAATATTTACTATTTTTTTAATTGATTGTTTATTACTTCCCAAGTCTCGATATACATTTAAATAACTTATGTTTATTTCAACGAACGAGTACTTCTATAATTTCATTGGCAAATAACGCTTATAAAAGTTACTTAATTTGTAATTCTACTAAGTTAAATAATTTTAATATGTAAAATGCAATTTATAAAAAAAAATGTAATAATATTTTTATAAAAAGAAATAAAATTTAGTTTTTTTTGAGAAATTGAAAAATAATAAGTTTTAATAAAATAATTTTGGTGATTAGCGTTCGGCAATCGCTGCAGCTGCAGATGATTCACCCGCACAATCGCCTAATTTTTATTGTTGTCTGCGAAACGCACTATTTTCGTGCCCAAATAAGGATTGTTTAAACGCAGCTGCAAGTGCAGGTGTTCAATTTTTATAAATAATCTCATTTTTATTACTTTTTTATCGCATAAATTTTATGTTGGAATTGCTTTAAATAAAAATTAACTAAATTAATATATAAATTGATTTTTCGGTAATCTCTCAATTTTTATTATTTTTCTATCGTTTTATTATTTTCATTTGTAATTAAAAATTAGCGAAACAGTACAATATAAATTAAATAATCCGTAAATACACGAAATGATTTATAATTTCTATTAAGTAATTATTAATTACAATATTTACTATTTTTTTTAATTGATTGTTTATTACTTATGTTTATTTCAACGAACGAGTACTTCTATAATTTACTTGGCAAATAACGCTTATAAAAGTTACTCAATTTGTAATTCTACTAAGTTAAATAATTTTAATATGTAAAATGCAATTTATAAAAAAAAATGTAATAATATTTTTATAAAAAGAAATAAAATTTATTTAAAAGAAATGATTTTTTTCTTAAAATTAGGTCAAAAAATAATGCAAAAGACAATGAACCCACCATGAAATATTATTATTATTTTTATTTATATATTGAAGATTTTTTCTTTTAGTTATTCATATAGAATAATTAAAAGCACATAACAATAAAAACTTTCATAAATTAAGCGAGAAATTAGGAATGCAAATTAGTTTTTTTTTTAGTTTTCATCTCGCCACATTCGCATACCGAATGTGATCTTGACTTACGCACCGATGGAAAAATATTATAAATCTACAGCTGTGCTGCGTTAGATAATTTCTATTAATATCGTTGATTTCAATCGTTGCGAGTCTGGACCAAATTTGGCCGAAATGAATATGCATGAAAATCTGTACGAAAAATATAGTTATTTATTTATTCACAATTTATTCACGTGTATAATTGTAGCAATTGTAGACTTGACCTAATTCTAAACGAATTAATGAATATGAAAAATTTGATTTTTTTTTATGAAAAATTTACTTTTAAATATCCTTTAATTCTTTTACAGTTAATGAAATTACATAAAACGAACAGCAACTGCGGATTATACTTCCGGAATATATTTCTTTTCAATGCATGCAGCAATGCATGTCTTTAGGAGGACACATGTTCTACAATATTCAAATGGCATGGGAAATGGACGGATGTCCACTTCCTCCTAATTTATTTCCTTAAAAAGGCACTCGATGTATGTTTTACATACGCGTACGCATTACGAAACGCAGTTTTAAATAATCTAACGTTTTATTTACATACTATAAAATCAGTCGAGAAAGTAATTTATTTTTTTCTGAAATTTTCATTCAGTTTTAGATGTATCTAAATAAATCGTTGTTTTTTTTCTCGATAAATACACTATTAAGATTATATCCATGATTGTTATTTACTAATTGATGGCTACCTATTTGCATTTAATGGATTCTTTAGGGAAAGTTGTGTGTGTGTGTGTGTGGGTTCGTCGCCGGTTCGTGTTTTGAATACTCAATTTCTGAGATTATTTCTTTTTATAAAACTTTTACAGTTGCTTTTTTTGGTAAATACATTTTATAATTATTGATCCTTATAATCACAATTTCCATATAATACAAGTAAAAATGTTACTTATTGTCTTTATTGATTCTTAGTGCATTCTAATTTTTTGAAAAGACTTGTACTTTGTTCGGGTTCGTTGCCCAAACGCACGTTGTCTGTATTTCAATTGTTTTATATATTTTTGTGTGTAAATGTGAAACAATGGTAATTTATTTGAAAATAAGGTATGTTTAAAGAATACATTATGAAGGAAATTACAAAAAATATACATTTGTCTGGAAATAACGTTTTTTTTTATAAAAATATATTTCAATATATAATTGATTTTATTAAAGATTAAAATAGTTTCTAGTAATTTGTTGCAAATAGTGAAACGGGTTCGTCGCTTAAAGCATTGATATCTCCATGTATTATATTGGAATATTCTTGTAAATTAAATCAATCAAAAATTATAATTTAATAATAAATAATTTGGTTTCTTGTAGAAAGGTAGAAAGTATTTGAAAAAACTTGTGGGTGGATTCGTCGATTTATGTAATATTAAAATTTCGCTTATAAATTTCGCCAATTTTTTAGTAAAAAAACATATCATTTTACCATATTTACATACTGCTAATAAACATTTATTTATTGTCAGTGAATAATGATCATTATTCGTTTTCGACATTTTTTTATTGATTTAGAAATAAATTATTTTTTTTATGTTTTTTTTTAAATATTTATATTTTTATGAAATTATATAATTATGTCGTAAGAAAACTATCTATCGTTTGTTTTATATATTGAAAAATACATATAATAAAATTGGGTTCGTCGCTTGTTAAGCATCGATATCTCCATGCTATTTGTTTGTATTTGAAATCTTCCTTAAAATATACTTAAAATAAGGTATAAATGATGATAATAAAAATGTGTTTACAACTTGTGAAAAAATAAAAGTGAAAATGTGTGTGGGTTCGTCGCTTAAAGCATCGAAATCCCTTCGGTTAATACTGCTTCTCGCAGGCAATTCCTTTCCATTTTTGTTTTTGTAATCACGTCTCCGAGACTTATGGCTATCACGTTTCATCGTTTTCACACAGATTCTTCCATCTGACAAATCGACATAAATAAACGTCGAAAAGGCGTCGCAGCATTTTAATTGAAATTCTTTGATTTGTCCTATATCTTATCTAAATCACAAATTGATTACATCTCCCATCTCGATTAAATCCCTTTTCATACCTCCTCGCCCTCGACCGGTCCATACTTGTCGTCCCAAAGCGCATTACTCACGAACCGAGTTTGCCTTTTGCGCGCGCGCCTTTTATTGCTTGTATTTTTGTCCGCCTTGAGCCGATTACGTTATTAAGTGATACAGTTATCAGCATACCGACAGATTCCAAAGAGCAGATAATAATAATAATGAAAAAACGTCACGCTCGATCAGCCGTTCATCCGTTTTCGTAATAAGAAATGATGTAAATATTAAATAAAAATAAGTAAATAAAATAATAAACTACAATTCCGTGTTTTCATCCGAAATTTGATCGCTCTACCTACCGGTTTGCGTAACAGTTCGAAAACGCGGTGGGCCGCGACAATAAAAAAAAAGAATAATATAGTGAACAAGTAGAAAACGCGTGGGCAGAAGCGAATTTGCAATTTAAATTATTTTTTTATATATTTATATAAATCTTTTGGTTTTTTTTTTTAAATTAATTTATTTGAAGAACATGCGTATCGAAAACAGTCACAATAGAAAGAAGAAAGCTTCTGACGTAATCTAAATTCGTTTGGAGTTTGCCACGTCACAGATTTTTGACATTGCCGTAACGTAACCTTTAAAGTATATTTTTTGCTTAGCGTTTGACATTGACATTGCTAAAACATAACCTTTGAGAAATTTGTTTACTTTATTGGATTATTTTGTTGACCGGTATTAAAAAGTTCAGGTGCAATTATTTAAGTATTTTAATCAGCATAATTTATGTAACTGAACCGATGCTAATCGTAAACAAATCATAATTGACATTCAACGCAATTCCCGCATCGAGATTATTCTGAATTATATTTATATATAAACGCTCTATATATATATAATATAATCGATTCGATTTATTTGATGTGTAGATTATTATTATTAAATGTCAATTGTATGAACTTATTTTGTTGTTGTTGTTCTTGTTACGTAACATTAGTGGATTGACTGCGTCAAAACGTCAACGTCAGACTGACGTTTAAATTGTCAAAATATTATATTCGTTTTCTTTCTTTTGTGTATGCTTAAAATGCCGACGCTGATGAGGCGTATTGTGGGCAGATTCGTTCGGTATTCATCTTCAGGTATTTTCCTGTTAAAGTCGGACTGCGAGGGTCGCGTCGGGTCGTAAAATGGGGAGGCATTAAAAACGTCATAATTATATTGGAGTGTCGTGTCCGGAGCGAAAGCAGTTTGAAGAATGACTGGAATTATTGGCATGCCGCTCGAAGCTCGAAAATATCTTCGCGTTACGACCAACAATGGGGAAAGCTACCGCGATTAGCGTTGGTGCAACTTGGGGGGCAATTGAACCGAGTTAAGGGATGACGAATAAACGGTTTTGGTTGAGTTGTTTTTTGTTGTTGTTGTTCTTGCTGTGTTTCTTTCTTTGTATGGATGTTGGTGATGGTGGATGTGAAGGAGGAGATGAAAGAGGGTTTGCGGTCTCGGCAATAAAAGTTGGAGCAGATACGCTGTCTCCGTGTAAATGCAATTAAGCTGAGGCAAGTTTCCACCGGGGGCTCGGACAACGCACACACAATAAACCATTTCTTATTGAACTGGACATCTAACAGTTAACGGTGAGGTGGAGAAGAAGATGGAAGGAGGATGAAGAGGATGGATAAGTAAGTAACTAACTAACTAACTGGACGGGACCTCCATCTGCTGCTCTCTCTTCTGCTGTGGTAACTGTGACCGACCACCTCGCCGCTCGTGACTCAACTTTATTACATAAATTCACACACACACACACACACATACATACACACGCGAGACGATTATCATCGTTATTTTACTTTTCGGTTCCGTTTCACGGCAAGAAAACCAATGAGGACGAGTAGGACGAATGGACGGACGCAAATTTCACGTTCGTTTTTAATCACATTCATTATAAACGGGCCACCTCTCCCGAATTCGTCACAAACCATTTATCTTCCATTCGGCTTCTTCTTCTTCTTTTACTTCTACTTCTTCTTTTTCATCTTCTTCTTCTTATTTTTCTTTTCGGCGTTTGTAACTGTAACGCATCTCGGTCGTCGGCTTAGGTTAAATGAACTAAGATTAGGTTAGGTTAGTTCGACCATCTCCAAGGTGCAACCAATCTGTTGCATCACGAACCGTACCAATTTGCGTACCAACTTAGACTTTTTCTTAAAGCACCTAAACCTAACTTTCACTAAAGAATCAACATTAACATTGATTTCACAACTATTTATTGTTATTATAATATAGAACAGAAATCAATAATTTTAGTAAATAACATATTTTGTAATTTCGATAATATTTATTAAAAAAAAAGTAAAAGTTTATCGGTTACAAGCATTGATATCTACAAGTTTTCTTTTGATAATTTTTATATGTTATATTTTTATAGATTTTAATTATTTCATTATTATTATTATTAAGTAATACAATAAGGAAATATCAAATTTTTCATTGTATAACAATAAATAATAAAAAAATATAATTGGGTTCGTCTCTTAACTAAGCATTGAATTATCCATTTTTCTTAATTATCTCTTTTTAAAACAATTCACTTTTATTTTTATTAAACAATTTTGACTATATATTAATTCTAAAGATTTTAACACTAATATTATTACAAAAAAATACAAAGTAATAGTTTTATAAATATTTAATTAATTAAGAAATGCAAAATTAAATTTTAACCTTTTTTTTTTAATATATTTTAATATATTAAAATATATTAAATATATTATTTACTTATTGATTATATTACAACAAAATTAAATAATTCGATTTTTTAAAATTCTTCATTTAATTTTATTAAAGAATTTGTGTCGATTTTTTGTGTTATTTTAAATAATATAATTATAATTAAGTAATGGGATTATGAAAATAATTAAACATATGATCATTTAATGAAAAATCATTAATTCATAATCTGGTTCGTGTCTTATACAGCGTTGATATCTCCGTGCATTTTTACCGAATTTCAATTGATTGCGTATTTATTTTTTTAAGAAACGTTATCCAAACCACAGTTTAAGGATTTTAAAAGTTAAATTTGTTAAATTAAAATGAAAACTAAATAAATTTTAATGCTTTAATTAAATTTAATAGCGTGAATTAATTGCCTAATAGTGAAGTAAATTGATATAAAACTGACCTATCGTACCTTAAATTATCTTGCGATGTCTCGCTACGACCTACTTACACGTAAGACTTAAGTAAATACAAACTTTGACATTATTGTGATTAAATAAAAAAAAATCTTGCTGTTTGCTTCGGTCGGCACACATCTAACCTACTTATTTTCGAATACTGGTCTTCAAGGACCGTCATTTACGAGCGCGATTATTATGGGTAGATTAAAAATAATAATAATAACAACAACAGCAAGATGATGGTGAATCGGAGCCGCCGCAGCGTGTATTTACGAGGAACTCGGCATTATGCGGCGGCCCCGCTGCCTAAGAAGGGGGACAACGTTAATTAACCTCTTGAACTTACTATTTATATAATATCCGAGCAATGAGGATGATGGCATCGTCTGTATTTCTCTCTCTCTCTCTCTGTTTCGCACGGTTTCCGTTATGTCACGAAATCGTACTTTTCCATCTGATAATGCGACCCGATACAATGCAGATTAGATGGTGTATCCATCGCGCGCACTCTACTCGCGAATCGCAAACTCCGATCTTAATTATCTCCTCCAACGGGAAAACCTCGCTTTTCTTTGATTTCCCTCCTTCATATCCAATACTTCCATAATAAGATTAATCTCGCCACATTTTTACTTTATAAAATTTAGTTAGTAATAGTTTTGCTTGATTGTAGAAGTTGCAAATATTGAAAACTGTATTTTCAATGATTTGTTTTCACTTGGTAGAAATAGTTATGAAAATGCAAGTTAAAACTGAAAAGATTTACGCGCCCCCGGCGAACAAGTGGTAAAATGGATGCGAATGGGGTAAAAATTGCGAACGACGATAACGAAAAATAGAGGAAAATGAATTGACGATTTAATTATCGTTGAGCCTCGAGGGTCGATCATTAATCGCTCTAAAACGTATCATTTGCGACGATTATGATATGCTAATGCGTCGATCATTATTTATTGACGAAATCGATTTGACGATTTCTTTTCGTCTTTGGAAATGAAGGAGAAAAAACAAACAGAGCAAACGAACGAGAAAATCATGTGCAATAATGAGAATCGTTGAGGCGATCTCATAAATATGCAACTGGCGATCAGAATGTTCTCCTGGAAAATCGCTAATTAACGTTTCCGTAATTAACATTAACTCTTCGTTAATGACAATAAACGTAAAAGTTTAAGACAATGTTAAAAAATTGTTGGTCTTGCAATAAAAATAACAATTTTAATACTAAATTAATTTTTATTAGTTTGGAATTAAAATTATTTATTTCTGTAACATTCCAGAATCCGTAATTCTTAGCAGTAATTTTGAATTTGAGTAGTTTAATCTACACTATAATACAATTTCATTTTTTGTCATATTTATGTACGTATCTGTAATAATGTGTGTTACCTATAGTTTAAATGCAGCCTCGCATTAAAAGAAATAAAACGAATACAGTTTTGAAGAAGAACAAAACGGTCGAAAACGGTAATATTTAGATCTCTTCCGCCCATTTGCATTTTCTTTCTATTCAATGGTGAGTGAATCCGATTAGGTTTTGTAAAAGCATCCGATGATTGAGATGCAAATAGCTTCTTTTTTCAGAGTAAAAAAGAAGCTCCTCTTTTTCCATTACAATAAGAAACGGCCGAGGCGTATACCAGTTTCAAACTTGACTTCCCCTCTTCCGAGTCTTGAGGATTTCCTTCCAGACTTTTTCTTTCTTCAACTGCAGCACGAGATTTCCTTCTCAAAAGAAAGAAAAATGATTTAAAGAAAGGGCGGCTACCTCGCCCGTGCCGTCGCCACTCTTTCAGCCATCTCCCTCCTCCTTTTTTTCTATATTCTTCTCCGTCGGTCACTTTCTGGCTCGGAGTGGGGAGGACGACGATTTGTTTTGGATGCGAAATCTTATCGTCGGTTGAGGCCAGTAACGGTCAGGAAGTGACGGGACTCGGACGTCTTTAGAAGTGTTGTGCGAGTCCGGAGAATAAAGAACAAAAAGGATATTCGTAGTGCAGCAGACGTTTTTTTATATATATATTATTGTTTGGGATTAATATTATTACCTTTATTTATTGGGAATCCAGTGAGCAGGTAATAAATAGTTTTGTTTTTGCGGTTTCGACCGCACAAGTGGTGTGATCTTCGATTCTTCCTCGCCAAACTTGTTACAACCAATTTGGAATGCAACGATTGTTCATGTTATTTTTCACGGCCAAACTCGAGGTCGAAATCTTAAGATTCATTTAGCCAATTTCCATCCTTTACGAATTGGATCGCAATGCACCGGCTCTGCATGAATGGAACATGCGACCTACATTTTCCCTATTAAATAAATTAATCCAAAAAGGATAATAAACAGTTCCAATTGTTCGCTACACATTAAAAAAAAATGTGTCTATTCAAGTACGAAGCACGAAACAACTCAACTGAAGCTTTGCAAATGTCAACTGCTCATTATTTCCTGCACGCGAAACTCCAATTCGCAATTACATTTCAATATTTAACGCATACAATCATTTATTAACACCTGAAATTGATTGAAAATTATGTTATAATTATTTTTAATCAAATTCAACAAAGAAAATCGAAAAATTAATTTTATTTTTTTAACAACAAAATATTAATAATCGTAGATTATTTTTCTTGCATACATTAAACGATAAAAATGCAGAAACATAAACATTTATTCATGTCACAACAATAATATAAACTTTTACCAAAAAAAAAGCAAAATAATTTAAAGAATTTCTTAAAGTTGATTTATTGATGATTTATTTTGGTGTGCGAGAGAAATATTTGGAATAATTTAATTAACAGGATTTTTAACATTCTGAGTATAAATCTTTCTTTAAAATTGCTTTTTTTAAATTTAATTTGATGCAAATTAATGCATTTTCGAAGTTTGCTTGCAAAAATTAAGTCTTTTCGTTTTCAACTTGTTAAAGATAAGCAAGAAATGTAAACAATTTGATAATTTCTCGGTAAACGCGTGACCTAGTTTTATCTATAACTTAGTAAACGAACAAATAATTTTTTTTTTTCAAGGATTTTAAAATATATTTTTTTATTATTATCGATTCTTGTATTTTGTTGTGTTTTAATTTCAAAAAGATTTGCAAGTGTTAATTAACAAAGGATTTTAAATAGATAATGGATAAATACGCATATTCGTGACCCGGTTTCGCTATTTCCTAGTTAATTAGAGAAAAAAATATTGCCTTTACGCAGATGGAAAAGAAGTACGGTGCTTCGATTCGATATCAAGGATATTTCGGTTTCAGATCCTGTACGCATATTGCACAAACCCGGAGTCTGTCCACCGATTATATAGATATATTTTCTTTTTCAGTTGCACTTAATTGTGTTTTATTGTCGACTGGATTTAATTTATCGAAGGCATATAGTCACGTGTGCGATGAATGGCCGTTTTCCCTATCATTGTGTGTGTATATATACGTACACGCACACAAACCACCAACATATTGTTCCGTCTCTATCTTTCTCGAAAGGTCGGTCGACCTCAGCTTGTGAAAAATATGAATGAAACGCTCCGTCGTTTCTGAAGTTTAATTGGGTTAAGAGGGCCCCGCACGCTCGGAAAACAATTGAGCTTTATTGATTCGACCTGCTGCTCGTGTTTTGTTTTTGTTCTTTTTTCAATTGTTTTATTTATTTTTTGTTTGATTGTCTGCAAGGTTGGAAAACGCGTGCGCGTATTAGAATGGTAATAATAATATTGATGATGGTTATGATGAGGAATTCGCCGAGTCAGTATCTCTTGGGATCGGTTTACACTTCACTCAATTTATTGTAACAATTTTGATTTCAAATTACGAACTTAGTTACATACTCTAGTTATTTAACTCTAATTATGTTTATAATTTGTTATGAAGAAGTTTACAAACAACAATTTTTTTGTACTTATTTGTTGGTGTTATTTTTTCTTTCAGCAATAATTATGTAAAGATGGCAACTGTGGACAGCGGGACGGAGACACTGTTTTCAGATGACAGCCCCTGCGATCTGGGCTCACCCACCGGGGTCTGCGCCGTCGAGGATTTCGAGAACAAAGCCGAAGAGCTGAACGCGCGTCTGGCACCTCCAAACATCCAGCCCTACAGCGGCGTCCTGGAGAAGGTGAGTCAAATCTCTTCAACACCATCCATCCTCAGAAAAAAAATATTGAGTCGATTGGAAACGAAACAAAGAATCGAAATGAAACTCAAACGCACGCATGGACAAGAAGAACGAACGAAAGAAAGAGGAGAGAAGTTGTGAGAAGATGCACTGAAAAGAACTGGTTTGATCCACGGTTTCGATCATCTCTTCTCCGACGAGAATCTCTTCGGCGTTGCCTTTTTATCATCTCTTTCTCTTCGTTTTCGTTCTTTTTCATCGTCATCTTGTTGTTGTTGTTGTTGTTGGTTTTATTTTCTCCTCTTTGTTGCCGGAGCCTCCAAGTTTTGTTTGTTTGATCGCTGCACGAGCGTAGGCCGAGCATGAAAACTCAGTTACATAGTATTTTATTACCAACACCTGTGCGCGCTCCAGAGGAGCTCGTATTCCTTCCTCCCAAGTGTAATTGATAACTTACAACTTAATGAATAAATCTCATTTATTAGTGTCCGATTCTCCGCGATCGCAGCCAATAACCCTTTGCTCTTTTTCTCTCTCAGTCTCACGCACTGTACACAACTCACAAAGCTTCTCTGCTACATCCAATCTTTTAATTATAATTTTAGCATTATCTTAAAGAAATTTATATTTTATTAAGCACACACACTATCTATATATTTACAACTATTTCAAACACTAAAATCTAAGCTTCAATTAAAATATTTAGTATTAATTGTAATATTTACAAAAAATACAAGTCTATATATTTATACATATTTAATTGTCTATAGTTAAATTATTAATTAATATATAAAAATTTAGAATTTTCATTATGGACTTATTTTTATGATGAATATTCAATTACAGTTTTAACTTTAATTCAAATAATTTACTCAAGAAAACTGATAAAAGTAATAAGTATTTATAATTTCATATCTCTTACATAAAAATTAATTTAACGTTAACAATGCAGATACATTTAGTTTCCCAAGGAATGCATGCGAATTTGCTCCCATTCATTTGATCATATGAGTAAGAGGAGGTCAATGAATTAGGAATGTAGGAAAAGGAATTATTCGCAATATCAATTCTTTTCCGCAGCGAGAAAGAATGGAACAAAAAAAAAATAAAATAAACGAGATGTGAATATAAGCCGGTCGCATAATAAGCGTGGAATAATAAGAAAGAAACGAAACCGGACCTGAAGCAAAACGAAGTTTTGTTCAGACAATTTTTTTTCTTCACTTATTTATATAATATTAAAAAGCGGCGTTCTTTGACTCAATGATTAGAAAATTCCTCTTTCGATAATTGCATATTTTTTTGCATTTTGCATAAGAAAAAGCATTCAATTTGCAAATTCAATTTACGACTTGTTAAGTAAACGTTTCAGTGTGTTAATTAAATGTTTAACTTTTTAATATTTGTTGTTAATATTTACACAAAAGAAAACACGTTTTAATAATTACGAAATAAAAAGATTATTTTGTATACTTAATTTGTTTTTTTATTGTTGATTTCTTTAACTTGCAATATTTATTAAAAAAAACTGTAAATTTATCAATATTTTAATTGTAAAATTTTGATTTTATTGAATTTTCATAATTGAATTGTAGTTTGCGTTTCGGATTTTCTTGTGGATCGTTGGAGTCTTTCAGGAGTCGTGATCTTCGTTGCAGGTGGTTGAGATTGAAGATTTGCGTGTGGCCACCTTGTATAATATTATGTATGTATAATAAAGAGGAGTGAGAGAGAGATGAAAAAAAAATGTAGTGTGTGTGTGTATGTTGGTCAGGCAAAAGCGCGTCGACGAGGAAGAGAGAAGAGATAAATGTCAAGGTCGAAACGGATTATAATTTATTTCGTTCGTATTGCACGATGATCCGTTTCGAGTCCGCATCTTCATCCTAATTCTTCTATGGGATGATGATTAGTGCGATAATTCTCAGACGGCCGAAGTGGGGCACGAAGTTGCGCAACGGAAACGTGCAGACAGGAACAAACTTTGGTGCGTTCGCTTCTCGAAACTGCACACGTTCATTCTTCCACTTCAATTGAACGATTTACGATGCTACAAAGTATGGTGTACTAAATTATAGTATACTAAAACTATAGTAGAGAGACAGAGATTGAAGCAACAAGGTTCTCGATCGCACGAGATAAAATTAATTAACTCGTTTTGCGAAACAAGACGAAAAGGAAAAGCCCACCTCTCACATCCTTTACAAAAGTAAATTAGACACCGCGCTCCGGCTGCCTCCGTCTTCGAGTCAGAAGTAGAAAACGCGCGCCCAGTTTTTTTTCTTCTTCTGTTTCAAAACCGAAGTGTGTCACTCCACTTTGCGGGCGAAAAGTTTCGTTGAAGAGGTGGTGCCAAATGCGAATATAACAACGGACGCAAAAAATAAAATAAGAATTCATTACGTAAACACTCCGCCACATCCTTGTATTGCTTGATAGTTGTACAAAGTGTATATAATCAGAGACTTTCCATTCTCCCATATGAGATTAAAGTTTTGTATTCTTTGGTTTAAAACATTTTACATATTTTTAATTAAATGAAGAAAAACAATCAACTTTTTGATTAACAAATAATAATAAATTAAAAATTGCTTCAATTTCTTAAAAAATTTAATTTATAAAATTTAAATAGTGAAAGTGAAAGCAGTATTCGTATTAATCGCATCCATTATTGCTTTTAGAAAATAAATAAATTAAATTTCAAAATTAATTTAATTTCTATAGATATTTTTTAAATTGTTAATGAAATAAAATTAGAAAGTAAATATTTTTAATTTTATTTATATTTTTTTGAAAAATAATAATTTGATAATTAAAAAAAAAAATAAATTTCTCTATAAATTAGAAAAACTTGAGCAGTGCTTCTGAAGTTTCTTCAATGAAAAGGGTTGAAGACTGAAAAGGAGAGTAGAAAAAAATGTAAATATGTTTTCTTCGTCGTGGGAAGGAAGAAGGGTATAGGTATTCGCGCCTCGAGTCCTTTGAAGACCGGAGGAAAACGTTGCTCGTGATGTACGTATGTGTATGGATGTAGAAGAAGAGGAAAAATAAAGAAGTGGAAAGGACTCGATGTGTGCGTATTTTTATTTATATTTATTTTCGCTTGAAATTGAATGTAGCTCTTCACGTTCTCACGGTCGGAGAGTGCAGCCCCGCGGCGAAGACAGGCGGAGCCCCGCACGAGCCGAAGAGAGGAGCTCCAACTATGAACCTCACTACATCTAATAAGACCATTATGCAAAACACAAAACAACAGCAACAACAAAAAAATCGTAAAATTAAAAACGACCAACTCGCTAGACAAAAGATGTGAAGTGTGGAAGAACAGAGAGACAGAGAGAAAGAGAGAAGAAATACGGTGCAACATTACGTACATGTAATAAAGGAGAACCGACTGAAATTGTGGAGAAGAGAAAGCACGTATACTCGAAAAACGTAACCCGGTTATCTCATCATCATCAACTACACAACATCATCGGCGTCTCCTCCTTTTTACCATCTTCTTCTTCTCGGACTGGGAACAAAAGGCTATTTCGGAGATGAGCTATTTCCATATTTTGATTGATTATGATAAATATTGAAACTCTTAAAGACAACCTGTTAAGCAGTTCATAAATGCCGCATGTGCATTACACACACCTTCAATTACGTTTTGATTTATTTTGTCCGAAAATTAACGCACTTAATTTTCATCATAAACTTATCGTTCATATATCTACTTAATCTTTAATGTGCATACTCTATGATCTAATTAGCGTACGTGGTTATCGAGTAGTTAGATAAAATGCATTTTTTATCAATTTCCACAAGAAAAATAAATTCTACATATCTGCTAATAGTCTTAGTTAAAAAGTGATAGTTTTATATTTAATTAGCATTTTATATGATCTAATTAGTATGCATAGTGAGGAAATAAATGAAATGTATCGAGACTGCATTTTTTAAACCCTAAGATTATTGCTTCATTTTTACAGCTGATTACATGAGATGGGTAATTACCACGAATCTGCATATAGATTCATTTGAAATATCACAGTTTTATCTTTAATTTAAATATTTAATGTTGCAATTAGCGAGCGCGGTTATCGAGTAATTAAATAAAACGTGGATGCGGATAATTCAGGATCGTATCTTTTGCGACACTCGGACCGTGCGAATCCGGCGTTTTCGTAGCTTCCGATTATATAAATCTACTTCTTTTTTATCTACATCTCTTGCATAATGCATTTGGTCCATGCATTATGCATCCCTTTGTGCATGATTCCATCATTTAAATATTCCGTTTTGGAATATTGCGTAATTTCGTGCAGAAAATTTCGAAAAGAATCGACGAAAAAATGAATTTATTTATATTTTCGTTTTGATCGAGGAGAAATTTATGTTAATGCCCCGAACAGGATTTCCATCCGATTTGCAAACGTAAATATTTATGTTTCGATTCAAGAGGAATTAAATACGGTTTTCTTTAGGTTAAACGAACTGTAAACACAAACTGCTGCTCTTTTTCATTCGCGTCTGGTTGTGCGGAAAACTGTTGCGTTTATCGAAAAGGAAAACTCTTGATGTTAGAATGTCGGTCGGATGGACGGGAAATTGGAAATTTATGTTCGAACCGCAAAAACCGTTCTTCGCTCTCGACTCGTCCCTTTTTTTTGCTTCTTCGACCGATGGACAGACGGATAGACGGACTTGATCCGACAGCCAAGATTAGGATCGGCCTTTTCGGGGAGATAAGAAAGTTTCCCTCAACTCTTAAAAAAAAAATGTAATTTACAAGAGTAATTAAACAAGAGGAAAATAAGATAACATCGGCTCAACATCAAGGCAAAAATGAGTAAAAGAGGTGTGTTTTTACAATTTTGAAACTCGTTTAAACCTCGTTTACTCTTTGTTTAACTGGAACATACGGAATCATATAGAAAGTTCTTTCTGAAAATTATTTTTAAAAAGATCTTAAAACCCTTCAAAATTATCTAAATATGTAAAAGATTTCTTTGACTTTTTACGTGTTAATTATTTGATTCTTTCTCATTTGAATAATATGATGGATCGAGCGATGTATGAAGACGACACGGACAGCGAATCCGATTAATTTGAATAGAGATGAAAGCGGTACAAGAAAAAAATATGCAAATTCGCGAATGATTTGTGCTGTTTTTCCACTATAATTTATATTATTAATATTTAATAATAATAAACGGAAGGAAAATGTCCTTGGCCTTTTGCGAGAAGAAACTTAATTTATGAATTGTGCAGCGAATTTTTATATTGAAATAAATATGCTAAAAATTGAAGAGAGAAAATAAAAATTAAAAACTTTCGTCTGCTCATGTACAATTTTTTTTAATGGTTTGCTGAGCGTCCAACAAAAGGAGCATCTGTCCAGACGTCGATTTCCGTTATTAGAATTTTAAAGAGAGACTGGAAGAAAGGAAATTTCCACTTTCGTGTCGGAATACTAAATGAATCCTGCGGACGCGCACACATCTGTTCGTGCATCCTTTTGTCTGTCTGTCTGCATGTCGTCTTCCGTTCTGTTCCTCAAAACATTAACGTTTTTTCTTTCTTTCTTTGAATTTCAGCAATTTTCTTGCTGCTCTGCTGTTGCGCTAAAATAAACGTAATTGCTCTTGCACATGTCATATTTTTGCAAAATCATTCAAATAAATTCCTATTCTGTAAAAGATCTATGTGAAATAATAGAGAAAATACATTAAATAGAAACTATATCAATTTAATTAAATTTTCTGTAATTTTTATTTTATTTGTAACTCTATGAAAATCAAACCTATTATATAATATTAATGCACTTATTGTAGATAAAAGTTTTTATTTTCATCTTAAGAATAGAATTTAATGTAAATTGCTTTTATAGTATGCAACCACTTTAACTTTTTATTTGAATTTTAATTAAAATGTGATTTTAATCCAACTGCAACTTATTGTAGTCTTAAGAATCGAAATTGAAAATACAAGTTTCTTAAGTAATTTTAATGAATTAACTAATTGCTTGAATCTTCTGGTAGTTTTAAAATATTAATTGAAAGTTAATGAAAAATATTACAAATATACTTATTAACATTCGTGGTGAAAAAGACTAAATATTAGATTTTTAAGCATAATAACAAATGCAAAATTTGTACATAAATCTGTTTGTTTTTCAAATTAGTTTTGATGGATGTAATTTGTGTGTGTGTTTGTGTTTTTATATGGTATGTAAGAGGAGGAGTATTTGAGGTGAGCGATTTGCATGTCTGCGTTGAAATTGAGCATAATTTGCGTTCGACTACTGAAAGATGTGATGTGTCTGGTTTGGAAAATCGTGCGAGTAAGTGTGGGTTTGCGGATGTGGACCGATCCCGAGGTGCTGTTGTATAGTGTACAGTGTACACTCTCCGCAAAGAGGTGTGGGGCGCATTAGTTAATGGCTTTTCGAAGGAGTCAAATAAAACGAAGAAATAAAGAGATAGAAAATGAGAAATGAACAGCATCCGAGGAAGAACGTTTATTGTATTAGGCAGACACCTGTAATTTCATTTTTGTTTCTTGTTTTCTAGTTGTATTTTGTTTTCGCTTGCTAGATGACCTGGGGGGCCTCGGGCCAACCCATCCTAGCGGTACCGTCCGTCCGTGAGCGCTCGCTTGTGACCAACTCGAGAGATCTCTCTCTGTCTCTCTCTTCCTCTTCATCCTACTCTTCCTTCGGGTTATCTTCGAGCATCCTAGACGGTGCGATACCGGATAATTGCGCGCTTCCCATTTATGAGTTATTATTAGCTCTCAAAACGGCGCAAGCGATCCCAATTTCTCATTTACAATGATGATAACAATTTTTGAAATTTATACTTATTTTATTGTGATTTTTTTCTTCTTTTGCAGGGCAAAGTTGTGATCAGGCCCATAGCCTTCAAGCCGGCCCTGAATCCTGCAGCGAGGTTCGGCATCGCAGGAGAACGGTACGGCTCTACGCCCATCCTCACCAGGCCAGGATCCAGGCTCACCCTCTATGGAAGTAAGTTTATATATAGAAAATTGGATTGCGTGAACTACATTTCTTTATAATATATTCATGATTTATAAGGATGTATGAATAAGTTCTCACTATTCGTTTATGTAAATTTCGTTTACAAGAATTTCGCTTGTGCTGAACATAATAATGGTTTTTCTGAGAATATTTTTTTATATCTGCAATTGCGTGAACTGCATTTTTTTTTGGTATGATTTATGAATAAGCTTATTTCCTCGAATGTGTGGATTATTTTCCATGTCTTTTAGTAGTAGTAATGGTTGTTAACAATTGTTGTTTGCTTCTTCAGGTAGCAATGATTTGCGGCAGATGAACGCTCACATGAACAACTACTCGCTGGACAGGAAGCTGCGATCCGCTGCGTCTTCTCCACCTCTGGCCATGAGCTCTCTGACCTCCTTGCCGCACAAACTCATCAACTACGATAGCCTGGAGAGCGTGAGGAAATCGCCCGGATCGACGTTGGATGGGTCCATACTGTAAGTCCTTCATCATCTTCGAAGCACATCCAATTTATTAACTATGTACTTCTTGCGTAGGAATAAACCGTCGTACATCCTCGCCAACGAAGATGTCGGAAGTCTTCTGGATTTGACACCCTCGCCCTCGGATTCGGGAGTGTCCGAGCTTGAAGCGGCGCTCAGGGATCGCGACTCGGAGCTGGCTTATTTAAGGCAGACGATGGAGCACAACGAGCAAGTCATCTTCAGGGTGTATCAGGAGAAGGAGCGCAGCTGGGAGCGCGAACTGCGACGTCTGAAAACGGTGCACGAGAACACGCTGAGGACGGCCTCGCAGAAGGCGCTCAAGATGGAGCAGCTGATGATGATGCAGAACTACCAGTTCGTGCAGGAGAAGAAGCGGCTCGCCGCGGAAACCCAAAGAGCCAACGCGCAGAACGAGAGACTTTTGCAGGAGGTCGAAATCTTGCGCAACAAACTGGAGGAGACGGAGTGGAATTTGTGTCAGAAGACCGGAGAAATCTCGCTACTCAAATCGCAACTCAAAGACTCGCAGGTATAAATCTCTTATTGAAATATATGTTTTTTTTTAGAGTAATTCGATTAATGTATATTGTAGAATGAACAGACGACGAAAGGGCACGAGCTGCTGCAGATGAGGAACGATTTTCGGGATGCCAGGGAGCTGCTGGAGGAGCGCGAGAGGCAGCTGGAGTTTGTGAAAGAGGTGGTGTCCGAGAAGGAGGCGGAGATCGATGAGCTGAAGGGGGTGATAGAACCGATCTACGTGCAGAGCGGCGAAACGGAGCGTCTGCGGAAGGAGGTGCAGGAGCTGCGCGAAGAACTCTCCGAGGTATCGATGAGCGAGTACGAAGGTCTGGAGCCTGGGAGGACGCAGAGGCAAAGGGCGGAGCGCGAGGAGTGCGCAAGCAACGGCAGCAGCAGCAGAGAAGATTTGGAAATACAAAGACTGAACGCGGTGTCGGAGGAGGCGACCAGACACGAGCTGGTCGGGCTGAAGAGCGAGCTGGACCTGAGGAAACGCGAGTTTGAAAAGGAACGCATCGTTTGGGCGCAGGAGAAGGATAAGGTGCTGCGATACCAGAGGCAGCTGCAGATGAACTACGTGCAGATGTACAGACGCACGAGAGCTCTCGAAGTGGAGGTCGAGAGTCTCACCATCGAACTGGAGCTGGACAAAACTGGACTTAAAAAGTTGCCCATCGAACTCACCACGCAAACCATCGAGTTATGATCTAAGAAGCGGTCCTTTTCCCCCGCATAACTTTTTCCCACGTAAATCTTAAAGCGTTTACTTCCTTGGGTTAAAAGCAACTCCATCCAATCCGAGAGAGCCTAAAAGCCCAGACTTATGGCTCGTTCACATCGTGCATTGCTAAATGATGGAAAAATACAAACTAATAGTCAAAACCGAATTAATTAAATTCCAATTAATCCAATCGGTGCAAAATAATGGAATTAAAAGCACGCATTTGAATGTGGCCATAAAAAGCAGCAATCCGGACTCGAGAACCGTAAAAAGTTTCTCCTCATATATTTCTATATTTTCTTCTTATTATTGGCGTTTACAATAACTTTACAATTTATTTTCATATTTTATTAATTATTTTTTTATGTGATTTTAATTATTTATTTTAAACTATGTATAGAAGTATTATTTAACAATTCTCCAATACCAATACTATAATACCATAATTAGTCTTAAGGTCTATCTATTTTTTTTTTTTTGTATTTTTATTCTATTATTATTTTTTTTTTTGTTACAACTATTATTTGTAAATATTATCCCATTATTATTATTATTATTATTTTTATTATTATTATAATATATAAATAAATTTTGTTACAAACGTGCTTCTTGAGAGGTCCCCTTCAACAAGCTGCGTGCTTTGCCATATAAAACTATAGACAACTCTTAGAAACGAGAGCGTGGATACAGTTTGTTCTGTTTGTTGAAGTCGTCGCGCGGTAAATTCTTTGACGGTCGCGACTGCTGGGCTTCCTGCACCGCGATAACTTTCGATCCTTTACGGTACTTGTACCACCAATACTCGAAGGCCAGAGTGATGCAGGCCAGTCCGATTCCGACGAAGATCACTATGAAGACTCCGCCGATATTTTGGATGCTGATTCCATCCGATTGATCGTCCTGCTTCTCGCATTTTATGGCTTTCGGGTTGTTCGTCCACCATTTCTCCTTGAACCTCTCCAACTGCCTTTTATTAAGCAATTGCAAAATCCTGAAAATCGCAATCAATTATCAACTGATTCTTGTATTATAAAATGTTAATAATCTTACGCTGTATTGAATTGGTCTCGGAGAGGAGATCCCTGCTGCACGGCGATGGCGTACGGCTTCCTGGAGAACTCTTCGCCGACCATCTGCAGATCGCAATTGGTCAACGTCAAATATTTGATGTCTGTCGCGTCTCCAAGAAACGCGAATCCTTCGCTGCTCGAACGAGATTCCCGCACGCGTTTCACGGCTTCATCGAGAGTGTTCGGTAGCGTCGCCTCCTTCATCGCCTGCCACATCTTCGTGTATTTATCGCTCACAGGATAATCCCAAACGGCTAACTTTGCCCTCTCCACATCGGTTAAACTATCGTTCAAGCTCATGTCCTTCCAAATCCTAAACAATCGAAAGACTTTCAGCTGCATTTAAGCACACATTAATATTGCAATAATTACTCGTAAAATCTAAGTTCAATATCGGCCATCCTCTCGAAATAGGTCATCGCCGAAGAACCGTTCAACGGGGCGTACTGAATTTTGTATTGTTTGGAGAGATCGTCCAGTGATTCTACCGGCGTATCCAAACGCGAAACTGTTAAGAAAGCGGCTAAATTGGCGGTGTACGAAGCGATGATGATGAAACCGAAGAGCCACCAGGTGGCAGCAACCAATCTTCCGGAAAGATTCTTCGGGGCTTCTCCACCGCCTTGCGGAGTCAGCGAAGTCATGCAGAACCACAAGCATTCCTTCAAATTAAACTCGCGTTTTTCTTCATCATCCTTGTACTTTTCCCTGTTATTCTGATAGCTGTACGGACTCCAACGATCGAAAACCCACATCAAAAAGCTGAAAATTTAATTTAATTCATCATCAATTATATGAAATGTTGCAAATTGTACCTCGTAAAGAAATACGCGGCGAGAATGCAGAGCCAAACGTCGTTCTCCAAAACGGTTAAGAATTTGAATAAGGATGTTGGCGTTTTCGGCAGTTTCATCAGGATCGTAATTCCCACTAAATCGTAGTAAGGGACTGTAAAATCGATAACGTTTTCTCGCTCCGCCATCACGGACATCGATCCCAAACCGATGTCTGCCTTCTTATCAATCAGCTCCTTCACAATCCCGTTCCAATTTCCTTTCTCATCCATATTCCCGAATTTTCCGTCCTGCACCGGCACGATTTCGTAATCGAATTTCAGGATTTCCGCGATCTGATCAATCAGATCGATGCAGTATCCGGAAAACTTCTTCGGCGCTTTTTCATCTTTGAATATGAACGGTTGTTGCTGCGAAAATATATATTTTTTTAAATAATAATTCTATTTGGTAAATTATCGTAAATTATCAAATTACTAAAACCGTGACCACTCTGTAGACCACATCCGCCGTGTAATTGGTCATGGATTGAGGATTCAGAAGACTCAAATTATTGTTGAATCCGGCCTTCCACGAGCCTAACTGGACGGATTTATCCGAAGATCCTTCGCGGATTCCAACCGCGCTCAATTGCATGCTGAATTCCATTGAACTTAGACCGTTTGAGATGATTTTCAGGGGGCCGTAGACCGGAGATTCCGAGTTTTCCTTTAAACGACCATCGTCGAATTAAATATATTTTGCGTTGAGAAATGATTAAACCTTATTGAAGTATTTCTTGATGTCGATCGTCGGTCTTTCGGGCGTGTTCTTTCCGTTGTAATCGTCGCAGGTGATGAAGGACATGTTGCCGGGCCAAGCGCCTTCGGAGATTATGTCTCTGGAATATTAGATTATTAATTTTATGGCGATTTTTTTTTGCATTTCGCGATGAAATACTTTATGGTGAGGAAGGTGTGCAAGGCTAAATCGAAGTAAAAAGAGGCGGCGATTTCTGGATCCGCGTTCAATTGGTACGAGGTTCGGATTAGGCCGTTACGGTCCTGGTACTGGTTGTCGAGGATCGGTTTAGCGAACATCACCGTCGCGTTCCTGCAGATGCACTTGATGTCTCCTTTATCTTGCGTGATCGCGTGCCACGCGTACTTCCTGTTGAAGAAGCTCACGCCATCCGCCGCATCCAGCACCCGTTTAATGTTATTCAAACTACCTAAAACGAAAAAGTTCACTATATCCAGTTTCCTCAAGTTCATCAGCTGATCCTTCTGGTTGTCCGGACTAATTGGGGCGATAACGTGACGCGTCGCAACGTTCTGCAGCAGCGATTTAAACTTATGATCCATCACTGAAACAAACCAATTTACAAATTCAATTGCACACATTTTGCAAAATCTATTAACCGAAAGATTCGTCGTAAAGAATAGCCGCGTTCGATATGTTCTGATTCAGGACTATCGATCTGATGATCTCGGGGATGACGTCTGCAGGTGGCATGATCTGTATCAGATATTGCTGCTGGTTTTCGTCGATGTTCCTCCACTGCCTGAGATCACCCTGCTGCCCGAAGGAGCCGCTTATCGTTGGCAAACCTAAAGCAGCCGTGAAAGATTTAACAGTTTCCGAAGCTAAACCGGTCATCGTCAAATCGAGCACAACGTTGGGCGGATTCTTCGTGTCCAGCATATCGTTGTAAGTCTTGCAAACTGCAAAATAATGACAAGAATTATTAATTTTCTTTCGTAATTAATTTGCATCTCACGGGAATCCAATAGACCCTTAGCATCCGTCCGATTTCCAACTACCCTTTCCATATCGACTTTTACACCCAACTTGGTGTTTCTCTTCACGTAATCCAGAGCGACGTCGACGGCCTTCTCGGCCACCAAATTACCTTCCTCATTGACGAACACTGCGAACAAAAAAAACAAAAGATTTGATAATTTCTAAATGAATGAATTCTCTTCGTTGGCAAACTTACAAACATTTATGTTTTGCGTGGTTTGCGCTTTCGTGGAATCGATGAAAGCCAATAGAAACGCGAAGACAACGTGGATTTTCCGCATTTTCGTTCGACCATCCATCGAATTGATCTGCTTCGAATACGTGTTTGTAGCAACAAACCGCACACATATTTTTTTTGTTGCTTAGCGATGTGTTCGTTATAAACAGACAATAATAATCAATTATGGACAGTCTATTTGCTTGGCCCATTTTTATTTTCTTCATTCCTCGCGTGCCTCGTGTTGATAAAAACAAAGCCAATAATACAAGCAGCTAAAGTGAATTGAAAATAGAAAGAAAAAACGCTGCAAACCACAAGCATCGATCGATTTCCTATTACTATTATTTCATGGGGGGATGAAAGGTTCCGCTCTAATTATCACGACCGCGCCGTGTCTTCAGCCACGACCAGAAGCGCTTTATTAAAGCAAAGATTACGACGCTCAGAGCAGCGATGAAGAGGAATATGAAGATCCCGAAGATGTTGTCGGCGTTGATGCTCTCCGAAACGGAATCCACTTGGCAGTTGACTTTGTTCGGATTGTTGGCCCACCATTTTTCCTTGAACCTCTGCAGAATTCTTTTATTGTAAAGCTGCAAAACCCTATTTCAAAAGATAAATTAATTAATACGAAATTTCGACGTTGATGTTGGGTCGATTACGCCGAATTCATTTGATCCTTCAGAGTGGAGCCCAATTGCACCGCGAAAGCCAACGGTTTCTTGTTGAACTCTTCGCCGACAATCTGCAAATCGCAATTGGTCAAATCCAAATATTTAGCGTCGATTCCATCGATCATCAGGGCGAAATTCTCGGACGCTCTGATCATCTCCAAAGCTTCTTCCGTCGAGTTCAACAGCCCCACGTTGTTCATCTGCTTCCAAATCTTCGTGTATTTATCGCTCAATGGATACTCCCAAACGGCCAATCTCGCCTTTTCATAATCATCCAAACCTTCATCGAAGATATTCATGTCCGTCCATTTCCTGCAAACCGAACATTCAATAGTCGAACATTAATTTGGGGATGGATAATCGCTTACAGGAAGAGCCTGCGTTCGATTTGAGCCATCCTCTTGAAGTAATTCATGGCGTTCGAGTTGTTTATTGCCGAATACTGTATTTTGTATTGCCTGGAAAGATCCTCCAGAGATTTGATCGGAGTCTCGAGCCGAGAGACGGTGAGGAAAGCGGATAAATTGGCGCTGTACGAAGAGACCAATATGAAGCCGAAGAGCCACCAACAGGCGGTCATCACCCTTCCTGAAGCGTTGCTCGGGGCTTCGCCACTTCCTTGCGGGGTGAACGTAATCAAGCAGAACCACAAACATTCGGTTAAAGTGAAATTTCTTAGGTTCATCTGCTCGTTGGCGCGACCGTACCTCGCCCCAAACGGACTTAATTTATACAAAAGCCAAAGCCAAAAGCTGCAAATATACAAACATTTCATATTGACCGATTAACAGATAATTATTGCGTGTACCTTGTAATTAAATAAACTCCGATTATTGAAAGCCAAACCATGTGCTCGAAAACGATTAGATATCTGAAGATAGAGGTGTGCGTAGTCGGCAGTTTCATCAAGATAGTTTGACCGGACATTTCGTAGTAAGGCACGGTGAAATCCACGAATTTAGATCTTTGCGATGTTACCGACAACGAACCAATAGCGATATCCGCTCTTTTATAGACGAGCTCGTTGACCATGCCATTCCAATTTCCGTCTTTATCCATAGAACCTTTTTGCCCATCCAAAACGGTGAAGATTTCGTAATCGAAATTTAGCATCGAGGCGATCTCATCCAAAACGTCGACGCAGAAACCGGAGAACTTCCTCGGCGCTTCAGGATCTTCGTAAATCAACGGTCTTTGCTACAATTGCTCATAGATACGCACAAGGATTAAAAATTAGTAAAACATATTACATACAACAATTGTTATGACTCGATAGACAATCCTCGAATTGTAGATGTTCAAACTTTGCGGATCTTCGAGTTCCAGTGGATTATCGTAGGCTGCAGCCCATAAACCTAACTTCTTGCTGGTGTAAACCGAACCCTCCCTCAGATTAACAGCAAGAATTTCCATGTTAAATTTGAGACCGCTGTGGCCGTTTCTGCTCAAGTTAAAAGGTCGAACATTCGAGACTGCTTTCTCCTAGCAGAGAAAAAAAAAACATAGATTTACACGAATTATTAGAAAATTGAATTACCCCGGAGAAATATTGCCGTAAATTAAAGTTGTTACGTGTCGGCGTGTTGCTACCATTGTAATCGTAAGATTTTATGTAAGAAAATTCATCGAAGAATTGTTTGTAAGCCTCACTGAAACCAACGCACACCATTAAGCGATTCTCGAGTTTATGGCTTATACAAACTTTGCTGCTAACAGAGAGCTGATGGTGAAATCGAAATAGAAACCGGTGAAGATCTTGGATCTTTCGGCCAACTGAAATTCCTCCAGCAATTCGTAATCGAGTTTCTTGTTCTTTTTTGAAATGAACGAAGGTCTCACGTAGATTATGGACGCGTTTCTGCACTCGCAGCTGACATCTCCCATTTCGTGGGTGATGGCGTGCCACGAATACCTTTCGACGAACATGCTGATAGCCTCCGCACCATTCAACACGGATTTTATATGCTTAATGGATCCGATGACGAAAACGTTGAAGATCTTCAGCTTCTTCACGTGCAGCAGCTGCCTAATCGGATTGTCCGTATCCAATTTAGCTATGATGTGTCTCGTGGCGAGATTCTGCAAAAGCATTTTGTATTTGTGTCGCATCTCTGCAAAAAAAAAAAAATAATATAAAATTAGATGGAAGTAAACGTTTGCTAATGAGCAATGTAAACCGTAAGTTTCGTCAGCCAAGATTGCCGTAGTCGAGAAGTTCTGCTTGGCGACAATGCTCCGGACAACGGCGGGAATAATATCAGCAGGTGGAAGTATCTGGATGAGGTAATTCAGTTCGTGCTCGAAGAGGTTACTCCATGAGAAGAGATCCTCTTTCTGCCCGAAGCAAGCGCTCACCGTCGGAATCGCTAAAGAAGCGGAGAAGGATTTTATGCCGTCTGATAATAAACCGTACTTCGTTGTGTCCACGATAAGATGCGGGGGAGAGTTCTCGTCCAACATTCGATCGTACGTTGAGCTCACTAAAAAGAATCTCCAATGATCAAATTTACCGAAATATACAAAACTTACATCTCCTAAAGAAATCCTGCGACCACTCGTTGCTTCCATGCAGTTCGTGAATATTCAATTTCAAATCGAAATTCATCTTGATGTAGTTTATGGCGAGAAACCAACCGTAATTGGCGTAAATGTTACTGTTCTCATTCAAAAGTACTTAAAGGAAAATAAAACCCATTACATATAAGAAAATTTAAAAGTACTTTTTAAACTACTTACAAATATTTAAAGTACCGTTGTAATTACGTCCTAAACACGATCGGAATAATGTTTGAAAGATGATCAAGGAGACAAACATCTTGTCTAAATTGGAATATCAATGTACGCTCAGGCTTTTATACAAAAGTTTCTATGAATTGTTAATGATCAATTCCATTATATAACGCACGATAAATCATTTTCAATTGATTTCAGTACTTTTGATTAACTGATTATTTTATAGTAATGTCGTCTAATCGAGTAATATCTAAATGATTATAACAGATGTTAAATCAAATTTCAGCAAAACGATTGGAAATTTAATTAAAATACTAGAGTTGATACATTAAAGCAGATCTACCAGAATGACGACAGTAAGCTCATTGGGAATTAATGTTTAACAATTGACTTTAATTATGTAATTAATTGGCTAGCATAGTTTAACAGACAGTAATTAAATATAACGTAACAAAAGTGCACTTTCAACATTCAAATTCTACAGATCGTAATTGACGGTTTAAGCCATCCTTTTTCCTTTAATTTTGAATATTCGATAATCAATTGACATGAACAGTTATAGATTAATTAAAAAAAAGATATTGTCTTGTACAGATTTGTAAAAATTTGCTTAATAAATGGTATTCTTCATATTTATTTGAAAATATTTATTTATAGTCTTAAAGACTGATTCTTTCACTTTCCATCGCTACCAAATTCATTAATATTGGTCAAATATTAAGAAAGTTATCAAACTTTTTTGCGACGACGGTTTACGCTCATCGCATCACAAGTCCCCCCCTGAATCACGAAAATTCCAGAAAATTTCGATTTACACTAGGAGACTAGGAGTAGCGAGGAGGTATATGGGATTTATGTTGGTAATAAAAAAATATGAGAGGATACGGATTTAAGTTGGCAGTACCTAAGAATGAGAATGTGTGAGTGAATGTGTGAGAACTGTCATACTTGTCAGTGAGCTGTCACACAGCAAGTTCATCTGGCTTTATTGGATTTCTTCTTCATTCTGCAATGTCCTGAATGCAGACTGAATAAAGAACGTGCTTCATTGCTTCCTCCTTGTATTTCCTTGCATCGCAGACTTTTCTTTGAGCGCTTCATTTCACTTCAGGCAAGTACCACTCCAACATGTTAATAACCACCGATCACTAAAGTTGTTTGCTTTTCTAATAGATAGACAGATGCTGTGCAATGGAAAATGCTTCAAATACTTTTTGGTAACAACACATTGAAGTCAATTCATATAGATATCTGCTTTAATGGATAGTACCCAAAAGGTAAATGGTCAACTTGCCAACAATCGATTGGTGAACATGTTATTCTTATAGGAGATGCTCCTGCAGCCAAAAGATGTGCATAGTTGACTTCCTTTATTTGCAAACAAAGTGGAAGACATTACAAAATGGTAGTTGCAGTGAAATTACTAGAAAAAGTAAAATTACAACTTTTCAAGAAAATCACTGAGAGACTACAAGCATTTCTTCTTTCATGAGAACCCAGCAATGCCCAAGCATCTATTAATGTTTTCTGCATAATCTTTAGAGATACTATATTACATTTGAGTACCAGTTGTAGTGAAAATAATTGAAAAAGTAAAAACACAATTTTTCATTAACAACCCAGAGAGACTAAAAGTATTTCTTCTTTCTGGAGGACCCAGCAACACTCAAGAATCTATTGTTGCCTCCTACATGATCTATAGAGATAGTATAACACATTTGAGTACCAGTTGTAGTCAATATACTTTAAAAAGTAAAAATACCATTTTTCACCAAAAACTCAAGAGACTAAAAGTATTTCTACTTTCAGGAGGCCCCAGCAACACTCCAGAATTCAATGTTGCTTCCTACATTATCACTAGGGATAGTATAACACATCTGAGTGTCAGTAGCAGTAAAAATAATGGATAAAGTAAAAATGCAATTTTCAACAAAAGTCCCAGAGAGACTAAAAGTATTTCTTTGTTCAAGAGTATCCAGCAACGCCAAAGCATCTATTTTTGCATTCTACATGATACATAGGCATGGTATAACACATCTGAGTGTCAGTTGGAGTGATAATACTATTTCTCATCATAAGCTCGAAGAGACTAAAATAATTTCTTCTCTCAGGAGGACCCAGCAACACCCAAGAATCTATTATTGTTTCCTACATAATCTATAGAGATAGTAGAACACATTTGGGTACTAGTTACAGTGAAATTACTAGAAAAAGTAAAAATACATATTTTCTGCAAAAATCCAAAGAGACTAAAAGTATTTCTTCTTTCTGGAGGACCCAGCAACACCCAATAACCTATTCTTGCTTTCTACATGATCCTTAACTCAACTGAATCTCAGAAGCAAATAAAAATACTGAACATAGTAAAAATACTATTTTCACCAAAATCTCAAAGAGACTAAAAGTATTTCTTCTTTCAGGAGAATCCAGCAATGTCCAAGCATCTATTGTCGCTTCCTGTATGATCTTTAGAGATAGCATAACACATTTGAGTACCAGTTGCTGTGAAAGTACTTGAAAAAGTAAAAATACAATTTTCACCAAAAACCCTTGAGAGACTAAAAGTATTTCTTATTTCAGGAGGACCCAGCAATACTCGAGAATCTATTTTTGCATTCTACATGATCCTTAGGAATAGTATAACACATTTGAGTACTAGTTGTAGTGTAAGTATTTGAAAAAATAAAAAATAGCATTTTTCATCAATAACCTAGAGAGGCAGACTAAAAATATTTGTTTGTTCAGGAGGATCCAGCAACGCCATAGCATCTATTCTTGCATTCTACATGATACATAGGCATAGTATTACACATCTGAGTGTCAGTTACAGTGAAAATACTTCAAAAAGTAAAAATACTATTTTTCATATAAGCCCAGAGAGACTAAAAGTATTTCTTTTTTCAGGTGAACCCAGCAAGTCGCAAGAATATATTTTTGCAATCTACATGATCATTAGAGATAGTGTAACACATTTGAGCACCAGTTGCAGTGAAAATATAAAAATTCCATTTTTCACCAAAAACCCAGAGAGGACTAAAAGTATTTCTTGTTTCAGGTGAACCCAGCAATACTCGAGAATCTATTTTTGCATTCTACATGATCCTTAGGCATAGTATTACTCATCTGAGTGTCAGTTACAGTGAAAATACTTCAAAAAGTAAAAATACTATTTTTCATCATAAGCCCGGAGAGACTAAAAGTATTTCTTTTTTCAGGTGAACCCAGCAAGTCGCAAGTATATATTTTTGCAATCTACATGATCATTAGAGATAGTGTAACACATTTGAGTATCAGTAGCAGTGAAAATACTTGAAAAAGTAAAAATTCCATTTTTCACCAAAAACCTGGAGAGACTAAAAGTATTTCTTCTCTCAGGAGGACCCAGCAACACCCAAGAATCTATTGTTGTTTCCTGCATAATCTTTACAGATAGTATAACACATATAAGTGACAATAGTAATGAAAATACTGGTAAAAATACAACTACAAATTTTCATAAAAAAAAAATGAGAAATGAGAAACTAAAATTATTTCTTCTTTCAGGAGGACCCAGCAAAACCTAGGAATCTATTCTTGCTTTCTACATGATCCTAAGGGATAGTATAATATATTTGAATGTCATAAGCAAAGAAAATACTATATATACAATTTTTACCAATAACCCCCCCGGAGAGACTAAAAGTATTTCTTCTTTCAGAACAACCCAGCAACACCCAAGAATCTATTTTTGCATTCTGCATGTTGCTTAGAGATAGTATAGTACATCTGAGTGTTAGTTGCTGTAACAATACACCATTTTTCATCAAAAACTTCGGAGAGACTAAAAGTATATCTTTTTTTAGGAGAACCCAGCAACACCCAAGAACCTATTCTTCCATTCTACATGATCCTTAGGGATAGTATAACACATCTGATGACCAGTTGCAGTGAAACTGCTGAAAAGTCTAACATACAAATAGTATAACAGCTAGCAGTATAGTATATGAGCTTGTTATAGACGAATGGCTTAAGGCACGAATTTACCAGTGGGCTCATTGGATAGGCCATACTTTTTCCTTTAAATTTGCATATTCGCTGATCAATTAACACGAATATTTATCGATTACTTAAGAGAAAACATGCTTGTATTGTACCGACTTGTAAAAATTGCTAAATAAATGATAATTTACAAACTTGTTTGAAAATATTTATTTATAGTCTTAAAGAATGATCCTTTCCCTTTCGGTTGCTTCCAAATTCATCAATATTGGTGAACTAATAAGAAAGTTATTAAACTTTTATGCGACGACGGTTTACGCTCATCGCATCGCAAGGGGTTGGTAACTAGACTATAATATATTTTTTTAGGCCCTCTGCAGATTATATATCAAAGCGTATAGTTCAGCCATTTTGGCGCTGTTCCAATCTTGACTTTTTAATTAGAACCGTAATTAGAAATTCTTATTTACTAAAGTATTCATTATAGATTTAGCAAGCTAATTATATAAATAGTTGATTTGTAATTGCCTTACTAATGGAGTTATAGACGTTTAAATTACCTTACGCAGTGACACCTACTTATATTATAAAACATAATATCTGTTAATTATATAGATTAAATAAATTGTATTACAGTAGATGGCCCTTTGACAAAATATTAAATCATTAATAATTCAATAATTAATTGAATTAAGTGCAAATAAATATTTCTGGTCGATAAACAATGAATTAACCTTTATTTTAATTAATAAGTAATCCTAATTAATGCTCTAATTAAAAACTTCGATTTGAAACAGCGCTAAAAGTGCTGAACTATAACCTTCTCGCGATCACCAATAGATGGAAAAAAAATGGATATTATTAGCTCAGTAACAAACCAACATGGAAGGGGTTGGTAACTAGACTATAATATATTTTTTTAGGCCCTCTGCAGATTTGTGCCTTTATTGGATTTCTTCATCATTCTGCAATGTCCTGAATGCAGACTGAATGAAAAACGTGCTTCATTGCTTCCTCCTTGTGTTTCCTTGCATGGCAGACTTTTCTTTGAACGCTTCATTTCACTTCAGGTAAGTAGTACTACTCCAACATGTAAACAACCATCGATCTCTAAAGTTGTTTGCTTTTCTAATAGAGACATAGATGCTGTGCTAAGGAAAATGCTCAAATACTTTTTGGTAACAACACATCTCAAAGACAATTCATATACCTGGTACCTGCATTAATGCAGTAACCAAAAGTTAAATAGTCACACTTGTCAACAATCGATTGTTGAACATGTTATTCTTATAGGAGATGCTCCTGCAACCAAGATATGTGCAAAGTTGACTTCCTTTATTTGCAAAGAAAGTGGATGACATTACAAAATGCTAGTTGGAGTGAAAATATTGGAAAAAGTAAAAATATAAATTTTTCACCGGAAACCAATAGAGACTACAAGTATTTCTTTTTTCAACAGGACCCAGCAACACCCAAAAACCAATTCTTCCATTCTACATGATCCTTAGGGATATTAGAACACATTTCAGTACTAGTTGCAGTGTAAGTATTTGAAAAAATAGAAAATAGCATTTTTCATCAATAACCTGGAGAGACTAAAAGTATTTCTTTTTTCAACAGGACCCAGCAACACCCAAGCATCTATTCTTGCATTCTACATGATCCTTAGGCATAGTATTACACATCTGAGTGTCAGTTACAGTGAAAATATTTCAAAAAGTAAAAATACTATTGTTCATCATAAGCCCGGAGAGACTAAAAGTATTTCTTTTTTCAGCAGGACCCAGCAACACCCAAGCATCTATTCTTGCATTCTACATGATACATAGGCATAGTATTACACATCTGAGTGTCAGTTACAGTGAAAATACTTCAAAAAGCAAAAATACTATTTTTCATCATAAGCCCGGAGAGACTAAAAGTATTTCTTTTTTCAGGTGAACCCAGCAAGTCGCAAGTATATATTTTTGCAATCTACATGATCATTAGAGATAGTGTAACACATTTGAGTACCAGTAGCAGTGAAAATACTTGAAAAAGTAAAAATTCCATTTTTCACCAAAAACCTGGAGAGACTAAAAGTATTTCTTCTCTCAGGAGGACCCAGCAACACCCAAGAATCTATTTTTGCATTCTACATGATCCTTAGGCATAGTATTACTCATCTGAGTGTCAGTTACAGTGAAAATACTTCAAAAAGTAAAAATACTATTTTTCATCATAAGCCTGGAGAGACTAAAAGTATTTCTTTTTTCAACAGGACCCAGCAACACCCAAGCATCTATTCTTGCATTCTACATGATACATAGGCATAGTATTACACATCTGAGTGTCAGTTACAGTGAAAATACTTCAAAAAGTAAAAATACTATTTTTCATCATAAGCCCGGAGAGACTAAAAGTATTTCTTTTTTCAGGTGAACCCAGCAAGTCGCAAGAATATATTTTTGCAATCTACATAATCATTAGAGATAGTGTAACACATTTGAGTACCAGTAGCAGTGAAAATACTTGAAAAAGTAAAAATTCCATTTTTCACCAAAAACCTGGAGAGACTAAAAATATTTCTTCTCTCAGGAGGACCCAGCAACACCCAAGAATCTATTGTTGTTTCCTGCATAATCTTTACAGATAGTATAACACATATAAGTGACAATAGTAATGAAAATACTGGTAAAAATACAACTACAAATTTTCATAAATGAAGAAATGAGAAACTAAAATTATTTCTTCTTTCAGGAGGACCCAGCAAAACCTAGGAATCTATTCTTGATTTCTACATGATCCTAAGGGATAGTATAATATATTTGAATGTCATAAGCAAAGAAAATACTAAATATACAATTTTTACCAATAACCCCCGGAGAGACTAAAAGTATTTCCTCTTTCAGAACAACCCAGCAACACCCAAGAATCTATTTTTGCATTCTACATGTTGCTTAGAGATAGTATAGTACATCTGAGTGTTAGTTGCTGTAACAATACTTGAAAAAGTAAAATTACCATTTTTCATCAAAAACTTCGGAGAGACTAAAAGTATATCTTTTTTTTAGGAGAACCCAGCAACACCCAAGAACCTATTCTTCCATTCTACATGATCCTTAGGGATAGTATAACACATCTGATGACCAGTTGCAGTGAAACTGCTGAAAACTCTAACATACAAATAGTATAACAGCTAGCATAGTATATGAGCTTGTTATAGACGAATGGCTTAAGGCACGAATTTACAAACTTGTTTGAAAATATTTATTTATAGTCTTAAAGAATGATCCTTTCCCTTTCGGTTGCTTCCAAATTCATCAATATTGGTGAACTAATAAGAAAGTTATTAAACTTTTATGCGACGACGGTTTACGCTCATCGCATCGCATGTTCCCAATCATATCATAGTATTAAACCTTTTTTAGGCGAAAAGCTTACAAATCACAAATCTACCAATAGGCTCATTGGATGGGCCATACTTTTACCTTTAAAATTGCATATTCGCTGATCAATTGCCAGGAATAGTTATCTATTAATTAAAGAATAAGTAAATAGTAATTTACAAATTTTATAATAATAATGGAAGGGGTTGGTAACTAGACTATAATATAATTTTTTAGGCCCTCTGCAGATTATATATCAAAGCGTATAGTTCAGCCATTTTGGCGCTGTTCCAATCTTGACTTTATAATTACAACCATAATTAGAAATTCTTATTTACTAAAGTATTCATTATAGATTTAGCAAGCTAATTATATAAATAGTTGATTTGTAATTGCCTTACTAATGGAGTTATAGACGTTTAAATTACGTTACGCAGTGACACCTACTTATATTATAAAACATAATATCTGTTAATTATATAGATTAAATAAATTGTATTACAGTAGATGGCCCTTTGATAAAATATTAAATCATTAATAATTCAATAATTAATTGAATTAAGTGCAAATAAATATTACTGGTCGATAAACAATGAATTAACCTTTATTTTAATTAATAAGTAATCCTAATTAATGCTCTAATTAAAAACTTCGATTTGAAACAGCGCTAAAAGTGCTGAACTATAACCTTCTCGCGATCACCAATAGATGGACAAAAAATGGATATTATTAGCTCAGTAACAAACCAACATGGAAGGGGTTGGTAACTAGACTATAATATAATTTTTTAGTCCCTCTGCAGATTATATAACAAAGCGTATAGTTCAGCCATTTTGGCGCTGTTCCAATCTTGACTTTTTAATAAGAACCTTAATTAGAGATTCTTATTTACTAAAGTATTCATTATATATCTAGCAAGCTAATTATATAAATAGTTGATTTTTAATTGACTTATTAATGGAGTTATAGACGTTTAAATTACGTTACGCAGTGACACCTATTTATATTATAAAACATAATATCTGTTAATTATATAGATTAAATAAATTGTATTACAGTAGGTGGCGCTTTGACAAAATATTAAATCATTAATAATTCAATAATTAAGTGAGTTAAGTGCAAATAAATATTACTAATCGATAAGCAATGAAGTAGCCTTTATTTTAATTAATAGGTAATTCTAATTATTGCTCTAATTACATAATTCGATTTGGAACAGCGCCAAAAGTGCTGAACTATAATCATCAATGAATTCATTAGTTAAGTAACAAACCAACTTGATGGGTTTGCAACTAGACTATAATATAGTCTAGTTCAGCCTGTAAAAATCTTGATTTTTTAATTATCACCTTAATTAGAATTTCTCATATACTAAAACGTTAATTCTAGATTTGTGGTGCAAATTATATAAATAGTATATTTATAATTACCTTATTATGGAGTTATAGACGTTCGAATTATCTTATAGGTCGACAGCTGAAAAATGTAATTTAAAAATTTGAATTTAAAAAGTTATAAAAGTTTAATTTTTCGATAAACTTCTTTAAACAAGTTACATAAATTAATAATTTGTATTAAATGATATTGTTTAATAGCTTGAATACTTTAATGTGATATTAATGTTTTACAGATGAACATAACATAAGTTTTAATCAACAGTTAATTCTTTATTGGATTTCTTCATCATTCTGCAATGTCCTGAATGCAGACTGAATGAAAAACGTGCTTCATTGCTTCCTCCTTGTGTTTCCTTTTTTTTTCGAGTAATAAGCGAAAATTAAGTTTTTTTTAGTTTTTTGCAATTTACAGGAAAACCGTAAGACTTTACGTAATTCTCTCAACTGCTTATGAAAGAGCACTAGAATACGCAACAAATGACGTATTGAACGTTATTCAATCTTATCTGGTTTTCGAGTAATAAGCGAAAATTAAGTTTTTTTTTAGTTTTTTGCAATTTACAGGCAAACCGTAAGACTTTATGTAATTCTCTCAACTGCTTATGAAAGAGCACTAGAATACGCAACAAATGAGGTATTGAACGTTATTCAATCTTATCTGGTTTTCGAGTTATAAGAGAAAATTAAGTTTTTTTTTAGTTTTTTGCAATTTACAGGAAAACCGTAAGACTTTATGTAATTCTCTCAACTGCTTATGAAAGAGCACTAGAATACGCAACAAATGAGGTATTGAACGTTATTCAATCTTATCTGCTTTTCGAGTAATAAGCGAAAATTAAGTTTTTTTTTAGTTTTTTGCAATTTACAGGCAAACCGTAAGACTTTATGTAATTCTCTCAACTGCTTATGAAAGAGCACTAGAATACGCAACAAATGACGTATTGAACGTTATTCAATCTTATCTGGTTTTCGAGTAATAAGCGAAAATTAAGTTTTTTTTAGTTTTTTGCAATTTACAGGAAAACCGTAAGACTTTATGTAATTCTCTCAACTGCTTATGAAAGAGCACTAGAATACGCAACAAATGACGTATTGAACGTTATTCAATCTTATCTGGTTTTCGAGTAATAAGCGAAAATTAAGTTTTTTTTTAGTTTTTTGCAATTTACAGGAAAACCGTAAGACTTTATGTAATTCTCTCAACTGCTTATGAAAGAGCACTAGAATACGCAACAAATGAGGTATTGAACGTTATTCAATCTTATCTGGTTTTCGAGTTATAAGAGAAAATTAAGTTTTTTTTTAGTTTTTTGCAATTTACAGGCAAACCGTAAGACTTTATGTAATTCTCTCAACTGCTTATGAAAGAGCACTAGAATACGCAACAAATAACGTATTGAACGTTATTCAATCTTATCTGGTTTTCGAGTAATAAGCGAAAATTAAGTTTTTTTTTAGTTTTTTGCAATTTACAGGAAAACCGTAAGACTTTATGTAATTCTCTCAACTGCTTATGAAAGAGCACTAGAATACGCAACAAATGACGTATTGAACGTTATTCAATCTTATCTGGTTTTCGAGTAATAAGCGAAAATTAAGTTTTTTTTTAGTTTTTTGCAATTTACAGGAAAAGCGTAAGACTTTACGTAATTCTCTCAACTGCTTATGAAAGAGCACTAGAATACGCAACAAATGAGGTATTGAACGTTATTCAATCTTATCTGCTTTTCGAGTAATAAGCGAAAATTAAGTTTTTTTTTAGTTTTTTGCAATTTACAGGAAAACCGTAAGACTTTATGTAATTCTCTCAACTGCTTATGAAAGAGCACTAGAATACGCAACAAATGAGGTATTGAACGTTATTCAATCTTATCTGGTTTTCGAGTTATAAGAGAAAATTAAGTTTTTTTTTAGTTTTTTGCAATTTACAGGAAAACCGTAAGACTTTATGTAATTCTCTCAACTGCTTATGAAAGAGCACTAGAATACGCAACAAATGAGGTATTGAACGTTATTCAATCTTATCTGCTTTTCGAGTAATAAGCGAAAATTAAGTTTTTTTTTAGTTTTTTGCAATTTACAGGCAAACCGTAAGACTTTATGTAATTCTCTCAACTGCTTATGAAAGAGCACTAGAATACGCAACAAATGACGTATTGAACGTTATTCAATCTTATCTGGTTTTCGAGTAATAAGCGAAAATTAAGTTTTTTTTAGTTTTTTGCAATTTACAGGAAAACCGTAAGACTTTATGTAATTCTCTCAACTGCTTATGAAAGAGCACTAGAATACGCAACAAATGACGTATTGAACGTTATTCAATCTTATCTGGTTTTCGAGTAATAAGCGAAAATTAAGTTTTTTTTTAGTTTTTTGCAATTTACAGGAAAACCGTAAGACTTTATGTAATTCTCTCAACTGCTTATGAAAGAGCACTAGAATACGCAACAAATGAGGTATTGAACGTTATTCAATCTTATCTGGTTTTCGAGTTATAAGAGAAAATTAAGTTTTTTTTTAGTTTTTTGCAATTTACAGGAAAACCGTAAGACTTTACGTAATTCTCTCAACTGCTTATGAAAGAGCACTAGAATACGCAACAAATGACGTATTGAACGTTATTCAATCTTATCTGGTTTTCGAGTAATAAGCGAAAATTAAGTTTTTTTTTAGTTTTTTGCAATTTACAGGAAAACCGTAAGACTTTATGTAATTCTCTCAACTGCTTATGAAAGAGCACTAGAATACGCAACAAATGAGGTATTGAACGTTATTCAATCCTATCTGGTTTTCGAGTTATAAGAGAAAATTAAGTTTTTTTTTAGTTTTTTGCAATTTACAGGAAAACCGTAAGACTTTATGTAATTCTCTCAACTGCTTATGAAAGAGCACTAGAATACGCAACAAATGAGGTATTGAACGTTATTCAATCCTATCTGGTTTTCGAGTTATAAGAGAAAATTAAGTTTTTTTTTAGTTTTTTGCAATTTACAGGAAAACCGTAAGACTTTACGTAATTCTCTCAACTGCTTATGAAAGAGCACTAGAATACGCAACAAATGACGTATTGAACGTTATTCAATCTTATCTGGTTTTCGAGTAATAAGCGAAAATTAAGTTTTTTTTTAGTTTTTTGCAATTTACAGGAAAACCGTAAGACTTTACGTAATTCTCTCCACTGCTTATGAAAGAGCACTAGAATACGCAACAAATGACGTATTGAACGTTATTCAATCTTATCTGCTTTTCGAGTAATAAGCGATAATTAAGTTTTTTTTTAGTTTTTTGCAATTTACAGGAAAACCGTAAGACTTTATGTAATTCTCTCAACTGCTTATGAAAGAGCACTAGAATACGCAACAAATGACGTATTGAACGTTATTCAATCTTATCTGGTTTTCGAGTAATAAGCGAAAATTAAGTTTTTTTTTAGTTTTTTGCAATTTACAGGAAAACCGTAAGATTTTACGTAATTCTCTCAACTGCTTATGAAAGAGCACTAGAATACGCAACAAATGAGGTATTGAACGTTATTCAATCTTATCTGCTTTTCGAGTAATAAGCGAAAATTAAGTTTTTTTTTAGTTTTTTGCAATTTACAGGAAAACCGTAAGACTTTATGTAATTCTCTCAACTGCTTATGAAAGAGCACTAGAATACGCAACAAATGACGTATTGAACGTTATTCAATCTTATCTGGTTTTCGAGTAATAAGCGAAAATTAAGTTTTTTTTTAGTTTTTTGCAATTTACAGGAAAACCGTAAGACTTTATGTAATTCTCTCAACTGCTTATGAAAGAGCACTAGAATACGCAACAAATGACGTATTGAACGTTATTCAATCTTATCTGGTTTTCGAGTAATAAGCGAAAATTAAGTTTTTTTTTAGTTTTTTGCAATTTACAGGAAAACCGTAAGACTTTATGTAATTCTCTCAACTGCTTATGAAAGAGCACTAGAATACGCAACAAATGACGTATTGAACGTTATTCAATCTTATCTGGTTTTCGAGTAATAAGCGAAAATTAAGTTTTTTTTTAGTTTTTTGCAATTTACAGGAAAACCGTAAGACTTTATGTAATTCTCTCAACTGCTTATGAAAGAGCACTAGAATACGCAACAAATGAGGTATTGAACGTTATTCAATCCTATCTGGTTTTCGAGTTATAAGAGAAAATTAAGTTTTTTTTTAGTTTTTTGCAATTTACAGGAAAACCGTAAGACTTTATGTAATTCTCTCAACTGCTTATGAAAGAGCACTAGAATACGCAACAAATGACGTATTGAACGTTATTCAATCTTATCTGGTTTTCGAGTAATAAGCGAAAATTAAGTTTTTTTTTAGTTTTTGGAAATTTACAGGAAAACCGTAAGACTTTACGTAATTCTCTCAACTGCTTATGAAAGAGCACTAGAATACGCAACAAATGAGGTATTGAACGTTATTCAATCTTATCTGCTTTTCGAGTAATAAGCGAAAATTAAGTTTTTTTTTAGTTTTTTGCAATTTACAGGAAAACCGTAAGACTTTACGTAATTCTCTCAACTGCTTATGAAAGAGCACTAGAATACGCAACAAATGAGGTATTGAACGTTATTCAATCTTATCTGCTTTTCGAGTAATAAGCGAAAATTAAGTTTTTTTTTAGTTTTTTGCAATTTACAGGCAAACCGTAAGACTTTATGTAATTCTCTCAACTGCTTATGAAAGAGCACTAGAATACGCAACAAATAACGTATTGAACGTTATTCAATCTTATCTGGTTTTCGAGTAATAAGCGAAAATTAAGTTTTTTTTAGTTTTTTGCAATTTACAGGAAAACCGTAAGACTTTATGTAATTCTCTCAACTGCTTATGAAAGAGCACTAGAATACGCAACAAATAACGTATTGAACGTTATTCAATCTTATCTGGTTTTCGAGTTATAAGAGAAAATTAAGTTTTTTTTTAGTTTTTTGCAATTTACAGGAAAACCGTAAGACTTTACGTAATTCTCTCCACTGCTTATGAAAGAGCACTAGAATACGCAACAAATGACGTATTGAACGTTATTCAATCTTATCTGGTTTTCGAGTAATAAGCGAAAATTAAGTTTTTTTTTAGTTTTTTGCAATTTACAGGAAAACCGTAAGACTTTATGTAATTCTCTCAACTGCTTATGAAAGAGCACTAGAATACGCAACAACTGAGGTATTGAACGTTATTCAATCTTATCTGGTTTTCGAGTAATAAGCGAAAATTAAGTTTTTTTTTAGTTTTTTGCAATTTACAGGAAAACCGTAAGACTTTATGTAATTCTCTCAACTGCTTATGAAAGAGCACTAGAATACGCAACAAATGAGGTATTGAACGTTATTCAATCTTATCTGGTTTTCGAGTAATAAGCGAAAATTAAGTTTTTTTTTAGTTTTTTGCAATTTACAGGCAAACCGTAAGACTTTATGTAATTCTCTCAACTGCTTATGAAAGAGCACTAGAATACGCAACAAATAACGTATTGAACGTTATTCAATCTTATCTGGTTTTCGAGTAATAAGCGAAAATTAAGTTTTTTTTTAGTTTTTTGCAATTTACAGGCAAACCGTAAGACTTTATGTAATTCTCTCAACTGCTTATGAAAGAGCACTAGAATACGCAACAAATAACGTATTGAACGTTATTCAATCTTATCTGCTTTTCGAGTAATAAGCGAAAATTAAGTTTTTTTTTAGTTTTTTGCAATTTACAGGCAAACCGTAAGACTTTATGTAATTCTCTCAACTGCTTATGAAAGAGCACTAGAATACGCAACAAATAACGTATTGAACGTTATTCAATCTTATCTGGTTTTCGAGTAATAAGCGAAAATTAAGTTTTTTTTAGTTTTTTGCAATTTACAGGAAAACCGTAAGACTTTATGTAATTCTCTCAACTGCTTATGAAAGAGCACTAGAATACGCAACAAATAACGTATTGAACGTTATTCAATCTTATCTGGTTTTCGAGTTATAAGAGAAAATTAAGTTTTTTTTTAGTTTTTTGCAATTTACAGGAAAACCGTAAGACTTTACGTAATTCTCTCCACTGCTTATGAAAGAGCACTAGAATACGCAACAAATGACGTATTGAACGTTATTCAATCTTATCTGGTTTTCGAGTAATAAGCGAAAATTAAGTTTTTTTTTAGTTTTTTGCAATTTACAGGAAAACCGTAAGACTTTATGTAATTCTCTCAACTGCTTATGAAAGAGCACTAGAATACGCAACAAATGAGGTATTGAACGTTATTCAATCTTATCTGGTTTTCGAGTAATAAGCGAAAATTAAGTTTTTTTTTAGTTTTTTGCAATTTACAGGAAAACCGTAAGACTTTATGTAATTCTCTCAACTGCTTATGAAAGAGCACTAGAATACGCAACAAATGAGGTATTGAACGTTATTCAATCTTATCTGGTTTTCGAGTAATAAGCGAAAATTAAGTTTTTTTTTAGTTTTTTAAAATTTACAGGAAAACCGTAAGACTTTACGTAATTCTCTCAACTGCTTATGAAAGAGCACTAGAATACGCAACAAATGACGTATTGAACGTTATTCAATCTTATCTGGTTTTCGAGTAATAAGCGAAAATTAAGTTTTTTTTAGTTTTTTGCAATTTACAGGAAAACCGTAAGACTTTATGTAATTCTCTCAACTGCTTATGAAAGAGCACTAGAATACGCAACAAATGACGTATTGAACGTTATTCAATCTTATCTGGTTTTCGAGTAATAAGCGAAAATTAAGTTTTTTTTTAGTTTTTTGCAATTTACAGGAAAACCGTAAGACTTTATGTAATTCTCTCAACTGCTTATGAAAGAGCACTAGAATACGCAACAAATGACGTATTGAACGTTATTCAATCCTATCTGGTTTTCGAGTTATAAGAGAAAATTAAGTTTTTTTTTAGTTTTTTGCAATTTACAGGAAAACCGTAAGACTTTATGTAATTCTCTCAACTGCTTATGAAAGAGCACTAGAATACGCAACAAATGACGTATTGAACGTTATTCAATCTTATCTGGTTTTCGAGTAATAAGCGAAAATTAAGTTTTTTTTTAGTTTTTTGCAATTTACAGGAAAACCGTAAGATTTTACGTAATTCTCTCAACTGCTTATGAAAGAGCACTAGAATACGCAACAAATGAGGTATTGAACGTTATTCAATCTTATCTGCTTTTCGAGTAATAAGCGAAAATTAAGTTTTTTTTTAGTTTTTTGCAATTTACAGGCAAACCGTAAGACTTTATGTAATTCTCTCAACTGCTTATGAAAGAGCACTAGAATACGCAACAAATAACGTATTGAACGTTATTCAATCTTATCTGGTTTTCGAGTTATAAGAGAAAATTAAGTTTTTTTTTTAGTTTTTTGCAATTTACAGGAAAACCGTAAGATTTTACGTAATTCTCTCAACTGCTTATGAAAGAGCACTAGAATACGCAACAAATGAGGTATTGAACGTTATTCAATCTTATCTGCTTTTCGAGTAATAAGCGAAAATTAAGTTTTTTTTTAGTTTTTTGCAATTTACAGGCAAACCGTAAGACTTTATGTAATTCTCTCAACTGCTTATGAAAGAGCACTAGAATACGCAACAAATAACGTATTGAACGTTATTCAATCTTATCTGGTTTTCGAGTTATAAGAGAAAATTAAGTTTTTTTTTAGTTTTTTGCAATTTACAGGAAAACCGTAAGATTTTACGTAATTCTCTCAACTGCTTATGAAAGAGCACTAGAATACGCAACAAATAACGTATTGAACGTTATTCAATCTTATCTGGTTTTCGAGTTATAAGAGAAAATTAAGTTTTTTTTTAGTTTTTTGCAATTTACAGGAAAACCGTAAGACTTTACGTAATTCTCTCAACTGCTTATGAAAGAGCACTAGAATACGCAACAAATGACGTATTGAACGTTATTCAATCTTATCTGGTTTTCGAGTAATAAGCGAAAATTAAGTTTTTTTTAGTTTTTTGCAATTTACAGGAAAACCGTAAGACTTTATGTAATTCTCTCAACTGCTTATGAAAGAGCACTAGAATACGCAACAAATGACGTATTGAACGTTATTCAATCTTATCTGGTTTTCGAGTAATAAGCGAAAATTAAGTTTTTTTTTAGTTTTTTGCAATTTACAGGAAAACCGTAAGACTTTATGTAATTCTCTCAACTGCTTATGAAAGAGCACTAGAATACGCAACAAATGACGTATTGAACGTTATTCAATCTTATCTGGTTTTCGAGTAATAAGCGAAAATTAAGTTTTTTTTTAGTTTTTTGCAATTTACAGGAAAACCGTAAGACTTTATATAATTCTCTCAACTGCTTATGAAAGAGCACTAGAATACGCAACAAATGACGTATTGAACGTTATTCAATCTTATCTGGTTTTCGAGTAATAAGCGAAAATTAAGTTTTTTTTTAGTTTTTTGCAATTTACAGGAAAACCGTAAGACTTTATGTAATTCTCTCAACTGCTTATGAAAGAGCGCTAGAATACGCAACAAATGAGGTATTGAACGTTATTCAATCTTATCTGCTTTTCGAGTAATAAGCGAAAATTAAGTTTTTTTTAGTTTTTTGCAATTTACAGGAAAACCGTAAGACTTTATGTAATTCTCTCAACTGCTTATGAAAGAGCACTAGAATGCGCAATAAATGAGGTATTGAACGTTATTCAATCCTATCTGGTTTTCGAGTTATAAGAGAAAATTAAGTTTTTTTTTAGTTTTTTGCAATTTACAGGAAAACCGTAAGACTTTATGTAATTCTCTCAACTGCTTATGAAAGAGCACTAGAATGCGCAACAAATGAGGTATTGAACGTTATTCAATCCTATCTGGTTTTCGAGTAATAAGCGAAAATTAAGTTTTTTTTTAGTTTTTTGCAATTTACAGGAAAACCGTAAGACTTTATGTAATTCTCTCAACTGCTTATGAAAGAGCACTAGAATACGCAACAAATGACGTATTGAACGTTATTCAATCTTATCTGGTTTTCGAGTAATAAGCGAAAATTAAGTTTTTTTTTAGTTTTTTGCAATTTACAGGAAAACCGTAAGACTTTATGTAATTCTCTCAACTGCTTATGAAAGAGCACTAGAATACGCAACAAATGACGTATTGAACGTTATTCAATCTTATCTGGTTTTCGAGTAATAAGCGAAAATTAAGTTTTTTTTTAGTTTTTTGCAATTTACAGGAAAACCGTAAGACTTTATGTAATTCTCTCAACTGCTTATGAAAGAGCACTAGAATACGCAACAAATGACTTATTGAACGTTATTCAATCTTATCTGCTTTTCGAGTAATAAGCGAAAATTAAGTTTTTTTTTAGTTTTTTGCAATTTACAGGAAAACCGTAAGACTTTATGTAATTCTCTCAACTGCTTATGAAAGAGCACTAGAATACGCAACAAATGACGTATTGAACGTTATTCAATCTTATCTGGTTTTCGAGTAATAAGCGAAAATTAAGTTTTTTTTTAGTTTTTTGCAATTTACAGGAAAACCGTAAGACTTTATGTAATTCTCTCAACTGCTTATGAAAGAGCACTAGAATACGCAACAAATGACTTATTGAACGTTATTCAATCTTATCTGCTTTTCGAGTAATAAGCGAAAATTAAGTTTTTTTTAGTTTTTTGCAATTTACAGGAAAACCGTAAGACTTTATGTAATTCTCTCAACTGCTTATGAAAGAGCACTAGAATACGCAACAAATGAGGTATTGAACGTTATTCAATCCTATCTGGTTTTCGAGTTATAAGAGAAAATTAAGTTTTTTTTTAGTTTTTTGCAATTTACAGGAAAACCGTAAGACTTTATGTAATTCTCTCAACTGCTTATGAAAGAGCGCTAGAATACGCAACAAATGAGGTATTGAACGTTATTCAATCCTATCTGGTTTTCGAGTTATAAGAGAAAATTAAGTTTTTTTTTAGTTTTTTGCAATTTACAGGAAAACCGTAAGACTTTATGTAATTCTCTCAACTGCTTATGAAAGAGCACTAGAATACGCAACAAATGACTTATTGAACGTTATTCAATCTTATCTGCTTTTCGAGTAATAAGCGAAAATTAAGTTTTTTTTAGTTTTTTGCAATTTACAGGAAAACCGTAAGACTTTATGTAATTCTCTCAACTGCTTATGAAAGAGCACTAGAATACGCAACAAATGAGGTATTGAACGTTATTCAATCCTATCTGGTTTTCGAGTTATAAGAGAAAATTAAGTTTTTTTTTAGTTTTTTGCAATTTACAGGAAAACCGTAAGACTTTATGTAATTCTCTCAACTGCTTATGAAAGAGCACTAGAATGCGCAACAAATGAGGTATTGAACGTTATTCAATCCTATCTGGTTTTCGAGTAATAAGCGAAAATTAAGTTTTTTTTTAGTTTTTTGCAATTTACAGGAAAACCGTAAGACTTTATGTAATTCTCTCAACTGCTTATGAAAGAGCACTAGAATACGCAACAAATGACGTATTGAACGTTATTCAATCTTATCTGGTTTTCGAGTAATAAGCGAAAATTAAGTTTTTTTTTAGTTTTTTGCAATTTACAGGAAAACCGTAAGACTTTATGTAATTCTCTCAACTGCTTATGAAAGAGCACTAGAATACGCAACAAATGACTTATTGAACGTTATTCAATCTTATCTGCTTTTCGAGTAATAAGCGAAAATTAAGTTTTTTTTAGTTTTTTGCAATTTACAGGAAAACCGTAAGACTTTATGTAATTCTCTCAACTGCTTATGAAAGAGCACTAGAATACGCAACAAATGACTTATTGAACGTTATTCAATCTTATCTGCTTTTCGAGTAATAAGCGAAAATTAAGTTTTTTTTTAGTTTTTTGCAATTTACAGGAAAACCGTAAGACTTTATGTAATTCTCTCAACTGCTTATGAAAGAGCACTAGAATACGCAACAAATGACTTATTGAACGTTATTCAATCTTATCTGCTTTTCGAGTAATAAGCGAAAATTAAGTTTTTTTTAGTTTTTTGCAATTTACAGGAAAACCGTAAGACTTTATGTAATTCTCTCAACTGCTTATGAAAGAGCACTAGAATACGCAACAAATGAGGTATTGAACGTTATTCAATCCTATCTGGTTTTCGAGTTATAAGAGAAAATTAAGTTTTTTTTTAGTTTTTTGCAATTTACAGGAAAACCGTAAGACTTTATGTAATTCTCTCAACTGCTTATGAAAGAGCACTAGAATACGCAACAAATGACGTATTGAACGTTATTCAATCTTATCTGGTTTTCGAGTAATAAGCGAAAATTAAGTTTTTTTTTAGTTTTTTGCAATTTACAGGAAAACCGTAAGACTTTATGTAATTCTCTCAACTGCTTATGAAAGAGCACTAGAATACGCAACAAATGACGTATTGAACGTTATTCAATCTTATCTGGTTTTCGAGTAATAAGCGAAAATTAAGTTTTTTTTTAGTTTTTTGCAATTTACAGGAAAACCGTAAGACTTTATGTAATTCTCTCAACTGCTTATGAAAGAGCACTAGAATACGCAACAAATGACTTATTGAACGTTATTCAATCTTATCTGCTTTTCAAGTAATAAGCGAAAATTAAGTTTTTTTTAGTTTTTTGCAATTTACAGGAAAACCGTAAGACTTTATGTAATTCTCTCAACTGCTTATGAAAGAGCACTAGAATACGCAACAAATGAGGTATTGAACGTTATTCAATCCTATCTGGTTTTCGAGTTATAAGAGAAAATTAAGTTTTTTTTTAGTTTTTTGCAATTTACAGGAAAACCGTAAGACTTTATGTAATTCTCTCAACTGCTTATGAAAGAGCACTAGAATACGCAACAAATGAGGTATTGAACGTTATTCAATCCTATCTGGTTTTCGAGTAATAAGCGAAAATTAAGTTTTTTTTTAGTTTTTTGCAATTTACAGGAAAACCGTAAGACTTTATGTAATTCTCTCAACTGCTTATGAAAGAGCACTAGAATACGCAACAAATGAGGTATTGAACGTTATTCAATCCTATCTGGTTTTCGAGTTATAAGAGAAAATTAAGTTTTTTTTTAGTTTTTTGCAATTTACAGGAAAACCGTAAGACTTTATGTAATTCTCTCAACTGCTTATGAAAGAGCACTAGAATACGCAACAAATGAGGTATTGAACGTTATTCAATCTTATCTGCTTTTCGAGTAATAAGCGAAAATTAAGTTTTTTTTAGTTTTTTGCAATTTACAGGAAAACCGTAAGACTTTATGTAATTCTCTCAACTGCTTATGAAAGAGCACTAGAATACGCAACAAATGAGGTATTGAACGTTATTCAATCCTATCTGGTTTTCGAGTTATAAGAGAAAATTAAGTTTTTTTTTAGTTTTTTGCAATTTACAGGAAAACCGTAAGACTTTATGTAATTCTCTCAACTGCTTATGAAAGAGCACTAGAATACGCAACAAATGAGGTATTGAACGTTATTCAATCCTATCTGGTTTTCGAGTAATAAGCGAAAATTAAGTTTTTTTTTAGTTTTTTGCAATTTACAGGAAAACCGTAAGACTTTATGTAATTCTCTCAACTGCTTATGAAAGAGCACTAGAATACGCAACAAATGAGGTATTGAACGTTATTCAATCTTATCTGGTTTTCGAGTAATAAGCGAAAATTAAGTTTTTTTTTTAGTTTTTTGCAATTTACAGGAAAACCGTAAGACTTTATGTAATTCTCTCAACTGCTTATGAAAGAGCACTAGAATACGCAACAAATGAGGTATTGAACGTTATTCAATCCTATCTGGTTTTCGAGTTATAAGAGAAAATTAAGTTTTTTTTTAGTTTTTTGCAATTTACAGGAAAACCGTAAGACTTTATGTAATTCTCTCAACTGCTTATGAAAGAGCACTAGAATACGCAACAAATGAGGTATTGAACGTTATTCAATCTTATCTGCTTTTCGAGTAATAAGCGAAAATTAAGTTTTTTTTAGTTTTTTGCAATTTACAGGAAAACCGTAAGACTTTATGTAATTCTCTCAACTGCTTATGAAAGAGCACTAGAATACGCAACAAATGAGGTATTGAACGTTATTCAATCCTATCTGGTTTTCGAGTTATAAGAGAAAATTAAGTTTTTTTTTAGTTTTTTGCAATTTACAGGAAAACCGTAAGACTTTATGTAATTCTCTCAACTGCTTATGAAAGAGCACTAGAATACGCAACAAATGAGGTATTGAACGTTATTCAATCCTATCTGGTTTTCGAGTAATAAGCGAAAATTAAGTTTTTTTTTAGTTTTTTGCAATTTACAGGAAAACCGTAAGACTTTATGTAATTCTCTCAACTGCTTATGAAAGAGCACTAGAATACGCAACAAATGAGGTATTGAACGTTATTCAATCTTATCTGGTTTTCGAGTAATAAGCGAAAATTAAGTTTTTTTTTTAGTTTTTTGCAATTTACAGGAAAACCGTAAGACTTTATGTAATTCTCTCAACTGCTTATGAAAGAGCACTAGAATACGCAACAAATGAGGTATTGAACGTTATTCAATCCTATCTGGTTTTCGAGTTATAAGAGAAAATTAAGTTTTTTTTTAGTTTTTTGCAATTTACAGGAAAACCGTAAGACTTTATGTAATTCTCTCAACTGCTTATGAAAGAGCACTAGAATACGCAACAAATGACGTATTGAACGTTATTCAATCTTATCTGGTTTTCGAGTAATAAGCGAAAATTAAGTTTTTTTTTAGTTTTTTGCAATTTACAGGAAAACCGTAAGATTTTACGTAATTCTCTCAACTGCTTATGAAAGAGCACTAGAATACGCAACAAATGAGGTATTGAACGTTATTCAATCTTATCTGCTTTTCGAGTAATAAGCGAAAATTAAGTTTTTTTTTAGTTTTTTGCAATTTACAGGCAAACCGTAAGACTTTATGTAATTCTCTCAACTGCTTATGAAAGAGCACTAGAATACGCAACAAATAACGTATTGAACGTTATTCAATCTTATCTGGTTTTCGAGTAATAAGCGAAAATTAAGTTTTTTTTAGTTTTTTGCAATTTACAGGAAAACCGTAAGACTTTATGTAATTCTCTCAACTGCTTATGAAAGAGCACTAGAATACGCAACAAATGAGGTATTGAACGTTATTCAATCTTATCTGCTTTTCGAGTAATAAGCGAAAATTAAGTTTTTTTTTAGTTTTTTGCAATTTACAGGCAAACCGTAAGACTTTATGTAATTCTCTCAACTGCTTATGAAAGAGCACTAGAATACGCAACAAATGAGGTATTGAACGTTATTCAATCCTATCTGGTTTTCGAGTTATAAGAGAAAATTAAGTTTTTTTTTAGTTTTTTGCAATTTACAGGAAAACCGTAAGACTTTATGTAATTCTCTCAACTGCTTATGAAAGAGCACTAGAATACGCAACAAATGACGTATTGAACGTTATTCAATCTTATCTGGTTTTCGAGTTATAAGAGAAAATTAAGTTTTTTTTTAGTTTTTTGCAATTTACAGGCAAACCGTAAGACTTTATGTAATTCTCTCAACTGCTTATGAAAGAGCACTAGAATACGCAACAAATAACGTATTGAACGTTATTCAATCTTATCTGGTTTTCGAGTAATAAGCGCCACCTACTGTAATACAATTTATTTAATCTATATTATTAACAGATATTATGTTTTATAATATAAATAGGTGTCACTGCGTAACGTAATTTAAACGTCTATAACTCCATTAGTAAGTCAATTACAAATCAACTATTTATATAATTAGCTTGCTAGATATATAATGAATACTTTAGTAAATAAGAATCTCTAATTAAGGTTCTTATTAAAAAGTCAAGATTGGAACAGCGCCAAAATGGCTGAACTATACGCTTTGTTATATAATCTGCAGAGGGACTAAAAAATTATATTATAGTCTAGTTACCAACCCCTTCCATGTTGGTTTGTTACTGAGCTAATAATATCCATTTTTTGTCCATCTATTGGTGATCGCGAGAAGGTTATAGTTCAGCACTTTTAGCGCTGTTTCAAATCGAAGTTTTTAATTAGAGCATTAATTAGGATTACTTATTAATTAAAATAAAGGTTAATTCATTGTTTATCGACCAGTAATATTTATTTGCACTTAATTCAATTAATTATTGAATTATTAATGATTTAATATTTTATCAAAGGGCCATCTACTGTAATACAATTTATTTAATCTATATAATTAACAGATATTATGTTTTATAATATAAGTAGGTGTCACTGCGTAACGTAATTTAAACGTCTATAACTCCATTAGTAAGGCAATTACAAATCAACTATTTATATAATTAGCTTGCTAAATCTATAATGAATACTTTAGTAAATAAGAATTTCTAATTAAGGTTGTAATTATAAAGTCAAGATTGGAACAGCGCCAAAATGGCTGAACTATACGCTTTGATATATAATCTGCAGAGGGCCTAAAAAATTATATTATAGTCTAGTTACCAACCCCTTCCATTATTATTATAAAATTTGTAAATTACTATTTACTTATTCTTTAATTAATAGATAACTATTCCTGGCAATTGATCAGCGAATATGCAATTTTAAAGGTAAAAGTATGGCCCATCCAATGAGCCTATTGGTAGATTTGTGATTTGTAAGCTTTTCGCCTAAAAAAGGTTTAATACTATGATATGATTGGGAACATGCGATGCGATGAGCGTAAACCGTCGTCGCATAAAAGTTTAATAACTTTCTTATTAGTTCACCAATATTGATGAATTTGGAAGCAACCGAAAGGGAAAGGATCATTCTTTAAGACTATAAATAAATATTTTCAAACAAGTTTGTAAATTATCATTTATTTAGCAAATTTTACAAGTCGGTACAATACAAGCATGTTTTCTCTTAAGTAATCGATAAATATTCGTGTTAATTGATCAGCGAATATGCAAATTTAAAGGAAAAAGTATGGCCTATCCAATGAGCCCACTGGTAAATTCGTGCCTTAAGCCATTCGTCTATAACAAGCTCATATACTATGCTAGCTGTTATACTATTTGTATGTTAGAGTTTTCAGCAGTTTCACTGCAACTGGTCATCAGATGTGTTATACTATCCCTAAGGATCATGTAGAATGGAAGAATAGGTTCTTGGGTGTTGCTGGGTTCTCCTAAAAAAAAGATATACTTTTAGTCTCTCCGAAGTTTTTGATGAAAAATGGTAATTTTACTTTTTCAAGTATTGTTACAGCAACTAACACTCAGATGTACTATACTATCTCTAAGCAACATGTAGAATGCAAAAATAGATTCTTGGGTGTTGCTGGGTTGTTCTGAAAGAGGAAATACTTTTAGTCTCTCCGGGGGTTATTGGTAAAAATTGTATATTTAGTATTTTCTTTGCTTATGACATTCAAATATATTATACTATCCCTTAGGATCATGTAGAAAGCAAGAATAGATTCCTAGGTTTTGCTGGGTCCTCCTGAAAGAAGAAATAATTTTAGTTTCTCATTTCTTCATTTATGAAAATTTGTAGTTGTATTTTTACCAGTATTTTCATTACTATTGTCACTTATATGTGTTATACTATCTGTAAAGATTATGCAGGAAACAACAATAGATTCTTGGGTGTTGCTGGGTCCTCCTGAGAGAAGAAATACTTTTAGTCTCTCCAGGTTTTTGGTGAAAAATGGAATTTTTACTTTTTCAAGTATTTTCACTGCTACTGGTACTCAAATGTGTTACACTATCTCTAATGATTATGTAGATTGCAAAAATATATTCTTGCGACTTGCTGGGTTCACCTGAAAAAAGAAATACTTTTAGTCTCTCCGGGCTTATGATGAAAAATAGTATTTTTACTTTTTGAAGTATTTTCACTGTAACTGACACTCAGATGTGTAATACTATGCCTATGTATCATGTAGAATGCAAGAATAGATGCTTGGGTGTTGCTGGGTCCTGCTGAAAAAAGAAATACTTTTAGTCTCTCCGGGCTTATGATGAACAATAGTATTTTTACTTTTTGAAGTATTTTCACTGTAACTGACACTCAGATGTGTAATACTATGCCTAAGGATCATGTAGAATGCAAGAATAGATGCTTGGGTGTTGCTGGGTCCTGTTGAAAAAAGAAATACTTTTAGTCTCTCCAGGTTATTGATGAAAAATGCTATTTTCTATTTTTTCAAATACTTACACTGCAACTAGTACTGAAATGTGTTCTAATATCCCTAAGGATCATGTAGAATGGAAGAATTGGTTTTTGGGTGTTGCTGGGTCCTGTTGAAAAAAGAAATACTTGTAGTCTCTATTGGTTTCCGGTGAAAAATTTATATTTTTACTTTTTCCAATATTTTCACTCCAACTAGCATTTTGTAATGTCATCCACTTTCTTTGCAAATAAAGGAAGTCAACTTTGCACATATCTTGGTTGCAGGAGCATCTCCTATAAGAATAACATGTTCAACAATCGATTGTTGACAAGTGTGACTATTTAACTTTTGGTTACTGCATTAATGCAGGTACCAGGTATATGAATTGTCTTTGAGATGTGTTGTTACCAAAAAGTATTTGAGCATTTTCCTTAGCACAGCATCTATGTCTCTATTAGAAAAGCAAACAACTTTAGAGATCGATGGTTGTTTACATGTTGGAGTAGTACTACTTACCTGAAGTGAAATGAAGCGTTCAAAGAAAAGTCTGCCATGCAAGGAAACACAAGGAGGAAGCAATGAAGCACGTTTTTCATTCAGTCTGCATTCAGGACATTGCAGAATGATGAAGAAATCCAATAAAGGCACAAATCTGCAGAGGGCCTAAAAAAATATATTATAGTCTAGTTACCAACCCCTTCCATGTTGGTTTGTTACTGAGCTAATAATATCCATTTTTTTTTCCATCTATTGGTGATCGCGAGAAGGTTATAGTTCAGCACTTTTAGCGCTGTTTCAAATCGAAGTTTTTAATTAGAGCATTAATTAGGATTACTTATTAATTAAAATAAAGGTTAATTCATTGTTTATCGACCAGAAATATTTATTTGCACTTAATTCAATTAATTATTGAATTATTAATGATTTAATATTTTGTCAAAGGGCCATCTACTGTAATACAATTTATTTAATCTATATAATTAACAGATATTATGTTTTATAATATAAGTAGGTGTCACTGCGTAAGGTAATTTAAACGTCTATAACTCCATTAGTAAGGCAATTACAAATCAACTATTTATATAATTAGCTTGCTAAATCTATAATGAATACTTTAGTAAATAAGAATTTCTAATTACGGTTCTAATTAAAAAGTCAAGATTGGAACAGCGCCAAAATGGCTGAACTATACGCTTTGATATATAATCTGCAGAGGGCCTAAAAAAATATATTATAGTCTAGTTACCAACCCCTTGCGATGCGATGAGCGTAAACCGTCGTCGCATAAAAGTTTAATAACTTTCTTATTAGTTCACCAATATTGATGAATTTGGAAGCAACCGAAAGGGAAAGGATCATTCTTTAAGACTATAAATAAATATTTTCAAACAAGTTTGTAAATTATCATTTATTTAGCAATTTTTACAAGTCGGTACAATACAAGCATGTTTTCTCTTAAGTAATCGATAAATATTCGTGTTAATTGATCAGCGAATATGCAAATTTAAAGGAAAAAGTATGGCCTATCCAATGAGCCCACTGGTAAATTCGTGCCTTAAGCCATTCGTCTATAACAAGCTCATATACTATACTGCTAGCTGTTATACTATTTGTATGTTAGACTTTTCAGCAGTTTCACTGCAACTGGTCATCAGATGTGTTATACTATCCCTAAGGATCATGTAGAATGGAAGAATAGGTTCTTGGGTGTTGCTGGGTTCTCCTAAAAAAAGATATACTTTTAGTCTCTCCGAAGTTTTTGATGAAAAATGGTGTATTGTTACAGCAACTAACACTCAGATGTACTATACTATCTCTAAGCAACATGCAGAATGCAAAAATAGATTCTTGGGTGTTGCTGGGTTGTTCTGAAAGAAGAAATACTTTTAGTCTCTCCGGGGGGGTTATTGGTAAAAATTGTATATATAGTATTTTCTTTGCTTATGACATTCAAATATATTATACTATCCCTTAGGATCATGTAGAAAGCAAGAATAGATTCCTAGGTTTTGCTGGGTCCTCCTGAAAGAAGAAATAATTTTAGTTTCTCATTTCTCATTTTTTTTTTATGAAAATTTGTAGTTGTATTTTTACCAGTATTTTCATTACTATTGTCACTTATATGTGTTATACTATCTGTAAAGATTATGCAGGAAACAACAATAGATTCTTGGGTGTTGCTGGGTCCTCCTGAGAGAAGAAATACTTTTAGTCTCTCCAGGTTTTTGGTGAAAAATGGAATTTTTACTTTTTCAAGTATTTTCACTGCTACTGATACTCAAATGTGTTACACTATCTCTAATGATCATGTAGATTGCAAAAATATATACTTGCGACTTGCTGGGTTCACCTGAAAAAAGAAATACTTTTAGTCTCTCCGGGCTTATGATGAAAAATAGTATTTTTACTTTTTGAAGTATTTTCACTGTAACTGACACTCAGATGTGTAATACTATGCCTAAGGATCATGTAGAATGCAAAAATAGATTCTCGAGTATTGCTGGGTTCACCTGAAACAAGAAATACTTTTAGTCCTCTCTGGGTTTTTGGTGAAAAATGGAATTTTTATATTTTCACTGCAACTGGTGCTCAAATGTGTTACACTATCTCTAATGATCATGTAGATTGCAAAAATATATTCTTGCGACTTGCTGGGTTCACCTGAAAAAAGAAATACTTTTAGTCTCTCTGGGCTTATATGAAAAATAGTATTTTTACTTTTTGAAGTATTTTCACTGTAACTGACACTCAGATGTGTAATACTATGCCTATGTATCATGTAGAATGCAAGAATAGATGCTATGGCGTTGCTGGATCCTCCTGAACAAACAAATATTTTTAGTCTGCCTCTCTAGGTTATTGATGAAAAATGCTATTTTTTATTTTTTCAAATACTTACACTACAACTAGTACTCAAATGTGTTATATTATTCCTAAGGATCATGTAGAATGCAAAAATAGATTCTCGAGTATTGCTGGGTCCTCCTGAAATAAGAAATACTTTTAGTCTCTCAAGGGTTTTTGGTGAAAATTGTATTTTTACTTTTTCAAGTACTTTCACAGCAACTGGTACTCAAATGTGTTATGCTATCTCTAAAGATCATACAGGAAGCGACAATAGATGCTTGGACATTGCTGGATTCTCCTGAAAGAAGAAATACTTTTAGTCTCTTTGAGATTTTGGTGAAAATAGTATTTTTACTATGTTCAGTATTTTTATTTGCTTCTGAGATTCAGTTGAGTTAAGGATCATGTAGAAAGCAAGAATAGGTTATTGGGTGTTGCTGGGTCCTCCAGAAAGAAGAAATACTTTTAGTCTCTTTGGATTTTTGCAGAAAATATGTATTTTTACTTTTTCTAGTAATTTCACTGTAACTAGTACCCAAATGTGTTCTACTATCTCTATAGATCATGTAGGAAACAATAATAGATTCTTGGGTGTTGCTGGGTCCTCCTGAAAGAAGAAATTATTTTAGTCTCTTCGAGCTTATGATGAGAAATAGTATTATCACTCCAACTGACACTCAGATGTGTTATACCATGCCTATGTATCATGTAGAATGCAAAAATAGATGCTTTGGCGTTGCTGGATACTCTTGAACAAAGAAATACTTTTAGTCTCTCTGGGACTTTTGTTGAAAATTGCATTTTTACTTTATCCATTATTTTTACTGCTACTGACACTCAGATGTGTTATACTATCCCTAGTGATAATGTAGGAAGCAACATTGAATTCTGGAGTGTTGCTGGGGCCTCCTGAAAGTAGAAATACTTTTAGTCTCTTGAGTTTTTGGTGAAAAATGGTATTTTTACTTTTTAAAGTATATTGACTACAACTGGTACTCAAATGTGTTATACTATCTCTATAGATCATGTAGGAGGCAACAATAGATTCTTGAGTGTTGCTGGGTCCTCCAGAAAGAAGAAATACTTTTAGTCTCTCTGGGTTGTTAATGAAAAATTGTGTTTTTACTTTTTCAATTATTTTCACTACAACTGGTACTCAAATGTAATATAGTATCTCTAAAGATTATGCAGAAAACATTAATAGATGCTTGGGCATTGCTGGGTTCTCATGAAAGAAGAAATGCTTGTAGTCTCTCAGTGATTTTCTTGAAAAGTTGTAATTTTACTTTTTCTAGTAATTTCACTGCAACTACCATTTTGTAATGTCTTCCACTTTGTTTGCAAATAAAGGAAGTCAACTATGCACATCTTTTGGCTGCAGGAGCATCTCCTATAAGAATAACATGTTCACCAATCGATTGTTGGCAAGTTGACCATTTACCTTTTGGGTACTATCCATTAAAGCAGATATCTATATGAATTGACTTCAATGTGTTGTTACCAAAAAGTATTTGAAGCATTTTCCATTGCACAGCATCTGTCTATCTATTAGAAAAGCAAACAACTTTAGTGATCGGTGGTTATTAACATGTTGGAGTGGTACTTGCCTGAAGTGAAATGAAGCGCTCAAAGAAAAGTCTGCGATGCAAGGAAATACAAGGAGGAAGCAATGAAGCACGTTCTTTATTCAGTCTGCATTCAGGACATTGCAGAATGAAGAAGAAATCCAATAAAGCCAGATGAACTTGCTGTGTGACAGCTCACTGACAAGTATGACAGTTCTCACACATTCACTCACACATTCTCATTCTTAGGTACTGCCAACTTAAATCCGTATCCTCTCATATTTTTTTATTACCAACATAAATCCCATATACCTCCACGCTACTCCTAGTCTCCTAGTGTAAATCGAAATTTTCTGGAATTTTCGCGATTTAGGTGTGGGGGGGGACTTACGATGCGATGAGCGTAAACCGTCGTCGCGAAAAAGTTTGATAACTTTCTTATTAGTTGACCAATTTTGATGAATTTGGTAGGGATCGAAAGCGAAAGAATCATTCTTTAAAATATGAGTAAGTAATTTCAAAAAAATATGAAAATTACCATTTATTTAGCAATTATTTCTCTGTTTCGTTACAAACAAAGCTTAAACAATGTGGAGTGGAATGTTGTAGTAATAGTAGTACTACTTCTTACTATTGACATTACGTTGAGCAAACAAACGGCAGCTCTGCTACTATATTGGTTTTGCAACGGGGAAACCTGAAACGCAAAATTAGCCAAAAGTCCATACAGTTATATATGTTTTGGTCTATACATAAATAGTTTATTATGTATAACATATGTAATATATATATATATATATATAGAATACGTAACATGTATATTTACATCGAAACAAATTTATAATAGACTACATATTACATTCACCGTAACATCGAGAAATATTAACAAAAAATTGTGGAAACTTCAATAAAAGACATATACATAATTCATGTCTTGCTATCTATCATTCCTTTCATATAGTTATATAATAATAGTAGTAATAAATAGTATTTTTCATTTCAATTTTAATAAGCTATTGCTCAATATGAACAATGCAATGTATAATCTTTTGTATTTATTTATATTTCATATATTTATATAAATTTAATATATATATATTTATTTTTCTTCTTATTTCTATAATATAATAAACTCCATTTGAATCTTTTCCTTTTGTCGGTTTTCTTATTCAACCAGTTGAGAAAACTGACGTCTCCAAATTATAGTTTAGTTTATATATATTTTTGAAACCCGTTCACCTCTAGGCCTATTCAGTATATCATTATTAATATTATTATGGGATACAATAAGATGGATCGTTTTTTATTTAATATTGCGATCAAATTCGTCTTCGAAATGGTCGCGATTCATTAAAGAAAATTAATAATAATGGCATCGACAACAAAATAGCAAGAGTTCAAAGAAAATAGTTTAAAATTCTTAATCAGCAACTTAAAGTCTATAGCAGAAGAACTGCGGTTGTTAGGAAAATTGTTTTAGCATCCACAAAGAGATCTTTGAACTGTTTCAGTGAACTCTTAGAATCGAATTTCTGTACGGAATTTGGCACGCAGCAAAGCGGAGGATACGATCTAAGCTTAACCGCTCATCCTGAATATTCGGGTAATCCGGAACAAAACTCCCCTAAAAAGAAAAAAAAAAACGTAGAAAAATTGTGGTCAGTCGTGAGCCTAAAATAACTTGAAGCTAAAGAAAAAAAAATCTTTTGAAAGAGCGAAAAACATCGATTTTTTGCGTATTGTCGGTCTCCCATCAAGTAAACTATACAGTACATCCTTAAACAGTCTTACATTGATTTTACATTAAATGAAAAAACCCAATTCTTTCGTAATTTCTCTCTTCCTATTTATACATAATAATAATAAAGTACACAGATATGTCTAAATGTGTTTTTCTTATTCACTTTCTCAATATTTTTTTTTAGTTCTTGATACCTTGATATTCTTCCTCTCTATATATATATACCACAAAAAAAAAACATAACATCTCTAATCCACATTTATAATTTTAGTATAATTTCTTAATTAATATATAGATTTATATATATATGTATATAATAATTTCAATTTATATTTAAAATATATTCTTCACTTTTAGATTTCTTCCTTTTTTTGTTTTGTTTATCTATAATTTATTTATTAGTGTTTAATTTTAAAAAAATGCTGCTGTATAAAACGTACAAACTGGGAACGTTTCACTATTATAGACTATATGAATTAGTTGCAAAAAACTAGTTTCTTTTTTAAGTTCTGTTTATCTTAAAGAAGCGAAGATTTTAATTTGGTTTCTTTCAAGAAAAAGGATTTTGAAAAATTGGAAAACTCGCGTAGATGGAGAAAAAGATTTTTTTTGGACCGATGCAACTATATTGAAAGTTCTTCAACTACATTCAAAATGTTTAGCATCATTTAAAACTATATATATTTTTTAATTTAAAATGGATTAAATAATATTTTACATTATGTAATATTTTTATTTTAGTAATAATTGATGATGAATGAATTTTGCAGAATGTTGATATGTTGTTTCGAATTTGATGATTTTTATTTCGAAGATAGTTGAAGGATGTTTGTTTAGTTTTTGAGTTGCGGTTGCATCAGTTTGTTAGATTACATGTAGAAATTAGTATTTATTTATATTTATGTATATCACTTAACGTATAGTAATAATCTTATTTATTTGTGTATTTTTTTCTTTGCAAAAATGTAAGTAGTATTTCTTGGTCGGTGGTTTTTGTTGTCCATGTCCTTATTTTTGTTGTTGTTGTTGCTGTAAGGATGTGCTCCGTCGCTTCAATCTCTCTGGGTCTTTGTCGGTGGTTGTCGGTGTTTTGTCGGTGTCGGCTGTCCTTCATGTCCACGATGGCGGAGGTCGGGCGCCGACGGGCGACCGTCAGAAGGACGAATCGAAGACCGCCATCGAGGTGGAAATGTCGACGTCCATGCGACAGCATTCGAGGAACTCGTCCAGCGTGACGACCCCGTCCTGATTCTTATCCATTTTCTGAAAAACGAGAGCAGAGAGGGTTCGGTGTGCGTGGGCGTGAATTGGGGCGCCGGGTGCGTGGTGCTCGCGCGGACTGTTATATACTTGGAATATGCGATCGACCTTCTCTTTGACGGTGTCGTCGTCGATGCAGGGCTCGGCCAGCTTACCCATGAGGTCGTACACCGCCGAAACGATGTCGGTCATCTCTTCGCGCGTTATGCAACCGTCACCGTTTATGTCGTACAGCGTGAACGCCCATCGGAGCTTCTCGTCCAGCGATCCCCTCGACAGGATCGACAGATTCTGCACGAAATCCTGCAAGCAACGAAACGAATACCGACACATCAAATGCTGTGTTACGTCCGACATCAAAGAGCATCACATCATAAATACACACCGAGCGCAAGCAAATCTGCCTCCGATCCATCAGCGACGACGACAGATACAGCGCTAATACCCAACATAATCTCTGGTTAATGAGACCACCTACTAAACCCATCAAAAGCTCGCTCTTCGTTTCATCTCGAAAGCTACGAAAAATGCATGCAAACATTCAACCTAAATAATACCTGTTTTCCCACTCAAAACACAAACCCTATACAATAGCTATTTTAATAAAGCTTCAATTAAATTATGATCCAATTGTAAACTGTAATAAGCCTATAGTTATAGTAATAATATAGTTTAAAATAGTTTTGGTGTTTCTGTTGCAATTTTATGCTGCACAATGTAAAATCGAAATATTACGAAATATCAAAGCAACTCCCGTATCTCTATATTAAGGCCGTTCGCTCCATGTAGCATGTATGAAAGCTTTTAAAGGCATTGCAATAAAGCAGCAAAATCCGGCTTCCCCCGCATATAAATAAGCTCACTGCAACATATACGTATTTTCCAAAAAAAGGGATTCATCAAAAGAGAAACAAATTTTCGTTTCAGCAGTTTAAATTAATAAACCGGAAAAAACGCGTATAAATTTGAGGGAGAAAAATGGGCGCGGGAGGAAAGGGAGTAATTTAATTTTTCTATCTGAAATAAAGTGCGCTTCGCTCGGTGTAATAATAATAATAATTTATAGAGAGGACCTTCCTGTCCTGTTGTTTTACGACTCGCAACGGCGGAATGAATAGCTCTTCGTTTTTCCGGTACGCGCGTTTATGCGTGCTCACTTTTTACCCGGTTTTATTACAGTTTTCTTTCTATACATTTTTTTCTAGTGAATTATTTAGTAATAACACTTAAGTTGACGCACCTGGCGATTACATAAAAGAACTTTACGATACGATCATCAAAAATTTATTCCAATTTTGTAATGATCGAACATTTTCTGCAAAATAATTATTTGAAAATCTGTTGCCGTTTAATAATTGAATTATTATGTATGCTTAATTAATTTTGCAAATAATTATAGTGTCGCAAAAATCGTTTCTGCACTTTGATGGATCGATTAGCAAACGTTTTTCGACACTTTCTCTCCAATTCCGACCTGTTGATTCCGACCCTCTGTTCCACCCCTAATGAGGGGCCTCACGAGAGAACGGGGGGGGGTTGTGGATGTAGCAGCAACCCTAAATTAACCAGAAGCAATTAATCGCGGTAGCCGGATGCAATTGGTCGTTCAACCGAGAAAGAAAGAAAGAGCAAAAGAAAAATGTTCGTTGCAAATTCCTCCCGGTTATTTTTTTGAATTTATGAAATAATGCGATGAGGAGGGTAGAAAGTAATGAGTTCCCTTCCGCTCGGCTTCACCGGCTCTCTCTCTCTTTCCTCTTGTTAGACTATTTTTTTTCTCTTCATCTCCCTTCTTTTCTATTGCAGGAATGTATGAGTAAACCGGGGTAAAAGACTCGGCTATTTATCTTCGTTGCAGCGGCTTTAGCTCTCAGAGAGAAAGAGAGACTAGAGAAGAAAAAACACAAATGGAATAATTGTATAAACAAGTTGTTTTTTTTTTCACTTTTGATTGATGCTTTTGCGTGTAGTGTATAGTGAAGGTTCTATGGATTAAGGTATGAAAGGATCCGGTTGTTCCTCATTAGAATATTCTATATTTAGAGTTGAGTTACGCGGAGCAAGTGGAGAATTAGTCTTCCAATTACGCTTTGGAGGAATCTCGACGTGAGTTGAAGTACGTGCATCTAGTTACATTAGATTAGACCGCAAATATAAGTGAGTTACAATATTATATTATGTATAAGGTTTCAATTAGATTAAAGGATTCATATGAAAGAAAACTTGTCTCCTTTAAATAAGTGCTTCAATTATAATTTAAATTAGTTTCGATTCACCGTGCGAAAATTAGTTCGTCGTGTCGAGGCGAAGCTCGTGTCCCAATCCGCATTAAAGTAACTCGCGTCTAGTCTCTCTTCTCTTCCTCTGGGAGGACTCAAGTACGAAAACTTTTTAACATGAGAAGTAGGAAAAGAAAAAACTTGTATAGTGTACACGAAGAGAGAAGAAAAAATTGAGGTCCTTGGGCCCTTTAGGCCGCTTTATATCATTTTGATTTATACGAGACGCATTCGTGCGCTGCGCCCTTTTTCCGGGTATAATTTACTGCCCGACTAAGGCGAAACCGATTTCAGTTACTAAATTACGCGTTTCACTTTTCGCTTCATCCCTGAAGGAGCGAGCGAGTGAGAGAGAGAGAGTACTGAAACTACAACTACAAAAAAAAACTACAAGACACACACAGTTTGCTAATAATTCGTGACAATTTATGGAATTCCTTAAACTTAATGGAATGTCTGCGCTGCGTTTATCACCGAATAATCTATTCTGGAGAACAGCCAGACTAGACTGCTTTCGTGCATGTATATGAATTACATATTCCAGCGTGCACAAAGGACACGAAATACGTCTGTGCTTTGCAAATAATCTAATTTGAATTAATCCGACTGGAAATATCATCGTAATTCCTAGACTACACAAAATCATACTACAAAGCCAAATATTTTGCATACAATCAACAATAATCTATTTAGTTAATAGAACATTAATTTAGTTAATTAGCAATGATTACAGTCCTATAAATAATAAGAAATATATTTTTTTTTGTAAATTATGTAAATATTATTTCTATTCTAGGAACCGGCGCATCCGTCGAACGCGATAAGTGATTCGACGTTGTCACGGAGATAATGTGCGGTTGTCATGGAGACGAGTCTCATTGCATTTGTTCCTCTTGTTTCGAGGTTATGGCGTTTCGCTCGTAATGGCCGAGTGCCGTCAATCTCAATTTCCGTTTCCGGGTGTATCGAACGCGAACAAAGTTACGAGCATATTTCCTACATTCGAAGCTTTGACGATAAACTTCTTTGATATTTTTTCCATTTATTCTTTTTATTAAATACATGTAGTTATTTGAAATTGAAATGCTTTTTATTCGTAACTTTTCGTAATTAAATTCCTCTTAAACAAAAGGTGGACGCGCCGGGTATCAATAACTTTAAATAATGAAAAAAAACTTTTTTTTTAATGAAAAAAAAAAACTAATTATTTTAGATATATTTAAAGTCTAAAAATAAATTGAGAGAAATGGAATAAAAAATATAAGGGGAGAAGTGGGTTGCGCGTTGGACAGGAGAAGAGAAGAGGAAGAGGAGGATCGTGATCAATCAATTTGACACGCGAGATGGGCGACTCGGATGATGGTGCATCATTACAGCGAGAAACACCCTTCGCACTCTAAAAATATACTTTCATTACGAAATAGATACGAGAAAAAATAAACCAAGTGGATGAAAAAAATTGGAACGAAAAATACACATGTAGATAGGAAAAGCGCGGAGGAGAGGAGAAAACACGGCAAGATGCAATCTATTAATTAGTACGTGTCCCATCCTGTTTTCGTTCGCCGAGGAAATTAATTATTTCCCAAGGCAAAAACTTCCGTTTCGCGAAGAAAAAAACGAAAAGAAAAATAAAGTAGTTTAAATTCTTAATGAAAGTCTTCATTAAAGCAACAAACGAATTGAACAAGTGTAAAGAAAATTAAAAAAAAAAATGAATACGGTGCACTCTGTGAGACAACGATGGAAGTTAAAGAAACAAATTGCGAAAATCGATTGTAAAAAAGGGGTTTTATGTTTGCGGACTTTACTAACAAAATGGGGAACAACAAAGGGATTTTTTGTGGTTCGCTTTGTGCCCTTTCATCAAAGTCCTGAAGAGTAATCTCGAGCTGTTTCGTTACAATGTAATGTAAATAAAATGAGCGCGCTCGTATAATTGCAGAGACTTATTACTTTCGTTGTATTCAAAGCCAAAGTTAACTGAAATTTGTAGAATGTACAATTCTTTTCATTTACAATTATTTATCAATTTAATATAATATTTATTATAATTGTGCTTGAATTAAATGAAAAAAAAATATCTAAAAATATGGAAATTTTTGGTGGATGCGCCGGGTACGGATATGATATTTTTTTAAATATTTTATAATTAAATTTATTTTTTATTCATGGTTTGTATAACTCTTTGAATACCGAATTTGCTTACTGAAGCTAAAATTAAAAGATACGCAAAGTGATATAATTGCGGCATGTGCAAAAATAACGAGGCGACGACTGCAAGAGGCTATTAGCAATGTAAATTTCGTGAAAACGTTTCGGTGCGAATGCGGATAGTAATTATCGAGTTCTTGCGGATTTGGTGAAGGGCTTAAACTGCGCGACACCCGCATCCAGTCGTGCTGAAGACATTTACATCGAAAAGAGAAGAGGAACACCGTTTCGGTTTTCATTTTGCAATGCGGAGAAATTTGCATTCCTGGAGCGTTCCGATAGCTTTGTCGCTTCGCCGTTTCGTCAGATAACACACCCATCTCGTGTTCGAAGAATGAAATGAGGGCAAAAAGGGCAGTTTAAAATCAGGATGACATGTTTAGTGGATGCGATTAAGATCTCGACTGCCGTTTTATGCTAAAAAAAAAACCGAATAAAAGAAAAGACGATACTTTTCGCTTCGACAATCTCGTGAGAAAAAGCACTTTGAGTGAATAGAAGGTTCGTGCATTTTGGATTTGGTGGATGCGCCGGGTAATATTGAGATTACCCGGCGCATCCACCAAATCCATTATGCTAATATCATTTGTATTTTATAAAGTGTAATAAGAATAAAATAGTATTTTTCTCTTTAAAAGGTTTGTTTATATATTAGAGACTTATTTTAATAATTTAAAACACTTAATGTATGTATTATTAAAAAAATTAATTTAATTTATGGTGGATGCGCCGGGATTTTTCTCCCTCGAATTATTATTTTTTTTAATTTTGCATCTATCAAAGTAAATATTTTTATATAATAAATAAACTAGTTAAATGCAAATGTTAGTTCAAATATTTATCCTGAGCCACACACAAACAAAGAGAGAAAACCGTTGTTTATGATGCAATTATATAAAGGCAAACAATACAAGGGGTTATCCGTGTCTGCGGCAAAAGTTTTATTTACCTCGTTAATCCGAGTGGGAGAGATGCACGAACGCACACTTCCACCTCATTAATCCGAGCTAATTAAAAATTTCAGAGCAACAAAAAAAAAAGTGTGAAAGAAAGAAAAGTGAGACTCTTACCTCGAAGCTGATGAGTCCGCTGTGATCCTGGTCGAGGGTGTTGAAGACGTAATGTGCGTATTGGCTCGTGTTTGCTGCGACAAAAGAAGAAAGAGACGATCACAAAAAGAAGGGAAGGAGGCGATAAGCGAGAAAGAAGGGAAGGCGCAAAGAGAGATCGAAATCAGAAAGCAACCTCATAAATTCTGATATCAGCGCTTTTAATGGCCCCCGAACGAGCATAAATCACCGCGAAATTAGTTAATGTTGCCTTTAGCAAAACTCCGGCGTATATAAATCATGAATGCATGCGTACACTATGAAAAGGAAGAGTTTTGTCCTTTCCGCATTCTGTTTTCCATTTTCTACCTTATTTTTCATGCAAAGATAGTTTTTTTTTTGCTGGATGAAAATCGCGAATGATTTATACCTAATTACCTGTCCTTCCGAACGCCGAACACGCGCGCCGCAGATAGCTTTATCTTCAGCATGTTTTGCACATCCCCAAAATCCTTTATATCTATTACACATTTCACATTCCTACCACAGTTTCAAACGCACGAAAAGAATACAAGATTTTCTTTTTTTCATATTTTCCGCTATATAAAAATGAATAATTCAAGCTGCGCCATAATAAAAAAATTAATAATTTAAAATTTATCAAATCTGTAAGTATTTCCGATTCTTTAAAGACTAAAGTATCGGTTTCAGCTACGTTATCGACGAAAGCGGATAAACTTTGAAAGATTTCGCATCATCTCTTAACTCCATTACTTCGGTAGATGGAAAATATTCCCAAGGTGATAATTGCCACCGGGACTCGATAATAACAGCGCCGGAGAGAGAGAAAACTTTCCTTCAGACAAATACATTTATAAAATTCAACCTGAAGAATTTCCACAGCAAAGTTTAAAAGATCTCGAACAGAAATTCGCGAAGATTACTTTCCGCAGGATCAAAACGTTTGCATTGTAAATCCCATCTAATAAACCTGACGACGACGATGATGGAATTTTTCGTTTCCTTCAACGCCTTTACGACCCTTCCACATACATTGATAACAGTGGAGCGCAGTTAAAGATAGCTTTATGGACTTCGACATTGTAGCATTTTTCGCTTGCTAAATAATTACGTTCCGAATAAAATATAAATAAAATTGAAGAAATAAGCTTTTCTTTTGAGAAGAAAGGAAAGATGTTTAGAGTGCAGACAAGATAATGGTTAAACGCTTTTCATCTTGAGCAAAAAATAAGGGTTTTTTTTTTAGAGATTCTTTTCAGAGTCTCGAATCTCTTGCCCACTTTATTTAATAGTGTGTGTACAGTTTTTTTTTTGTCTACTCGTACTTGGTATCATTAGGATGTTCTTCGAAGTTTACGTCCCGGCGGCGCACGTTAAAATCTCAATTGATTACGGCGGAAATTCGCATCGATTTTCCTCTCAGTCTCGCTTCGGTTTTCCTGCGTCAAAGCGCGTCAGACGTAAAAGGAAAACCCTTTTCTCTCTTATTTTAAAGAAAATGTATTCCCTTTTATAAAATATGATCAAATAATTTTGAATTAATAAACAGATTGAAGTTAAATTAGTAAATTTTCGTTTGGGGGGTCGTAAGGTGCAATTTTAAGTTGCAGCAAATAAAAAGTGGGTAAATATGGAAATCGTTGTCCTTTTTTTTGCGGATGGATGAGAAGAAACTCTTCGCTCGGGTTTGAATGAATAATTTTACATATTTGCAATTTGCATGAAAATTTTCCGCACGATTGCGATTTAATGTGGGTTTTCCTTAACAAAGTAGCTCAAACTCTTTGCATTTCTAACAGAACTTCATCTTTCCTCTGATTACTCAATCTTTGATGTAACCAATCTTTCTATGCAAATAAAATAAATAAATAAATTTTATTAATAGTTTTTTTTGTTGTAGAATTGATGCAGGAAAATACAGTTTCTATAGCATATTTTTTTGTTCTATAAACCAGTGATGGGATAACAATAACGAGCAATAGCGGGGTTGCAACGAGCTGGCGCAGAAATTGGGTTCTAGGCAGCACAAAGAGGAGATTGCTCTCATCCGCTGATGGACCGCGATTGTTCGCGCTCTGCGAAGACTTTGAGTGCTCTCGAGGCGGCATCGGCAAAGGATAATTATACACACACACAAGTTGACAGGTGACACTAAACACCGGTAGATGGGGCCCGAAAATTAGGCTTTCAGAACTGATTAAATTCGTCGTCAACAATTTTTGCTTTGTTCGAGGGGGGAAAAAATAAAATAAATGATCGGACATAAATTTCGGGTTGGAGGAAATTATGATGAAAATGAGAAAAGAAAACTAATGTTTTGCGGAAATTTCGTCACTTTATTATATCTCCAACGAAAGAGTTCTTTTCTTTTTGCTGTTGTTCCCTTTTTATTTTGATGGATGAGAGACTCGTTCAGTCGTCGTCTAATAATAGGCGAGAAACGCACGTATTTATGTACGGCGAAAATATTTATCCGCGAAATTTATTAAAATCCTCGTTTCATATTTTCTCTTCTTCAATTTCATAAACACACACCACTCTCGTCGTCTCTTGAAACGCGTGCTCTGCGCAAACAACACCTCTTCATCTCCGACAAACATTCGACGCACATTCGAAACCCAACCCGAACATCGAATCAAACCGAATCAATATTTAATTAACCTACAGCAACATGTAAATTACGTATAGTCTACTCCACTATGCTCAGCCAACACACTAACAACGTGATCACTCAATTAATATTATTATCATTGTTGGATTCAATTAGAGTAGAATTTCCTAGATGCAACGGTAAAATAATGAAATAATACTGAAACTCAGGTGACCAAAATTTGACTTTGTTTTGTATAAATTAGTACGCGATCTGTAGTCACGCTGCAGGGAACTGCTGAAAATTGAGTTTTATTGCCTCGCCGTTGCATAATCCGATGCGTTTTGCAACCGCTCTCAATACTTAATCCTTCCGCAGCGCTTCAGCTAATTCGAATCGAATTCGAACGAAACTAATTGATTTACATTTAATTTAACTTCAATACAAATCCCTTAATCCATTTTTAATTATTACTTTTATATTATATTATTTTTCACTCAATAATATTTTAGAACCGATGTGATTTTATGGACTTTAAAAGATGAAAGTGGAAGCATCTATTGACCGTTCGGATTGTGAGTTCTGTTCGTGGAAACTGGATCGAATGAAAAGAGTATGAGGAGAAAAAAGCAAAGTTTATTTACTCGTATAACTCTTCTTTAGATGCTTCAAAGGAGGGATCAGGAGGATCGATGTCCGACGTTTGTATGAATTCCAGGATATACAGTTCACTCCGTTGTTTTATTTGTTTGTTTATTTTTGCAAGGACAGAAAACTTTTCCCCCGAATGCGAAATAATCCAATACGATCGACGAAAAATTGCTTTCCATTTTTTTTTTCTTCAAGACAGCGAAAAACAAACGGAAACGAATAAAAAGTTTGCAAAGAAAATTTAGATTAAATATTTGTGATTCGTCGACAAAAAAAATATGTAGATATAGATGGAAAACATCAGTGGAAAATTTTTGTAAAAAAAATCAATGCGTTATTTTCTAAGCAGAAATAAACGAAGTGTTTAATTCTCTTGAAGATTAAGCAAACACAGGGGACAAAGAAGAGAGCGTGTGTACTTTTTTTGCTGATTAAAAAGTCATGTCCGGTCGAGCGACTCTTTCACATTTAGTTATTTTTATTTACATAACTCTTGCCTCGTGCGAACTTGCACACACCTGAGTTGCTTTATAAACTTGATATAACCAAAAAGGTTTTCTCTCGCTTTTATTTTTGCTCTTAATTTCCCGGATCGTGTAAATATTGAATTGGTGGCAGATCAAAGGAATGAAATAACATCTACGTTTCGCAAAGATGAGATCAAACGTAAATCTGGACACTCTTTTTTTTTGGCGTATTCTAATTTACGTTTACGTTAATTTTACTTAGTTTCAAAGATTTAGGGAGAAAAAGCAATCGTTTGCAAAGATTTTCAAGAACAGATAATTCTTTGACTTACCTCCTTGCGGGAAGAACTGCGCGTAAATCATCTTGAAGGTTTCCTCCTTGACCACACCTGTTGGACACTCGGCCTTGAAGCCCCTGTAGATCCTCTTGATCTCCGCCTGAGTGAATCTGGTCGCCCTGCAGAGAGACTCCAAACTGTCGGGCCTGTACCTCGGCGGTGTCTCCAAGTCTTCGAGCTCGGAATCTGCGAAAATATCCATTCTTTAGCACCTAAAAACCGTGTCGTCTACCAATAATAATAATAATGCGATTACGGAAGCTTTTAGCTAAATGAACGGGTCTCTAATAGAGGCGGCATTCCATCATTTTAATTAAAACCGACCTACGCAGATGGATGGATGGATGGATGGGTGAAAGGAAGGAGGCCTTTCCGACACCATCCGTGCAGACGTGAAGTTTTGTTACACACACACAACGTTTCAGTGGTATTATCATCCGTTGAATATTTAACGAATTCCGTTTATTCCCGACGATGATGAAAAGCGCAAATTAACTTAATTTGATTAAAGCATGCACATGGGATACGGTCCGCACGCTCAAAGGAATTTTTAAGTAAAATATTTATAATTTTATTAAATAATGCAAATATTTTGTACTTGTAAAATTCGTTACAAGTATGACATATTTCTTTTCATATTTATTTTTTTGTTGCTTTGGCTTTCGTCGTAATTTAATATTTGATGGAATTCAAATTTCGCCGTCTCGAGTTTATCATAATTAAAACGAATCCCTGGGCTCGCAACTTGCGTAATTTATGGCCACTGTGTATATATATATGTATATAAAGAAAATAGCAAGAACCTTCGGTGCCGGAGGCTGGAAAAAGGATGGGGAGTTGGATGGAAGGAAGGAAGGAAGGAAGGAGGTGAAAAGGATTTACAGCCGTCGCGTTTATTAACTTTCCCGAAACAATTCCACGCGTGTTGCGTAACTAAATCCACGGTACAGAATTACGCGGCGGCAGCTTCGTACGTCCCACGGCAAAATTATTAATTACAGTTTGTAATAGAAAAGAGAAATAATAATAAAAATAAAAGCTGTGCAGAATTTCATTTGAACGTTCGTATATGTTGCAAATTATTCTGGAAATCTGAGAATATTCATAATCAATGAATATTTAATTTGTTATGATTATTTCATATTTCCTAATTAATCATCAAAAAGTGTAAATAAAAGGGAGTGAATGAAATCGTCTAGGAAAAAGCAATCTGCCATGCAAATATCCTCGAGGAGTTGCATAAAAATGTAATAGGGAATTCCAATAAGATGTTTATAGTTCCTGCGGAAGGTCGGAAGTAAGGAAAAATGGAGAAGTCTTCGTTCGTCTGCCGCGATTTTTATTAAGCAAATAGTCGAGACTAAATATGCTCTTCGTCTCTCCGTGAAATATTAAATTTCTTCGTCCCGAAAGCAACGAAAACATCTTCATGGAAATTTCAAATACATAAATAAATAAGTCACGAGAGGGAGGAGAACCATAAAGATAAATAGAGAGAAAAATAAAGATAAACAAAAAGATAGAGAGATAGAATAAAGACGGTGAAAGATCGCTAAATATTTGTGTCTCTCTCGACTGGTAAATAAAGTTCATTTCGGTAATGTAATTATTAAAATTCTCTTATAAAGAATGTTAATTAAAATAATTAATTTTAACTTGGAGAAATTACATAAAAATAGATTTTAATGAATTGATTTGAAGGAAAATGTTTTTACATTGAATATAATTGGATTGGAAAATGCGTATTGGAGAGATTCGGTTTTATTGTGAATGCTTTAAATGCTAAATTTAGAGGTAGTTATTTATTTAGTCATCGCGTTTCCCAATTTCGCGTAAAGTGACTCGGGAAAAAAAAAGAGGGGGGATGGATGAGAGAGAGTGAGTGTGTAAATATTTAATTGGCGCGCAACGATTTTATGACCATCCGAAGCAGCTATTTATTTACGGTCCAGCGAAAGACAAACAAACTTTGCAGTGAAGAGAAGCACTAAATTTCGCCCAAAACGGTTAGCGTGTTGCGTCGTACCTGCGGATGATGGCTTAATGGATCACGTGAATGATTTAGTTATTTATTATTGCGAAGCGTGTGTGCGTATTTTTATGTTCTTTTTTCTTCTCTTCTCTTTCTATTGAGTCTTTCGAATATACCGATTTCGTAGAAGCGCCTCATGGTTGCAAAGGAGACGTGCCCGACGGATCGAATGAGGAGGCATGACTGAAGCTTTGCAGATTCCTGATCGTCTCTATTTTAATATAACTATATAGTTATGGTTATGAAAGAGAAGGGGAGGAGGGTCTATAATTGTCCGATGTGTGTGTGTGTGTGGGGAGATAAAGATAGAGAGGAGAGATTGAGTGAGTGAGTGAGAGGTATTACCTAAAGCGGATTTGACGCCGGTCCAGGCCTCCCTCACGTAGTTGTAGACCCTCCGGAATAGAGGTCTCTTGGCCCTCGTCTTCGGGGCATCTGGGTCCTCCTGGCTCTCCGGGTCGTCCTGCTGTTGATTCTTCTGCTGCTGCTGCTGCTGAAGACAAGCCGCCGCCTCCTGCTGATGTCGAGGCTGCGACTGCGACTGCCTTGGCTCAGGTTCTTGAGGTTGTTGCTGGTCCTGCTGCACCATGGGGTACATCATGCGCCCTGCATCGTGGGTGCTTGTGCTCGTGTGTGTGTGTGTGTGTGTGCGTGTGTGTCTGTGTATTTGTTTATGTGTGCGTGTATGTGAGTGCTCGCATGTATTCTGCTGTCGTAATTAGTGTGTGAGTGTTCATGCAGGGCGCACTTCTTCACACCTCCGTTGCTCCTTCACATAACCGGAACATTCACCGACATTCAGAACCATCGCCGACCATCCTCATTCTTCAAATCAATTTAGCCAAAGATATTTTCTTTTAGATTTTTTGTTGTTGTTGTTGTTTTGAAAGCGGGTTAGTCGTGTGTGTGTTAGTGGATCTGCAAATAGATAGAAAAAAAAAAGAAAGAAATAGATATTTTTCTCCCTATTCGATACGATATTAAGGATTTGTTTTTCTTTTAGAGCTTCTGAAAACTTGTTGAAGTTCTTCTCTCTATTTCTGGTGCGGACTCTTTTATTTTCCAGTTAATCTTTCGACGCGCCGACCGTCGGTTAAACCGAGAATCAATCAATAATCTCCGGCTCCTGTTTATGCAACCAAAATACATACTTTCGCCTTTCCATATTTTTTTGAAGTATATATTTAATAACGATCATCAAAGCACCGAAAACACGCACGCAAAAATCACCTATTTTTAAACTCCTTTGATTAATCTATATACTTTTAATTATTTTTTCTCTCCTACACCTTCTTAAGTTTATTAAACTTTCGTACCAATTGCTAATTACCAAATTACCAAAAGTAGTTTTTTTACTAATCTTTGCAAATAATAATTTAATCGTCGATTAATAATTAAAATTCTTAGAAAAAGTAATATTAGTAAATTGTTTTGAAACGTAACAAAATTGATTGATAAAATGTTTCTAAAAATAAACAAAATGTTATTGAAAATCTCGACAATCATCGACTCGATTGTTGAACATTGTCGAACGTGCCGGAAAGCATTTAAGTTACGCGTTGCAAACAATGGTTGCAAGAGCTCGCATTCTCTCACGTATTAATATTAGATTACGTAATTTATTGCAAATAGAACGCAGAGAAAAAGAAAGACGTGTTCGATTTCTTCAATCAATAACTCTCTTAATCGATCGTATAATACGCATTTGCACATTTTGGCCAAGTTCCATCAATCACAGAGTTTTAAAATCGTAATTCTGATTGAAAAATTTTCTGGTAATATCAATTTTTAGTTCTAAATAAACTAAAAGTGTAAATTTCAATAAATTTGATTTTAAATGTTAAATTTTGTAATATAATAAAAGTGTTAAAAATGTTTATTTGCTTTTTGGAGGAGTTGAAATATCTGCAGTAATTTCATTAGTTATACTATCGAAAACGAGCATTCTTCGCAATTAATTTAGTGTGAGTCGCGCACTAAAATCCTCGGCGATTATTACGTTTTGAGCATTCGAGGAAACAATAAAATCCACCCTCCTCGCTCCTTCTATTATTTTTCCCCTTTCTTTTTAGCTGCAGAATATAATGGAGACATAACAATGTGTGCGAAGATCGCGCGAATGCCAAGACACTCTCCTCATCCTTCCTTCCTTCTCCTCCAACCCCACAAATAATAAACCGTTCTCGGGGTTGTAATGGGCTTTTCGGGGGTCGCAGAGAAAGGGAGAGCCAGATTAAGGACTCTCTTTCTTCCCTTATCACCAGACTGCATACACACTCACACACGTATATATACTAACAGGTTCTAGTCTTCTCCGCCCTCATCCTCCACGCAAAAATAAAGCTAAAGGAAATAAGAAACCCGGCCAGACGTGAGGGATCAATGTCTTTACCCTCCCCCCCCAAGAAAATATGAAGAAAGAAGGAGAAAGAAGGTTGGATGGAGAGATGAAACTTTTTTTTTTAATATAATTTAAATTGCTCCTTACTGGTTAATTGTATATATTTTTTTTATCTTTCCTTCGTCCACCCACAGGATTGACTTTAATCCTTCTCTTTCTCTCTTCAGCCCATGCACACCGGTTCACGTACCAACAAATGCTTAGGTCTGAAGCGTGCGTCGCCATGGTAACTACATCTGAAACGAGTGGTAGGAGGTGGAGGAGAAGGCGGCGTCCGACAGGACCGTACTTAACCTTCTTTGTTCCTTCGTAATTGATTAACACGGACAAAAACAATAATTTAATTGTTCTTTTAAGAATTTACATAAAAAATGATTATTTTCGTTAGATTTTTACAATTTTACAAAAATGTCAAGCAATCAAACAGTCGCTAAGGTTGTTATGTAAAACAAATGATGATAGTTGACAAGATTGACAGCCATCCCTGATAATTTCGTTTACACATAATTGTTTTCGTAAGTTTTAAACCACATGGAAATAAATTTAAGAGGATTTTCAGCAACGAAAGTTTATCTTTCTTTTTTTGTTATTGTTGGTGGTTTCGCCCCCTCATAATCTGGCAGACGCTCCTGCATACCCCGAGCTGCACACCACTCCAACACCTGTTGCTGGGGGCAACCCCACATAAGCGTGCGGTTTCGATCAAGGCACCGACCCCCTCATACCCCTAAACCCCGCACCGAAAAGCTGAACTTTAAATATACAGCAAAGACCGCCGCCGCCGCTGCTGCCGCCTCCAAACAACAGGTTGCCAAAGATGTGCACTACACGAATATGCATCCATTCATCCGTGCACAATCCGGGCCGTTATTAGTTCACAGTAGAAGTGCACGTGATGATGACGATGATGATGATTATGATGACTGTAATGACAATGATGATGAACCTCATGAATATATAAAGGCGAGGATATCCTCCTGACCGGTCTCCCCGGGATAATGGAACTCTCGTGTCCTTTGAATTTAAAGTGCACTCTCCGCACCGGCTCAATTGTCGCACTCGAAGCGGAACCGTGGGGGCAGGCGGAGGCGGCGGCAGCGGCAGCAGCAGCAGAAGCAGCAGCATCAGAGGCGACGGCTGCGGCGCACCCTTTTCTCCCTTCATTATCATAGCAGGCCATGATTAATTCCCCAGCTTGTAATTTGTTTATTTCAATTACACGCAGCCCCAAAAACGTAAAGTGGGATTTATTATATTTGTTCGGAATCCTCGTGAAAGCAGATGCGCTTCAGGTGAGATTTTCACGACCCTGCAGCGCCCTTTTTTGCTCTGCTTTATAACCTACATTCCGTGCTGTATAATTACGCAGAATTATTCCATTATTTTCCATGGGAAAACATCGAGTGCACAAATAATACATTTACAACAATATTTATGATAAAAAAAACAACATTGCATAATAGAAACGCAGTTGTATCTACAAATTTATTTATAATAATTTGCATAAAATTTCAATACATTTATAAAGAAACTATATTGAATTTAATTCGTCCTCTTTTTAACAGTTGTACTTTTTTTTGTTACAATAATTATAATTATTATATTAATTAATTCATTAACTATTATTGTGATCATATTTTAGATATTTATTATAAGAAAATGGCAAGTATTAAAAATTTATAAAATGTAAAGAATAAAAGGGAAGAACTGTGACTAGTAATAAAACAGTATAGCTAACTAATTGGAAGGCATTGTGTACTGAAACAAATATATATTTTATTCAGGAGGAGTACAAAAAAAAGGGATGGAATAAAGAGAGAGGGTTTCGCTAACGATCCGAATTGGAAGTTCGGTGTGTTTTATCGGAATTGGAAATTAGTTTGGAAAATATTTATAGGGTTGTAAGGGACGGTTAGAGAGGGAGAGGCAGCACGCATTAATCGAGTTATTCGAAAGAAATTCACCGAACTGTAATAATAAAAAAAAAAGAAGAAGGGCTGCAAGGGAAATTGTTGGGAAAGTTTTTTTTCGGTCGACGTACAAGAGGAATATTTTATTAGATATTTCTAAAGGCCTCCGGGGCATTTTCTCTGCATCCACTTCATCCGTTTTATACAAAGAATAATAAATCGAAAAATTATTATATTTTTTTTTAAAGCACGAATAATTTAAATATTAATAGTGAACGCGCCGGGAGTTTAAGTACAAATTTAACATTTAATTATCCAAAGGTTAAAAAGAAAGAAAATTTAATATCTGATGTGTGTTATAAATAACGATTGATTTATTCATTACTTTTCCATCGATTGGCTGAAAGTTTAATTGAAATACTCGGGCGAAAAGTGTGTATCCATATTTTTCTTTTCGTTTGTTGTTGTTGTTGAACCATTTCTTTTCGTTACTAATTTCGGAGCGACGAAGCCGACGCCTCCCGTCGAATCGATACAAACTGTGAACTTTATCCTATCTGTCAGAGGATTACGCCACGTTCACTCTTGTTTTCGTTAAGTTCTGTCTGCTTTTCGGAGAGCAAAAAAAAAAAGTAAAGTTTATATAAAAATAAAATATAGATGGAAAACCGCACTTTTGCAGTTTTTTGAAAGTTAAGCATTAACAAAAAAATGCACTAAAACAAATGGCAAATGGCAAAGCGATTGCTTCGATCCACCCCAGAACATAAATTTATTCCCGAAACAAAAACCAAAAAAAGATAAGTGGACAAGCAAATAAATTTTCTGGGGGCTGGCGAAGATAAATAAAATTTCAACAGGTTGATTAAATTCGAAATAAAAAGGGGGTTCTCACTCTCCCTCCATATATAAATTGCCGATTTCGTTATTTTTTTTTTCAGTTACTTTTGCCTCTGAAAAATGCACAGAGATGGGGGAGAGAGACACTTTATCTGCGCTGCCCGCAATTGCCGAAGCTTTGATGAGTTTTCGGTTTATTTTTCTGCTGCGTCGACAACAACAATCGCCAACAAACGAGCAAAAAATCAACAACAAACAAAAGCAATTTAAAAACTCGTTACGTAACGAAATATTGCCCAATGAAACAACGCATTTTTGTAAATTGCATTTTACTCGTTTTAATTTTGTTGAATTCTATAGATTTTACACAATAAAATAGATTTTTGAAGAAATTTAACTGCACGAAATTAAAAAAGAAAGAAAGACTGAAACAATGACACATGAACGTTCATGGTAATCGAAAAATTTGTGAACGAACGAAACGGAAATAAACCGTGCATCCAATTTCCTAATTGCTTTATCTTGAAAATTAAAATGTACAACAACAAAAAACTGCAACTGCCAAGGGAAAATTGAAATGCATTGATCAAATACAACGATTGGGGAAAAAATTGTAAACACAGATTGAAAATAAGGTTAAAAAAATGCAGACTAGATGTATAATTGGTGCAATTCAGCGGGGAAAATGTACGCGTTTCCAATTTCCAAATTGACGAGAACGGCCGAAAACATGCAAAAACAAACAGAAACAAATAGAAAAACAATTTGCTGTTATTTTTCCATTAGTCTAGTTTCCAACAAACGTTACGTGATGATGAATTAGTGGGGAAAAGTTTTAAAAAAATAATTCGGAAAAGTAATTTTCTCCACCTGTCGTGAATGCAGCAAGTAAGCAAACATTAGCGCAACCCGGCGCATCCGCACTTAATTATTTAATTGGGAAGGTCACTTTCATTTATTATTAAAATCTTATTTCTACAAACAACCAACAACAAAAAATATTTAGATCCAATTTTTAAGGGTTCTTTTTTTTATTTGCGCACCCTTTTTTTATTTTTCCTTTTCATTTTCCCTTTTTGCATCTAGCAAACTAAATAAATCGCAGTTTGGGGTTGAACAGGGATTCGGGATTTCCTGGAACCGAAAGGGCGGAGGATCTCGTTAAAACTCTCGGTCTCTGCATAAATTATTGCATCGAGACTGGATTCAATTGAACGTGGAGAGAATAAAAGAAGGACCGAATAAAATAAAATAAAACAACTACTTCCTCTTTTCCGGTCCCCTTTCATCCGGTTCTCGCCACTTCGTTTTTATGCTTATTCCTACATTTCTTTTGCAGTCGGAAGCTTTCATTGCCAGACGAATTTCGATCATTAGCCCCGTTTCCCGTTTTATGGTCGCAATAAACATTATTATCATTGCGCCATAGAAAGTCGAAAGCAAAAAATCAGACGAGTCTTCAGTTTTCAATGAATCCATTAATTTTATAAATAATTTTTGTTCGTGTCTTTATGAACTATTAGAGTTTAAACACTGATCGGAATCGCTTTTGGGGAAGAATGTTGTGAACTTGCCAGCTCGAAACTCGAACCCTTTTCTGCTATCTCTCCCTCGCGATCTCGCAAACTAATAAAACAAGTTGGACAACGGTTTCGCAAACTTGCTCTGCAGATAAGTCGGGCCTGTTGCAATCTGCAATTGTCGCAGATTCAGATGCAAACAAAGTTTCGATAACTTTCGAGTTAGTAACATCTTCATTATTTCGCTTCGTATCAATTTGCAGCTATTATCAAATTAAAGAAATTTGCAAAATTAATTAAATGTCTAGACGCGATTAGGACAGATGTCGCGAAAGTTTGAGCGGTTGCGGTTTGCCTAATGATTCGCTTCGCTAATTACATCAAAACTCGTGAGGGATAGATTTGGAAACCTCGACAGACGTCGCGACGCCCCCTCTAAAAACTTCGATCATTTGTCTAACAGATGTCGGAAGCGAGATGACTTCTTTCCGCGCAACTCGAAAAACCAAAAAGCGCCATTAATTATCGCCAACATATGCAAATCGATCGAATATAATCCATCATACAAATTTTATTTTTCTTTTGATGCGAAATCGTGATTGCGTTTTAATGAATGCTTAATGGAAATTAGGAAGTATAACAAAACGCGACAATTTTCAGTTCAAAGGTTTAAATTTAAACTGCTATAATGGAAATATCACAATGGTGCAAAGTTCGCGCTTCGCGTAAAGAGAATTACCATTTTTATGTGCAATTAGTTTTATAAATAGAAATGATCCTTGAGAATAGACAAAATAGTTTAAATGCTAAAGTTATAATCAAATATAAATTGACTAAAGAGCTTCGTGATACAAACTAATTTATATCTACCATCATGATTGCCTAAACTTTTCTACTAATAATTCTTATACAAAAATAATTTAATTTAATTGAAATGTGAAAAATCTTATATTTGGAATTTACTCTTTATAATATTTTATAGATTTAATAAAATACTCACGTTTACGCGAAATCAAACGAAACGTAGCGAGAAAACACTTGCTTTAGCGATCAAATAGTAATAAAAAATTATAAAAATTGCATTTTACGATTATCGAAAATGTTTCGTTATTTCGTCACGATGAATCATCTGCACCTGCAAATTGCGATGAGTCAGGTGCAGCTGCGAATCTCAAAAGTTTAAACCGTAAAAACGCACCTGTCCTGTTATATATTTATAAACATTGATTTCTTGCTGAATTTTATTGCGAAAAATGACTTAATAAATAGACTTGATTATATAATAGATTATTTAACAAAATGTATTGTAGATATTTGTATATAAAATATTAATGCAATTTAGATTAGTGTTAGATGATAAGAGGATGTATCAATTTCGTACTTGGAAATGGAAATCGAACTTATTGTAACCAATTTTTTTTTTGTATCCATCCCCCTTCGAGGCTTTCGGTTTTTGTGTCATTACGTTGGAACGATCGATGCGACAGGTCGTTCACACGTATCAAGTATTTACGTCGAATTCTAAACGCACGTATCGACAATTCAATTTCAATTTATTTCTTTTTTTTTGGGGGGGGGGGTAGGAAGTGGAACATGAGGCTGATGTTGAGGATGAGGTTTGAATGATTAGGTTTAGGATGAGGATGGGCGTGCTTTGGGAATTAATCGAACGAATTGCCTTTCCACATCGCAACCAGAAGTCAATTCAAGCTGTGTGTACTAACTATATATATATATATAGTATGCACAGGAAACGTCCCACATATCCGGTATCTTTAATCATCCTAGGGGCTTTTGACAGTAGTGGTAGTCGTAGGCCTCTGGACCGAAACCCGGATCCATTGTTATTGCAATTTGCCGCACTTAGCGCGAGTTCCGAAGTCCTCGAGAAAGCGCCGTTCCAACCCCGCATCCGCCCTTTTGACGAGCACGATAATAACGTAAATTTCCAACTCCGACTCACTCTCTTTATACTCTCACTCTTCTCTCACGTGGAAATCGTCATACGTTCGCGAATCAAAACCGCCGCTCAGTCTGCAACCAGCATCCCCCCATCATCATCATCTCTGAAGGCAATTAATTTCCAGCCTCTCCACCCATCCTCCTTGTGTTTCTACCAGATAGTATTTAGTTTTATGCAAATGATTTTAGAATAATTGTACCCTCGCTTCAGCGTATTTACCCATCCTCTGTGTATCTCTAAAGCCTTCCATTCACTAACAGAAACTTCATAAGAAAGAACAATCAATTACAGAAATACTTTTCTTAATTTTCAGCAAAACTTTTTCTATACGACTTCACTTTTCAAAAGCATCCTCTATATATATTCGCTGCAGTATTTGCATTAATTTACATATTCAACTAAGTAATTTCTATTACACAATTCCTTACATAAGATGCAATCTGACTTTATGCAAAAATTTCTATTTTTAATTTCCATGTGTAAATTACATTATTTTAAGTCTTGAATTTAATTGAAGATGCAAATATTCTGCTTTAAATTATAATAAATCTATTTATAAGTTACAAATAAAAAATAATAAATTTGATTCATCAATAAAAAAAATAATTGCAAAAGCAGGAATTGAAAGGACGTAACGTTTCATTCCTTTGTTTCCAATTTATTTATCGCAATCGAAAACAAACAAAACCAAATGCGTTTTTAGTTAATTTTTTGTTGTTGTTTTTCCACGTACCAATAACGGCATTGTTTGCAGAAATTAATTATATTTCGCGGAAAACAAAGGTGCGAAGTAATTAAAAAAAAAATTGATGATGATGTTGGAAAATAATTTAAAAAAAAAAACAGCTAATAATCCGACGGAAATATCCGGGTCAGACCACTTATAAATTCCGATCAATAATCCATATTGCGTCGAATTACACATAATAGTACATCGACGAACCACTCAAAATATTAATGAATAAATATATTTAATGAAAAGAAGAAAAAAAAAACAACAACATACAGATCGAATAACCAGAGTTTACTTTTGTTTTTGATTTCCTTTTGTTCGCCGACCGATTGTTGTTTTATGCGGTTGCGTTTGTTTTTTTTTTGGCTCTGCAGGAAAATGTTTTGTAAAATGAATAGTTTGAATGAGCGTTGCGTATTTCGTAAAACCTCAGAAGCTTCTGCATTCTGTTTGCTTTTTGTTGTTGTTGTTTACGTTTTTTTTTTTTGCAGTCGTTTCCATTTCCGCATTTCATTTAATTGCGAACAAGTGCTAATTTATATTTCCAAGTTAATCCAACTTGGTTTGCTCGGAAAAATAAAATAAAATAAAATAAAGAGAGAAAAACAATGCGGATTTTGCTAGCAAAACTAATGCTGTTTATGTAACGTGCACGAATTTACAAGAAAATTACATTTACAAATTTTGTACATAGAGAAAATAAGATTTGTAAAAAAAGTAATTATTTAATTAATTACATATTTATTTAATACGAGATTGAATGAATTCATTCACTAATTCATTAATAGTAAAATAAATTAGAAAAAATACGCATTTTTACTACGAATTCCTGAAAGATAAAGAGAACAATGAAAACGTAGTAAATACATGTCGGAATGCGAATAAATTATTATTTATCAATAGGAGACGAACAAAAAAAACAAAAGCAGACGGAGTGCAGCTGTTTATCGCGTCTCGCCTACTTTTTTTTGCTACATTTATCGGAAGTCTCGATTCCAGACGGTTTTTTTTGCAAATAATAAAAATTCCAACGTTTTTTATTCGATTCAACGAAACTGCTCTGAATAAATTATTAGATGTAAGGCGAAAAGAATAACTGTAATTATTTTTTTGAAATTAATTAATTTTTAGTAGTAATTATTTAATTAAAATAATAGTGAATAAAGTGAAAATTGATTTAAAAAAAATATATAAAAACGTATATTTTTACGTAATCTTCTATGCGCAAATATTGAGAAAATACGTAAAATCCCGCAATCGTGTCCGTAACGTAATACATTGTGTTTTCCATCCGTGTCAATATCATCCGGATGGAATAAAAGATGCCGCTTTTTCGGAGAGGAAAATGGAAATATTCCACCTTCTTTTTTTGTCACTCTCTCCTGGAGGTTGGAATCCCCCCTTTTTATTATTGTCTTTTCTCGGATTTGCGAGGCACTTTCCTATTCATCCGCGCGTAAAAATTTCCATGTCGGCAATTGCGAAGTCACGTTTTTTGAAAAATTAATTCGAATCCATCCATCCGCGGTTTACCAACACCTTTCCTTCCACTCGCAGATGGATGAATTCCTTTGCTTTTCGTGTCTCCCCCTTTTTTATGTCCTCCATGAAAATGCTAATGGCGCAGAGAGGAAGACGCGAAATTATTTCACACCACGCATGCATTATGCAACGCGTCCTCTCTGCGGCACGGAAATAAATTTAATTTTCCTCCTTTCCTCCTCCGGAAAGCTTTTTTCATTTTTATTTATTATATTTCACGCGAGAGCTTTAATTAATATCGAGATTTTATTCAGAAACAACATATGCACAAGAGAATGCATTATGTAACGTTTTTTTTTTGTTGTAATTGCTGCGAGGTTTTCTATCGGAATTGCAGGCTGCGCCGTATCGATTTGCGTAAAGACACGTTGTCATCGATATTCATTACAAGATAATTTCAAAGTAATTTACTCCAGAATTGGAAATAAATCGCTTTTACATTCACTAATCCGTCCGTCTGCAATCGTCGATGCATTCATTACATTGTTACAAAATCCATTAAGAAAATTCTAATTTAATTACGTTACGTAATATTAAGTTACCGTAGTTAAGTTTGCGATGATAATGAAAGAAATATTAAAAATACATTTTTATTATGTAATTTTAAGTTTATCTGAATAATTGAGAAAATTTATAGTTTGAAAAGTTTTTGTCGCCTCGAAGCAAATTTCTGCCTAACACTTCAAAGCGATCCACGATATTATTGACCCTTTGATTTCGCGTAAATAAGCGATGCGTCGTTGCATAATGCATACGCAGTTCGTGTTTCGGAGTTTCGGCTGCGAATTTGCATACCTGAACCGTTGTCACCGGAAGGAAGGCTCCTGAGGATTGCAGTAAACTGCAAGAGGCTTTCGCAGTTTAAAGTTAGAATTTGGGAAAGGAATTTTCTGACTATTTCCGTTAAGCGTTCGCAACTAAATTTTGGAGGACAACGGATGGTTTCGAACCACCGAAATATTAAGTCGGTTAATTAAAGGGATGGAACGTGCAACCCCGCAGAAAAGCTCCCACGAGGCCAGTAAATAACGTCCCTTCTGCGTGATTAGGTACGACCACCTTTGCTTCTTCATTTAAACATAGATTCATTTTTGCTGTCCGTTTAACATTCACAGATTTAGTTTATAAATTAAATTTCTTCTTTTCTATACAAATTTACAAAAATGAAATGATTAATGTGTTACGTTACGGAAACCTTAAAATTTACACAATAAAAATAACTATAATTTTCTGAAATTACTTTCTTTAAAAGTAAATTATGTAAGATTATGGCAATCGGTATAAAACACTCGGATTTAAATCCATGAAACTTAATTGCAATTAGAACATGACATTCGGGGATTTTCGATGATGGAATTTGAAACGTTCGCGGGAAATGCCTGATGCGATTTTCGGATAATCGGATTAGAATTCGACTGAATGTATGTGTGCGACTATTTATATCTGTATACGTATTTGTGTGTGTGTGGGTGTGTGACGCAACAACTGAAGGCGCCGTCGTCTGGATGCGAATTTCTAGGGCGCAGCGGCAATTTATTCAGCCATGTAATTACAAATATTCGACGAAGCGAGAATCCACTGTGGTAATCCTTTCAGAAAATGCGAAAAGCTTACGTAAAAAATTGGAAAAATTAAAATTGTGAAAAGAAAATAGCTTTCGGTGAGCGTAATTCAATTTGAAGCGGATTTTGGCCAAAATGCGATTTAGACTTAAGTCTAATTGAAGATATATTAAGAATTAGGGCATTTATTAACAAATTTATCGAAATTTTTGTATTTATTCAATTGAAATGTTAATTCAGTGATTGTCAGGATAAATAAATCTCAGTGAATTACTGTCGAGCCAAAAACAAATTCATTAATAACACTTAGATGCATCAAGTGAAATTATTTTCAGTACGCAACTGTCAACCGACCATAAATCAAACGGAGATTTATCATCGAAAAGTAAAACTGAAACCTTTCTCGCAACTCCGCGAAAATAAAATCAATATCAACGAGGATTTTCCTAATTACAATTTCCTTACTTCTTACGTTTCTTACATACAGATAAAGTTCACTTAAATATTTGATTAAATCCAAAAAATAATAAAATAGAGAAAATTTAATATGTGGTTTAAAGATAAAATTTAATTAGATCAAAATATGAAGAAAAAAAAAGATTATTTGAATTTGATTTTTTTTTTCAGTTTGCAAAGATTTCTTTTTTTTGTGTATGTGAGATGCAGAATAATTCGCCCACCTGTTACGACCCTCCGGTTTATGCGGCTTCTCTCTTCGCAAACATATGTAAAACTTACGAGGCTTTTCAACCGGTTTCTTCTTTGCGAAACAATCACCGCCGCTTATTACTTCGGTTTCGCGCACTTGACAGGTAGTTGGATGAAAGGAGATGGATGGATGGATGGAAAAGTTGAGAGGATAGAGAAAGAGCGAGTGTTATTTTTGTTTGAGGGATGACGGTGGAAACACGAGCTTTCGCGTTTGAGAGCTTCGGCGACACTGAGGCTCTCTCCATCCACAGTTTACCTTCCACCCCCGCAGCTCCTGCTGCTAAGCAACACACACACACACACATATATATATAACCGCGCCTCTGGTGACGGCCGCAGCATCATCGCGATGGTCATGATCATCATCACCATGGAGATGATACGAATCATGGAAACATATGGTGGATGCGCCGGGCAACAATAATATTATTCTGCAGCAATTTACCCGAGGGATGGACCGAAATAATGGCAATAAACTGCGAAGCAATAGGATGTAGAAAGGAATATAACTACAAAAAAAAAACATAAGAAAGGAAGCTTAAATATTTAATATTCGGTCTATCCGAGCGGCAAATAACTGCGGCCTTTGTGAATTTAAATTACGCGCGCTTTCTTCGCGGTTACGATTGTTGCGCGAATATCGGAATGTTTTAATGAGATTCGCAAGTTTTCATCTGGAAACGAACCGCATTCGAAATTATTCAAACACGAAGAAACATTTTCTAATTGGATCGAAATTATAACTGTTATAAAATAATAATTTGATCAATAATGATTAGTTAAATTTATCCATTATCATAATTATGATATTACAATATGAATTTTAATTAAGTACAGCAGACTATAATCAATGAATTATAAAATTAATTAACTCGATGCCAAAATATCGTAACTAAATTAAATGAATTGCGAAACTAATTAAGTTGATTGTTCAAAGGGGGGAAATGGACAAATATTGGATGGCAAACAAAATTTCGTTTGATCATTAAACGTCCGATTAACGTGTATAAAATGTAAATAAAAGTAATTAGAGTTTTAGATGCTGCTGCAGTAAATAACACGAGGGGATTTATTTATTATTTAGATACGTGCAGCATTATTGAGCGGTTTAAAACTGAACGTCCTCAGGGTTTCTAATTGGTATTAACGACTGAAACGGAAGTAGTTTCGTCGCCATCCCGAGGGGATTCGCAAAACTTTATTTCAAGAAAACTTTGGGCGCGAAACTTTAAATAGTGTCGAAGAAACGAATACTAAGAGAAATTAAATTAATCGATCAAAAATTACTTTACTATAAAACATTTTCGTAGAGAAACACGATTTTTAATTAAAGCAAATTGGAAAATGCACGATTTGTAACAAGATTTTCAAAGCGGCTGCGAAGTCTCAAAGGGAATTTCGTAGGTGGTAATTATGTTCGGATTGTAATTATAATTTAATTAACGCAGGAAATCTTTGAGACGAGTTTCGAAAAGTCTTCGATGATTTTCATTGTAATTAAAAAGTAAATCGCAAAGTTTTCACTGTAAAAATTTCAATTTTACAAAAATATTACAAATAATCAATATATGTTAAAACAAAAGCGTAACTCATCACCATTTGTTTTTGTTCTTTTTTTTTTTGATACCATTTTCTGTTTATTTGGAAAAGGTCGTTAAGGGTCGTAAAATGGAGCTGCGAATAGGAGAAAAAAAGCAAACAAACTCGCGCTGAATGATGCAGGAAACTGCGAACCCGCGGGGATACGGATTGCGTCCATCGAGTCGTTCTTGTTAATTGGATTGGCGCTCTTGTTTTGCATTACGTAATGAACCGAACAGGAAAAAAAGGGGATGTTTTTGAATAAATAACCGCATTGTCTGCTGGTAGAAACGAAATAGATAGGGAGAGTGAAGGGTCGCAAGGACGAAATCAATATGAACGTGTGGCATTACTCGATGAATATTTAACACAGTTTGTTCGGGCATTACTTATTCAGAAATCAAGAGAAAAAAAATATGAATATACGTTTACGTGAATTTATCATTTATCAATAATGATTTTATTGAAAACTTTGAATAGAGAAATCTGTAAAATGTAATTATTTCAAGAAGATGCAGTAAATATATTTTTAAAATTCCCTATTGTGCGCGACTTAATAGAAAATAGATGAAAACGGCGGAGTGGATCGGAATTTGTTGTTTTCCTTTTATTTTTATTACATTTTTTTCTTCTTGCATCTCTCTCTCTCGTCGCTCGTCAAGTGGAGAAGAGCGGCGTTTTTAATAAAATGGAAATCATGCCCCGTCCATTAAGTCTGCCCTCATTATATATTCATATACAGCGAGAGAGGGAAGAGGTGAAGCGAAGGGAAAAGAGACCATGTTCCTGCACCCTTCTCCGACGTCGTCAGCACTTTTTTTTTCTCTGTATTCCTTTTGCTCTCAGCACTTCGAAATAATAGCCAAAGTCTCAAAGCTAATTTAATGATTTTCCAATTTTTCACCCCCCGATAAAAGGTTTTAAAGGGCCGTAATTAATTCAATACGCGAAAGTTTCTAACATCAATGTAGCGTATCTTACATTTTTTTTGTATCATTAATCTTTCTTGTTTTAGAAAAATATCTTATAAGAAATTTACAATAATTTGTAAAGCATTGAAATAAAAATTTCAATAATAAAATATTTTTTTCAGCAGCGAAAAGTGTTGGAACGTAATCTTAGATCAAAAATTAAACAATTTGCTTAATGAATTTAAGCGCATTGCTGCATGGTTTGTTCAATTAGGAAAGTTTGCGCAACGAAAGAGCCCTTTTATCCTTCACTTTTTTCTTTGTCCTTGTCTCTCTCTTTTACACTCCCCGTTTTGGAAGAGGATTAAAAAGTAATGGAAGATGCAGTATTACTTTTTTTTATATATCATTTTTCTGCACTACTTAATTAGGCGCAGCGCGAAACCATTAAAGAGAATTACATTTAATGGACGGATGGAATAATTATTACATTGAAATCACCTCGTTTTTCGTTAATAATTCACCATTTAAAAAATATTATTAAACTTTATTTTTTTTTATTCTGATATAAAATATAAATATTTGACTACCAAAAATGCAATGTACACTACATATATGAGAGTATATAGTATGGTCGGGGGACAACGCAATCAATTGAAAAATAACAAACCCTACGGGTTATTTAATTTTTTCTCTACAATTTTGTTCTATTTCATGCACGAAAAACCGCTTGAAATGTTTACGTACTTTAACCGTAAAATTGAATTAGACAAACTGTTACAGGACACATTTTTCTGTCTGTTTATATTTTGGACCTGGACCGAAAAAACAAACTGTTTATTCACACCTCCTTCCCTACTAAACAAAGCAAAACACAAACGGCTTTATTTACTCGCTCACACACACACACACACACCCCTTTTGCAATTTTTGCGAAAAGGGTTGCTGTTTTATTTTCGGTCGTTTTGCAGAATTGATTTCGTCCCTAATCCCCGCCAAACCCTCATTGAAAATTAAAGCGTCGAAGCAAATTTTTTTTTATTCGTCAGCGGTAATTTCATTAAATTCGATTTTGTTCCCATGGCAACGACATCAAAGGTTTCGTTTTGCAGGGTTGATTGTATTAGCAATAAATTGAATTAAAATAGTTTTAATTGAAACAAATTTAGGTTCATTAAATTGGATAATTTTATTAAGTCTAATTTAAATATATTTTTTTTTATTTCCATAGCAACAACATCAAAAGATTCGTTACGGTACGTTACGACAAAAACAGATTTTAAATATAATTTTTATATGAATAATCGTCTCCGTTTTACTGATTTTCGCTTCGCAACGCTCTATTTCGCAATTCCTCCCTTTATTTCTTTATATTTATTTTTTCGGAATGCCAGCGAAATTGCGAAAGGGCTGATAATTGGAATGGAAGTTGGACGCGTTTCGTTTCGCAGACGTTAATTTTTTAACGGGATGGAACGTTTTTCGTTCTCTCTCCCTTTTCCCAAAAACAAAATAAAAGAGAAACCCTTTGGCTGTCCAGAAAACTTTACCGTCGTCTTAACCGGAAGATAAATATAAACATTTGTTACATTACAAATTTAAAAAAATAGTTTAAGTTTAGAAAGTTTAAGAATTTAGTTTAAAATATATTATAAAAAATGTATCGAAAACTGTGTGAACTGAAGCTAAATCTGTACTTTACGGCTCATTTCATACATTTTAAACTATATCGACTTATATAAGTCGAGAATGTGAATGTGGGCTTAATAAAACGGTATCGAAAAGGCAAACATAATTTAGAGTCTCTCGAAAACGAGGCCGTTAATGCGGAGCACATTTCGTCGTCGGCTTACTTCCGTTTTTCCCCGGGATTTTCAGCGCCTCCAGACCGTAACCGAATTACGTCGGCAACGTTCGTTATTTACGTTCAATTAAGTTGCGTAACTTAATAATAAGACCTGACGCCGAAAAACGGATTAAAACAGCAATGATAATAATAATAAGAAAAAGAAAAAGAACAGCAACGAAAATGGCAAATAAATTGCAGAAATCGTTCCGAGACGCAATATTGATCTTCGGGATTAAATCTCGAGGAAATAAAACTTCGCACAATGTATTTCCAAACTTTGATAGAGTTTTTATTTGTGTGTGATTTTTTTTTTAAGTTAACTCATTACAATCTGTTCGAGGTCGATCTAGCAGGATCCGTAAAGTTTCCTGCGAAAAATGGGAACTTTATTCCTCATTAATTGAATCGTATGATGCCTCATTTAGAACTAATTAAATACTAATTAATATTTTAGATTATAATTTATTGTGAATCTTAAAAATTGTTTGAGTATCCATGGCAACCATAATAAATCGTTAGCAACTGGTGAAGTATGCATAACAACCGTATTTGACGTATTATAAACAAGACCCTTGACATTTTAGGTGACTTCTCAATCTATTCACTTCTCGTTTGCTAATGCGTCCGTGCATATTTAGGTGGGAAAAGTTATTTATCAGGCCATTCGAAAGGGCTTCGCAAATTGATCCATTCGCAGCGCGTCACATAATAATTCGATTTGCATCCGTGACGGAAATGAGACCGCCTCGTTTCACCTCGTAAAGTAGGTTATGTAAGCGAGTATTGTGCATATAAACCGCGAAATTGCGACACTCGCAGGAGGCGACACATGCAGCTTAGTTAACGGATTTCGAAAGCACTCGTGCGCTTCAACCAACAACGACCGAATTTCGCGCTCCGGAGGAATCATAAACAAGACAACAGAAAATACAATAACAATTATACATTGTAACAATAAAAGAAAACTTTGTAATGTTAAGAAAATGTGGAAATTTTGCAAGATGCAATGATTTTTTTTTGTATGATCACAATTTACGTAATTAAAATGATGCAGATGAGGTGAAACTTGGAAGGCGCGGCTGGAAACGTGAGCGAATTCCCCTTAGAGCCGCTCACGTTTTGCAGCGGCGGATCTGTTACGGTAATTGTTCGGGGTTTTCCTTCACTTTCATCGATTTTCGTTCAAATTCACTATTTTCATTCGATCAGTACAGACAATATCCTGGATTTATTTCCTAAATGTTTTGTAAAGTAGTATGTTCACGTTTTATTATATAATTTGCACAGTCATGCATGCGAGCTAATATGAAATATGAGTACTCTAATTAAAGCTTTAATTTGAGTGTGTAGTATTACTGTTTTCATACAACGAGCTGTCAAATTTCAAAGTGAAAAATGAACATTTTACACATTTTATACTAAAATTCGTATAATATTAACAATACACTCTAAATATTGTTTGTAATGGATTCGTGTGGCCTGATTGAATTATAATGTTTGTCAAAACTCGAATCCGTGCATTAACGTAATCCATTTCCTCTTTTCCCCTATTATTTTTTTATGTACACTCATTAGGGGTCTATATCCATTAAGGCTGTTTTGTCACAGCTAAATAGGAAGCGAGGATGCATAAATTTGATGTGTATGTGTATGAGCGAGTAAGTGGAAGGAGGAAGCAAAAAGTGTGTCCCGTAATAATTTTAATTAACCCGCCCTTTTGGCTCCGCGCAGCTCGCAAAAGGCGCCCCCTTTCATCCCCGAAAAGAGGACGAGAAGTAATGTCGGCGCGTAATTTCGCCCCTTAATTAAAAGCCCCATTTTAAACCCAAGTTTATTTATTATTATTATTCCGAATAACGATCATTGTTATATACCCGTGCGCGGCGCTCTTGCAGAGAGACGTATTATATATACAAACGCAGCCTTTGTGAGTTGAGCAACAAGAAACGAACGAGATGAAAAATAATAATAAAAAAATAAAAAGGCGAAAAGTACAATGAGGAAAGCTGCTGCAAATCCCAGTTTTTGATTGACTCAAAGGAACTACGCGCATAACGAAAGCAAACAAAATTTTGCGTAATTTTCGCATCAGGTTAATTGGATTGGTTACTATCATACGAAATTATTATTTTTTTTCACGAATAATAATAAAAAAAATGATTCAAATTCTGATGGATGCGCCTGGTATTTTCCAAAACAACGTTACGTAATTTTCTCGTGAAATAAATTAGATTATTTTCTATAATACGAAAATATTTATAAACTGAAAAATGTAACAAAAAATCGTATTGTAAAAAAATAATAATTTGTGTGGATGCGCCGGGTATTTCCATATCGCAGCGTCGTTACTTTTTATTGGAGCAAACTTTTAAACGGCTCTCTGTATTCCCACTCAGGTCCCGTTTATCTCCACGTATTATTCCCTTTTTGCATATCCGAAGCGGATTATTAAATTTATTTTTTTAAAGCTTGTTTGTACATATCCTCATTTATATATTCAATTTTCATTCTGTTTGAAGCGTAAAGGAAATTAACGTTTTTTTTTTGTTCAGCAGAATGAATTTCGGATTCGTCGCACGCTTTGAATACATACGCTCTATTGGTTTTCAGTGTGTTTGCATAAGGTGGAAAGGAAGCAAAAAAAAAAGTGTATATATTTGGGGTTTGGAAATACGTATGAGATAAGAATGGGGGGATTTGCTGTAATGCCCTTCGCTTTCGGTCCGTTTGGTCAATTTGACTGTTATTGCGTTCCTTCGGTGCCCTTTCGAGGGTTGAGTAATTGCTGCACGGAAATTGCTTCAAACCGAAACCCATTTTAAATACTGTTAGTAAAAAAACTCTCAAAACTCTAATTGTATTCGTTTTCTGAAAATTGTAGGGAAGATATATCAATCTTGCTGTAAAACCGCTTCAAGTTTATAAAGGTTTCAATTATGCTCCTTTCCCTCAACTTCTTCATACATTTATACAATCACATTTTTTTTCTACAAAGATCGCATCTTGAATTGAATGAAGGTTCCTCCATGAATGGATCATGTCGAGTGCACCATTAAGGGCAATCACGTTAGGGACCCGGCGCCTCCACTTAACATAAACTCAATCAATATCGTCCAAGACCAGAAGACCTCAAAAACCATTATCGCGATCTGCATCCGACGTCCGCAAAATTTATTATTTAATACTTTCCTCTTCTTAATCATAGAAGAAAATCGATCCGGTTTTCCCCGCTTGGTTTACATTTTTTTTTTACATTCATTCATATTTGCGCTCTCTTTTACGACCGCGACACGTACACACCGAGACTTACGACCGGACGCGCATATTCTCCGCAGTAATTGATGTTTGCCTTCAAGTTATTATATTACGAAATATATAATACGAAAAAAGTAGGAAAACTTGTTTTAATCATTCATCAAAAAACACATTTCCTCGTAAACAACTTCGCATTTCGCTGCAGTCCCATTCATTCAGTTTGCATCATTAATAAAAAAATATTATTATTATACACTTGACCCATAAATGTCACCTTTCAAATTTATTCAAAATAGTTTCAGTCGACGTTTTAATTAATTACTTAAAAAAAATCTATATAAACCAAATATGGTAATTTTACATAACCTTACGTATATCAGCTGTTATTGAAAAAGAACCATTTTAAAATCAGAAACTTTATATAACCTTAACAAATATCAGCTGATTTTGAAATGCGCCATTTTCAGATTAATTTAACGTAACGTAACTAAAGCTTTTTCGTTACCACATTAGAAGATTTTTTTGCCATATTTTTTATTATTTAATTCAATTAAAATAGGAATTTAAAGAATGGTAATTAAATGGAAATGAACAAACATTGAATTAATTAGCAGGTAGATTTTGTCTGCGAAGATTCGGGTCAGTTGCAGGATCGGATGCTCGATTCCATTAGGATCGGAAACCTGAATCGTTTACAGCCATTCGGCAATACCGTAAAGCCATTGCCTTAATCAAGAAGCTTTCAAATTAAGCTTAACACAATTTTCCTTTTTTTATATTTATCTCTTCTTTACGTTAATTTTAATCGATGCTTTATAATGTAATATAATATGATATGACTAATAAATTAATTAGTTTGGATAATAAACTATGTTAATTATAAATAATCACATTTTGCAATTTAATATTACATATTTTATAAATTCACATAATGGGAAATAAATGTCGGTTGGATCGATAATTACGGTTTTGTAAAGTATTGAAAAAACGGGTTTGTTAGCGCTAACTAAAAGGTTCGTGAATTCTATACGTTTCAGGAAAAAAAAAACAGTCGTAATTCGCAAAAATGCAACAAAGCGAAAATGCGAAAAACATTAAACTATAAAATTAAAAATAACCGAAACGTACTTTATAATTTTTTTTTTATATTTATTTTTATATATTCGGAATTGCATGAATAATTCAGGTATATCGCACATGAAAGAGAGAGTTCGAGCTTTTTGAAGCGCCATAAATAAAGTTGCATAATTTTTTAATCCTCGAGCTTTTTGTTGCCAGATACGTAACGTAACGTAAATAAAAATCGGATTGTATGTCTTTTCGGCACGCCACGTACCTGGATTTATTACACCTGTCAGCGATTTTGTTCCGATTTTTTTAGTTGCTGCGGTTCGCACGATTCGGTTTCGCACCATAAATATCATCCGGTTTATAGAGACGACACAGTGCTAGTGCGTTTATATTTATGAGGAAGCTAAAAAAGTGGGACAAAAATATACCATGAAAGCAATGATAGTTTATATTTATTTTCTATTTGGAAAAACTGGATGGGGTTTTCCGAAAGTTCGAGAGCCGCTTAAAGCTAAATTGGTTTCGGTAAATTGCTGCGTTAGGTCAAAGGCCCTAATGACCCAGAATTAATTGGATTTATTATTACATGCACGACACTTAAACGCGCATCGCCACGCATTCACTTTAATGTCTGCACGAACGAATGCGAAACTTTGATGTGCGGATTTTAATGATGATCTCGAGTGCTTTCACCATATGGAAATATTTTAGATTTTGTAACGAAACTTTGTAGTTTTAGTAGATATTTAAATAAAGAAATATTTTTTGAAAATATTAAGATGAACAGAATTAGAATTACGCGAAAGACGAATTATACAAGTTCAAAGCGCTTCAATAGGGCTAAAGTGAAATAAACGTGCCTCGCTTTAATTAATTTTCGTGGATGGTGAAACAATTTGTAGAGAATTGTACAAAGAAGTAAATTTCGGGTTTAAATTATGCTCTTATTGTTCTATTAAAAGCCCCCAAAGACAAAGTTATAATTCTTAAATTTAGTAGAATAAAAACATGATTTCTATTTTTTACTTTCAGGATAATTGATATTAATCAGAATGTTGATTGATTGAGTAATAATCGTACACGTTTTTTGCGATGATAAATGTAATTCCATAAAGCATCATTTGATTTACGTATTGCGTGTAGCATTTATGAGAGCGAGAGGGGTGGGTCGTAATCAATTGGAAAATTAAAAGGAGGAAGAGAATCCGCGGATGTCCGTCCATCCATCGCACCCTCATAAATCCCAAGTTTTACGATGGACGATGGCCGAGCGTTTATCTTTCGCCACTAAAATTTTGATCAATACACACGATGGAAAAAGGAAAATAGAGGGAAATGTTTCGGAGCGAGCGAGAAAGGGTTGAAATCCTGCGTCTGTACAGCGAAATGCTTGCGGTATTTGAACAATGCCTTCTCTTCCAAACCATCCCCTTTCCACCATCCTCCATGTACTTTATCCCAACTTCAGATCATAATAGCCTCGAGATGAAACATTTCGCTACACTCTAAAACAACATTGTTTCACTTTAATGAACTCAAACGGAAAGAATGGCAGCAAGGAGACGACTGCAAGCAAAATACAGTAAAAAATATATATACACAAACACACTATATAAACATTGACGTTACAGTTTTTTTTTGCAACATTAAAAGTTTCTCAAATAACGCAGTTTAAATTATATAATAATAGCGAATGCAATTACCAAAATGGCGTCTTTCGAAAACAGCTGATAATTTAATTTAAGGTTATGTATTAATATCATTTAAATCAAAATGTTTGTTACAATTTTAATTAATTAATGGAATTAATTCAAAACAAATATATGTATCGTAAAATTCTTTAAAATTGTGATTATTTGTGCATAATTAATATTATATATTAAAAATGCCTCATTAAAGTAATTTGGTCATAAAAAATAAATGGTACTTAAAAGTTTTTAAAAAAAAATCTTGAAATTTTAACGTTTTTCGTAATAAAAATAATCATTGTAGTAAAACGACTATTAAAAGAAATAGTACATTTTAATTGATTAATTAATCAGAGAAATATAAAATTGTAAATTTGTTTGTGTTAAAGTAATTGAATAAAAGTGTCGATCCAGGAGCGTCGAACCGGAGACAGGAAATCGCGCTGCATTCTCACGGTTGTCCGGATCTCTTCGATTGTTTGCACGGAGTAAACAAATAACAAAAAAAAAAGAAACGAAAACAAAAAACGCCGCCTGGATGACCTCCTCAAACAATTGTAACACTTACGCGTATCGTTTATTTTTGTTTTCCCGAGATATTGCATTGTTGCAAAGCGTTATATCTAGAAACTGAACAACAGAAAAAATATATAGAAGTACGCTTGTAAACACGCCGAGAGAAACATACATGCACACACGAACTAACAAAACAATAGGTTTTCCGTGAAACCATCAATTGTGACCTCGAGAAATCCAACTCGTATTTCGTATTTCTGTGCTTGGTCGTTACATCTCAACAGTGCACAATTGCAGGTGAATGGTGCAGGCTGTATAGATTCAGTGTGTATATGATTGTGTGTGTGTGAGTGTCTATAATAAGTGTGCAATTTTTCGAGTGGTCTTCGCTCTCTCTTGATATTTTTCTCTTCGCTCCAGAAAAGAACTAATTTGCATTACCGCAGGTGAGTGTCTCAATTCTTATGCTACGGCACGCAACGCTCCTTCTTTAAAGATACTTCAATAAAATTATTACAAAAAAAAAATAATAGTTTAAATCCAATTATTAAATATTGTTTACGTGTTTATAATTGTTGTTTGCTTGTTGGCTGGACTCGCGGGAAAACCGGTTTCCTTACCCAATTTCTCGAGAATCGCTCGATTATGCAATTAATGAACACCTCTAATCATTCCGATTTGAATAATTCACCAATTCTTAGAGAAACGACTACAGATTTCAATACTAAAATAAATAGTTATAATAAATTAGATAATTAATATTTAAAAATTACATAAAATTATTTGATTTCCTTTTGATTTTTCACTTTTGATTCGAACTTAGTTATTTCGCTGTTTACGAAGGATTTTTCTGTATCAACTCCGGACGTCTGCAACTTTTTCAATCCGCTAAGTTCCGTTATGTTTTCGGAAAAGTTTGAATTGTAGTAAAAGTAAATGTGTTTTTCCCAATAATTCGGATGAATGGAAATAGTATTGACACATGTTTTGTTTACCTACAATAACAGGTTTATTGAGTAAATAAGAAATAAAATTAGTATTTGGAAGAAATTATGTAATTTTAGTGAAATATGTAATCTCGCTGCTTATCGTCAATATATGATGTAATTGCTTCACGGATATAATCGTGCGCCTTTACGTTCAATGTAGAACAAAAGTTTAATGGCTCGGCTTATCGCATTAAACGAGATGGTCTCAATAAGCTATTTAATACCGAAACGGGAAACATCCATTATTGTATAGTTAGTTTTGTTCTGTGAATACCCCAAGCGCTTTTAACCTAATCTGAAATATTAACTAACAAATCTTTAATTATCTAAAAGAAACAGAGACTATTTAGTGAATTGTTTTAGTGAAAAAGAATCAATTTAAACTGCAGATATAAGATAAATGATGATAAATGATATATAGTATATGTCAAATAAAGTGTACTGTATTTGTTGAAGTTCATATGCAATTTTCTTCGGTTTCCATTCGATGTCAGTGGGGAATATGAAGAGATATATGGAAAATAAAATAAATTCGAGTGTCGCGACGGTACGGAAAATGAAATAAAACGTGAAAACTAACTGCGACGAACAAAAATAAAACGGTCCAACCTATGGGTACGTGACGTTGGGGAAAAATGCTGCTTTTTTTTTCTCCATCTTTCTTTATAAAATAGAAGAAATTTTGGCCCCTCGGAGGAGGGATCAATGAATTCTTTATCTGCGAGAGCACACACTTTATCCGGCGGTTATTTATTTACCAGCCGCACATACACGATCCTCTTCTCACTATACAAGCCCCAACTACCAAACCTCTCAAAATAAAATAAACATTTTGGACAATTGAAAGCGACAGGCCCACTCGAATCCTATTACCATCGATCCACTTCAATTCAAAAACATGAAAAGATTACCACATGAAAACAGTTTGTTAGCAGCTCACATACAACCTTATATTTATTGCAAGTAAATCATTATGTAATTTCATTAAAATCATTTAACAACTGCAGCTAAAAATACGGACGACATCTATTGAATAACGTTTAAACAACGGGACTTTACTGCCTTCGCATGGGACCTGTTTGCGTAGTGGAGATTTCAATTGAGCCGGGACCGGAAACCAATAAGACTCGAATGTTTACTGCAGTTTACTCGCTTCGAAATCCGTACAAACACACACAAAAAAAAACTAAGAAACAAAGTCTTACAGTTTCCGAAACACACTTGACCCGATACACGAACTTTCCCCAATGTTAAATTGAAATTTTCACCCTCACATTTTAATTAAATCCACCGGATAAGAAACAACCCAAATCGAATACCAATTTATTTCAATTTTTACAAATAATTTAGAAGATCATTAGCTTAAAGTTAACTGAATGTTCCTTGGACAATTAAAGCTCTTGTTAGGATCGGAATAGCGAAGAAAAAATAAAGGATGAAATCCGATTACAATTCCGCGTGGATAAAGCCCCTAAATCCGGACAAAACAAAGATAGCAAAGTACAAATAAAAAAAAAAACATACAAACCGAGAGATTTGTCTCCCCCCTAAATGCAAACACGAGGATTTACATCAATTCCGGGCTTCGATTTATTTATACATCCTCTTTTTCTCTCTCTTTTTTTTCTTCAGTTCAGCTCATCTCTGAACGGTCTGCGGGTGGACGGACGCGAAGTTATGTAATTAATTTAGTGCAGAACTCATGAAGCCAAAACCGGAAGCTCCATTGTTGCAAACTGCGGCGCAATCTTCGTCGGAGAGATTACCGAGAGATGATCTTTTCCACCACCATCTATCCTATCCTCTCCGTTCCGTGCCAGCCTCTTCCCATTAATATTTCTCGAACGAGTGCGCATTAACTATTACAATGCAGCTCACTTCACACCTCCGTCGCAGACGAAGCTCGTTAAAACCGGTCGAGACACGGTGGTTTAACTCGATCCAGAGGAAACCGACATCATTAACGCGATTATGTTACAGTCCCCGCAATTTGGATCACCGCTTTTGTGATTGTGTTATTTTTTTTGAAGATAACGCAAATTAGTGCAAGATTTCAATCTTGGGAATAATAGATTTCTACAAATCATGAACAACATTGTACGGAAATAATAAACTTTCTTATTCTTTCTATAATTAACATTAAAGTTAATTTTAATTCCTGTCATAAAAGAAACGTTACTACTTCATTTTTCCGCCATTCATTTTTTATTGAGGTTATGTCAATTATCATTTGATTTTTGTATACTATATAGTATCCAATTTGGTCATGCAATCTTATAGAACAATTTCGTAAATAGTTTAAACTTTAAGAATTGATGAATCCAAGATAAAAATGTCTATAACTATTATTGTTTTCATCTCTTAAGATTATGTTAATTCTCAAATATGCTATATAGTTTTATTATACATTTATGTGAATAAATTAATCAAAACGAAAAAATTATAAAATTGTCATAAATGCTTAATAATCTTCGATATTAAAATGAGATAATTTTTAAACTAGTTTTGTAACCATACGAACGTGTTGATGGTGGAACCGCACGGGATTAAAAGAGGTTTGCAGGAATTAATGTCCGTATTTAAGCCCTTTTCCCTTCCACACTACACATACATGCGAAAGCTTCGAACCTACCAAACTTTGGCGATTTGCGGTTCGACCAAAACTGACCGCTCCGCAGAGGGACTTTATCACATGCACAACTTCAATTACAGATTTGCAAATTTTGTAATTATCCTGCGGCCTCTAAGCTCTTCGCGTAAGCCGTCTATGGAGATACCCGCAATTTAGTTTCGCAATTGTTGAATATCTGCATATAAGATAATTATTTTTTTCACTAAATTTCAGTAGAGAAAAATAATGATAAATTATTTCAAAGTCAATTATAAAAGATTGGAGGCAAATCTCCTATTGATTTTAATTAGCGTCGACGATCGGAAAGTTTACTAAACTTTCCGATTAAATATTCGCGAATCCCGATGGGAGTTTATAATTCACTGAAGCCATCAATACCTTTTTCCAACTGAAATACGATGTAAACAATTTTCAGCGAAATCTTATCTTTATGTTTAAATAAATAAATAATAATTATTAAAATAGTTGAAAAGTTGTGATATACCCGGCGCATCCGCCAATTGTAAATTTTGCAGGATTTGCAATTTGCAGGATACGAATCGACGAATAATGTATGATTATCGTTCGGCGATAAATCTGCGTTTTCTAAATATTGGTTAATTGTAGTTTATCGGCGCAATAATTGCATTATCGCGGAATTGATGAAACGCGTGCATAGTAAATGAGTACAACATAAATCGCGATGCGTTATCCGGCTTCCGCCACCAACACCGTACGTAATTGGGTCAGCAGCTGCAATGATTTACGCACTTTATCAATCAAAATTCATCTAACGTGAAGGAAAATTTATACAAAAAAAAAAAGAAGAAGATGGAAAAGCGAAAGGAATCCAATAAATTTAAATTTGGATTGGCGATAAATCCACGTCGACGCAATTAATCTGCCGCACTTCATTCATTACATCCCTTCAACCCCCTTTCTGTATTTTTTTTTTCGTTTTCATCGAATACCGCACGTATCCTCTGCTGCATTTTAAAAACCAATTTATAAAAGGGGGGAAATCAATAGGTTTCGGGTGAGGGAAGCGTGAATAATTCAATAGGAGAAAGATTTGCGGGTACGCAAATTCGATAATTAATTGGTGATTCCGGTGATTCGGAATACCTGGATCCGGTGGCGACATCTGCCGCGTTACTCTGACCCTTTACCGGACGACGTTTGACCCTTAACCGTTCCACCGGTGCAAGAAAAATTCACAATTTCCCTTTGGTTGAATAAAGTTCATCTTCGCATTGATAAAATTATTAATATTTATACTAAAAAAAGGGGGAGTAACACGTGCGGAAAGCCGCTGAAAAAGTGCAGAGCTGCATGAAATATGATTGTAGCTTTGAATTTCACCAGACGTGTTACATCGACTGAGCACGTTCAACGCCTTCGCGCTGCCCCCTTTTTTTGTAAACCTACGTTTTTCTTAAGTTTAAGAAAGGAAACCCGGCGCATCCGCCAGAGCGAAACGAACATTAATTTTAACGACGTCCTCCGCATTTTTCAATTCCAATATTTTTTCTATAAATATATTTGCACATTATTCATCATTGCTTACAATTTAATTTCAACATTCTTTTGATACTAAATATATTTGCTTTCTATTTAATAATTCATCATTATTAAAATATTTATGAAATTGAAAAGGCCCCGGCGCATCCACCATCAATTATTAATTAAATTATCACCGTCGTTTTATTTTCGCCGAAACATATTAATGTTTTATTTTTGCGTTCGTGTAAATGTTTTCCCTCGAGGGAATATTTACGTTACGTCATTTTACCCGAAAACAAAAAAAAAATACAAAAATCTTCGGAGAAAACCTAATTAATTTTACCTTTTATTTTTGGTATATTACGACGTACACTTTACGCAATCTATATAAAAGCCCGACCGACGAAAAGGAAAGCTATTTCATTTGAACTGAATACAAAAAACCAATAGAAATCAAGATTTAGAGTACATTACAGTCTCATTCACAGTGTCTTACAAATTTAATCTTTAATTATTATTACTTGACTTGCAAATGAAAAATTAAATATTTATTTTCAATATTATAAAGATTTTTTTTTGGAATCGCTGAAAAATTGAATTTAATTAATTAATTTAAATTTGGAGAGAAATATGTAAATTGAAGTTGACCTATCGTCTTAAAAATGTAAATCTGATTATGATAATTTCGTCTTAATTAAATAATTCCTTTAAAGTCGATCCGAATGAATAAATAAGGAATAACGGTAACTTTCCTCTTTTTCATTATTTTTTCTTTCACTTCTTTTTCAATATTTCGCTCGAGCTGTATGCAAATTGCCGTTTAGAGAGGGGGGGCGGCGGAGAACGCATTAAATACGTCGGTTAGTATGCAAATTGAAAGTTTGAGGAAGAAGTGGAGGTAGAAAAAAAAGAAAAAAAACGAGAAGAGAATTAATTTTCAATCGAATCGAATCTGGCGTTTCGCTTTTCCACAAAATTACAATTGTTGTATTTATTTGGAAATCCTAATTTCCAATACTAAATCTTTATATTCTAAAATATATTTTAAAATATTATAAGTTACATTTTTTTTTAAACTATTTGTATTTTCTTTATAAAAAGTAGTTGATGAAACTTTACGTAAATATTTTCTTTTATTCGGTATTTATTTTGTTTATTTAATAATATTTATGTGCACTTTTGCCGCAGCCAAAGTCTCGTCGTTCACATGTAGATGGCAATTCGTAAGTTTTCTCGTTGCGAATATTTCCATTTGGAAAAGTGTGTGCTCGAGGTTTCCCAGCATATTCGGAATGACGAATTCATTTCCCACTGGAAATACATTTAATGGGCAAAGTTTTGGAAAATGAAATTAACGTCCGGGGGCAATAAATAGAAATCCGAATAAACGAGTCGTACTCAAAACCAGACGTTCACACAAAAAAAATTCAATGATTTCAATTTAGTAAAACAAGAAATATTTATAAAATTGAAGTAAAAAAAATATAAATTAAAATAATTATGTAAATAAATTCTTACTCGTGTGCGTGTTTTTGTTTTTTTTTTATTTGGCTTTTGTTTGTCCTTTTGTCTCCTATTGGTCGTGTGTCTTTTTTTTTGACGAAGAAGAAGAAGAACCGGAAGGAATGTAACGTGTTTTGTTTTGATCTTGTCTCTGTTTCTCTCTTTGCGTTCTCGTTTGTATATCTTTTTCTGTTTATTTATTCTTTCTCTTATTTTTGGCGGTCGGTGCGTGGGAGAGGCTGCTTCCAGCAGGATGGCAAACGCGGTACTGGGGAAGGCAGCGCCGCCTCCGTCGGGCTGCCTGGCAACAACCGCCCCGCCCTCCGACACCCGGAGCTCCCTACCATCTCTCGACTCCTCGCTCGCTCGCTCACCTCTCGCTCCCAAGAAAATTGCACAAGAAGTTGCTAATTGGTACGAAATGCAATTGATGTAAACGATCGATCTAAAAGTGTTAAATGGATTCCAAAGGAAATAAGAGATGTTAAAGCTTCAAGATGGAGAATTAAAGAAGCAAATAGTATGCAGGAATCGATGAAATAAGCTTCTAATTAGTGAACTGAAACAATGACGAAAAATATAAAAATTTTCTAAATATATTTTCAGAAAAATGAAATAGTTATCAGAAAAATTTTCTAAATCCACGATCAGTCAATATTAGTAGTTATGATGTGTATGTGTAAAAAAAAGGAAAAAGCTGACCAATTTCCGGAAAACGTGTGTATTTCAGTTAGTATGTGAGAGGTGTGAGATGTAAAAGAAGTAGAAAACGGAGGGCCGGATATTTCGGGTTTTTGGCCTTCCGTTTCCGCCACAAGGAACATGTCCGAGGCGAGGATTTCAATCAACCGTTCGAACCCGAGACCCCGGCTCATATCCAGACAGATTTCCTCCCAAGAAATCAATTAACCGGAGTCCGGTTATTAGCTGATGGACTTTTTTTGCCTCCTGCTGCTCAAAAAGAAAATTGAAGATGCAAAAAAAAAAGAACATTTTCTCGTCTGCAAACACCACTTTGTAAATGAAAAATAAACATTGATATTTACTTCACTCGGTTCTTCCACTCATTAGAGTTACTTAAATAAATTTGCAAATGAAATAAAATATTCAAATACTGCAAAGTTGAAAGAAATAGAGATGTAAAGATGACATATTGAAACGGAAATATTGAATTGTTCTCCCTTTCGGTATTATAGTCATTTTATATTACCAGAAAAGTAACGCAAAGGAAAAGCGAAGCAAAAGAAAAATGAGAAGAAAAATGTTGTTCACAATTTTCGTAACGACGCTGTCACCATTATTCAATTTTTATTTACTTTTTTTAAATCAATTATTTAGTAATTAAATTTGTCTTATTTACGTGTAAAACATGAAGACTAATAGACGTAAATTGCATGGAAATAGGGATTTAACAGGCGAAAGGAAAATCGACTTTTCTTTTTGGGGGTAAAGAGAGTCGCCCGGAAAACTTGGTTAAATTGAATTTTAAATTGCAATCTGATTCGGAAAAGTTCTTGCTTCGGGTAGAAGGAAAAAGAGAGAGAGAGAGAGTGAGTGGATTTGGATGGGGATTACGGCGAGTGCATGCATATACATCCGGATATATATAAAAATCCCAACAATTTTTTGCTGCAAAATAATCCTTCTCATTTTATTTATTTTTTTGTTCTGATGATATTCGTCTTTCGGACTCGTCCAGAATATTTGCAGAAGATTTTTATCGTCCATCGGGCTTTTAAGGATGATCGTCTTCGAAGCCCAAAGTCGGCCCCAATTACACATAAATTCGTAGGAAGTTTGTCAGCTGCGCCAAAGTGCCCAGAACATTCCAACACAGAACATCCTTCTCCACCCCTTACGTAATTCCTCAGTTTCGCTCGTCAATTTTTATACCTTTCGACATCTTTAATGAAATCCACTTCGATCGATTAATCAATACTTTAACCATTGTTTATGTTGGTTTATTAATAATGCATTCGTAATTTCCGAAACATTGAATCGAAAGCAATTAATTGTTAATTAACTGAACCAATTAGACCAATTGCGCAATTAGATGAGACCGAAGAAGCGAATTGATCATGTCAGGCGTCGGCGTTGAAATTCGAGAAGAACAAATGGTCGATTCGATTGTTTTGTAAACAGGACGATTTGCTCCAGTCTAGCCGGCTTCGACCATATCCATAATTGGCATTTGTTTTAGAGGAGGACCGGATGATTAATCAGGTTTAATTATCGCGATCGGACGTATTGCGTTACGTAAACACGCACGCAAGTAGTAAATGGTGTTGCGTGTTTATCGATAGACAATAAATGCCCGGCGCATCCACCATATAATTAATAATTTTCAGTTTTCGTCGAATTTACATTATATTTATAATTATAAATAATTAATTTTAAAAATGTATTCTGTATTTAATAATTTGCGCGTAATTTAATATTGTCAAAACGTATTTATTCGGATGTGTGTTTCGAACTAATTTCGAAGCGATTTAATTATGCAATGTGCAACTCGTGTACCGCGTATTTGCAACTAAACCACGCAATTTCCAATTAGCAAACTTGGCGCGAAATTTATGCAAAACTTTTCAGAGATACATTTCTATACCGTATTAAATTACAATGAATTTTCTATATGTTGAATTATTAAAATATTACTCTATAATTCATTAGGTTTTACATAACTACAACGTATGCAGGTAAACCAACCTGTAACAAAAAATGACAATTTACTAGTTTTATTTTTTCTATGTGTAATTGATGGCAATTTAATAGGGAGTTATGTGGTGTGAAGTCGCGTCGGGTTCTGCGCCAAATGGTCCATTCATTCTGCGGCCGGAATCTAGCAGCAATAAAAAAGGACCCCAAACCGAAAGGGCAGACCTCATTAGCGACCATTTCGGAGGCGGTCGGTCCTTTTATATATTTTTTTTTTTTTTTCTTCTCCGTCTTGTTTGCTCGTCTCTCTCCCAAGTGCCTCCATTTCAGCACTTCGCAAATATTGTCCGCTGCGATACACAAACTATTAAGACCAAATATTTGCACGCGTTGGCGCAATTTGCGCAAATCTCGCAAAACAACGAGGATTAATAGGGCAAAGATTGCGTAAATACCATCGATCGTTACACAACAATAATTTAGTGAAATTCACGTAATTAAATATAATAAATTATTTCTGTCCTGGCAATCGATTTCAATGATTTAGTTAGATTATTTAGTGAATATTAGTTTTTGAAAGCAGATTTATATACATTAAATAATGTATGGGTTTTTGAAAATTTCATAATGCAATCAGGAAACTCAAACAGTTTTGTTGTGATGAACGATATTATTTTTCAGGGAACTCATAGGAAAAGTTGATTATTAATAGAATAAATAATGAACGAGGGAAAATGTGTGCAGGAAAGAAGCAGGTGCTTTTTACAAAAAAAAGGAAGACAAGGAATGAGATTTTTGTGTAAATTATGCAAAACAAATTGCTTTTCGCGCCAAAAAGGATTAGCAAGAACAAGAAGTAAAGATGAAGAGAGGAAAGGGCTAATTAAAACGGGAAAACAAAAGGGTCGTGCGTAATTGCACTCCGCAAGGTAAATTAACGTCACGTCGGTCGTGAATAATCGGGTGCATTTGGGCCATGCGCAATTTGGGATCCATTAGGGCAGGAGGATTTAGTGGTGCCACGGAGGTTGCCGCAGCCGCCGACGCCTCCAGAAGAAACGAGACGTTGTAGCGGGGCAGGACGAGCGCCCATCCGTCTCGCTACAACGTCGCATCGTTTGTTTGGCCCGTTACGTAAACAATTTAATTTATGCCGCCGTATCGATTCGTCCGCCCATTCGCCCCCCCGGCGGAAATAATTCAGCGGAGAATGTGCTGCTGCTACCAGCCATCCAGCAAGCCGCCTCCCGCACTACCACCACCCTCGTTCCTGTCCTGCCGCTGCCCTGACAGCACGTGAATTATGCATCCCTCCGACCTGGCCACAATACCGAACGCCACCTACCGCCACCCCCGTGCCGCCGCAGCAGCCATCGCCCCCCCCCCCCTCCTCCCTCAGACAAATTACGCATACGGCGGAGAAACGAAGAGGAAAAATAAAAATGTATTCGAACAAGTGAAACGCAATTAAAGCGGAGCGAAAATCGCGGAACTGAAAAATGGACATTCGATTTGGACGCTTTGAATGAGGGGCGGCGAGTACGACGATTAATCAATATCAATGCGTGGATGGAGGAGAGGAGGGTCTCTTTTCAATTATAAAACAATGCGTTTTATGTGGGAAAACCGATCAAATCCAGAACCCGACGAACATAAATAATGTACCTCCACTCGCAACGTTAACGAAACATAAGAGTAATATGAAAATTTCATATTGTTTTTGCAGAAGATTCTTTTTGTTTGATGAAAAATTTGAGATGATAATTTATTATGAAATCCATTTTTTTTAAGCCTTTGCTGGAAACAAAAGCTTTGAGTGCAAATATCTAGTTAGAATAGTAAACGTTTTGGCTGACTGCCCGGCGCATCCACCAAGAAACACAAAACGAATAAAAATAAATTTTAAAAAAAAACTGAAAAAAATGAAAAGAAAAACTATTTTCTCTATGGAAGAAGAAAACAGCTCATTACCGCTAATATCAACGAAAAAGAAATAGAAATATTACTTCGCGCAAAGTAATTTATTTTAATCCTTTTCCTCCAACCACACGATATTTCTACGAGGAAAGAAAGGGATAAGTATTGGAGCGTGCAGAAGAAAGGAGTGCATCCGATTTTTATTGCGTCGTATTTCATTATTTTCTCTATGATCTATGGAAGCAAGACGATTTTCCGCTAGGACAGGAAGCAGGGAAAAAAAGAAAGAACGCAATATCTTAGCTTAGCGGATTGAAGGAGGATCGTGCATGGAAAATACGCTTAAAACGAGAGTACTCGACGTCAAATCTCATAACTGTATCTCATCCTGACTCCGTGTGTTCCTGCGGATTTTCCAAATCGATACGGCTCGGGAAAATGTTTCTCTTTCATCATCAAATTATCAGTACGTAAAATACAGAAACAATATAATTAAACAAATCTTGTTTATATTATTCCAATTGTATTCACGTATGGGAAAGTTTTACATGCAATATGTTTATATGGAAAACAGGAAGAGGATGAAATAAAACAAAAAGTATTCAACGTTGTTCATCCATTCGATTCGAGAGTTGCGGTTCGTATTTTGAATAAAACTGTGTGTTGCATGCCGAGGATTTATGCATTTCAATCATGACTCCCCTCGCACATCCATAAATACTGGTCGCTTCATTATCCATTAAACTCAATAAACGAAAACCGCAATGCACGCAGCGAAACACGCGCAAATTGAAAGGGCGAAATCCAGCAAAATGTTTTCATAACGATTTGGGGGGATTTTTTCATTATCAACTATAAATTATTCATAAACTTGTAATTGCGAATGATGCAGTGTAAGCTTCATAAAAATATAGCAGAATGGAATAATAATAATAATAATAATAAATAAATAACGAATAGAAAAAATAATAATAATAATAATACGTAATGTAATGGAGTCTGGCTGGATTTAATTGGGAGATTTTGTTGTTTGTCACCGGGACTACGGTGGAGGCGCCGGGCATATCGGGTCCACCTGTTGCCATGGCTACCGCAGGATGTCGTCCTTTGCCTCCCTCGCCCCGCATGCTGCATCGTTGCTACGGGCGCACAAGGGTTTTAAACCCTTACGGAATATTCGCGGATACGTAAACAGTTTAATACGGTTATATTCAATTTGGCCCACGGGCGTCTCCGCATTAATATGTGCAAATATCAACCGTCGTGTAGATTGCGGTGCATTATTAATTAATTAAATGCGTTTCCCCCAAAAATTAATTAATTATTTATGGAGAGTTGATTGGGGAAAACATTAGGGAATATATCTCTGTTTGAGTCAATGATTTTTGCTTATGATTATACATGACTATTACATTTATGACCAACTCTTTGAAACGTGTTCAATGGTATTTTTATATGATTTATCCTTTAGTCTTAATTCTCTGTAAAACTTGAAGAAATGTCGACCGTAATTAAGGATGAATATGTGATTTCATCTGGAATCTTACCTGCATAGTGGTAGAAAAATAAGTAAAAAAAAAAGTATGGAAGCGAAGTTCGATTTATCGCAGGGATAATTAATCTAGAATGGGAATTCCTGAGCTTATTGTTCGGAAGCCCAGAATTCTGATTGCGAACTATTGGATTACCCGAAAACCACCCCATCCCACGCCCGAAAATCACCCGCTAATTTTCGAGTGCGCTTATCGTTTAAAACATTTCTAATTGATTGGGCAAATATTGAAGGACTCGAGGGAAGGATGGTCGGACAAAATGATATAAAAAAAAAATGAGACTGATGCATTTGGGGGCGAAATTGAGGGTAGTATGAAATACGAGAGCGATCTCTAATGGAAAGTAAATTAATTACGCGCAGATAGTTTTCCCTTCAAACTTTTCGCACGAAAATATAAAAATTATTAATTAAAAATATTCAATACAAATTATATAAATTATTATTATTAGAATGTAATTTGTTTACGTATAGTTTAGAAGTTTGGTTTGTCGCCAAAGGGGAATTCCGAGCGGAGATATGAATTACAGAAGGTTTAAATTTAAACGAATGCAAATTTCCGCACTTGGCATCTGTCACTTGTCAAAATTCCGTGTCGCGGATATTTCTCTGCTACGCGACGAAGATTTGTCATAAACAATTTGAAAACGCATTGCATTCCGCAAATTTTAAAAATAATTTTCAAATATGTTCCAAAAAGCAGATTTGCTTTAACAAGATGATGAATTGTACTTAAATTGTTTTATTGGAGCAGCCAAAAATGTAATAATTTTATGGAGGTAGATTAATATGCATATGCAAATTACTTGCAAAACGCGAGCCAAAATTCTTTACATTTTGATTCATTCACTTAATTTCAATTTTGAAAACATTCTAGTTGCTCTACATTTAATTTAAACTAAATTCGTTTAAAATTATTTCTAGGCTTTACTTCGACAATAATAAACTGCATAATTGTTAAAATTCATATAAAGACTATTTCGAAATAGTTTAATTTTTTTTATAATAGTTTTGTTATTAGTTCATTTTCTTTGAGTTTAGTTTAATCTCTCTACGTTATGATTGTATTATGTAATATATTGTTAGGTTTTTCAATAATTTAAAAGAATTCAAATAATGCGTGACAACTATTGCCATCTATGGACGAGTAGCCCGAAGACTTGTACAGGTATCTCGGAATGAAGGTCGCTCCGAAGCTGAGCACCTTTTCACCAGAGGCGCCCACCGGTATCGAAAAACAAAGAAGCACGCGCGCGCGTTCTTCGCACATATTAACAAATTATGCAAATAATAACTCACTCAAATAATACAGCTCCAGACTGTCCAGATCGCTGGATTTCTTCTCGGCGATCATGTTTCGCCACACTGTTACAAATAATATAATACAGTTATGATTTTACGAATTTGAGATGATGAAAAATTAATTACGTCTCTTCAGGCATCCTAGGAATCCCCCCGAACCGTCGGACCTCTCCCTGCTCCGCTTTTTATCCTTCGACTTCGACTTGGAGGATCTCGAATCGGCATCTTCCTCGAAGACGTCCAGCTCTATCGAATTCGATGCTCCCTCTTCGCTGACGGCGGCAGTCTGCAAATGTTGCGCACTCCATGTTTCTCTGTACTATTTCACACTCTCTCGATTTCGATTGGTTTTCTTTATTTATTTACTCTTTATATATATATTTTTTTTTTGTTATGTTATGTTGATGAAGTTAAGCAATTCTTGGATAAAACTACTCACGTTGCAGTTCATGTTCCGTCGTTTTGTTTACGATCTCGTCGCGTTGGGGCACTTCGGACGCATCGCCGCTCGTTTAACATGTGTGACACGGGGGGACTCGGGATCCGCCGCACTCAGGTGGTATTTTGGCCCGAACCAAGCCTATTTCGGGGAGACCGTACAGAGTTGGGGAAAGGCCTAGGATTACAATTATGATGAAGATTAGTTGTTAATGATCGAGGGATTAGATTCGAAAGGAAGACCGTTCGGATGGAGATCTCGCATCGGACTCCTCCGCAACGTGCGTGTCTATGTGTCTACGTCCGCCTGGCCGTGAGTGTTCTGCACCAGCATTTAAGACTATAAATAGACGAAAACTGGGGAGTTATTTAAAATAGGATTTATTAATACGTATATATATACACACACACACACACATATATAATATACAACGCTCTGCAGCTCGCTTGATATGTACCTGTACATCAAATAAGTTCGCTTTCTTCCTCATCTTCTTCTTCTTCTTCTTCAGCATCATCGAACCTTCAAACGAAATTGGTGCGCTAAGTAGAAGCCGGCGCCTTCTCGTGCGATCTAAAAATATTGTATTCCCAAATTCATGCTCTCTTTCGCTCGCACTCGCACCTCTTATTTTTTTTTTATTTTCTCTTACTAAATGGGCAAAAGCGATTACGACTAGAAATAAATACATCGCGTTTCCTCCTCCTCCTCCTCCACCTCCACCTCCGCACTACTTATTTTAAGTTTAATTGCCCGAAGACTCAATCCAAGTTTCCCATCCTATCAAAATATGCGAGAACAGTCTAATAAACATGCAATAAATTAATACTAAATCTTTCTGCCGAACATCCCAAGCCAACTAAAATAACTCCAAATCACACTATGTATTACAGTTCGAACGATTCGCGGATACAAGTTTACGCTCAATTTATTCTCATTTTATTATTCTTTTAATTTCTTAAATTTTGAATTACTTATTTACTAAAACTATAATAATTTAAATTGTCGTGATTTTTGAAAGAATCGTGGAATTCGGTTGTCGTGTAACAACAACCAGCCAAAATTAAATCGATCAATCAGTGCCCGAGAGGCGCGTGTTTTTCTCTTCTGCTACTTCTTCCTTGCATGTTCCTTGGTTAGAGGTTGAAAGGCTTAAAAATAAAACTACATGAAAGATGAAAGTTCTTTTTTCTTGATCATTCGTTGATTATTACGGAAAAAAAAATTGGCCCGGAAGCCAGATGATGAGCGCTAATTAAAGCTTCTATAAAATTACGAAATCTAAATAAGATGAAATGATCCATTTTTAAATATTTATAATCTCATCTTAAAACTTGGATCATTAATATTTTTATTATAAATATATTATTTTATTACATTGATTTGTAATGATGGATTTAATTAGAATTATAAAGAATTTGAGTGTTTTGTAATTTGATGGATTAATTAGTTTCTGAAATGGGTAGCGCGAGATAAAGGACGACGACTAATGAAATCAAAGGGGGGTAGGCCAATTACGAAACGAGAACGGAATTAGTTGAAGCAGAGAATGAAAGAAACTAACAGAGATGGGAACACAAAAAAAAATAAGAGTTTGTATAATTTTATGATTCAATTTTAATTTCCCCCGCATCGAACGAGCGTGGAACGTTTAACGACGCGGTCGTAAATTGTCCCGAAAAAAGGAAAGAAATGAAAAAGAAACGAGAGAGGATGGAGGAAGAGATGAAGAGATTTGGGGAGCGTGTGATCCAATTACGGGCGTCTCCACTAAACGAAGACCGAGAAGCTAAGATAGTTGCAAAATTGCGGTGGTGACAAAAAGAAGATGATTTTCGTTGGTAGGTCTCTTGTATTTTGTATTTTATTTTGGTTTGCTCCAAATAATCACGTGCACATACGCCACAGGGGCTGCCCACCGCGCCGGAGCCCGGGTTTGGAATGTCTGCAACGGGTTCTTTGATCCCGAAAATCGTCCGGCGCAAATACCCTTGTTTCCAGCTATTAACACATATGTAATTATACACAAACACACATCGGTGTTTCTTTTTTTATGTATACGAGAATGTGTGTTTGGGAGGAGGAGGAGGATGTGGTGGATGAGATGAAGAAGAAGGTCGGACCCTCGGGGTCCTTGGGACCCCTTTTCAATGGGAGCACAGCCTCTGCTGTGTGCAAATATGAACCGCCTTAATTTATGATCTTCGCCGCGTTCAGGTATCTCTCCACTCCTCGTTAAATCCTTTCTCGGATGGATGGACGGATCGAGAGAGGAAGAGGCGCACCGTCAAAATTACAGGCCAGATTATCGGCGATGACAGGGAGGGGTGAGAGATCGACGTGATTCATACACGGTGTTCCGATTAGGATTCGTGTTGGGGCGACTGTTGAGGCGGCGGCGGCGACTGCAGCGGCGAAGAACAAGTGGAGATGAGAGGACCTCCTCTCGGTATCCTTTGATAAACAGCTCGAAGCTCATTCAACACACACACACACATATACGAACATCATATTTCAAGGTTAATCAGACCACAAATTGGTGCGGCCCACCTGTAAGATCCGAGCCAAAAAGGAGGAACGAATACAACAACAACAGCAACAACAAGAAAAAGAAGAACAAAGGGTGAAAGAAAAAAGCGCGGCCATTCAAACGCGAAAGAGATACGAACTGTTAAAAATATAAATTAAAAACCAGTTAATAAATTTCCATCCATCCATCCGTCCATCCGAGAGGGTTATTTTTATGATTGAGCCGGTCACAAGCATGAGTGTATGAGCGTGAGTGTGTGTGTGGCCGGGCCGTCGTCATTAAAGAAGAGAAAAGAAAAGAGGACTCTCGTCGTCGGTTCATCGGGAGGAACATTTAACGAAAAGAAAGGAAGATTAACCGGCGGATGAAGAAGAACAGCATTTTGTTTCGGAAATGCGGTGCGCTGGAAAAAAGCGCCGATATCTATTTAACAACTTATTCGACTCTTCTTCGCGTCGTCTCCAGCCGAAGAGAGAAGAACCCATAAAGTTAATAGCCTTTTCCTTTGGCTTCCACTCTCCACTCTGCCACAAAGATGTGGAGGATGAGAAGGACAAGACAAGAGAGACGGCGCTCTCTCAACCCCTCATACCGAACATTCTCAATCGACGGCGATTCGAAGAAACGGAACACACACTTAATATTACATTTGTAATAATTTCACACACTACCTACATCAAAGAAAACGTTTCCATTCATCCCGGGAGCTCGAGCGGCGAAACAATGTCTCGTTAAGACCATATAGCAAACTATCACTGCTTCATTTTTATCTTCTGCATATTCTTCATCTTCATCTCATTCTGCAAAGAGACAAATAATCCTCTACTCTTTATCCCTCCTTCATCTTCATCTCATCACTATTTTATTTTTTATTCGTTCATTTCATTCTACATCGAAAAAATATATTCTGTTCTTCATTTTCTGCAAAGATTTCTCAATTTTTCTACCAACTTCTTTTTGCTCTTCTTCATCTCATTATGCAAAGAAACTGAAATAACAGAGCGCAGAAATGTTTATCGGTGGCAAATCAACGGCAGACAGTGGCAATTACCGAATTTGCATATTTCGCGCACCCAAAAAACACACACACTACTCCTAATTCGTGTTTACGTGTAAACATTGCAGCAGAACGTGCAATTTTCGGCACGGCTTAATTGCCAATAAAGATATTTTAAAATTTCGACACGTAAGTAATCCACGACAACAACAATTTAATTTAAATATTGCTTACACGTTTTTCTTAATTTTTTAAATCTTTTAATAAATTATTTACTTCATTATATAAATATGACTCCTTCATTCTAAATTTCGAAATATTCATTGCGCTTTCCATAAATGAATATTTCAACAATTAATGTCATCTTTTATGCGGCAAGTAAAATTTAAATAAATAATTAACGGTAGTCTTACACGTTCAATTCTTTCTCGCCTATATTAATCAAGTATGATTTATGTACACCTTGTCTAGTATTAATTGTACATAAATCAATATTAATATAAACAACACTTACGCAAAAAAATATAATACGTAACATACAAGTCACGCTATTCCTAATTAGAATTTAAACATTAAAAAATAAAATTAATTAAAGTTTTTTATCGTGAAATAATGTAAATCTATAATTATTTCTAACATTTTTCATATTTCTCTTCATCTTCACGATTATAATTTATATAAAATAATTTTATATAACATTGAAACCTATATAATTCTTTAAATTTAATGTCTTATGTAAAAGTTGTTTTTCTTCTGTTATTTTCGTGAATGATTAGATAATAACGCATAGTTATGGCATGCCGGATTACGGTTTATTTATCCCAGAAAATTATTTCTGGAATGATTTCGCACTAAATCTTGAGTTTATGAAAATCGTACAAATCGATTGTGTACGATTTCGAACACGCCGCGAAACGCAAGAGCTATTTTCGCTCTCCACAAATAACAGCCGATGGAGCTTCTTCTTCGTGTCCTCCACCTTTTCTACCGTTTATCGTAATTGCAATTGTGTGTATGTGTGTGTATATGAACACACATTTTTTTCTTTCCCATTTTCTACTGTTGTACACTTTATATATATTTTTTGTTGTTGTTGCTGCTGCTGCTGTTGTTCGTCCGTTTGTTTGCTCGTAATGGATGTCCATAAAAGGTTAATTGCGACGCACTGAATAATTTGAATTCTTACTAATAAATCTGGGACGACGTTGTGAGGCAACTCGGATTTATCTGTCGCTCCGGAGGCAAAGACACACACACACACCTGATGATGATGATGATGATCCTCGGCTATAATTAATGAACAATTAAATCTAATTAGTGAGGTTGGATTACGGATGAACAACGAGTCGAGTATGATCCGGGAATCCGAAGAAGTATTTTTTTATATATATATATATTTATATGTGTGTGTGTGTATGTATATGTATATATAAGTAAAGCAGCAGAAGAAGAACGACCGGATTACTTATTAAGCGGCATGAAGTATTCCGGCGCAAAACTAGTTTTCAACGAGAAACCGAACGACGGCAAAAAGAAGGAAAAAATTCAAATGGAGAGAAGGAAGAAAAAAAAAAACAAGAAAAAAAAGGAGGCAAATGTTACGTATGCAACGTGCAGTATACAATACACAAAATGGCATCTCCTCTCCTTTCAATTTCGCCTTCAAACACGCCATTTTGTCGATCAAATCCTCCACCTCCACCAAACGTACTTCTTTCTCCTTTCAAATCACCCATCTAAATTACTTGCTTCGAAACGCGCTCGATTGAATAACAATCTCTTTTACAATATGCAAGAAACACAATAAATCTCGTTTCATTCGTTTCGAGAGACAAACGAAAAATAGTTGCAATTTTAACTGACCTTATTTAGATGAAGAATCTCTTGTTAACTGAAACAGAGAGTAATTTATAATTGTAAGAAAATAGTATTAAAGATGTTCAATCTCTTGCAACAATCATAGTAAATTACTTTTCATTCGTTTCGAGACAATTTCAACTAACCGTTTTTAGATTGCAAGAAAATTGTATTACAAAATTTTTACTTTGCACCATTAAATTTATTACACACAACAAAGCATTTCGAAATATTAAAATAACAAATAGTTACAATTTTAATTAACCAGATTTTAATTAAGAAAATTTTGTAAAATTTTGGTACTAAAATTTAAAATATTTATAATTAATAAATAAATTATAATGTACTAAAAATAGAAAAAATTATGTCATCTGAAGAGATTCTCAAATAATAATAATATTAAAATAAATAAACTAAAAGATTAAGTAATTTCTATTTTTAGATAGATGCAGCTGTTGATTTTATATTGAATATTATTTATATACCAGAAGCAGCATTAAATTTTAGTACCAATAAACTCATATGCATAAATTAGATCATACGTATGATGATGATTTAATTTATGCTACATCTCATTTGCATTGCTACAAAACGTGTTTACAAATGTAACTGCATTCTTAAGTATCATTGTTTCAATCACCGCTGGTAATATATGACTCAATTTGGTAACTATAGTTACCGTTAATTACTATAGTTACCTGAAGTGCATAATAATTTTGAAGTTTTAAGTGTGTAAGCTCATGCGGTGCGGCCGTAATTAAACGATCATAAAGACGTGTTTAATTATTATTAGTCAATAAAAATGCCTCGATGAAATGTGCACCACATATGTTCTTTCTCGCATTTATAATTTAATTATGAATTTTCAGCAAAGATTTTTAATAAATTACCAATTTTATACTAATAAGTAAGTTCTAAGTTTTGATTATTTTTTTTTACATAATATTTACGTTAATTATATAAGTATAACTTTTAAGTCTATCTATTCCAATTGTAATTGTTTTCTTTTGATTTTGATTGAGAAATTAAGTTGGATTGCAATGAAATTAATATGGGTTATTTTTGTATGGAATGTGGATGATAGTGATGAAGTTGAGGATGTATGATGGGAGTAATTTGGAAACGGGGGAATGCAGATTTCTGATGGCTCTATTCGGATGGACGGTGGAGGAGAGAGAGAGTTCTTCGGCAAGTGCAACGGAGTGTCGCGTTGGCATATTTTTGCGAATGTTCGTCCGCATGTAGCAACAAGCTGCTGAAGAGATGATAGCGAGACGGGATGAAGAAACGAGAGGAGGGCGGCAATGGAGAGTAAATTGCCACGGAGCTATGCGAGTTGTCGTAAATTTTGCAAAAGGAGGCATCGCTGAGGAAGAAGGACTTGGCATGACGAGGGAAAAAGAAGCGGACGTTTGGTAAAAACCTCGTCAATATCCGGAGAATGCAAGAAATGTCCTGGGCGGCTCGACGGGGCCCCGCACACGAAGACATATTTGGCCGCCATCGGAGCTTATGCACAATATTGCAAAAAAGCTCGCTATGCTATGCTCCTCCGAAGAGTACGCTATGCCCGTCGTCGTCCTCCCCCCGCACCGCACCGCTCATCCTGCCGCAAACCAGGGACGTAACCAGAAGAAGGGTGGTCTCATCCATCCACAACCACCCATCACCAAAGGCAGCAGCAACAGCAGTCCGAACAACCACCCACCCACCGCGCATCGGCATCATCCTGCAAACTGCAGTAAGCAAATAACCAAGCGCGAACATTCCCCGAAGACATGGTGGGCTGGTTACGTCCCTGCGCAAAACGGGCTGCAACAGCCCCCATCTTCGGACCTCGTCCACCTACCATAATTGAAACGCTATGCCAGCAATTGCATAAACTCTCAATTATACGGATCTCCGGTTTATTAATTAGAAGATTTATGGCCTTCGAAGGTTAAAGATCCCCCAGCTGCTGCTGCTGCTGCTGCACAAGAAGAAGTCGGCGACGACGACGTTTATGATGAGAGCATGAAAAAAAAATTGGATTGTAAGAAGATAATGAAATCTATCGAGACTTGATTGATTCGACAGTTCCGAGAAAAGCGAAGAAGGTGCTAACAGATTTCTTCTGCGTCTTTTTGTTGTTGTAACTTTAATTTATAAAATAATTGAACGATCCCCGCCCGAAATCGACCTCGCGCAGCTTTCTCGCATTCCCTAGAAATCCGATGCGTTTTCCACGAATTCCGCACCATATTTCCGGAAATATCATAATTATATATATATAATAAATATCAATTCTCAGAGTGATCACACTGTCTGCGTATGTGTGTGTGTGTGCACACATGTATGTAAGTTATGTGTGTGTGTGTGTGCGTCTGGGCGTGCGGGATGGTCAACGCGGCTCGCGCGGCACATCAATCATCATCATCATCACCATCAAACGGCAGCATCATCTTTTGTGGTGGAAGAAGTAGCGATTCTCGGAACACTGACGTTGCGTGTACCGTTTTGTATTCGTTACCGAACCCGAAACAAACAGAAAAGAAAAAGAAAGCAAGAAAAGAAAGGGGGAGAGAAGGGCCCACTCGATTTGGTGAGAGGATCGTATTCAAATTAACGTTACGTAAAATCGAAAATTGAATTCAGTGCTCGCGGACAGAGTGTTTCGGTAAGGGCGTCCCCTAAAATATATTTTGAAAAAAATATCACCTGAGGTGAGTACCCTTCAACCCCATTTGCCTTCGCACGACACCTTAATTAAAGCCTACTTAAAGCCGAGACTCGTAACTATAACGACCGTCATTATTTACAATTTGTTTAATAACCTCCATCAACGACGCTTATTAAACGCTTGTTTCTATGGTAACGTGAAATCTGATACGCTCATTATGACATTTCCCGAGTCGAGTCCCGACGCGTCGAACATTCATATCATACTTGTAAATTGCCGTGCGAAATATTCACATTATATAAATAAAGATTAATTATCAGATTTAAGAGAAAATTAATTTCTATACATGTCTCCATAGTTTATATGTAAGGTTAAATTACTATTTTTTTTTTCATATATAATTCATCAATATATTACGATAAATCACGTAGTCGGAAGCATCGATTGTTTAGGTAATGAAGTTTATCGGTTGTTGTTTTGTTGTAAATCTTTGATTTCGTTCTATTTTTAATGTACAATGTACAACACCGGTAGTGTATCGATTGTGAGGGCTAAAACATGCAAACCACCGTCGACCTGGATTCGTTTTTCACCACAAAACTAACCCCAAGTTAATCTACGAACTGCTAAATAAAACCCAGAGGTCGAGCAGTTCTCTTTTCTTCCTTTTCACACACCATTATCGACGTTACAGAGAACCGGAGACTATTTTAAAAATTAATGGTTTCACGCGAAGCTCACCTCAAACGAATAAATAATGTATTGAAAGAAAGAGCTATTAGATTCAAGATAGACAGAGATGCATGAGCATTTCCTTATAGGCACCATATATGCAAAAAAATTATGTATACATATATGAAAATTAATAATCTGAATGAACGAAGAGAATGCGAGAGTTTTATTTGCACTTTTAATGGCTTCTGGATTGGCGGCGATCGGTTTAACTGTCCTTCAAAGAAGTTGGACGCAATCCGCGTTCTCCTTAATCCCATAATAATAATAATACGATGGGTCGCATGAGAAAAAAAACAGCAATAATCGTAATGCGTTATATAATGAAACGCGAGATGCAAATCGCCGCTTCACGGTGCCTTACCGAGGAGGACCCACCGAGATGATGCTGCTGCTGTTGAAAGGGATTGATTGAAGAAAGCGATGTCCGACGTTGAAAATATTATTGTTTATTTATATGTGGATTGATGATGAGGAGAGAAAGAGAGAGAGAGAGATGTTGTGCGAGCATCTTTTTACCCTTGGACGTTTTCCGATCTCGTCTCATCTCATCTCATCTGAGAGCGTCCATCAAAGGAGCAGCACGCAACAATCCGAGATATGTTCATTGTCTCCGGGGCAGGACATAATTAATTAAGGCAATTACGGATTTTATCGGTCCGGAATTCATATGGCGACCGAGATTAAAACACAATTAAGCAAGGGCAAAAATCACATAATACGAATGTTTCTCGGGCAATCCGTTTCAAGGATCACGACCAATTTGCGAACTCTCGAAGATACGGATGGATGAGAGATGGATGGATGGATGGATGTATGGCATCTCGATGTATTATATCGTCCAGTCGTAAAGAGTGACGACCGTTGTAAATATACGGTAACTTACGTCAGCGACGACATTTCTATCATATCGCCGTCTCCATTCCTCGCTTCGTCGTCGTCGTCATCCGTCGCATTAAAGACGAATAAAACGTGGAATGAAGGATGATGGCAAATGTATATATATATACGTGAACATGAAGATGATATTAATTATATTCTCCCCCTAAACGGAATGAAAATGTATCAAAGTTGTGGTAGAGAGAAAGAGCAAACTTGAAATAAAAGTAAAAATAATAAAGAAGAGAAGAAGTGATGCGCGAGGAGGAAAGAAAAACCGAACGACAAGTGGATGGATGGATGGATGGATGATGGCAAAAAAAAAGGCGGCGCGCGGCTCGGTTAAAACTAACTCGCGTGTAACAGTAAATAAAATTAATGTCAACCTTTATGGTCACTTAATATTGTTTCGCCACAATTAGCCGCAATTAGCTCTTTCTTATCAACGAGTCTTCTATTAAATTCGTATTACCTTAATCGACTCCGTTCTTTTAATGCTTAATCGCCTTTTCCTTCTCTCTTTGCGTCTCTTTATCCGTCTATCTCTTGCAGACCGAGAGCAGTGCGGGCTTTGCAGGAAAAAGCTCGAAACCACAAGCACAACTCCTTTACAGTTGCTATGGTTACGGTTAATTAATTGCGAACCGCCGATTAGAGGCGAAACGTTACCTCTGGTTATTTGGAGTCATTTCGATTGAAGATGGCCGTTTAACTGTGCTGAACCATCATTATCCGACGGCAAAACATTCTGTGGAAATCAAACCAACCAGCCAGAGGAGCTGAGCTCTAACGTCAAATCTCTCGCTCTTCCAGGAACGAGAATTGTGTTCGCGCCTTGGGAAACTTTAACGCGAAACGGTTTCACGTATTTCGCGAAAATATCATATGTACCAAATACTACTGAGTACTGTAGGGAATATATAAATATATCGGGACCACCTCTTATGGTACTGCAATTAGCTGTGAAAGTAAAATGTTTATTGTGTCTTTACATATTAACGTAATTCTTGAAAATGCGAGTGATATTCAGTTTATAGTTAACTTTAGGTATAAGCATTTTTCTCAACATGTCATTTAAAAAGTAAATAAAATTGTGTATTTCTATATACTTAAATCTATAGACAACAAATTAAATTATTCAGAATAATTGTAATATGTTCACAAAAATACTGTTTCTTTTTCACAATAAATCATTAATTTTCTAGTAATTAATGATTAATTATATAAAGCAATTTTCACGAAATGAAAGTATTAATAAGATGAATATCAAATCTAAAACTATTTGGAGTAAATTAAGGGCATTAGCATAATTACATAATAATTGTCTAATTGTATCTTTAGTTATTTTTTTTTGTCGAAATTTAATACGAAAACTTTCTTTAGTTTTGAAAACTATTAGAAATAACGTTAATATTATAGTCTAAAGACTTTTATAATGTCTATATGATTCAATTATTATTAAAATAAAATGACATTAATTGTAATAAGTTAATATATCAAAATTTTAAGAAAATGGTGACCTTTTTGAGAAAGCAATGCGTTTGTGATATTCATGATTTTTGTATGATGTAAATCGTGAAGTAATTGTGATTCTTAAACGTTAAATGAGTATGAAAGATGGAGAGTGAGGGTAAAAAGGAGGTAAAAAGAGAAGAGAAAATAATAAATTTGGCGTTGATTGATCGATGATATTCAGGTTCTCGGATTTCACGATGGCGCGGCTCCTGCTGTTGGACGATGAAACCGAAAGAGGAAGAGAAGATCGGGGCAGAGAGAGGAGCAGCAGCAGCATAATCCGAAGAAGAGGAGCAAAAGCAGCAGGAGAAGAAGAAGAAGAAGCAGCAGCAGCAAAATGGAGGCCAATAATAATAAAAGGCAATTTGAATTGGTTATCGAAATTCGGATCCTTCTCTCTTTCTATCTCTCTCTCTCTCTCTCTCTCTCGAATCCACCCATATCATCAATTCAGTTTGCGAATCGTGCGAAAGAGAGGCAGAGGCTGCTGCAGATCAGATGGATGCGGGAAACCACGGGTATTGGACGCCTCTCTCGGTCCATCCAAACTGGTTATAAACGCTCCAGCACTTGCTCTCTCTCCTCTTCTTCATCAACTACATCTTCCTCCTGCTCCCGACGAGAGATGAACCTAGGCTCGACCCACCCGAGAGGGTGGTGGGTGTCCGTCTTGCTCTTTTCTTCTTTTTTCTTCTTTTCCTCCTCGCCAAAACCGCCGACTCATCCGTAATATGAGACGATGCTGAGATCACCATTAATTTTCGATTTCATGCAAAATGGAATGCGCTCACTTTTAAATTTTTATTATCGGCTTGCTGTTTATTGCTGCTGCTTCTTCTTCTTCATCTGCTCCAACCCCACTTGTCTTCTTCCTTCATTCATTCTTTATGCTCCGCCAACAATGAGATTCCTCGACGTCCGTTGCTGCTTCGCGCATATTGTCCTGCAGATGCAGAGAGAACACTCTACGAAGTGGTAAAAAAAGGCAAAAAAAATGTAACGATAATGATTATTGTTTCGAGAAGAATGCCTCAATGCAAGAATATTATTAACAATTTAACACTTCGAAATTGATCCAATCCTCACTCATAAAATCACAATACACAATCTTCAATTTTAATTCCTTTATGTTTTAGCAACTAAAATCAACACACAATGATGTAATTATTTTAATTGCAAATATTATTATTAAAGATTTAGTATTAATAACTATGATTATTAGTGTCATTAGAACTTTTACGTGAATGGCCTCTCCAAAAACCATATTTTTTATGACCCGTTAAAGCACTCGAAAATCTCGTTTTAAGTCGGTATAAATCTGTATGCTCGGAACAGCTCTAATTTCCTTATTTATTACGTTTCACACGTTTAGCGACAGAATTTAACTACACTGGTTTATCTTTATTGCCTGTGATTCATCCCACCCGATTTTTATTACAATACGGAACCTTATGCTTTTCCTTTCTTTCAACAACAAAATACCGAAAATTTGACAACAACAACAAAAAATGTAATTTATTTCAACGATTATGTATTAAAGTTTATATAAATATAAGTAAGTAGTTTACTGCTGATGTGATTCGTGTTAAAAGAATTTGGCAAGTAATTTGATAAGGTAATAACATCCGTTACAAAATAAAATATTAATCACGTAAGTAAAGTTTTTCTAGTCAAGGTCACAACTATAAAGTGTTAATTGTGAATGGGAGACTTTTGGCTCGAGTACATCGAATCCCGCTTATTCCGGGTGCGTGACAAACGCGAATAATTATCGTCTTCGGTGTGAGAGCAGCCAGAAACCTATTTTCGTGCTCTCGCCTTTTGCTTCGCTATATGTCGTTTCCGCAAACGCGTTCCAATGCGTTTCATGACAACATTATTGACCCAATTTCGTCCCGATCAACACCAATTTGGCAGGAAGCCAAATAAATCTCTTCCTTATCATCCAAATTCTATAGGTATTATGCATTTCCCATAATGTCCGCAAACCGTTACCACATTCAAATCGATTGATTTTCTCCTCCTATGCATAATACATAATAAAATGCATTGACGATGTATAGGTTTTCTTCGTGGCGCAATCAATAAATCATGAGTGGATTGATTTATAGCAGGAAGTTTAACGAAAATCTCGCACGTTTATTATTAGCATTATATAAGCATCCAGCTTTTAAATCTCAAATTTTTAAGTAAAAATTATCGCATTATTTTTAATTAATTAATTTGCATAATTTGTTATTAAATAAAATAAATTTCCTGTTCTATTTTTAGTTCCAATTGTACATGCATTGGAGTTGTTTGTTGTTGCAATGAATGCAACTGTAATATCTTTATGGTATGGTTTCAGTTGCATCACGTTTTCTATAATTGTAATTCATAATGCGGGTGTAGGTTTTGAGGAAGGTTTTGTGATGTAGTGAAATATGGCAGGTCGATGTTAATTGCAGTTTGTTTGCTTGCTGTTTTGCGGTTTCGCGTCTCAAGGAGAGAGGAACGTCATACAGAGATAGAAAGAGAGACGATTCTGGAAAATGTTGCAGAGAATCGCGGAAAACGAGATTCCGTGTCGCAGCTTACACATATATATATGTTTTTGAAATGCAAACGAGGTTCGAGACGGAGAGAGTTCGCATTCTTGTGCGATCAAAAGGAAGAACCTAGTGGGAGGAAAAGAGACGGCCGAAGGTCTCTCACGCCGACGCTAAGTCGAAATTACATAACCGTGGAAGTGTCGCTCGGGCCCATATAGTTATAGTTGTCGGGGAGAGCACGGAGAGCGAGAGTCAAAGCGATTTAATGAAAAACTAGTGTGTGAAGGGAAAAAATTACAACAAATTGGAAAAATTGTCCTAGGAAGAAACTATAAATAAATATTGAACAGCTGATTGGAATATAGCTGTTACATTCGTCGGGACGACTGTGGGATGTGTGCCCAGCAAATTAGAGCCACACGAAAACCATACATCACACGCTCCTTCGGCTCCTAAAGACTCATTACTATACGCAGCTTTGCTCTGCAACTGCAGCAGCTAGGTGTGTGTTATTTGTCTCTGTGTATGTGTATTTGTACGTACACTTATATGTGCGTGTGGCTCTGTGGGTGAATGTGCGAGTTCTTTCGGAATTCGTGTCAAGCGCCACGTTTAGTGAAGGCTCTGCTGCTTAGTTGTTATCCGAGAGTGGCTGTCGGTTGTGCTGTTAAATATATTTGAGAAAGACATTTTTCGCACCTGAAATACAAACTCGTGAGAAGTCACCAAAAAAAAAGGTACGTGTTACGTTCCCAAAAGCCCTAAATAACAACAACCGTTTAAATTCTTCGAGCCACGATGATGATGATGATGATGTAAAGTTCTAAATATTCCAATGCTGATATTTAATAATAAACCCATGGTCAATTCCTATATAGAGAGAGAGAGAGAAAGAGAAAAATATTTTTTATGAATGAGCGTACGTACGTTTTCATTTTTTTGTTTGTTTGTTTCGTGGGCAGACCCGACCATACGTTTATTGTCTCTCCACGTCTGCACACCTCTCCTCTCACCTGTCTCTCGCATCATTCCAAGAACACGTGCCGATTTACCGAGTATCCTTGGCGCGCTTTACCAGAAACGGGGAATCCCCTTTCCAAATACAAAAAATAAACAATCCAATCTGGGTTAATGATACGGGAAATCGATGCAAGAGGCGCCCTCGAGTCTGCAACGAAGAACGGATCGTTAAAACTACCCACTTTATTTTAACGGCGATGTAAACTATATTTCTAATTTTAAATAAATATATTTAAATACAACTCTGACCTTATTAGATACGTTACGGAAATTCTCGAATAGTTATAAAGTAAATACATCAATTTGCACACAATTTTTTAAAAGATGAAATACAACACAATTTTACAATCTAAAATACACTAATCAAGTATTAATTCATCATATTTGATATCAGAAATCGTTCAATAATTTAAACATTTACAAAGTTCAAATATTAACCTTTCCAATCTCAATATGCATAAATTTCACTTAAACTCTCATAAATATAAACGATTATTTTAATCTCTTTAATTGCAATTTTATTAAATTTGAGATAATCAATTGATTTAAAACTTTTTTAAACGAATCTTTCCAATGCAAATATTTATTTGAAAGTTTATAAAAATAAGGCATTAAAATTCCTTCACCTAAAGTTAAAGTTTACTCAAGAATAATCAATATTAGCTATTTCTCGAAGAAAGTAAAAATATTTTTTATCTCATCTTCTTGTATTACTTCACACGCTATTAAAAAATAATTATAATTCACAAATAGTAGCGAAATAAAGTTTTGTTATTATAAACATCCATTAAAAAAAAACGAAGTAGTAACTTCTTTTTTTGATGACCTGCGGTTAAACAAATCTCGCCGCTTGCTACAAATATTTGCGTGTTAGGTAATAAAATGATGTACTATGAATTTTTTATTGGTTTACATGAATCAATACGACTCCGAATGTATTTTGGAAGCTCGTAAATTGTTTTTTTTTCTCTAAATTTTGTTTGTCGATTTCGATTGTTTTATGGTTACGTTACGTTATGCATCTAATGTGCGAGACGATGATTAATGTAGCATTAATTATACGTATTGAAGTTGCGCCTATTTCTGGGTCAGAAGGTCGTTTTGCTAATGAGGTTGGTCTATTTTCAATACACGCTACTTATGTGCATACATTCAGTTATATACTAATCAATAATTCTGTACGTAACGTAACTTTATTATTTTTTTATTAAATTATTTCTTTGAATGAAATTAATTAAATTCTAAATTAGATTCCAATAGATTCTTGCAAAAATTTACATTTAAAAAAAATAAAATTGCGAATTATTTTGTAGTATTATATGGAAAATGTCCTTGTGGAAATGTTAAGGTCCACTGAAGTCTGAAGAGCAAGTGCGTCAGATACATTTAGAAATGTTTCATGGGCTCCGGCCTCAGCAGCTGAGTAAACAAATTCAATATGTGGAAAAATACATAAACACAAAAACCGTGAGTTTATTGACTACGTAAGAAGAAAAAAAAAGGAGACGACCAGTCGACGGGCGAAAGGAGAATACGAAGAGAAGAAAAAAATATATATGAGCGTAAGGAAGCGAAGGAATTTCATTACAAAAGAAAAATGCTAAACAATACGAAACGTGCAATTCCTTGCCTTGAAACATGCGAGAAAAATCGCTGATGTTACAAATATTTACTGCAGCCAACATCAAAGTTAACATCTAAAACGTTTTTAACTAATAAGTTTTACTTACAATTTCATACCTTTATGAGATTCGAGCATTCTCATTCAAATGAAAATATGATTATTTACATATATTAATTTTTATATGAAAACACTTAAATTTATTAGAAAATATTGATTCCTCATATTATTGAAAGTTATTGATTTTGTATACTAAATGTAATGCGTTGACGAGAATAGATATTATTAGTTGTCGTACTTAAATTTCTTGGAAAATTGAAAAAATATTGATTTCAGTTTTTGTATTTTAATATTACATTATTTATTGATTTTGTAACGTAACGTTACTTAAATTTAGTAGAAAACTATTTTAATTTAATTATTTCTGCCATAAAATGATTGTTGTTGAATTGTAGAATTAAATTGATTTTTCAAACTAAAGTTCAAAACTTATTGATTTTGGATATTCCCAGCTATTAAACTATGATAACCTCGACGTATATCTGAGAGAAAAAATATTAACATGTTCTTTTTGCTTAACACTTTTGTTACAGATAAGATTAAATATCTGTACATTCGCGTTTCAGTTTTAGTTCGTGTTTGTGCGTGTTTTAATGTGTGTTGTATATTTTCGTCCTTAACTAAAAATTGCGAAAGCACATGCAAATGAAACTTGAAACTACTGCTGATAACGAAACATAATATTGCTAATAATAGTAAAAAAAAAAGTAATTAATTTCGCAAATATAGAGTTACGCAATAAGCTATCAGCTGCACGCACTCTTTAGTATTGAATCGAGAGTTTGAAATAAAGTAGTTAATGAGTTCATTGCTTAAGAAACTAAATTTAAAGAATAATAAAGAATTAACGTTAAAGTTGATAGAAGATTCCAGTTTAAAATAAAAAGTTCTAATGACTGAAACGTACTGAGAGGTGAGTGTTTTTTTTTCTTCTATTTTTTTTTTCTGGAGATCGAAAGATCTCGTGTTTTGGACGAAGGCATTCCTTTGTAGGCGAAGAGGTTAAAAATAATAAACGTTCTTAAGGGAAAGCAAACGGACATTAAAAAAAATAGTTGAGGACCCCGACAGAAGTGGACTAGTTCCATTTTTTATTTCACAAGATAAAAGTGGTACGTTCGAGGCGCTTCGAGACAATAAATCATCTAATTATGTTAATAAAAGAGTGAAATGATGATCCCTCGAGTGTGGAGAGATCAAAAGAGATCATAATCTCGGAATCCCTAGCCTCAGCAACGTTTAATTGATGTTTATGTTATTTAACTTTAGAGTTAAGAAACGGGACTCGTTTTCACGGTTTCCGGGAACGCGCTATTTTTTTTTTCAAAAGAAAATTATTAACTTAAAGTCTTTTAATATATATATTTTTTTAAATTTTCTATTAAGATGCGTGGAATATAAAATTAATTGGAGGATTGGTGAACCGGCATAGCCGTAAAAATACCGCGCGCGTTAATGGAGTTGCCTATAATCTGGGCTTTGGCTAATGTGCTTAGTTTCCGGTCTGCGCGCCTCCGCATTTTATTTTTGTTCGCAATCGCAATGAATCAGATCTTGCGGGAATTTTGGAGATGTACGAATTGTTTGTTTTATATATTATTTTTTTTTGGGGGAGACGACAGGCGCCACTAGGTCGTGACTCAGCTGGCGCTTAAATAACCATCAATGAATGAATGACCAAACAGAATGACAAATCGCTGTTAGACCGATGTGCGCTAGACCACACGCAAATTCCGGGTTTCGTTGCATAACGCGGTTGTCGCATTTCCGATAATCGTACAAGTATGCAGATGTCTGCGGGTTTTATTGTGTATCTGCACCGGAATACCAATTAGAAATTAGATCATTAGAACTAACATGCGTATACAAATGTTGTATAATGTCTTTGTATTATATTTTTTATATCTGCAACGCATGATGTGTCGTCTATGAATTTGCATTGGAATACCAAACACTAATTGAAGAAATAATGGCATTTTCATATTAGACTTTTAACAAATTAATTTTAAATTAATATTTTTATTACAAAATACTACAATTAGCATTTAGTTTCTTGAGTATGAATCAAAATTGGAGATTTTATTTTTCAAAAATTTAATAATTATTTTTTTAAATTTTGCTGATGAAAATCTAATTAACATTTAATTTAATTTAGTATAAATTGGATTAAGATTAGACTTGAACATATTACATATTTTTCTAAATTCCAGTCAATATATTAATTATTTTAAATTTTATCATTTGAAATTATTCGCCAAGTTCCTAATAGAAAATATATAAATTTTGTAATTATTTAGTATAAAATTTATACAAATTTTCAAATATAATTTAAACAAATATAATAGATTATAAAAAATATAGTAAACAGTTTTTACATAACAGATATAAGTTTTTTAAATTGAAATATAGTTTCCGAATTAAATTAAAAGCCGTTATGATGATTTCCTCTTCTAATAAATAATTATAGCTAATTGAAGTATAATTTAACGTAATTTAGTGTATCGCATCAGGTTTTCCTATTTGTAGCATATAGAAAAAAAGCGTATTCTCTTTGTCCATTCTTTTCCATCGGAGACGACGGAGTTTCTAAATAAACGGGGTATAATTTGTCAGGAAAAGTCTAATTAAAAATTTATGTAACGTATTGTACACTATACACACTCACACAAACTACGCAAACAAAAAAAAACAGTAGCTACCACCGCGACAATTAGTGGAAAATCGTTATGTAAAGCGATAAAAATTCTCGACAAATTATTGTTTCCTTCAATTTAAAACTAATTCAATTACGGCGGCATTTCGTTTGCCCTCTCTCTATATTTTTTTTTTAAACTTTAATTTACTTTTTCTCCGCATCTCTGCATAGCTTCGTTTTGTTCATTGCTAGCAAATCGTTAGAAGTAATAGTTTTTTTTCTTCTTCTTCTTCTTCAACTCGCGAGATGTTTCTGTGCTCTTTGGGAATGCTATTCTCGTCGCCCCGAAGCTAATTGTTTGGGCACACTCGAAAAGTTGCAGGTTTGAGGAGAGAATAAATTAAGATGCAGCCAGGAGAGAGAAGAAGAGAAAAAAAACGAAGAAATATTTGTAATTTGCATTTGTACACTGTTGAATATTTAGTGTATGCTCAGCGCAAATGAGCGCTATCCTCATTCTAGCATTATTATTATTAAATTCGTTCTCGGTGTTAATCACCACCGTAGGCTGCTGCTGCTGCAGCAGCGTGATCCTTGTTTAGGTGGCTGGCTGTGGCGTTCGCCTCTTAGGTTTATTCTAATTGCCGTTTCTCTCTCTATATAGGAGGAAATCCAAGGATTTCGTTCCCATTTATTTTGATTTTATCCGCTCCGAAGGTTGTCGCATATAATTCAATCCGATCATTACCTAATATCGATCACGACGCATTCGCAAAATAATTACCAGAGAATAAGACACAGAAACACATTTTCCGCGCAACTCAACTCCCTTCAATTCCAACAAGTAAAATTCAAATTAATTTATTTTTATGTGCTTTATATAGACTAAATTGATGAAATCTTTATGTGTATATAGCGAAATAATTAGCATTTAATCTCTGAAAAGTCTGTAACTTTTAGTCTATTTTTTACTATATTAGTTTAAATTCTACTTTAATCAGTTATAATTGTGTGTTAGAAGAGGATGAAATACTAATGTTAAGGTTGAAGGTTGAAAGAAAGGAGAAAGAGTTTCTTATGTAATTTGTGATCGTCGCCAGGGAGGTGGCGACCTCTGTCGTCGAACGTCCGAGGTCCTGTCTCGCGTGAAACGCCGCCGCCGCCGCCGTCGCCGCCTCCACGCTTTACGTAATAAATAGACGTTCGTTTGGTTGGAGGGAAAGGAGAGAGAATCGCGATAGCAAATATTTGGGAACCCGCAGAGTTATCGCCGAATCGGCATGATTCATTTCGCATATTCACAATTGAAAAGGATCCCCGACGATCGTCCTGAACCGATAAAGGATTCCGAAGGATGCGGGACGGCAACAGACCAAACGAGATGAAGGAGATGAAGAAGGAGGAGATTTACCTTCTTCGTGTTGTCCATTTTTTTTTGTTGTTGGTTCGTTTCGAAGGCGCCTTCTTCTCCGTTTCTTCTTGTTTTTGCCAAAAAACGAGGAATATTTTGGCTGCATATTTTTCCCGTCATAATAACTCCCCGACATTCTTCGGATTGGCGCCCCGGAAATCCATCGCATGTCTTTCGCATCGCAGGTGGTTTTTGGTGGAACCTCTCCTCCTCGCGGCGCCTTTACTATTCATCAATATATAAATGCAGAGAAATAAATAAATAAATTCGATCCTCGCATCAAGGTCTCACCCATTATCATCATCATCATCATACCTACTTAATTCCGCTCATTACTACTACTTTACTATACCGACTACAACTATACAAACAGTTCATCCCAATTTCCCACACGCTCCTATATAATTCCTGCTAACGTGAGTGTACACGAGCCGTCCACTATTATCCTGGAAATTCGGAACGTTGACTAATCGTTTAGCTTTTCGGTACATGCTCTCCATCCAATTTAAAACTAATTACTTAATTAAGCTTAACTTAGTTTGCGGCTTCAAATGATTAAGCCGAATCCTCCAAAAAAAAAATAACAACATACTCTTTACTACACAAGACAATTTTGCAATGACTCAAATCTTCCTAAAGATTTCATTTAAAACTCAACAATTAATCATTAATTCGATCACTTAATTAGTGTTAAAATTTATAAATATTAAATTCATTAATTTATCAGTTTGAGTGCATAATTGAAATGGGTCAGAGAACCGTTTAGGAAAGAGAATTACTTAATTATTCGCGGAAGGCAAACGTCGCGGTCGATTTTGAGAAAAAACGATTATGCATACGCGAAATTACATTGAACTTGTTTTATCACTTGTTCCGGAGCGCAAATATTTCCTTCCTTTTTTATCTCTCATTTTTTTCGTTCTTCCTTCTTTCTTATAAAAGCGGACTCCGACCTGCATATAGTTATTGTAATCAGTCATTTCCGACCGTCTTAACCGCAACATTTTAATGCGTAATGATGGCTCGAATTAAACCCAATTAATAATCTACTTTGCAAAACAAGCTATAAACGCTGCAGTAAATAAAACAATTAATTAGTTTACTAAATTAATTAATAATAACTTATGAAATAATATCTAAATTAAGCAGTAAATTGATGTTTACTTATTTGGTAATTAAAAGAAGCGTTATTAATAAATTAAATAAATAAATTTTAAAATAAACTAAATCAAATTAAGCTACAAAATTATCAAATGAAAAATAGATAGAAAATATTACAAAATTGACTCTATATTAAATGACATAACCTCAATAAAAAAAAAATAGAAGAGGTTATGAAATAATATGGTAACGCTTCTTTTATGATATAACACTTAACGTAAATAATGTTAACTAATAATTGCTAGTTTATTGTTTCTTTTAAATATGCATAGATGAGATATGAACTAATGTAATTAGTATTCGTTTGTAAATAGAAGGAGAGATAGTTTTGTGAAATAATGGAAGTGAAGCAAAAGTTTTGTCCCATGTTTTGCGATGCAGATAATATGCATATTTGAAATAAATCTTCTGCCATATAATTATGGCGAAGCAATTTGATATTTTTATTGTGCTCAGCTATCTGACGGGAATCAAATGGGTCACAAGTGTATATAATATTGTACACGAAGCTATGTTTGTGTTTCCGGTTATTGTACTTTAATTTAAAATGAAGGAAGAAGAAGAGAAGAATAAGAAGAAGAAAAAAACGCACATATACACTGCGCGTGTGTTTGTGTGAGGTATTTATAAACTTGTATTACATACGGACACATGCATACGAAACATTGTTGTAATATATTTTTAGTTCTTCTCGAAGTCTGTGTGTGTGTTTTTATTTTGTGTCTCTTTCGAGTCGAGAAACTCGTATTTTTAATTAATCCGGTACGAACAAAAAAATAGAGGAGAGCAGAAACAAAAGCGATGGATGGAGGAACAAAAGATGAACGTGTAAAGGAGAGAGATGATCCATGATGATGATGATCGTTTGATGGATGTGGAAGAGTGAGGAGGTCGGAGATCTCGATTTTTCGTAATAAAATGCGCGGCCTCCGCCTTTATTATTATTGTTTCAACGAGGGGGATCACATTGTTTGTTAAATGAGCGCTATTTTATGTGCGTTTTATGATTCGGGATGGCAGTTATAAATGAGAAATGCATAATAACCTTGGGGTGTAGTGACAATCCGTCTCAAAAACACACACACACACACACATTCGACGACGTGTGCGCCTCTTTCTTTCTTTCCGTCTATCTTTCAGTCTTTCATTGTATCTTTCCGTCCTTCCTTCCCACCAGCGCCGCAGGTCTCTCTTCATCCATGGCTCCACGACCATGGTTCAAGAACCATCATCCATCCCGTGTCTGCCCACACACAAACATACATATATATATATATACACGCAAACTCGCACGTCTCGTATGAATTACAGCAAGATACATATACTAATACACACCTCTATCATTCATCCTCTATGGTCCAGATGCAGATGTTGCCGTATCGGTTTTCACCCGTTTCCCGAAATTTCGCTTCGCATTCCTCCGCACTCCTTTTCCCACACGCTCCAGTTACCCATTTCATTCATAAACACTTCCCCTCCTTTGCATTCGATTTGCATTACTCACCTCAGGATTATATCATCCTCTCCATCCGTCTCATCTCAGCCTTCCAGCGCTTCGGAAGCGTGCTCATAGTTAAATTACACTTCGTTCCAGGCTGCCACGACGACGTAATTATCTGCAAAACAAAAAATATATAAGATGCTTGATTAATATCGGAACGGCATGTTTGATTTCGTGTCTACTATTAAGTAATTATTCGCATAATTATCGACAATTTTCATATTATGCAGCAGCAATTATCTTCCCTTCCAATCCAAAACTGTTAAATACATCCGCACCGACTATTCCTATTTCTAAACAATCATCAGTAATATTTTAAAAATTAAAACAAAATAATACTAATACTACACGATTAGTTTAATTTTGTGGTAAAGATCATAAATCGGTTGGTTGAAAATTTTGCGATGCAACAAAATTTCTCACGGAAATTCGATACCACCACGTCGCCGCTCTTAATCTTCTACTCCATATATCTCGTTTTCCTTTTTCCCTTCTTCTTCATCATCATCATCATCGCAACCTTTCTCTTTGTCCGTCTTTCGACTGGTACATGTTTGTTCCTCTTTCTTTCAAGTTTCTTTTTCCAGAGTCGTCCACTTTTCTTGTTCGGCTCATTCCCTGTGTGTTTGTTGTTTGAAAAGTAAAATGTGGCTAATGACTGCAATCTTTGTATCCCGAATCGGCGGTGCCGTAGATTGTAATGATCAGCTAGGTCTCTCCGCAGTCGAACTAAATGAATAATAATTTCGCAATGACATGAATGCCGCAAGAACATCTTTCTGCACGATACTTATATAATACACCTGTCCATCTCACTCACTCTCACTCTACCTCTCACACTACACCCTTCCTTACACGTGAATGCATAGCACACACGTCCAAATAAAACCTATATCCCGTATCCATTCATTCATTCATCCTTCGTAGTCGAAACATTGAAAAGAAAAATAAGAACAAAATTTAAAAAAAACAGTGAAAATTCCGTTCCGTGATTGCAAAAATAATAATAATGATGTTTCGCCTTCAATGCTTTTTTTCCTTCAGTTTCCTCTGCCGACGACGACTACTAATTTCAGACCATAATTCCCTAATTGCCAGTTTGCTAAAGTAAATTGCGGGCAAATTGGAAAACCGCACGTTTCTTTCACAACTCTTTCAAGTTTTCTTCTACTCTATATAATAATATTTTGCATTTACAAATAAAAATCAAATAATTCAATTAATTGATTTTTCATAAAATTATTTATTTTAAATAATTTATAATTAAAAATTTGTAATTAAATTGAATAATAATTTAACCTTCGAATTAATTATTTTAACAGTTGAAATAATAAAATAATAAATTATAAAATTTCTGTATTTATTGCAAAGATCTTTTTTTCAACAAATTTTTAAATCAACAAAATTAGTCATCATTTTGATATTTTTCAGTAACTTCTCTAAATTTATAATTGAACGAAATTAATTGAATTGCTGTTTGAAGGTTAAACTTATTATAATAATGGAAACAATAAAATTAAGTAGCTTTTTTTACTATAATAATACTTAATTTTCATAATTATGTTTTTGTTGTGATTCGATTGCTTATATGTAATTATCTTACAATCACATTATTTTCTTTCAATAATGAAATATTTGGAAAAATAAATTTGCATTATTCAAGTTATTTTATTATTGGAATTATTGCAATTCGAAAATATAAATTAAATCCACGTAACAAAGTAGAATTATGACGATATAAAGTTACAGCTCAAAATAGGGAAAATCCGCTAACCTTTAGAGAAATTAGAAGCACGGAATGAGCTTCTATTTTTAGAATTCAGAAACAAAACAATGCGAAAACAAAAACATAATGGAATAGTTTTTTTTTATTTCCCCGACGCATTAGTAATACCGATTTAGGATGAAACGATTGAAATTTCCATAAGCGATGTCTCATACAACCCATTACATAAACGCACATTTTTTTATCTGTAATTTATATAATAATAATATAAAAACATTGTTTGTATCATCTAATTACAAATTGTAGCACATAAAATAAAATATAAAGTGCATTACAAATTGTTCATTGCGCTATAAAAATTCGCATTATTTTGCATTTAAATTAATGGCAAAGAGCATTGAAACTTTGCTTATTTATAGACGCGTGTCACGCTAATTTACAAATATCATTTAATTAACCTTAATAGCAAATATAAATAAGAGTTCATCTCTGTTCGGATTGCGAAAGTGACCATCACTATCAGCATTAATTCATAATATTATGATGTAAATAATAATATTCATTGGATTCTAAATGAAAAAAATAATATATTTTAAATTGATCAAAGTGTGTCGACGCTCATTTTTCACGTCTTCGAACGCATCTGAGGACGTGCAATAAACAATGTCGACACGCGTTGTCATGGTAACTGTAAACAAGTTACACCATCTTGCCAATAAGTAATAACGACTGCATTTTTGATATGTATTATCATAAAATTGTTGCATTAATGAATCAATTTCTGAATCAATTATGTGCGGCTCGTTACGCGAATTTGCATTCGCGTTGCGTCAATTGGAATTACGAAGAGTTCTTCACGGTGACGTAGAATTTTTCGAATTTGATTTTTCCGCACCTACTATTTCCGATACATTTGTGTACGCAATAGGTGGAAATGTATACGGAGGAAAAACACACACAATCGGTGAGTAAAATAAAAGTACTTACGTTTTCCCGAACTTTCCGCGGATTTTCCGAGAGCGTTTCGCTCGAACCACAACAACAAGCTTTAATTTGTTTTTGTTTCACTTATTGCCAACATTAATTATATTATATATTAAAAAACAAAACACAAAAATACCCTGCTCGATTTATTGCCAATCTGTCAAAATAATGTGACATTTAAAATTGTTAGTATTTCTAAAAACTCAAAAACTATAAAAATTTTGCAAATACAGCAAATTATAAACTATGCAAATTTCATCATCAGCTGCTACAAGCTGTCAAAAATGTCAATCTTGAAAATGCTTCATCTTCAGGTTTTATTAAATTACACAAGATAATTACATAATTCAACAATAATTTATAAACTGAAGATCGTAAACTTTCGAATAATATAATTTTTAAAGTGCCTAAAACTTACTCAACTTTTTGCTAGATTGATAATTATTAGTCTAATTATGAAATTTATTATAAAATAAAACATGGGTATTGTTAATTGCGTAACAGACTGTAAAACAATTTAATAAGTTGATTATTATGTATTATGAGATTGTTATGTATTTCTGAGATTTCTATATTCTTTGTAAAACCCAAAAGGGCACACGCTATGTGTCACCATCCATCATCACACTTGACATTTCGAGGTGCGAGAACAAAGGAACGTTAATTGAAGATCCGCGTATATTCGAAACGGCGTAAGCCGTCTTTTCGGAACGGACATGACATTTGGCGACGTGATTCAACTGTTCCAACCATCATCGTTGAACAATCAAAGGTAATAATGTCGGTAAACCGTCGGCACGACACCGAAAAAAGGAATGGATTTTTTCCAAAACCACAAAGTGTATTTTATCCAAACACGTACGTTACATACAATATCAACAATTTTTATTTTATTTATATTTTCCTTTTTTTTTTAAGTTAAAACATGTATATTGCATGAAATATTTCGCAGAAATGAAAATTTGCCGCAAAGAAATGCCATTGATTTTGGGTTTTTTTTTCACGAGCTCTTCGGGAGTTACGAAGAACGGGACCAGAATTCCGGTTACTTTTTGTAACACTCTCTCAAAATTTTTTTTTTTTGGTCGTTTCGTGACGAGCCTATCGGATTAGTCATCCATCTGGATGTGTACTAATGTTGTGCAATTTGCGTTGGGAATTTCTCTCGAACCGATACAGCTGGTAGTAAAGTGGCACACTTACGAATCCGATCAAGTTCACTGCTTGCTGGATTCGTGGAAAGTTACAATGAATTCCGGCGAACGGATGCCCAAACCGTGAATGACTACATCTCTATCGCTTTTACATCATCATCATCTTATCATTATTTGTTTTGTTGCGTTTCCTTAATCGTTCAATGTTTATTTACTTTTTAATCAGTATTGCAACGCAACAATTTTAAATGTTTTTTTTTATAAGATTTGTGTATTTTCATTGGCTTCGATCCAGTTTCTGATCTATCCAAGTTTATTGCAGTTAACCTAGTTTACAAATTGTAACTTACAATGCAAATACTGAATCTAATTTCGTTATGCAACCTTATACAAATTCAAACATTTGTCTAATTATTATATTTTTTTTCAGGAAATTCTGAACGAAATCATCTCAATTCATCGCATCCAAATTTTGACTGTAAGTATTTTTTTTTTGTTTAATAACGCAATGTAATTGCAACTGCAAACTTTAGATGTCGTTGACGTCCTTCAATTAATCATCAACGAAAAACGCTTGACTCAGTTCGATTTACTTATTTGAAATTCTTTTACAATAATGCAATTTTAATTATTACCTGTGACTCATTATTAAACACGGATTATGCGTTTCTTTTTTGTTTTCGTTTATTTATTTTTTTCTCGTCGCTGTTGCATTCACCTTATTCTAATTACGTGCACATTCTTTGAACAACGTGAAATAAATTACCTAACGCATTTTTGACTCACGCACGTTGCACTAAATAGTTTAATAAAAATAATATCTTAATTCTGCATTCCTGTTATAATTATTTTTGAGCAATTTTACTTTTTATTTAATTACTAGCAAGCTAATTTAAACATTTAATAAGGAAATTGAACAATATACTTTCCGATGAGCCTAATTATTTAGTAACTAGCGAGAAATTAATACTTTTTTAAATTCTTTAAATTTCAATTTGGAATTTTAAGAAATTAATATATTTATATATATAAAATAGAGTATTATTGAGTTTAAGTGGAATTAGATTTGGATTTGGTGTTTGAAGAACGGTGCAATTTGAGAGGATGGAAGTGCGAAAATAAAAAGAGGAACGAAGAAGGAGTAGAAAGAATGAAAGAAAGAAAAAGGTGGTCAGCACAGTGAGGAATAAATCACGAGGCCGCTAAGTAGTGGAAGCTCATTAATATTTTAGGTTCATTTTTCCTGTCTCATTGTGATTAGCGACCACACGTAGAATGCTAACGTCCTTAGGCATCGCAGCCTAAAGGCACTCTCCAACGTCCACGTCCACTGCTGTGATCCGTCGCACGTTCCCATCAACAATAAATTAGCGCCTCCGCCGCGCTTCGTCCATCTCATCCAGAGGGGAATTCCTATTGATTGATCTTGTTGGAGGAAAGGAAGGATTAGTTGGAGTTGAAGGAGAGCAAAGTTGGGAAAGAATATGGTCGAAATAATGATATAAAAATCACGTATTCCGGCAATGGCAATGGATTACCAATTCTCGTTACGAAATGCGAGCCCGCGCGGACACCTGTCGTGATTCATGGATCCGAGCTGCATAATGTTAAGGTGTGAGTGTTCGTATACGTAACGTACACTTGTATGTGTGAACGTATGGTCGAAGGTGCGTAGATTTCTGTGGTTTCGTACGGAAAGTAAGTAGGTTGGCACACATATCCAAAGTCCGCGACGGAAATGCCGTTTGGAAACGTATAACCTCCGCATCCATCGCGCTCTCTGCATACCCAGGCGTTTGGAGGAACGGCGGGCAGACGTGAATCATTTTACTTTCGGACATGAATGAAAATCGAAACGGACGGAGTCGTGCGTATAAGAAAAGAACAACATAAAATTGATAATCGAAGAAACAACGAAATACATGATGATGGTCTTCGCTTCGACATCATCGTCATCCTTGCAGCTTCCGAGAACTGCGGCGGATTATTGGAAACGATCTTTCGCGTCAAAGGAATTTCTGTTTCATAACGCCTCGTGAAGCGAGAAACACAGAACCTAACACAGAGAGAAAGAAAGAGAGAGAGAGAGAAAGAACAGCAGCAGTACACGACGAACGAACCCAAGAAAGGAGGAAAGTCCATTCATATGAATTCATTCATAAAGGATAGAGTTCACCGCTATTTGTCGCGCACGCAACGCGCTACTCTGAATCCCTTTTTTGTCCGAAAAAATATTCGTTGCTTTTCGGCCGCATCATCAAATTGATCTGCAATCGTATCATCCGATTCACTCTTCATCCAATTCTCTCTCAATCTTTCGCAATCTCTGCATATTTTTTTCCTCCTTCGGTTTCGCATTACCAACAATATTTAGATATGCAATACTTCCAATTCCGCTGCGTCCACCAGATTTCATCCCGCTCGTACAAACACAAGAGGTTCATTGCTCAGATTCGTAACCAAGGTTACCTTATTATGATCAGAGCTCAATGACACTCAATGCGTCGATCCTTCTTTCTCTCTCTCTCTTTCTCACTTTCGTATAGCGGATCACCTGTTATTATTCGTTGCCTTTTGTTTTATTTACGTAACGATATTGGTCCAAAGCGTATTTGCATAAACTATGAGCGCACCGGCAATAAACACGAGAGCATCGCCCATCAAGAAATAAACAAATGCAATCGCAAATATTGAACGATTATAAAACTCATAATTAATATATTAATTCAGAAATTTCTTGTTTGCTTATTAAAATATATAATTTAGGTAGCGTAATTATTATTATTATAACCATAGCAGCACAAATATTTAGTTACGAAAAATAATTATTAACATAGAAGTTATACTTTTTTCCCATCAAACGCACATATTTCATTCATAATGATATTTTTTCGCATTTAAATCGATGAGATTGGAATGCGTAGTAAAGCAGATAAGAAGCGATAAAATTTAAGTAGGTCAGACGAGCACGCCCCAAAAAAAAATCGGTCTACAAAATGTAACGAAAAAAAAATAGGCGAGACGAGACGAAAGAGAAACACGTGCATTGATAGCGCTATAATTTATTCGAGTCTCGGCTCGTTTATTTACTACGCGTTTTTTTGTTGTTGTTTTTATCTCCTTTGGAATTTGTAGTAAACGTGCGTAATTTTTTTTGCGTTCATTTCCTTCCGAAATTTTATGAATGAACGTATCGGAATTTACAATTTTCTTTAATTTCAGGAAGTTGCGAACCGCGCTTTTCTATAAAATTGATGACAATTAATTCACGCTAGTAATGGTTCGTAATTTCCATTAAATTTACTATAATTTTTATACAAATTCTATTTCATTTTTTTTTGTCTGTAATAAAGTTATAGTTAATAAGAATATGAGCGCTATTACTAAATCAATGACACGCCTAGAGATCTATAAATAAAAGTATGAATTACTATTTCCTTTGAGCACGTTCATTGAAGAAAATCTATGAATGACTCAAAAACGCGTTGGTGCTTATGAACGGAAAAAAATAATAAAAATTAAACAAATCTTTACGACGCGAAAATATTTTAAAAACGTATCACGGTGACTCAATGAATTCTTCAATTATTGCATTATTGAATTGGAATTTCAATAAAGAAAATAAAATAATTTAATAATAAGAAAATTTTAAAACGCAACGAAAATAATTACGAATGTTTTATTTCTTAGCAACAAATTCGATTTTATTTTGTGAATGAGAGTTTGAAATATTTTATTTTTTGCAATTAAATCTTAGAATTATATTTTACCGGGAACTGCGGAAATTCGAGATCCCTTCGTCTCCGCTCACATGTGGCAATTAAAAGGTGTTATTGATAAATCCGTTTCCGGTCGTTATTTGCGGATCGCAACTCGCTAAAAATAGGTTTTCTTCGGAAACTTTTATTAATATAACAGTATCACCTATTTTTATAAAATAATCACAGTTTATTTATATAATATGGAAAGGAATTGAATTGCTGTTAATATTTATTTATTGTGTATATATTTTTATTTATTTTTTGTTGTTGCTTCATTCGTACATGATTTTAGTATTTCGTCTGTTGTTGCAGGAGTCGCAGGAATCCGCTGACTTGTCCAATATTCACACTTCCCGGAAGGTAAGTCTTTAAACAATATTATCGTCCATGCCATCTAGGAATGCGGTAACCGAATTCCGATATAAAGTTTATATGTGTGCATGGCTATACATGTGCATTTTATATATGTACTCAGATATGTAGACATGTGTGTGTGTATGTGTGTACGTATGTTCGAACACGTAAACACCCTACCATCATCTTTCATTGTTCGAAGCGCGCGGGCGCGATTATTCTTCGCAAGAACAAAAGATATTAAAATTTATTTGTTTATCTCTTCTTTCCGTCCGCTTTCGAACCGCAAAATCGACAATAACCGAATTGAAGAATTTTTCTGTGGATTGAAGGGAGATGGAAAGAATGCAAGAATGTATCGGCGTTTTTTCCAACCACCATAAAATTACCCACTTCGGTCATGTTTTCCAAAAGCTTACGATTTTTCTGCAGAATTATCGTCACGATCTTGGAAAATTCTTATCGAAGAGAGGTTTATGCTGAATGAATAAGTTTACTATATGATCAAGATTGCAAAACGATGTGAAATCAACTTTATCAAAAATGAAATTAATTTTAGCAAAAACTAATTCAACTTTAGTAAAAACAAAATGAACTTTACAAATATTAGTATTTAATGAAAGAAAATTTTAAATTTTAAAATATTATTTAATTTGTTAAGATTTGATTTAATAACATAAAATTATAATGGAGAAAAGTGAGTTGAAAACTTGAAATAAAAGTTGTTAAACGATGGTGGTTAATTTCTTAATTGTTCGTTGCATCGGTACGTGCATGTCATTTGGTGCATCGTTCGGAATTCGCAAATAAACCGGTAGAAGGAGAAAAAAAGAAGTGCTGTCCGTTCTTGGATGCATAATTAATTCGCTAATTAAGTCGTTTACGGTAACTATGGTGCTGTTGCCACGGTTACCGAGTTTCACCTTAATTTACACGCGGCAGGACGATGAAGAGATGATTGTCGACGATAGGAGCAAGCAGACACACACACACAAACACACTTGGAGTCCTCCGAGACAATTTGTGCAAGTTTGTTGTTGTGCAGCAGCAGCTTCTTTTTCTTCTTTCATCTCTATTGTTTTTTCATTTTCTTCTTCTTCTCGTTTCGCCGGTGTCGCCTCTGTTATCCTTCCTCTGCTCTCAGCTTTTATTGCGAGCGTTAATGGCGAGGAACGACACGTAATAAATATGCAAATATAACGAGAGCTTGCAAGGTGTATGCTCGTATGTATGTGCATGCAAGAAATATCGAAGCGTGGATAGAGAGTGAGTGTGAGTCGCCGCCGCGGTGGCTCGGAGAGGCCTTTCCCTTTCATTGCCATAATTTATCCGAGTGTGTCTCAATTCATGAATGAACTGAACTTCTTGTGAGCTGCTAACAGAGCCAAAGAGAGATTGTGTATGAGAAAGAGAGAGATAAAGATGGAGATGATTGTGGAGGAGCGAGCGAGAGTGCGAGTCCGTTCTGAATCAATGGGTAAACATTGAGGGGGCGAAGAGCGGCGGACACCGTCGTCGCCTACGGCCTTCCAGGCGTTTCCGCTTGTGAACATTCGCAAATGCATGCATACCGACCACATGCACAGACAGACACAGGTGAACCCTAATAATGAGTCAAGACAGGACAGGACAAGACAGAAGGAGGAGGAGGAAACGCGAATTGAAAAGTCTGGGATGATGAGCGAGTGCGCGGATGATGATGATGATGATGAATGCCGAAACCGCAGGAATGTCCCTTTTCGAAATAAACACTTAATTCGGAAATGTAAATGCGCCCGTCCGCAATAGCCTTCAAAGGCGCGGACTCCGACCGTTTCGAACCCGGTGTCGTCTTACCACCCCGAAAACTAAAAGAACGAAAAAAAGGATTAAGGACGATCTAGTAGTAGTAGGCATTTCCTTCGATCGTTTTGATGTTGTTGCGGTCTTGTTGGCCGTCGTTTTGCTTGCTTCTCGTTGTAGCTTCTTAAGTTGATGGTAGCGCGCACCGCTCCTCACGTATATGAGAACTATGTAGAGGAATGTGAACATGTTAATAAGAATGACTAGTCCCAAATTCTTATCTCCGTTCAATCTGTGTAAACATTATTCCCAAGGTTTTAACAACTACTCCACCAGTCCTACCCGACGTTATTTATGGGGGTCACTAGTCCGTCCGTCCAACCGCAGAGACTCTTTTTCTTTCTCTCTCGCCAAGAAAATTATATTTTAAATTCAAAATGAAATATATTTATATATTTTTCTTTTTGTAATAAATGCGTCTCGTCCTTTCCATCCTCTTCCACTCTCACTTCAACTCATTTCATCCATCCTATCCAGGATGACAACTTCTGCTGCTGCTGCTCTTTTTCCATCTTTCCGCCTCATCTCTTTTGCTCCACCTGAACCCTACAGTTGTTCGTCCTCACGGTCCATCCATCCATCCGACGATATTGTCTCGTTTGATCATCATCGCATATCATAATCATAAAAAAAAGAAACTTTAATGTTCATTACGTGTTACTATTTCGATCCCTCGAATGCGCACCAAAAAACAAACCATATTTTTTTCTTCATCCTCCTATCGCTCCTATCTTACAAAACATCACCATTCCTGACCACCGAAAACGTTTTCCTCTTTCTCCCAAATTTCTCTTCCTACCACAAAAAAAAAACAAACATTTCATTAATTGTCTTACAACATTCACCCTTAATAAACGCGTAATTTTCGGTTCTAATGAAGCAATTAAAAGTGCTGTTAACCGCAACAGTAACAGTTATTTAACGCAGCCATTATTTTCTCTTAAAATTTAAACGACATTAATTATTATTTCATTTTTGAAATTATACAAATTTCTAAATTGTTTAGTTATTATTAAATGCTATGAATCAGATTAGAATGCGCGAAAAACAAAAATATTTTCGCATGAATGGAAGGAAATAGTATGGATAACTCCATCAACAAATACTAAATCTATTTTCTCCCGAGACTCATTCAACGGTTATGCATGAGTGTTAGTGTCAATAAACATTTCTAGAAACAATCACAGGTTTTCCCAGAAGAGACACACACAAATTTGGCACGGACCGCGTTGCGCAAGATAACGACACGCAACGTGCAAAACCAACAAGATCAACAACACCATCACCTCTCTTTGCATTGCCGCATTCCGAGACTATTCGCAGCATCCTCTCACCAATATTTGAAAACTAACTGCACGTGTCACCAATCATTCATAATTTACTGCAATTACCTTACATAATTTTGCATCAATTAACTTAAATTAATAAACGATAGATTTGAAGTAATTACATAATAAAATTTAAAGATTTATTCCACTGAAACTCGTTAAAAGTGTCATAAGTTTTGGTCTTGAAAAAAAAAAATAGATTTTAACGGTCCGTCATAAAATTTTTGTAGGTAATTAATCCTTCCAATTTTTTCTGGACATTCCATAAATCTTCAAAGCGTTTTTTGATCTCACGATTTTATTGCGGAATAAATCGGGAAGCTTTAGCTCCAGAAAAGAATACTAGAATCTCTCACTTTTTCGTCCATCAATTTCCTGGTGATAGAAGGAGAGAGAGAGAGAGAGTTGAAGGAAAATTTTAATGTTATTCCGTGTTAAAGGGAGATTTATGTAACCGCTTTTATGCGGTGCATAAATTAAAGCGAGACGTTATGAATGTGTTTGCGTTTTAATTAGTGTTGTAATAATTAGTCGACCGTAATAAAGAGGAGCGGATTACGCGATGAAGTTAATTAATTTATGAAGTGTTTATGATATTTATCGGGTCATTAGAGGAGAAACCCCGGCGAATTAAAGCGTGAAGAAAACGCTTTGTAAATTTGTTTTGCTGGGAATGCAGTAAAGAATGAGTAAGAATTAATTTAACCCGGAATAAGAAACCGCAATTATTCAATAGGATATCCCACATATTATGTCAACAAGTTTAAAATTTTCACGAAAAAATAATTTAAAATTTTTCAGATTTTTTAATATTTTATTTAATTATTAGTAATTTTTTTTTTAAATAATTTTTATTTTTTTCATATTTAATAATAAAATTATGTTTCTTTTCGTATAATTGCTGCTAAAAAATATCAATCAAGTATTTTTAAAACTATTTTTGTTTCACCAAATTAGTAAAAGTCATTAAGGAATGTTAAACGATTACCAATCGATAACCACGAATGAGGATCTCCTATTGATTCACTTTCGGATTAGGGAAATGCATTTTTGTGGGAAGAATACCTTCAAACGAATGATTAATGCGGTTTTGGAAAAAAAATAAAATATGTAAAGTCCACGCAAAATAATTTTGTAATAATAGTGGAAGTGCAATTAAAACGATACCGACGGCATTAAATTACCGGGAGAGAAGTAGAGAGTGAAAGAAAATGCACGCAATGCAACGAATGATTCATATACATTGTTTAGCGCACAATTTAATAATTTCTATTTTAAAAATTCAATCAATTTTTTTTTGGTAAAAATATATTTATTTAATAGAAAAAAATAATTTCTTTATTTAAAATTTATTTATATAAGATGCAATTAGTTAATTTTATTATTTAATGTTGGTCGCATTAGAATGACATTGGCATTACATCACTCTCAGTAATGTCAAATTAAAGCGTTTATTTTATATTTTTATTGATTTTTACAAGATTTATTTACAATGTTTTTACACCGAAAAGTACACTTTCGAGGAATTTTATTGGAATAGAGCGACAATGGATTCAAGAGGTGTGGAAATTGCGTTCTGATATGATTGATGCACTTGAATCTTACAGGTAATAAATTTCAACTAAAAGTTAATTCATTTCGAGGATTCAACGTTTCTTTTAATAATTTTTAATTGCAAGAAAATGCATTAATTCCAACAAATATTTATATTTAATTATACGAAAAAGAACAAAAAAAAAATATGAAAATTATTATAAAATTGAGATTTAGTATATATTAATTAATTAGTTTATAATGTAATAAATTAGATTTAATTAGATATACTAAAATTTAAAGAATTTATTTTTTGTGTTTTAATATTTTGATTATGCTTTTGGAATTATTGAAGTATTGCATTGTTCGTGAAGTACAGTTACATGAAACGTAATTATATTTTTTGAGTTACATTTGTCGAGAGATATGATTCGAAACTGACCGCAATTAATAAACGCGGTCCTCCGGTCCAGTTGAGTTCGCTGGGGACAACATTTCTCATTAAACGATGCCCACCCGTACGACGAATATTAATTGCAAACGATATAATTACATAATTATTGCCGCAACGCGCAGTAAAAAATGAAACTTTAAAATTCCCTTAATAACGAGACGAAATCTTTTGGATAAGTTACAAAAAAAAATACATTTCTGAATGTTTATTTATTTTGTCATTTAAGAATTAAAAAGTGATTAAAATAGACGATTTTTTTTATTCTCACGTATTAGTTTGAAGACTACACGCGTTTCTTCACGTAACATTTTCTATAATAGATTTTCGTTTAGCACTTAACAAGTTCACGTTAATATTTTCGTTTCCTCTTCCTTGTTTATTAAAATCCAAGATCAAGGTTAAAACTAACCGAAAAAAATAAAACAGTTTCTGTTATTCGAAATCCGTTAGAAATTTCTTATTTTTAATTAAAAATTTGTAAAAGTTTTAATTACATAATGCAATGTTTCAATTTCATTTTGTGCCCTATAATTGATCGTTTATGAAGGGGGTTGGCTTTGCAAAACTGTTGATGAATTCGGGAGAAATTTATGCCTACTTAGAAGAGCGGTAGAATTAGTTAGTTAGTTTTCATTTCGGAAGCATTAATCATCGTTCAACGTAAATTTTACAACTTTGAGTCACTCTCCGATACGAACAGAACAAAAACTAAAAAAAAAACTGTATGCAAGGTAATGATTACATTACGAAATTTTCATTTTCCTAAATTCGCAATTCCATTTTCGATTATTAAGTTAACTATTTTTTTCTCTTTATTTTATTACGTAAAGTTAAATTGATTTAAGTTAAGCAACGTACGATATTAATCGAATAGGTGATAAAAAATGTTTTATTTTATTAAAACAAAAATCGGCGAAGATCAAAACTTTTTTAAACAATTTTTTTTATGCTGGTAATTTCCAATTCTATTGGGATTTATGATTCTTAGGAAATGTACGTTGATTGTGTTCAAAAAGCCGCACAAATAGAAACTCCTGAAGATGATGATGACTTTTGATTCTCTTACGCAAATCAATTGACGTCCGGCGTCGTGTCATGATTCATTTGTTCTTTTGGTCAGCATCCGTATTTCCCACATTTTTTTTTGTTCATTGCCATCTGCATTTTAATTTCTATAAATAAAACAGAAAATCTATTTTTAGATTATTATATAAAATTTAGTGGGAGTTATTTTAAGTTTGAATTTATTACAATTAAAAATCTATAATTATTGACTAAAAATATTTTAAAATTTCTCAATGTAATGTAATAGTAAATGTTTGTGTTTGTTCATAAATTATAGTAAGTTTTCTGTTGAATTATGTAAATCGATGAAGATCAACTGTGGGTTTCTCGCGTTTCGCGCGAATGAGCAATCTTGTGTAATCCTCGGCATTCCTCGTAAATGAGTTTTGTTTGATTTTTTTAAAATTTAATTAATTTATAATATTATTCGTTTTCCCAATGCCACAATTTTCGAACTCGACTTTACTATGTCTCGAGGTTAATGAGTGAGCAGGTGTTTATTTGTTTCTTCGGCTTATTTAATTTAATGTAGTAGTTTTCACTTCCTCTCCCAACGCTTTAAATTTAGATCCTGATCATTAATTAAAATATTCATTGACAAAATTAACAACAATTAACAATTTTTAGTATAAAATCAATTATTTACGTAAAAATATTTAAAAAATTAATATTTGAGCAAGCAGGAAATTATTATTTTTTGCTTAAAATTCGTCACATTCCAAAGTTCGTGCGTTATTTAGTCATAATAAAGTACATTTTAATGAATTATCCAACATTACATATTTTAAGAAAAACAAAAAAATGACATTTACTTAAGTCTCAAAGATTAAAAAAGATTAACGTTTAAAATAAGTTCATTATTTGATACGTAACGTTTTAAGTTACTCACAGTTACAAAGTTTCGAGTCTTACATAATTAATTTATGTAAGTTTTAAATATTTATTAATATTTCATTAATTTAGTTAAAAATATTGTATTGTCGATTTCTTCATATCACGAAAATCCCTGTTTAGAAATAAATTTATCCAAATATTATCATTACAAAATACCTGATTGTTTCTAATGTAATTCAATGAGCTGTAAAAGAGTTCTTTCCGAATGATGCAACTATGGAAGAATCGAACGATTTCTTTTAATTTTGTTGTTGTTTATGTGCAATGTTATGCTTTTTTGGGGAAATCGAATTGCGTAAATCGTTGCAGAAAATCCCTCATTAGAAATTACAATGTCAAAGGCGCAGGTATCGAGAAAGAATGAGGAAAAAATGTCGTTCTCGGAATGCGGGGAAAAAATTGCTGCGAGTAATACTGTATCACACGAAACGAATTTCGAAAGCGCCGATTTTTCGACGATTGCATAAATCCCGAGGTCGCGTGAGGTAAATCACGATTGTGTGAGGAGGGAATTCCCTAACGCGCAGAGCTGCTCTCAGTAAGATTCAGAAGAATAAGAAGTAGAGAGAGAGAGAGGAGATTTGATGATGATTGAGTTCATGTAGAATGAGAGAACTGCAAATTGCGATTCTTTTATGCTTGCTCGGTGGTAATGATGATGATGATGATGGCGATGATGATCGTGATAATGTGGGTAATGGTCCGTAGCATAAGCGTTTATTTATAACGCTTATAAATTTGTCTACATTAATATTATATGTTTGTTTTCATTTCGACTCAATTGAATAATTCACAATCAAATCCGATTACTCCGCGCGATTTTCTCTTTCAAAGAGAGTCACACTTTTGATTTATACAGATTTGCACTCCACATTAACTTGTTTATAATTTGTTACCTTAAACTAATTAATTATTAATAATATTTAAAATTTAAAAAATATTAATTTATTTACTTTCACAAATACTTCATTCATTATACAAATTATTGTTTGTTTTATCGAAGATATATATAGAGAGAGAGGAAATAATAAAAATCATAATTATCGCTGTTATTACAGGTACATAAGAATTTTTGCATTTTTATTAACATTTTCTGCACATTCCCTTTTATAAACACGGCATTCATATTCATCGAGATCTATACTTAGTTTATGATCAAATGGATTTGGTTTAATTCATCTTTTCATTATAAAACAATAATTTCTGCATTACGAAATTTAACAAATATTATTATTTTTTCTAATTATTATTTTATTAAGATTTTACTTTAATTATTATAAAATGCAAATAATTGGGTTTAGTCTTTATTAAATTTAGTTTAATTAATTATTCTGTGTTTACCATGAATACATTTGTATCAAATTTGTTCTCAGAAATTATTTTTTTCTGTGACGTTACTTAACCGAGATTATGATATGTTAATTCTTTTTAATCGACGTCATATGGATTTTGTAACCTAATTGTCGTTATGTTCCATTTAAATCTCACAATTATATTTTCCGAAAAGTTTACTAAATAAATAAAATAATAATAATAAAATATAAATATTTATATTCAATTGGCAGAAAAAAAAAAATATGAGTTTAAATTTGTTCGTGGTTTGAAACCGTTTTACGATCAATTAGTTTTAATTGACTCGTGGATCAAAGTTATATACTGATTCGTTGTGAATGCTGTGATCAATTTAGAAGAAATTAGTAATTTAAAGAATGTATAAATTTGAGAATTAAGAGTAGAAAATTTATGTTTTGTGTAAGTTTTGTATTACAAAAAGAGACTTATAATTTCTTTGTAAAAATGTTAAAAACTGTAAGATTTTAATTACACAACTTGTAATGTATTTTATTAATACATGGAAATTTAAAAAGTTTATAAAGTGTATTAATTTATAGAATGTGAAAATTAAAAATTTGTATAAAAATAAATCATACTTGTGATGTTATTTCTTTGTAAAATCGGTTTCGAATGAAATATATATTTTAGAATTAATTTGTAAAATATCAAAGTTTAAAACTGGCTGAAAATAAAAATTCAGAAATATTTTTATATTTTACATGTCTTTACAAAACTATGAATAAAATACTGCATATATAAAAATTTGAATTAAAGTAAAAACTGATATTAAAAAAAAATACATATTTAAAATATTAAATTGAACAGAATTTATATTAATTATTTTTATTGAACTATACAAATTGTATATGATTCAAAATTTTTATGTGATGTTGGATTATTGTAAATTTATGAGATTTTGGTGTTTTCATTGTCAATTTGGGTAGGTTGTTGGTAGATATTAGTTGAATCTTTTAATTTTCGTCGCTGCTTCGGGGCAGAAAAATAATGAGTGAAATTGCGGGAATCTCGTCGGATCGTCTTATATAATCGAGGCGAAGGAGAGGAGCGCAAAAATAATGAAGCAAAGGTGAGATCGGTGATGACAAAGGTGAGGGAAAAAAAAAGAGGAGAAGAGAAGAAGCGAGTGAGCGAGAGAGTGCGTCATCCATGCAGGTGGAGGAGGAGGTGGATGTTGTGAAGGAGGTGGTGAAGGAGGAGGAGGAGAAGGTGGGAATCCTGGATTCTGGGAAGAGCCAAGGAAGGACCTGGGGTGGAAGAGGCCGAAGGAGCCCCACCGATGTACCCGGAAATCGGAGCGGATTATCGAGTGGATTACAACAAAATCTCCCACCTCCCTACGCAATAGATCGCTTGTGGGCTACTGGCAGAGAGCAGTCTAATACGTTTATGAATGGAGGAGGAGGAGGTCTTGTAGTTGGATCCACCTACAGTTTTGCCCTGTACAATATTAACGTCACAGATATAGTTCCTCAGTTGACGTTTCGACGACGAGAAACAACGTGTTAGCGTGTTGTGTGTGTATACATGTTCGTTCGTTGACTACGAACAGAGAGAGGAGGCACACGCATTCATATATATACATACATATATATATATACAAGCAACATTATTACTATTGTTGGTCAATTGTAACAACGAAAAGTTGACAACAATCGATTATCGAGTTTCAATTGGATTAATTGAAAAACTACAATCACATTATTATATTTGGGTGATTTCTGCAATTTCCCACTTACCCATATCATCATCATCTTCTGCATAAACAAACGGATGGTCGTTTATTATTTTTTTCGAGTGAGTGACCCATAATAGAGAGTGTGCAAAGTGTGCCGGTAAGTGCGGTATTGTAAATTGTACGAGAAGTGGACGCGGCCCAGTATTATGCCCTCCGATTGATCGAAACTCATCGATTGCCCAGATCTTCACAAGAACAGATTTCGTTAGATAGATTCGAGCGTTAATAGAGTACAGAATAGACGTATTAGAAAGAAAGAAAGAAAGATGATGTTGACTACCTACACTCCTACTGGACACCTCGTCGGTATGCTGGATCGCGATCAGCGGACGGCGAAGATCTTCATCAAGCCGGAAGCGGAGTACGAGGAGTCGGAGACGGTGTCCGCCAGCTCCGGCGATGCCGTCACCAGCACCGAGACGCGACGCCTCCTCCACCGGAACCGGAAAAGTTTCGTTTGGAGGACAATGCAGAGTAAGTTGAACACATGCGATATAGGTGCATATACCTCCCCCGGGTTCTCCCAACTGTACATGTGTGTGTGTGTTTGTGTCGCAATCACACTCACCACCACACGCAAACATACCGAAACACATGCATATTACACACACACACACACACACACATACACACACACACCTACCTACCTCTGCACAGCACAGAAAATAACGAGTGCGATTCAAATCCGCTCGCGTTTTTCGCGGAGTGCGAGTTAGGCGGGGATCAACAGGTGGCGGCGGCCAATCCTGCCCGTCCGCCCGTGTCTGACCCATTGAAATTTGCACGTGCTCTCTTAAAATTCCTCTATTTCTCTCGCTCGCTCTCATTCCGTTGCACGCACCGTTAATTAGTCCTTTGTAACGAGAAAATTCGTGAATCACGCTGTGTGTGATCCATCGGAAAATTCGCCTCCGGAAAAATCGATTAAGTGGAGTACGATTTAGGAATGCGGGGGTGGCCGGACCAGGTTTACCCGCTTTGGGCTCGACCCGAACGGGGGTGGGTCCGGTCCCGATACGCACCTGTGCTCTCACCGTTGTTATTGTTTTTTCCATTTCTTTTTATTTTCTTTCATTTTCCTTCTGGTTCTCTCGGTGTATGTGTGCGAGTGCATTTTTTTTTGTTACGCTCCTCTCTCTTCGCTTCTTCTGCTTCTCTTTTCTTATGCAATTATTTTGCAAAAATGTCGTAAATAGTATGGAATGGGACATTAAGGAAGAATAACTGGTAATTATTGGCTATTATGTCGGTAAACGAATCTCTTAGTTCATTGTAAGTATTTAGCAATAAATAGATCAAGTTAGTTGCCACCTGCTGGACAACGTCTCTTTCTCTTTCCCTCCTCCTCGACTTCTCATCTCGATCCGTCGTCCGTCTTTCGTCGTCTCCTGCTCCTTTTTTTTTATACTTCTTCTCATTCTCATTCTTCTCTTCTTGTTGCTTTCTTCTGCTCGCCTTCTCTTCGTCGTCGTCGTCGTCGTTTATTTTGTTCAATACCGCAATCGTTTCCACACACACTCACACACACACGCACTCACTGAATCTCTTTTAGAGGCTGCTCCTTTCAAACCAATTCTTAATTAATTCACATGTGTTTCTACAGATTTAACTACACCGTACCCAAAATGTAAAACAATAAACTTATAGATTTTATTTTACCATTAACTTGTTGTTTTTTACCATTAAAATTTCTAAATCCAGTTAGATTTCAATAAAAAAACGTTAAATATGAATCTATAATTTATAAATATTGGTTATAATTTCTTAAAATAAATGTGTGAAGTAATTACTAAATTATGATTAATATATAAAAAAAATACATTAAAAGAAAATTATTTATATTTTTTGTGCAAAGATTGTTAAACACATCATAATTTAAATGATGAGAATCATCGATGAATTTGCTATAAGTGCAAATCGCGTTCTGCAGCATTCGATTATTATATGATTAATGGCATAATAATCTATAAATAGTGAGAGACGAAAACACGACTGTATTAAAATGCTTGTACGCTCAATTCTTTATATTTTGTTTATTTATTTTTGCATTATAGTTATGTAATTAGTTTTACAACAAAAAAAAATATATTTAACTTTTAGGAAATTTATTTCAATTAATAAAAGTTTTTAATAATGATAGATGAGTTTTAAATAAGGACTTAATCCATATGTTAAATAAGGCATTTGGATTTTGGGGAAAAAAATGAAATAAAAGAAATGTGAAATAAGTTGCGGTCGGACGAGGTGTTTCGTAATAGCGCTTATTTCTTTAATTTTTTTTTTGTGGTGTCGTTCGCTTTAAAGTTTTGTCGGGGATCTTGTCGAAAAATAAGTTCTCTTTCCTCCGGCGAGGTCAGAAGCCGTAAAGCCCGTTTTTCCCGAGAGCGCGCACATTCTCACGCTCTGGCGCCCTTTCCTGCTTGTGTCCACACACACACACACATATACAGAAAAACGTGTACGACGATGATTATTATTACAATATTTGTACAAAAGCCGCGCAACGCTAAAAAAGAAGAACGCAGAGAGAAAACGAGAAGAACAGAAGGCAGGAGAGGACGGGAATAATTAAAGTCGCCTCTTGATGGCACTTTCAGTCCAATTTGTACATGGACTTTAAAATGCAATGCGTTTCAATAAGGATTTCTTATTTTAGATGAAATTCAAATCAATTAAATGTTAATTAATTTTTTTTATTTGTTCTAGGATTAAAACAGGTCCTTGTTGTGGGGACGTACCTCCTGAGCATCGTGAGTATTCCGGGATCTCAGTCGGCGCCTACGAATCGAGCTGCGGCTATGGAAGAGGAACGTCTGAATTCGAAACCCAAGTGGATCAACCCTTGCGGAATAAAACGGGATCAGGATCAACAGGACTCCTACACTGAGGTGCCTCAAGTC